>OY037015.1:17120308-17720308 GCA_955831195.1 Pilophorus perplexus | reverse complement strand
AGTTTTTGAACATTCCATTGATATCCCGATACATCGGCGTTCGTTACTGCGAAATATCGCTATATCAAGACCATATTGGGGAAACCCTAAAAAAAAAAAAAAAAAAAAAAAAAAAAAAGATTGAGTTCTTCTCAATAAGCCTTGAAAATGAAGAAAAAAAACGAGTAATAAATTATAATTTATTATTAACACAATCAATAATTATTGATTATTAATTAATAATCAATAATTATTGATTGTGTTAATAATCAATAATTATTGATATTTGTTTTTCGAGCATGCATGTTGGTATTTATAGATATTAGTGGTTTAAATAAATTTTTATAAAATAAGTAGGATACCGATATTTGGAACAACTTACCATCGCTTGAAAGCATCCCGCTTCAGTAGTTCATGGTGGGGCATTCGATTTAACAATGCTATCCATGAAGCATTGCGAGCGAAATTTACAACCAGAAACGTTTGGGCAAACCTTGTTAACTTTTTGACATACATCGCGCCATACGACTTTGATGAATTTTTCGACAGTATAAAAAATTTAAAAGAGCTGTAATTTAGCATGAGCTTTGGAAATTACTACCTACTTACTGGAAATTACAGCTTGTTCACGTTGTACAGCTGAATGATTTAAGTATGTTTGTGTGAGCTTGAAACGTTTGTATGGAAATTTTTGACCTTGTCTTTACAATGTGTACCTATGTGTATTCTATCTGTTCTCTGTTCTTATGTATATTCTACTATACCGTTATTAGCTGTACCATGAATAATAGATTCTAAGTAATTCTACCATGATTTTGTTCACGGATTTCTCATACCTTCGTAACCGTAGGTAAGAATCATTCACCTCATCAGTGTGTGAACTGCAGTCAGTTTCAAATTGCATCTGTAATGACTCATTATAGCTACCTACCAAAGAGTGATGTCGATGATGAAAAAGACCTTAGAAAAGAAACTGGTAGGCGAACGAGATCGTCGTTACAGTTAGATTATTACAAATAAGGAGGAAGACAACACTCTTTCAGTCATTTACTGATTTTTCCGTTATTCGTAGGTGGGAATATTGAGGAGGATTGCAGCCCAGGGCTTAGTGCATCCCAGAGAGATTTTCATCTTTATGTACCCCAATAAAGCCATCAGTTTCATGACGGTTTATTGTGGTTCATATGTTCCCATTTTGCGATAGCGTCACGTCAAATGGTCGATCTATCCCAGGAATCTCACTCCGACTTAGTTCTTCCCCGTGACAAGTGGTGTGCCGAATCCCACGCCCAGTTTCCCGCCCACAGCGACATCGAGGGGGTCGACTATGGAGTTTTTGTTCAAGGATCGGTCCCTCAGATGTCGGATGGCTCGTTATGAGGGTTCACCAGCCAGGTACCTCGTCGAGAGGCCGTGACCCGGTCGTGAGAAATTCCACACAGAACCTGTGACGATTAGAACGACAAACAACCAGCGTCAACAGGAAGATTTGCTTCAAACGGCTTCCATTCACGACTTGGGAGGTTAGACAATGACAATGTCTTAAAGACATAGTCTTTAAGACAGATATCCTCTTCATGGGGTTTGAGTTTCATCAAAAATACTTGAATGTCAAAGGCAGCATTATTGTGCTTGTTGCAAGACAAGACAGACATCTATTTTGTGGGGCGCTTCAACTCCGCCAAAATAGTAGTCAGGTCCGTCGGTAATCAACTCTGCCGGTTCGGACTAAAATATGAGGATGAGCAATTGAGACATTTTTATTAAATTTGGCGTGAAAAGCCTCACTGCTCTTTATTGTTCGTTATGAATAAATTTCGGCTGCAGCAGTGGTTCTCCATCCAAGGGATCCATGGGTTGCCTTTGTAGGTGGCAACGAGAGTGACAAGAGCTGCTTTGAGTTCAGTGAGCTCTAAGTTGACCCTGGATGATGATGGCCATGCTTCATGATCCAGTGGGAGCCAAGCTAGACCCTTCCACCAGAGGTCATCTGAGGGAAGTTGGGACGGTACAAGTCCTTGTAAGCAACATCGCTATCGTTGACATGCCTCCAGGAATTTACTTACGTCATTTCCTCTACTTTCGATTCCCGATTCGCAACAAAATTTGTTGCGACATTTAATTTCTGGAGTATAAACTGCTTGGTTGGAGTGCTGAGCTGCTTGCAGAGACTAAAAAAACTATAATAGTTCTATCGGTTAATAATGTTGGAGGGATGAATGGTGAATGTATTTTGTTGTTTGTCGTTTACCTATGACATGGAATAGAGTCCTTTAACTAATCGCAACCACATTCTAATATTAATTTGAGGGCTCTTCCCTTGGTGGCACCTGTGCGGTCCCACTCGGCCTATTTTCGGCCCGCAATAGGGCGTCGAGGGTGCTCTCCAGAAAAACACCTATCCACCTTATCCAAGTGCCTCCAGCTGAGAGCTCCGTTGGCCTTTTGTGTTTTATAAAAATAGCTGCGTTTTATGATTAGGAAGCTTTTTTAACTTTTAAATGATTCCGTGGGTTTCTCCCTCATGTCCCACGCGAGTTCATTGTTGGCGAGTTAGATTTGTGTTTACCTTGAAGGAGTCGGCGTTTGAGGAAGGTGGATTATATGGATAGTAATTCGAGCGGGGTTACATGCATGATCGTGCATGTGTTCTCGGCTTTAGGTAACCTGGATTGTTAACAAAATCGAGGTCAAACGCTTCTTCGTATTTTCTCAAGTTGGATCTGTATGTTTTGAAGGAAATCGTTGAAATTTCGTTGGTGGAGCTTGCGCGCTGTCTTCATGTCATTCCTACTGGCGCCATTCAAGATGCCCACCCAAGTGAGTGCTGTGGAATTTGATTTGGCCGAGTCGCACTCTTATCACGGTGTCACGATTCGAATCTATGTGTTGAAGCTATCATCGCAACATCACTAGGTACATATAAACTATATATTTACTATAGTTTACGTGGAAACCTACATGGTGGGTAATGTTTGGAAATGGATTGTTCTTATTCAGAAGGGATTCTTTTCTCGGGCGGTGGAGCACGCTCGTCTCTTCTTACATAGTTAAATGTTCCCAGACGTGTCGCCGATTCGCGAAGCGCCGAATTTTTTTTTCTTTTCTGCGTTTTTTTGCTCTGTCTCACTCAAACCGTCTGGGAGGCTGTTTTTTCTGTTCGGTCTGGTTCCGCTCGTTTCTGGTCTTAACACTTAGGTTGTCGCGAGCAAAAGGAGGGCCCCCCTTATACGGCATGACATCATCCGTCCATTCTCATTCATTGTAAGCTGAGTAGGTAACTCGGTCCGGTGGTCGGAATATCTTGTTTCGCGTGGTCTACCGCCTTTCCGCTGGTAACCGATTATCTGATTGGGCGCCTTACGAGCGTTTACATGGTTTTTTATTTTGTTGCTCCCGCCAAATCGTTAAGAAGCCTTCCCGCTTTAAAAATGTTTCAATAAATTGGTGGAGCTGAAACTCAGATTATCACCTTCATGAAATTTGTGGAATTTTATGTTCTTGCTTTACCAACCAGCAGTTTCTCTTTAAGTTGTTTCCCTAATCCCAAAAGTGTCATCAGTGTAATCAAACATTGTGCACATCTGTAGGGTTTAACTTTACCGACAGAGATGCTTCGTTGTATTTGATTTCTAGCTTGCGTTGACGAGGTGGTGCTTTAATTCTTCTGGTGTCTTACCGACCTAAGAATAGGTACTATTGAAGTTGTCTATGTTTTAGGGAGGGATGTTGTTATACTAGACGTATCCTTTCGTAACTGCAAGAGCTATTTGCTGCGCATCATCTGCTGTGGGTAATATCTTCGTGCCGGCTCATCGTCATGTAACCCTTGCGTTTCCTGACTCCCTGTATTGAGGTATACAGGTTGGTAGGTGGGTAGGTGCCTACTTTGTGGGTAATCATTCGAGTGACATAACCCCGGACCATTGTAAAACGATGTTCCCATGCTCCCTGGAGTTTTGGCGTGGGCGGGTTGTTCTCAGACTGATAGCCATTCAAGTGAGGGCCTTTTACCTTTTACGAAAGCCTCTCTTTCGCCCTCACTTCCTGTTAAAACCACAGAATCGCCACATTGTAGTGAGGGGTGTTGTGCCAGCTTGTCCAGTGGATTTTGAGTGCACAGTTCATCTTGTAAAAGGCAACATCGACACCTACAACAGTCAATCTAACTTGCTGATCGCTTTTTATTGACGGGTTTACGTCATTTAGTTGCACACAAAAATCCATTAGCTTAATTACCTATACAATGTATGTCATGCATTAATCCATAGGCGAAATCACGTTGTTTTCTCAGTGAATGGAATGTCCAGACATGTGTGAAAGCCTCTTTTCCAAGAACGAGCGTTCCATGTCTCCTTGAGCCACCAAAAGAAAATATCTGGATGTTGACACCAGCGAGAGTCCCAATTTCCAATCGATAAGTGCCGAGTGACTAACGAAGGAAACGCCCGCGCGCTGTGCCGTCTTCGAAGTTCGGAGATAACGAAACGGCACGTCTTGTCGGAAACACGGCCCAGTTGTGTCCGTCCCGTTATCAACAGTGACAGTGCGAAGGCTCGTAGGCGACTTTATGGGTCGCATTCCGATGTTAAGTCCGTCGAACCGACCCCGAAATTATTCCATTAGCACTGACAGAGACAATAGCCCGAACAAGACTCAATAGGCACCTCCTAAGAAAGCATTTCATCCATTGTTGGGAGCATTATTTCAACAGTGTAGACAACTGCGAATGAATCGCGCTTGCTTTTCTCGCAATGAAACTGTCAAGCTGTAGGTGGTCTATATACTAACACCCACATTTTGCCAGTATGTTGTTTTCAAGAGAGTGCTTTCAAGATTAGATCTAATTCATCTATTAATTAGATCTATTCATGAATCTATCGATTCATCTATGAATTTTGATCAGAAGATTTTCCAAAAGGAGCTGTTCAAGAATTGAAAGCACTCTCACGGAGAAATTCCCTGCCCTTTCTCAATTCTGAAATGATATCCAACCTGCCAGGTTGAACCTGCCTACGAGAGTTCAACCATTTTGTGGTCGCATTGTTTTCCCCTTCGTATAATCCGTGCCCTTACTCAGGTGCCAGGAAGTTCAAGTGAAAGCACAGGGCTCTTTGGAGATCGTCTTACCTCATTCAAAACGCTAAGGAGAGGATCAGGATCTCTTGATTCTCCTATTACTTACTACCCGTCGTTCATTATAACGTCTTCACTGAAACTAATGGGTCCATCGACCAGGTGCCTCTCTCTCAAATGAATTAGAAGTCATTTCTCCCCTATTGAGGAGTTTGATTCAAAAAGGTACCTACTATACCCCTTTTCGTCAAATGTGAGGAAACCCAGGGTTTGAGTTGGAGGGATTTTTATTATTGAAAATTGCTCAATATCAGATTGAGTTTTATTTTTTCGTACAGCAAATAAAACATATCTTTTGAGCTCAAAATAAAACTCCAAACGTCATAATCCCTTATTTAGCTCTCAAATATCAAATTTGACCCTGCCGTTGAAAATGCCCTTCAATTTCCTATCTTGTTCCAAATTAAAATTTTCAGGCAAACTTCATTGGAGGAAATAAATTGGAAAATGGTTAGTATTTTAAGAAGGAATTTGCAACCTGCCGCAGGTCCGCGCGTTTCAGCGAGCTGGGTTTATTACTGAGCAGAAAAAAGCACAGAAAGTGAGTTTTATTTTCTGAGCTAGCTGATGATGCGCTAGTGATGGATGGTAAGATTGCATTTTTGTGACCCCCCCCCCCCCCCCCCCCCCGCGAATCCCTCTGGGAAATATCAACTGTATTTCAACGGAAATTGTCTTCAGTAGGTACTCCTCATGTGCGCGAAACACCAGCACAGCTTTTTATTGGCGAAAACTCTCAGTGAAAGAGTTCTTCGAACGGTGAGCGGAAAAAAAAGTCAAATCCCGAAAATTCGTGTTTTCACTAGGAAAAAAAGACAAGATACGAGGGGAAAACGGAAGAGAAAACAAGATTTTATAAGCATGTTAAGTAAAACGTTGGTCTTCGTTGCCCTCCATATTTGCGTATTCACGATTCCAAGGTATTCCCAGGGAGAGTTTAATTAGGCCGTATTTTTTTCTCAACTCCTTTACTACATATCCCGACTTTTCAAAAGCGTGTCAGCTTCCATCATCAGGGCATCTAGCAACATTGCAAAACAGGCGTTGGGCTACATCCCTAATTTAAACCTAAAACGTATTACCAAGCTACTCACAGGCACTTCATCCACCATTCATAAATCTCAATGCCACAAGCATCGTCGTCAACAAGGAACTCTCACTAGGACATCTCACAACAGCAGAATCTTCCTTCTGATGGCACAGGACACCTGTTATGTGCAATTTCAAACATTAATTTTACATAAGTTTCGACTTTATATAGGTACCAGAGAAACAAACGGCAAGTATACTTACCGGGGGTAAATTTCAGTACTGCGGGAAAACTACTCGACATATTGTTTTGACATAGAGCAACGGTAGATTCGGGTTTCCTGCATTTTTTCACTTGGAGGCAAAAAATTGTTTATCCTCGGAGCGCTCTAGCGGGCGTCCTATTAAAGATAGATAAAAACTTGATATATTCTTGCAGGACATTTCGTGTACTTTAATTTTGTGCACGGTCGTATTTTTGCGAAAACATTTGGATTCCAAAAAACATAAGTGCACACTCCCCACCACAGCTTGACTTTTTTCCGAGCTCCTCACATCTCTTTGACATTTTTTCCTCGGCTTTTTACCCTTTACTTTTTTCCTTTGACTTCATTTCCACCAATCCTTCAAACGAGTCAACCATTTCGTTCGTGCATTTGCATTGTTTCGGCAATTCGTTGTTGTTAGAGACGCCTGGCCAACGGACCCAACTGAGGGGCACGTGGGTCGTTTCAAAATTTCGGTACATTTTGAGGTTTGGAACTCATGCAAAAAAAAAGTCGATAAACACGGGTTTTTTTCGTCTTTTTGAATCTCTATAGGTATCAGTAAGAAGCCCCTGAAGTGGCAGCGCACGACTATGTAGGTATAGTTTTCGAGATCGTCGATTCTAGGGAGGGGAGTATCGTGTCTAGGGAGGGTAATATATGTTATTGGCAACTCATCACTGGGTAGGATCTGGTTCAGCAGACCCACTGGTTCGTTATGGTTACCTACCCAATGATATTGTAGCAATGTCTGGTGGTTTAAGTTTGAAAAAAAAAAGGGACGAAAGCAAATTTTTTTACCCTCCCTACATTATCACTCCCTCCCTCGACACTTAATTTTTCTGTGAGGTCTAGGGAGGGGAGTGGCGAGGGAGGGTAATTTCGGACTTCATTGTGTGTTGGAGGCTACCCAACCATCACTACCGTTCTGGAAAAAATTTCATCGATTCAGTGCAACAAATCACGCTTAGTACAGAAAGAATTATAGTGATATTACTTAACATGACTATTTTGATGAGGTCGAGGGAGAGAGTGGGTAAAAAAGCACGCACACGTTTTTTGTCACATGACCTGAGCTGAGGCTCTTCCAACTAAAAAATTTCAGCTGGAAAAAGATTCCCCAGGTTCGACAACAAAACAACATAACTTGCCAACCTGTTAGGATCCAAAAATTCCCTTCTTTTATATTTTTCGCGGGCATTTCAATTTGGGGTCTAGGGAGGGAAAAAAAACTTGGTGACAGGTATAAATATCGATGCCACAACTACTGCGTGTTGGTATGTGGTCATCCAAACCAATTTTTCGAAACTTCAGGTATACCTAAACCTTATTTCGGCGCCGAATTTTTTTTAATTCAAAAAGCCTTATGGCTATGCATTATCAAAGTTGTCAACCCCAGACCGGTGACATGTCTAGGGAGGGAATTTCAGCATACAAATACATATTTTTAATACATAAACAAAATTTATTTCCGTATCAAATGAAGTGGATTACGTTGGTAGTAGTATGCACTATAACGCCATTTAAAAAAATGAGCAAAGGACATGATAGTTTGGTCAGAAACTTCCGGTGACCTAAATTGTACCGAAATTTTGAAACGACCCACGTAGCGGTTTTATTTACTTTGCGTAATTACGTCACAGGTTTGATACCGAACTGCGGCATGAACCAGAAGGTCTGAGGTTTTTAATGAAAGGGGCGCAGGAACTAAGTCACGAGATGTCTAAATTATTCACCCAGCAAAACACGTAGATGACTCTCACGCCCTCGCACGCACATTCACCTGTTTTACTCTTGTATTCGCCTATTCACTCTTCCTTGTGAACCTTGAGACGAAATGATAAGAGTAGGTAGGTAAGAGCGTGCGAATCCACAGGGTAGGTATTCCCCGACAATCTGGTATTCCTTTTTTATGTGAGGTTTTACATAAGAAACAAGATCCGTTCAACTTCAGAGTAGGCTGTCCTTGTACCATGAGATTTTGTTTCTAACTTCCCGTAGTTACGTTATCGGCGGATAACTTTTTCGTTTACTTCTGAGATCTCGTTTATTAGTGGGACTTCGCCTTTGTAACGCCGTTTTCTTTGAGAAACAGATGAAACCAGTTAGCGGGAGTCACTTCCTGTGCCTCACAGATGGATTCGACTCGGCATTGATAAGGCAAATTATGCCCTGAGGCTTTCGCTTGAGGCGGTAGGTCCTTCATGTAGGTTGTCATCACTCCATTCAGAACTTATATTTTTACGATAAAATTCGCCTTGAAGATGGTTTTGCCATTAAAACCAACACTGGATTATTGTTGCCTTTTTGAGGGTGTCGTCTCGAAGCTATAAAAACGTCGAGAAAGGCCTCTTGTAAGGACGGAACACGTATCGGCGGACGTGATCCCCCGTGCAGGATATGACTGTGCCACAACCCTAGATACTACTACTAGATACGGGCACCACCTTCCACGACTTCCGTTATTACCGTCCATTCATGCGGATGCTGGTCAATGGAGATGAAAATCTGTAGTTTACATCTTCTCAGTAGCTAGTTCATGTAATTTATTTTTTGCAAGCTAGGCAATAGACGGTATGACCACCTTAATCATCGGTTTGTGAGCATTGCGGAAAATTACAAACGTAATAGTTACGTCATAAAAGGAATTTTTATAGGTTGCCGCCGCTGAAATGCTTTTAGAATCAACTTGGGGGTCGGTATTCCTTCATGAAGCGTGTTTGTTTACCAGCACGTGACATCAGAGCGCGTAGATGATCTCACTGGTCCCCAAGGATATTCAAACCTCTTCCAGACGATGGGTCGCATCTGTCAAGGATACCAATACGAACCCATCGAGTTATGTTGATTGTATAAACTAAACCTTCGCAGAAGTTGCCTAAACATTTTGTGCTGAATCCACACTCCTCATAGTGTTTGAGAACAAGAAGCAACCCAGTGTATAAATCTCTGTCGAACTGTGATGAAGCAACTGAGCTGTTATGGAAGTAACAGCAATAATTAAATTTCACATTTATAATTATTATAAATGGGAAAATAAAACGAGTTGTCATTTTCAACCAGTAACTTATTGCGTTTGTGGCCTTTTGTGTGAACGCACAATAGGTAGGTAGTATCCTAACGCCTTTTTTTTTGCACTATTCTCGCCTTGCATTATGACTGGTCAGGCTCGCCGTGGTTCCCATGAATTATTTATTTTCCTGCATCGAACTATTGTAACCACTGATGACTGTAATTTGGTACCTCCTTTGACAAGACCTTTGCGCTTATAGGCTCACCTGGTGCCAAACTCGTTAGATGTAACAGTTGGGGATGGGAGTGGTCGTCCTTAGAGAAGTGGGACGGTGTTGGAACTACCCTGGGAACCCGCTGAGATTTCAAGGATATGTCTAGCTCTATAATCCGTAGAAAGGTAATTTAGTTTGAGAAATTTGTCTTAACCTGCCAAAAATGAAGAGACCCGTTCAAATAACCATTCCATTCTTCTTTTTTCATCCGGTGAGTCTAGTTAGTCTAATGAGCAGTGTGTGGTCATGAGGGGATGTGGAGGAGGAAGATGAAAGCCCCTATCAGTCGGTATTCTCATCTGATGCACTTGCTTTAGGTAACTGACTGAAGTCAATTGGGCGGGTCAATTGCCTGAATTGGGCTTCAACGTTGACATTCGCCCTTCCTCCTTCACGGCTTATGATTTTGGTAATTTCCTTCCTCAAATTTTCATCATCTTGTTATTTTAGTGTGATGGCTCTAACATGGTCCCCCACAACCAGTCACAAAATACCTTTTCGTTGGATAAATCAGATTCCGCCAAAATTTATATTTCCCCGGCTTCCTCGTATTCCCTGATTCACGAATTCAAGAAGGGCCAACAGCCCCTTTTTGGCGCGAGCCCAAATCCTAGTAAAAATCGGGCGTGATTCAGACGAACGGCCCACAAATTTTGGCACGCTACTTGTGTTCAAATACATTTGATGAATGAAGGCCGTTCTTATAAATTCTCGTTTGGGGTTCCCGGTGAGTCAACCCCAAGTCGGTTTTTAGGCTTTTTTACTGAAAATCTTGAAGACCGAACCTTAATTTACTTTTGATATACCTAGTTGAGAAGTCAACAAAGTGGCGATTCCTATTTCACCTATTCAGAAAAAATCGTTGAATGATTTTTTTGAAATTGGTAAATAACTTTTTCTGCCTTGGTTGTTCCCTCCTCACGAACCCGATGATTCCATTCGGCGGATGTAGGCCAAGAAAGGACTGAGGAAAGAGGAAGTGTGGAGGTTGAGTGATAGTTGTGGAGGTATGGTACGGATCTTGCAATCTTATTCAGCCAGTTAAAAACAATAATTGGCCTCAGAGGTGGGAGACAGCTCGAGCGATCGAGCGGCCAGTAGGGAGTGACCCGTGTGAACAGTGCGAATATTCGGAATGAATCCGGCTCTTTGAAATATTCCGTTGAAATACCCATTTCGTAATGGAGAAGAAAACACCAACGACTAGAGTGAAGAGTTTTTTCGAAAATGCTCCACCGTATTTGAACGAACTTTGCGCGCTTTGGAAATCCCGCTTGATGTCGACAAGTTCCCCGAGCGTTTTCGACGAGAGCTCAGCTCATCCGGGCACGTCTTCGGGGGAATCTTCCGGGACGGCCAAGTTCCTGTCAGGTGGCCAGGTCCAGAAAGCCGTACAAGGTAAACGCTTTTAGGAAGCAGAGAAGGTTTTTTGCAACGCACGTAGCTACTCGAGGGACGAGCAGGTAGTTGGAAATATTTTTGACGGATTGAAACGTTGCGATGTCTATTGGATCATCACGTTCCTACCTAAAACATCATGTAGTGAACGCCGACTGCCATGGGTTAGGGTAGTAGATAGGAGATTTGATGAGTTACACTATGTTCATTTAATTTTAATTTGATGAGTTACATGAATGTTAGGTGATGAGTTACATTAATGTTAATTTAGGTGATTTGATGAGTTTCATTTGAATTCAAATTTGGGATGGCGTTTATTGACAAAACTTGTCACCCATTCTGATGGCGTGGCTTGGGCTTGAATTTCGGGATTAAAGGTACCTAATGTGATTTTATTAGAGCATAGGCAGGTCTATGGTTTTTATTACCATAGCCTGTGGGTCTGGCTCTCGACCCTAAGTAGTTTTCAATCACTTTCATCTATCCGGTGCAGATAAAACGTAGACTTGTTACCCAAGTCGTGAGCACCTTGTCCAATACCAGCAATCATTTCACGTGTCGACCTATACGTTCCCTCTTATTATAAAGTGGCATGTGAAATCAGGGCTTTCGTACGATCTGTCGGGAAGTTGCAGCTCTCAATCTTTTAACATTAGAGCAGTGAAAGTATCGCTAAGCCATTTTATCGGCGTATCGGACCAGCCTGCCCACTGTGTAAATCTTCTTGGCACATAATATAAGCGCAATGGTGCGGTTAGTGGATCTCATACTAGGAAATCTCATAGAAAAATGTGAAGTAAAATATTTGTCTTTTACCTCCTCGTCGCTGCTATCAAGTTACTGTTCGCAGCGTTGTTAACGTGCAATAACTGCACTAACACAAGCCTACTTGATGAGTGTCACGATATTCAAAGCTCATTCAGAAGAGGTATGCGAGGGTCAGATTTCGAAACAGGACAGACCTATTGTTTGTTATAAGGGAGTTCATCCTTCCATCAACAAATGTTGAGTAAGGTTGATGCGAAATAATTTGCTGACGAGGTGTTGCGTCATAACCTCTACAAAATGTCAATGGCCTCATTCTGATTTCGAAACGTTTTTAGATTTGTTTGCAATTTAGAGCTTTTTTCTTGGTCACAGTAGGTAACTGTTATTTCAAACTGTGAATGTGGTCTCATTTACCAAGTCCCATAAAACACCGTCAACCGACGTGGTAGTGAAAGTCTCCATTGGAACGGAAATAAATTGAATATTTCCTTCTAAGGCACTTTCACTGTGCATCAGTTGACAATGTCGGGCACGCGCTGTCCTGCACCCATGCGGGTTCTCGTGGGATGGGGAAAGTTCAATAAAATGTTGCGGTGGATGATAAACCATCCGAAAGCACCCCAGCAAAGCTTTTTACGCTATCAAGAATTTCGAATATTTGGACTTGAGCCTCATTCACTTCTGCAAGTAGATACGCAGCCGTGTGACGGTTTTCTTGTAAAAGCCAATTTATTCCACACAATGGACGGATGCTGGGTTCTTCTTATTCGCTTCGAGCTTTAAAGTCCTCGCACAATGATGCTTTTGTTTGAACATTTTTCTTCACCAGCTTCGTCATGCGAGTTTTTCCCGTTTGCGAGGCGGTTCACCTTCCCCATTTGCGCCTATCACTTCCTAAGGTCGTCGGCTTTAGGCTCGATTCGACGTTTATCAACCGTGACCTAAACAACGAAAGGCTTCTTCATAATCGTGTTCACTACTATTTTTACAAGATGAGTTAACGGGATCTGCAATTCTCTTTTGTTTGCCATGTTCGTCTCATGATTACTCCTGATCAGGAGTAACGATTCGAATCGTCGATTTTCCTTCTGCTTTCCAAACAAAAAAACCTGAGTTAAAAAAAATCTTGCCGCTTGTGGGGTGTAAAGCCGCTTTTGAACATGGTACAAATTCAAATCAAATCAAATCAAATCAAAACTTTTATTTGCCAGAAACACAGAATGTATGGGCAATGGTCAAATACATACAGGAAAAAAACAAGAAAAAAACTGATTAACTTAACCTAGCTATAACAAAACAAAATACAGGCACACTACATGGACCAACTTAACCTAGCTATAACACAACAAAATACAGGCACACTACATGGACCAATTTACGGCGTCAGCAAAGAACTCATCAAAGCTGTAAGGAGCAAGCCTGATGAGGTAACCCTTGATACGGGCCCCGAACGCACCAGCTGGAGCATCCCGGATATCTGCTGGGAGAGCGTTAAAAAATTTGAGCCCCCACCAGGTGGTGCAATTCCGGGAAGTAGTTAGGCGATGAAAGGGGAGTATGAGTTTGCTTTTGCCACGTGTGGAGTATTGATGGTCGGGCCTGAGGAATTTATCAAAGTTCCTCCTCACATAATTTAAGCCTTCAAGGATGTAAATAGCTGGGATAGTGAGAATTTTGAGCTCGACAAATGCTGGTCTACAATCCTCGCGATAGCGAATACCAGCCACGACCCGTACAGCTTTTCTCTGAGATGCAAAAACAATGGAAGATGCGGGGGAGTGTCCCCAACAGAGAATTGCATCGACAGCTCTGCTATGAAAACAAGCATGATAAGCTGCGAGGACAGCAGGCTTTGTCAGTCTTTCAGAGAGACGCCTCAATAAAAAGGTGTAGCTATTGAGAGTTGAAACGAGGCGAGTACAATGGGACCTCCAGTCAAGCCTTGGGTCAAGGGAGACGCCAAGGAATCTTACGTCAGCCAGATTATTGTCGAGACTCGACAAATCTCTCAACCCAAACCTCATAATGCTGGTCTTATCACAATTTACTGAGAGTTGGTTTACTGAGAACCAATTTGTGACAGCTTCAAGAGAAGCAACTTCGATTTCGCAGAGAGTAGAACATGATTTGCTTCTCATGACCAAAGATGTATCATCAGCAAAAAGAATGGGAATTGCTGAAGAATTCAGAAGGCATGCCGGGAGATCATTGATAAAAATTAGAAATAAAATTGGGCCGAGGACTGAGCCTTGTGGGACTCCATAGTTGATTGGCAAGAACTGGGATAAACCTCCGCCATGGCGAACAGCCTGTATTCTGCCGGATAGATAGCTTTCTACCAAAGACAGGGCGCCCCGGGAGAAGTTATACTTGTGGAGCTTTTCGACCAGTATTCTATGGCAGATGCAGTCGAAACATTTCGCGACATCCACCAAAGTCGCGGAAGCGAATTCTCCGTCCTCGAAAGCAGATGCCACCAAATCAGTGAGGCTTTGAATTGCGTCCCTTGTGGAACGACCCTTACGGAAACCAAATTGTGAATCATTAAACAAATTATGCTTTTCAAAATAATCGTTAAGGTCGGATTTTAGTAATTTTTCGAAAACCTTGGACAAAGCAGGAAGTTTTGATATGGGTCGATGATTGGAAAGTGAATTTGGTTCACCTTTTTTAAATAATGGGACCACCTCGGCGACCTTGAGAGCCGATGGGAAAACCCGTGCTGAGATCGAGTCGTTGATAAGGCGCGTGAGAGGGAACACCAGAGCCAGTGCCCCTTGCTTCAGCATGCTAGTCGAAATCCCATAAACGTCACACCCATCAGACTGCTTAAGATTGGTTATTTCAGTGTAGACATTCTGAGGCTCAACACAAGAAAATGCGAAGGATGGAACTGCTTCTGAAAGCTGAACACTGAAATCCAAAGGGTCGCCAAGATTTGAAGGAAGGCCACTGAGAACCTCTGCAGGGACATTTACAAAATAAGAATTGTAGGCATCAGCTGAAAAAAGGTTCGAGGCTGCTTTAGACCCATACTCCCCTTTCCTGTTCTCATTAATTTCATTCCACATGGCTTTAACAGGATTTTTGGACGAAAAGATAGATTTCTCACGATCTACTTGTTTTGCATGTCTAATCATACTTTTGTATTTGGATTTTAATTGATGTAAAGTTTTTTGCAACGCAGGGTTAGTAGTGGTTTTAGATTTAACATATAGTTCATCCAGCTGATCCTTCAGGAGCCTAAGGTCATTATTGTACCATCTATTGGGTTTATTATGTTTACTCTTTTTAGTGCCCAATTTAACACTTTTACAAGGGAAGGCAATAGTGGCAGCACTAGAAATTGATTCCATGAACGTGGTCCAGCGGACATCGATGTTTATCAGCGGATCGTAAACAAAATTCCAATCAGTCATAAAAAGATGGTATTCAAACGCTGCAAGATTCTGGGGAGAAATTGGGCGGATGATGATATTTCGATTTGAGGATGGGTCAGATTTGGCGTCCAAAACATAAGAACCGAATAAGGCTCTATGGTCAGAGAAGAAAACATCCTCGACAAAATATGATGACTGAGAAGGATGGAAATTTATAAAAATATTATCGATACATCTCCGCAAACGAGTGGGCCTGTAATTTTGGGGTAAAAATCTAAATGTACTAAAAATATTTACGAGCGATCTGAACTTGGAAGTGTCTTCAAGTGCACAAACATTGAAATCCCCAATGAACATAACTCGGTTGTTTCTGTATACACGACGAAGGAGATTTTCTAGTATGGATAGATAATTTTCGAAGTTTCCACTAGGAGAACGATAAATCGAAATCACAATCAAATTCAATCTATCTAGTCTCAGTGCACTTATTTCGCAATCACGGGAAACGGAGAGACCATTTAAATAGTCAAGAGATGAAAAAAGAAAGTTATCCTTTACGAACAATAAAGAGCCACCATGTTCAAGTGCTGGCCTACAAAAGGCAGGCCCAACTGAGTAGTTTTCCAGATAAATAAATTTCATTTCAGACGCATTGATCCAATGCTCATTTATACTGACCACATCAACCTCTAGATTAACAGATTTTAAAAAACAATCGAGCAAGTTTAATTTATTTCGAAGAGAGCAAATATTTAAATGTAGAACAGTAAAATGGCATTTTGAAGAAACATTTCTCACGTCATCACGCCTCGGATGGGGGTTTGTAAACCGAGCAGGCATCGAAACACTTCTATATAAAGGTAAATCATACAATTTAAGAAGATGCTCGGGGCAATGATTCAACATACACTTTAGCTCACTGACAAAAGAGCACGATCGCGAACACTGTGGGGAAACACTGGCTTGAAAATCAACAGGCTGAAGCTGCAGAGAGGATGAGGTTGACCCATCCGAGCCACCACGCAAACTGGACGGGCCAGGAACATCCGGAAGCACAAGGCGTCAAGATGGAGAAGCCCGAGGGAGATCCTCGAAGTGCAGCGGAAGAATGGGCTGCATAGGTGACAAGATGAAATTTCGAATTTTATTGCAGATTGACTGGCGAGTCTTCAATGAGTGATAGGGGTTACTGTTCTTAGATGATATGAGACGCCGATCGAGCTGATCCTGTTTAACTACATGCACTGACTTGAATTTAGCGGGAAGTGAATAGATGAATTTGTTCACTCGATGAATTTCCAGGTTGACACAAGAAAGCGATGACAGAAGAAACTCGAAAGGAACAGACAGGATGATGAGTTTTGTCTGTTTTAACGAAAGGCAGAGTTTCAGTAATTCCTGTTTAAAGGCTTTAAATTCATTGTATGCTGCATCAAGGAATCCCGCTGACAATACCAGGTAGTCAGGATAGCTGTTCTTATCTCGCCAGGATTTAAGAATGGTCGGAAGAGTGGCATCAGAAAACCTGTACGTGATCGAGGTGTATTTACTAGGAAGTGTTGATATTAGCTCCTCACTCAAGCCGAACAGAAAAGAATCACCGAGGAAGACCACATTTGGATCACTAGGCTTCAAGATTCGTCGTACAATTGCCTTCTTTTTTCCCATTTCACTGTGTTTAGCTGTGACTACAGTAAAAGGCTCGGGTATTACGGACATGAATGAAGCCAAGTCAGTTAAATTGTCCTTGAGTTTGGAAATGACCGAGTCAATGTCGGTATATTTCCTATTTAGCTGCTCAATAACCTGAGCGTTTTCGGCAAGTTGTTCCGTGAGGCTTTGACTATTTTCTGCTAGGCTCAGATCCATAGACAAGGATGGAACCGAAAGATCTGGTACCTGGTATGACTCGACGAACAAGCCAGTGCTGGGTTGCAAGTTTGACAGCTCGATACGAGTATTTCTTAATTCAACCTCCAGTCGTTCATTTCTAGACAAAATTTCGGCTTGCCTTGACTCAGCTGCAGTCAACCTTGCCTGCAGTTCCCGCTCCAAGCACATACCCTCTTCCCTTTGTTGCTCCAAAGAAGAGCGAGCATTTTCGTATGCACTTTCAGCCTTTTCTAATTTGATACGAAGTACTATTATTACCCTTTTCAGTTCATTTAGCTCTTCATCTTCGGAGGTTTGCGTAGAATTTGAAGATAGAGCCACGAAGGGCTTGGAGTGGGTCAAATACTGGCTGTAGTCCACTATAAGATTTTCCCTCGACGGCACAGCAGACTCAGCCGCTGGTAGAGCATCAACCCCATTTAAGTCGAGTCGGGACTGGTCCTCCTCGCAATCAACAGCGACAGCGGCCCGAAAGCCCTCAGCACTAAATCTCGACAGAACATGTTTTTGCATCTATTAATTTAAAATTCGAATCAAACGCCTAACTTCCCCCTTCTTCATTCTTTGAGACCATATTAAACACCTTACTTGGCAATGGAGCACGCTAGGTACCAGAAAATGATACGATTTCATGGAACATCATAATCCGTCCAAAAATGAGACGAAATTACCTTTACGAGACGAAAGACGGTAATAATATTATGGTGTCTTTGAAGGGAAGTTAGCCGTTTGATTCGGATTTTAAATTAATGGATGCAAAAACATGGTCCATGTTCTGTCAAGATTTATTGCTTAGGACTACATTAAAATTTAATTTAGTACCTACCATGTTGTAAATTTTGTGCCATGTTGAACACAAATCACAAGCGGCAATACACCCCACAGCGGCAACTTTTTTTTTTTTTTTTTTTTTTTTTTTTAAATTACTAGGTAGGTACCTACTGTAATTTCGTGACATTTCCACATTTGGTACGCTTCGTTTGTGACATTTCCGTGTAACGGTTTTCGAAAGTTAGTCCAAGGCTAAAGCATGTTCCATGCTAAAAATCCATTATGCTATCTCTCGACTAGGTACATTTTTAATAGTCACACTTGCGTCAACTTTGTGTCATTTTATGTTCTGGGCTGACGTAGCGTGTCGCCAAGGCCCAATTTGGCATCAAACTTGTCGCATTTTTTAGTCTTGGACGTTTTTAATGGCGCTGGTCATTTGCATTAACGTTGGGAAGTGTGTCTAGAAAATTGTTATTGAGGTTCTAGTTACCTACCCTAAGGAATGTGTCGATAGAAAAAGTATAAAAGTCCGTAAGTTGAAAAAACGAAAATAAAAACCAAAAAATAATACGTAATTAGGTACCTATTTTTTGATTTTTTTTTTTTTTTTAATTATTGAAAAAATTACACTTAGGGACTTTTACACTTTTACTATAGATATTGCACTTGAAAAAAGCTCAGGAACCTGATAAAAGCCTGAAAAAAGCTCGAGAAGTTCTAAAACTTTTAGGAGGTGGTGCGGGTCAATAAAAATTCCCTTTCTCTCAGTTTCCAAGCTTTCGACTGTATCATCTTCAGGGTTGTACACTGTACAATGTACAGGTACCTTTTTTTTTTTTTTTTTTTTTTTTTTTTTTTTTTTTTTTTGAATTGAGAGTTCTCCACCCCAGTCGTCGGGCTCTGCTTGGGTGATGAAATAGGGCATTAGTTAGTTGTTTCTCTCAGGTCGGTATACTGCGGACGGACATTTCGGTTTTGGAATGTAGACCTCTTGAAACGGATAATGTCAAATTTTGAGGCCGATCGTAGTCGTCGACATAGTCGTAACATAGGTGTAATATTTCAAGAATAATAAACCAAAAATTGAAAAATATTTAAATTGGTACCTAATGCTCAATTATTGTGCTCATATCAGTTGATATTCTAGGTAGCGAAACTTCCTTACCAAGCGAGTACGCTATCGATACCCAGCCTATGGGTATGTATTTTGGTATTGGCTTTCTCCCATAACTGTTGACAGAACCTTCTTTCTTCAGCTTTATTGCTGTCAGCGTTTCACTTAGTCTTAGGGGCTCCTTCACGAAAGGTAGGTAGGTAAGTAAGTATAATTAAAATAATTATAATGGTAATTATAATTATTATTATGATTCCCAACCAAGTTCAATAGTGAGTTGGCGCGTTCATATACTTATCAAATTTAAAAAATGATATTTATTGAAGTTGTTTTTGGTAAAATGGGGGGAAATATAAATTCGGCCCAGACACTCCAAAAAATTTTTAATGTATTTAATACGGACAGAGCTGTACGGTCACCATAAAAATACGGATGGATGGCAGCCCTCATCAGACAATAGCAGGTTCATCGATACATGATTTGCATTAAAACAGGTGAATCAGACGTCTCCGATCGTGTTGTGTCGAACACTGTGACTCAAAGCTATCTAGTGTCGGCCTCGAAAAGCGTCACGTACCGTCTGAGAGACGTACCGGGACAGGTTGGCATCGCTTTTCTCATTCGAGCTTCCTGGGGTTGGTTGGAAAAATAGAGATTCATGAATGAGTATTAAGCAAGACTTGTATAGTTACAGTTTAAATACTTAAAAACCTAGTTCAACTACGCCAACCAGCGACAGCTACGGGGAAAACTTCTATAATTATTATAGGTAAGTAAGGCCTGCGATTGTGGCAGTTGGCGGCCGGCCTAAAGTTATCATTTCAGAGATGGTGGTAAGTTAGATCAAATCTAAATGAACACTGCATTAAGTCGTTTATGTGTCCCTTAATAAATCCAAGAATTCGTTCGACAAACATTTCAAGTTTTCATTCATCATATTTTACACAAGGGTTTATTATTCTTTGATGTGAAAGCCCTATAGATCGCAACAGTGAAATTGGATCGTTCCGGTACCCGAAAAAATGGAGTCTACGTCCAAAAATACTTCGATAACGACATCTAACTCGATCCCATAGCCAAAAGCCTGCAAAAAACGCCTCCCGTAGCCCCATAGCGCCCCACGGATTTGGGCGGTCAGGCTGAAAACCTTGCGGGCACAACTAGATGGCAAACCGAGTATTTTGTCAAAATTTCAGATTTAAAAAAATTCCTACTGCCCAAAACGGCCCGGACGGCTGACGGACATTGCGGTTTTGGAATGTAGACCTCTTGAAATGGATAATGTCAAATTTTGAGGCCGATCGGAGTCGTCGACCCCCGGAAAACATAGGTGTATTATTCCAAGAATAATAAACCACACAATGAAAAATATTTAAATTGGTACCTAATGGGCAATACGAGGTAGGTATAATTACCTCATATTATGAGATATTGAACATGAAGTTTCGATAGCGAGGTTTTACACTTATTTCATCTTCTCTGCACATAGTGGGGGATATTTTAAAGTAGGTAGGCCCAGAAGTTTTTGAATCTATTTTCCATCAGGCCCAAGCTCTTTCTTTTTTCGATAAAAGAAAGTATTTTGTACACCCCCAACTTTTGTTAAATGTACTTATCCATATCCGATCAAGAAAAAATTATGTATAATATACATATGTAATAATAAAATTATGATTATGAAACGTTTCAAAGCATATTATGCAATATAGACTTGTGGATCTCTCCTCGATCTCACAGTGGGAAAAATTTTGAGCCCACTTACGGTCCTTATGTGTGCGTTTAAGGATCGAAGAAGCATCTGAAGTTTCCATCTTGGTCACGTACCTACTCACATTATTGTAAGATACCTGCTTCAAAATAGCCAACCTGAGAAGGAAGTTGGGAGAGGCTGGCTTTAAGTAGGTAGCGCTAGTGCGACTCTAAACACTCTTGCCAACTTTGAAGTGTTAGCAGTGCCTGAATACAGCCCCCCCCCCCCCCCCACCAAGGTGAGCTGATTTGAAAAGTCACGGAGATCGTCTTCAAATACACCCAGTTTAAAATCCTCGCAAGCCCGCATAACGAGGGTTATGCAACCTTAGGAAAGTTCATTTGTGTTTCTTCGTTTACGGCCACTATGTTGACCCTACAGAGGCTGAGGCTTTCACCGCAGAGTACACCAAAACCTTCACCCTGCAGAGGTTTATCTCTTTGGGCCCCGCCTCGTTTAGAGGGTTGTGCTGAGTCTTATCGAGGAAACGACGGTCATGATAGAGAACATCTCATCAGCCTCGAACATGTCTAGCAACACGTGAAATGAAAGGTTTCCAACGTCCCAAATTCTGTTGCGTAAGAAATCATTAAATCTCTTCCTGGGTCCTCGTTGTACCTCCTCCCTCCGTCCCCAGATGTACTACTTATAGAATGTCAATTTCTGAATGTCCACAATAATTATTATAACATCCCTAGTATGGGGCGGCGTTTTAGCCGTATTTCATTGTGATACAGCGTTCATATTTCAAAATAGAGCCATGAAAAAGCGCGGTGAAAGTGTAAATGGGGCCGTTGCGTCACGATTACCTGTCAATTCCAACGGAACATCGGTTATAATTAATTTTATGTACCTAATCTGAATATTTTATTGTATCCCCCCCCCCCCCCCCCCCCGTGATGGACCTACCTAATTTCTAATGGATTCGTTTGATTTACAGAGCTGAGAGTCTACCTCGGAGAGACGCTCGCTCGAGAAAAGCTGACGCCGGCAGTGGAGGAGCAGAGGATCCGACTTTTGGCTAAATTGAACCAAATCTCGCCGCCCCCCAACAGTTACTACTGCACACCGTCTTACATCGACATGACAAGAGCAGCCACACTTCCGTCCCTCAGCAACATAGGAAGTGAGTTTTCTGGGTTTGTAGTGAAATTTTATAGCTGCATTAGTCTGATATGAGAACGTCGCGTTATTTTTGATCAGATTAAACTCTAAATATAGCTAGAGCTTTGACTTGAATATTAAAAATATTTTGAAGAACATTTTAGCCGTCAATAAAGATGAATATTTTACAGAGACTGAGGCTACAACTTACCAAGCGATGTCCGAGCCAGGAGCATCCCCCACAGCGCCAGCTAAAAGTGGTCGACTAGGTAGACGGGAGAGGTTCTTATGGATGGGACAAATCCGAAAATGGTGGGCGGTCTTGTCGTCGTCTGCAGTCCTCACTTTGTACTCGGGGCCCAACGAAAGCCGGGCACTGAGCTCAGTGACTCTCGAGAACTACCAGGCTCGCCCTGTCGCCCAAGGAAAGACCACGACGGTTTTCGAATTGTTTTCCCCAGGCAACAAAACCTACCAAGTGAGTTCATGCTGGAGAAACTGTCACTGTCTGTGGTTGGTAGCTGATTTCCCGTTCAAACAACTGGGCGGACCAACTAATTTCCCACTCAGTTCATATTACAATGGTTTTTCCGTCATTACAGTTCATTGCCAGCGACCAAGAAGACATGGAATCCTGGATAAACGCCTTCAACGATGTTTGTTCCAAAAGGCGCCTTCCCAATCCTCCCTCGCCATCACCAACGCCGGCGGGAGGCCAATCAGTTCAAGAAGAACAAGCCTGGTAAGATCTGCTCAAATGCCCTACCGTTTTTCTATTGAATTTAATCTTCAAGGGGAAAAATCTTAAGTTTAGCCGTTTTATTTTTGTCATTGCGTTATTTTCTTCACAGTAAATTTTATTTCCTGCAAATTTGTTAGGTATGACACTCCTGACTCGAGAGTGCGCCCTGTCACGCCGATCACGCCAACCAAACAAGAGTATGAGCAGATGGATTCATTTTACCACGTCATATCTGAAAACAAGTTCAAACCTCAGGTATCGACCCATATCATTTACTATGCATTAAGTACAACGATAAACAGAGTCGAATTTATGTGTCAAGAATTGGCGTTTAGACTCGCCATCGTTCCAGGAAAATAGTTGTCATAGGTACCTAATCGGTGCTTTCTAGAGAAAACGACCTGTTGACAGATGAGGTGGGAGCCAGAACGCCGTCTACCCGAGAGCTCTGCTGGCACGCAGTACACCAATCATGGTATCTTGTTGTTTGAAGGCACTTCGAGTTCAGTGTATGAAAAGTGTATCATTGAGATATTTTGGCGACTAAATCTCACTGCGCTGTGGTTATCATCTTGATACCTTTCGGTTCAGCTCGTCAAAGGTTAAACAAAAAAACGAAGAGCTTAGATCCCTACAGCTCGATAGGCAGTGAAAGTTTGGGACGCCAAGTCGTTTGGCCCCCCTTGTCGTAAATCCGTCATGGATTACGAATTAACCCAACATGTATGATAGTATGGTATAGGTATTACACAGTATAAGAAACGAAATATGGTATGGTATGGTTCCGCAAACCAGGCAGCATTCTGCCTTTAAAAGGTTTTGTGTAAAGTGTCCTCCTCCAACCCCTTATAGACACGCCCAACCTCACATATCTATGGTTATCTATGTAACCAACCCAGCTATCTCATGTAGCTGTACAAACAAAGGTTATCTTCGTAACCAACACAGCTATCTCATGTAGCTGTTCAAACAAAGGTTATCTTCGTAACCAACATAGCTATCTTGCATAGCTGCTTGACTGTGGTTATCTTTGTAACCATCACAAACTATGCCATGTAGCTCCAGACTGTTGGCTTACTCAGAAAACCCCAAAGTTATATACAACACAGTTTATTCATGTATCATGTAAGTGTCAGGATAGTTCACCACCATGAACTATCCGTGTATATCTCATGTATGTATATTATAGCTATCTTGCATAGCTGCTTGACTGTGGTTATCTTCGTAACCAACACAAACTATGCCACTTAGCTATACGCTGTGTTTATCATAATAGCCAAAATAGCTAACATGCATAGCTGCTTGGCTGTGGTTATCTTTGTAACCATCACAAACTATGCCATGTAGCTATTCAGGTTTTGGCTTACTCAGAAATCCACAACGTTATATACAACACAGTTTATATGTGTATCATGTGTGTATTGTGTTAGTGTCAGGATATTTCATCACTATGAAATATCCTTGTATAGCCTGTATGTATATAATAGTGTCAAGATATTTCACCACTATGAAATATCCTTGTATAGCCTGTATGTATATTATAGTGTCAGGATATTTCACCACTATGAAATATCCTTGTAGGTATAGACTCACCAACCTCCTCGTCCACAAGACACTGAAATACTACCATTTTCCCGTGGGATATTCCACCACTATGAAATATCCTTGTACCAACCTTCACTCGCAGTGAACACTGCCATACAGAACAACAATGTCCTTCTCCCCTTAGGTCAGGTGCAGGCTCCCCCCTCCAGTGCCTCGCCAACCTCCCAAGGGAGTAGGGACCTTCCACTGATTGAGACCGCTGACGGCTCTAGGTGATTCACCAAACGTAGTCAATACCATTATTTAGCCCATCATGATTTAAACCACAATCGCTAGGAACTAGCGACACCCCTGGACACAAGAAGTCAATATTTGATTTACAAATAAAAATATTCTATTCTATTCTATTCTATTGAGAAAAAGTATGAATTTTCCTATCATATCATATGTCTTTACCATGTTTTTTTGGGGTAGACCGCGGATTGGGCGGTAGACCGCATACTATACCACCGGAGGGTCAGTAGACCGCATACTATACCGGTACCGTTCTCTATCCCTAACCACCTCATTGGATTAGACCTCTGCACCATCGGCGAACAACCACTTTGCAACCATTACTACCTATACAGACTGTGTAAGGAGGCTGACGAAATGACATCCGCATATTCTATGTGGAGTAAGACTTACTTAAGGCATTAGTGCCCATCGCTCTCCTAGGGGATCCAACCCCAATTAGCCCCAACGACTAGTAATCCGAAGACGACGATTTATCTGGATTTCTCCAAATGTATAAACCAAAATTGAGCCCGAAATAATATTATGTTGCTGTTTTATCAATATGATTCACAATTATTGAATAATCTGACATTTCGATTTTTTGGGTATCGTCCATCTTGATCTCTAATCTTGATTTGATTGTCCTTTACAGGAACAACTGTACAAAAACATTGGTCAACACGACGGTGACAACTGCTACTACAACCTGCTTCCTCGAGGTACAGAAGAAATTTACCAGACCATCATAGAGGCGGAAAAGGCATCTCCAGGAGCCGGTCAAAACAGGATCCAAGCCATCATCAAAGCGATGGAAGCGTCGATAGCGTACGAGGCTCAACTGTACGAGCCCGTTGAAACCGGCCACGAGTCTGAACGATGAAATCGGATTGCTACCATTGTCGATTTGGTAGACCATGAAGTTCCTCCGAACTTCCAGTTTCATTGGCTCGAGTAAATGCTGGTTCCTTTGTTCTACTGCTATAATCTCGCCAGCGCCGTAATATTATAGGGTCATGAACATCTGGTTTTACAAAGGGTTTCTACCAACCGGTTTAGTTTCTAACCCTTCACGCACTGAGCTTGATTGGCGTTGTAAGAACCTTGTTGGTACACGGCTAAAATTGTGTTAGCTTTCCACAAAAATAGTTCCTTATTTCCGTGGAAAGCAAAATATGTAATAACAAACAACTTGCGGCATCTGTAGAACTACTCCTGCCAGTAGGTACATGAGCAATTATCAATACCTTGATAAACGCACAATGATTCTTCCTTGCTCTTTCAACTCCTAGATTTACGAAGTCTGTACATATTTACTGGATTACAATTTACATAAGACTGCATAATATGCCAACAATAATATTATTATTGTTGGCACAAGGAAAGCTGGTACTTTTTCCCATCATCAGGTCAGGGACAGTATTAAGGAGTTAGATAGAAAAGGAATTTTGAGATAAAGACGCTTTGCAAGCAAAGAATAAAATTTTTATACATTTAATGTATCTTCAGGAGACTCCTAGACTTAATAATTGTTCGTCAGTCAAAATACTCGTTGTATTTCTTTCGATCACAATTATAATTACTTATTAAAGTTTATCGTGGAAGAAATGTTGTTTTCGTAATTTCGTACATATTGTGTGTTCATGAAATATAATGCCCTCAATTACTTGAATAATTAAGTTCATCTGCTTGCTGTTTATCAAATTGAAAAAAAAAAAAAAAAAACCACCAAAGCTTGCTTATTGTATTAGTACTAAGTATTACCTCTATTTTTCCTTCGTGTAATACAACAATTTCGAATGAACTCATTTACGAAAATAGTAGGTTATCAAATACTCCGGTGTACAATATTTTTTTATTATTTGTTTGTAGCAGTTTTGTTTACAATAATATTCTGTACGTTGCTACTGTCGATAGTTTTTGCCCATTTCCTTAGCTATATGGAGAGAGTAAAATTGAAATGAAAGCGTAATATGTTACGCAAAGTGAGATCGCATACCTCAGAAACGATCTTACCGTAAGTAGCAGGTCTGTCCAATCATTTAATAGCACTAGATACTTGAGGCGTTGTGGGCAGCATCTGGGAATTCAAAAATTACGGAACACTCTTCGACATCTTCCAACGTTCTGGTCCAGTCGGTAGCCTTTGGGACAGGACCTCTTCCGACCCGGGATGATGAGAGCATGCACTGGAGTCTCACTTGTTTTTTGATCACTAGACTCGGTCAGATCTTCGGGAAGATCTTCATCGTCGTAGTCTTCGGACGGTTTGTTTTTTGGTTCGGTAGGGAATAGTTCCGCGGAGAAACTTATAATATTTGCGATTATCCGATAAAACTTTTCTACGAGGTCGCCGATAACTGCCCAAGGATCAACGTTTGTACAGTTTTGACCGTTCACACACGGACTCGCATCGGTGTTGCAGGCCCAATAGGTGAGGAAGAGCAACGTTAAAACGCACAAACGAGGCATGTTCGTCGATGAATCTCAATTTCCTACTGACAGAATCAGCCAGTCGAGGTTGAGGACCGTTAACGATCGTACGAGATAAGGACCGTTCTAATTGTCTACAATCTCTTGATCCGTGTCGATAAATTGATGGATTACTTTGAGAAAAACCACAGGATCAAGGACCGTCGCATGAGATTTTAATGCAAAGCAACTAGGTAGGTACTACTTGGTCAAGAATGGGGAACTGTTGGAGGCAGCATCTGAGCGATTCTAGTATCTTCTACCTACCCAGAAGCCATTCATTCTTTTGTGAAGCACTGATAAGCGGTACTTCGCTTCGATCGATTTGTAATGTTCCAGCACCGCAAACTCATTTGAGTTCGTCAAATCCTATATTTAAAGGTATTTAATTCGAAAATATTTCTTTAAAAAAAATTTAATAAATACCGATACATAGGTACGATAAAAGAGAGTCTAGGACTTTTCTTCCCCGGACGGTTTTTCCCCGTGATTTCGCCAACCTAGGACTTTTCTTCCCCAAAAAAATAAGAAATGAGTGAAATGAATTGCTGTTGGACGGTTGTCTGACGGATGGTTGTACACGGAGATCATAGGACAGAAAGAAAGAAGGCACACTATCGGATCGAGTGTGATTCCCTGGGTACTTCGGACGGATTGAGTGGTGCTGTGCATTCAGTGCTCCTTCTTCGACGGGTCCTGCCTCACTTTCGTCCCATCTTGTGGAAGGTACACCAAGCAGCTTTGGAAGGGGCGGACAAAACGAATGAATAGTTATCCACCCATCGAAATGGATGCTTATCGAAAAGGTTCCCTTGGATGTGTCCCACGATCTTGCCGTCCTCGCCAAATGGGAACTCGGGGAACGTTGCTTCCAAAGAAAAACAAAAAAATATCGCCAACTGCAAGCGAGACTTCAACAGCTCGCACTGAGGTACCTACCTAGCTAGTTGAACCGACTTTCACGAAGTATTACTATGATGTGTATTCGACGACTTTACGTACTTTTTGCAGGTACCTACTCCGCCAGCGGTGACCACACGGATGACGCTCTCTTGACGTTTCCCCGCAAAATTTCAATCAACATCAAACTGACCCCTCGTGAAACTTATTTATTATGTTATTTTGGACAGAGCTTCTTATCTGAGGCCAATAAGTACATTCATATTTTCACGCAAAATACCTCGAACTGACTTTTTTCAGTTTTCCCGTTTGGGAAGAAAAGTCCTAGGCTGGCGAAATTTCGGGGAAGAAAAGTCCGGGGAAGAGAAGTCCGTACCCCGATAAAAGTATCGATACAAATATATCGCTCACCATATCGTATCGCAAGGAAAGTACTACCTGTACCTAAAAATAATCGATTTATTGGTGATGTCGTGCCATCCCTAGCCGTAGGGCGTTTGGAACGTTGCAGCAGGGTTGCCAATTCTACTGATTTTTCATGTAGGTACCTGTGTATTTAGGGGAAAAATCGAAAATAAAAATAAAACTTCGTAAGCAGGACATAACCATTTGCTCTCTGTTACTCTGTGGACATAACGCTTGGCAGGACGGTGGCCAGAAAAACAGGACTATCCTGCCAAAAACAGGACGGTTGGTCGCCTTAATAGTAGGTCACCTACTATTAAGGCACCTACTGTAGGTGCGTTCGCAGTGTAAGTTCTGGCCGTACAGAATCGAATCAGAACTCGGATGCTTCCAGGAATTAAAATGGACAGAACTTCGGTCCCCCTCCATCGAAAAAGTAGTCCCTACGAGGCACAGAGTAACAGAGAGCAACGAAGACAACTCCAAGAGATCACAGAAGGAAATTTTCCTTCTGTGATCTCTTGGAGTTGACTTCGTAGGGACTACCGCGATTCATTTAATGAATCGCGGAGGCACAATTGCTACAATCGAGGAAGCAGTTGGAATCAGGTCGGGAAGTTCTGAAAAACAATCCGAACTGCCGGAATCGACTCCGAACGAGTTCTGCGTTCGCAGAGCATCAGAACTTGAGTGGAAGCTGATGTTGAACTTGAGTGGAAGCAGGCCCTGCATGATGGCGGTCCAGCCCCTGCGCAGTAGTCCCAATCAGGTCTCTCCCCTCACCATGCCCCCACCCCTGTTTAAAAACTGCTGATTAAACTACAGATTAAAATCTGTGCCCCACCCTCTAAAATGTTAGTCATAATATGTATAGGTACCTACCTATATTATAATTGTAATAGGTATACCAGTCAAATAATATAATATGATTATACGTATGTTTTGCATTGTTCAGTCATTAGAAAATGCATTACCAAGGACCAAGGACACACCTACTAAAAAATATTTTTAGAGAAGATTAACTAGACTTCGACCGGTGGTGGGATGGCGGTGGGAAAGGTGAGGGAAAAAGAGGGATATTTCGAGAGCAAGGGTGGGGGTTATTCGAAAAGGTCTCTGGCATCACTGTAGATAAGCTATGCAGCTGCTTCATTGATAAGCATTGTAGCATAGCTTAGTAAGCATAATTAATAATAGAAATGATTAATAATAGAAATTTTCTATTCCGTGGCTTGTTACTAAGCTATGCTGGTCTCTTTTACTTTTGTTAATGTAACAGGTTGTTATTGTTATGTACCTAGTGATCTTCAGCATTCTGCGCTGTTCAATATTCAATATTCAGCTATATTAGGTATATTGTTAGTTCATGTCCGTAAAATAAAATTATGCATATGTATTTGGTGGTGAACGGAATGGGAAGAGGGTTCCCTTCAAGGTAGATTTAGGAATGGTCCCACTAATGTGAGTGTGCAAGGTGAGTAATACTATGCTTGTCATGTAGGGGAAGGTGGGGTGTCATGTAGGTAAACATTTTGCGATCCACCTTGAATGAAAGAATGCCAACCGAATCGGATGGGGTGATGTGCCTTGTTTCATTTCAAAGTTTGTTTTGTCACTTTGCTACGCAGCTACGGCGCGCCTTGGCGTCAAGTTTCCACGCTTGGACATAATTATCGTGGGGTACCTGGTGATGAGACCCAGTAGTGGACGTAAATGTTGGATCGATGATAGATTGGTGTGTGTTGATGATAAAATTTATTTCATTTAACGCAATAAATGTGTCAAATAGCCTCTCCCCTTGAACACTCTGGGAAACCGCTTATCCCTGGCCTTACAAAAGGTTTCTCACCCCATGCCACCCTTTTAAGCTCCAGGACGCCCTGCGCGCTGTCTAGCAGGTGGTGGGAGCTTCGTCGGTTCTGCCGGATACCCCGAGAAGGCGTCAGTCGAGAACTGGACGCGGCCAAGTTCGTTATCATCCGTCACTATCTGAGCTACAGCTGGCAGTTCCGTCAAAGCGGCAAATACGCGTGAGTATTTATACTCGTTTTCACGTTTGGTGGTCGGCAATGAGCTTTGCGTACTGTCTACATAATATGTTATGTAGATATATATCGTCAATAAAAATTACCTAGAAAGGCCTACAAAGGAATGTTTACTTGTACTCCCTCGTGTTACCTAATCATGATTTTGTTTATATTATAAACATTATGTGGGTAGTTACGCTTTCTCAGTATGGTCTTAATCAGTGTGACTCTTATAACCAAATTGTATTTTTGTCCAAAAGCTGAGTGAAACAATATTTGTTTCACTATTCATGTTTTATAATTCCGGATATTCACTGTGTGAATTGTAAATTTCAATGAAATTATTTCATCCTATATCACTTGAAGTGAAAATGACATTTCACTGTACTGTACTGTACTTAGAAACATACTGTCTGTGTACTGTGTATAATATTATTATCTATGGCGTGGGTGACTGATGCACACATTCAGCAAAGAGTGAGAGGAATTATGAAGGTTTTTTCCTAAAAAACAAGTCGGTTATAACCTATAAATAGTTTGATAAAATAAGAAATTTACCGTCACTTACACAGCGTTTGTCCGCATTTTAGGCAGGGAGTATGCTCCATGGTTTACATAAAATTGATTTTCTTCGTATTCTTTTATCATCATTCCTTACTAGAGACGTTTTCTACGAGGATCGCAGTTGGGAGGCTGTCCCCGTTGTGCGAATCTATTGATACAAAAGGTTTTAAGTTTTGCCAGATGAATAATGTACATTGTAGTCCGTAGTATGTATCTGAAAACTAACATCGTAGTTTTCACGTGGTGCTTCAAATGTTGAGAAAGTTAGACCCAAAAAAATGTGTAGCCAATGGTCCCTAACCAAACGCTGCACATTTTACACAAGGGCTAATTATTTCTTTGCCATAGATCTATAAGTTGTGCAAAAACTAATTCTATGTCAATAACAATTTATTAGAAAAAAAAAGAAAAACTACATCTATAAGTAGGTACCTTCATTGTTTGCACAGATGATTGTCCCCAAAAAATGGATTATACGCCCAAAATTACTCGGAAACAGTATCTCATTCAACCACCTGGATCCTTCGAAAGCCCCATTTGCAGTCCCACTGGGGGACCTACGTTGAAATCAGATGGTTCCAAAAATACTTCGAAAACTCACCTAACTCGATCTCATAGCCCAAACCCCTCTCTTATCCCCTTTTTAGCCCCGCGGGTTTAAGCGATTGGGCTGAAAAACTTGAGAGCACAACCAGATGGAGGACTGATTACCTGGGTTTAAAATAATGAACTACGTGCATAGACTCATTCACATCAAGAAGAAACTTTATTACGTTGAGCCCTCTTGTGAAATTAGCTTGTTTGTAAACTCTAGGTAGGGACGTAAAATTCTTGCATACGATGGCATAAAATATTTTATTCCATTCGTCTCGTTCTGTGTTAGGGGAAGCTTCCTACCGAATTTCAGTTTTCTAGGGTGAACAGGGGAGAATTTAGCTCACTCAGGACACTCACACAGCCCGTCAGGTTGTGTGCCGAAACAGACATAGAATGTCCTACTGCCCGAATCGGCCTGGACGGTCGACGCCACTCGGACATTGCATTTCTGGAATATTCCCATCTTGCAGTATGCATTAGAAGTTAAATTAGGAGGCCGATCCAAATTCGACTCCGTCTCGAATAGGCACGCAGGAAAAAATTCCACTATTATTCTAAGAATAAAAAGCCAAAAGATTATTGCCATACTATGTTACATACAAACTCTGAGTTCTTGGATTCTTATCTACCTACTGAAGAGAATTTATTTACCTATGGCATGAATTACCTACACACGACGGTGCCCGAATAAGCTACGAAGAATATGCGATAGACAAATAACCAACCCATTAGTGCATTGTTTACTTGAACAAATTGTGGAATTTTTTAATTTTTTTTTTTTTACAATCTATTGTCCTTGCTATACAAATAATTGTCGCAATAATTCCTGGTTTTGTCAAATACGAAGAATGTACCCGATAAAAAAAACAAAGTTATTTTACTAACCAGAGGATTTTTTTTTAAATTCGCTCCAAGCTGCTCCGCGTTTTCTTTCTTTTTTTTAAAGAATGGGTTTAACCCTTTCGCGACTGAGCCTTCGTGGGAACTGAACATTACATGGAACCGCCTTACCATATAATAATGTTGTTATTTTAAGGGTATTTGCAAATACCCTACATGTAAAAAACGGTTCCAAATCGCCTCGCGTAGTATCTCGTCTCCAGCCCAAGTAGGGCTCTACTTTTTGCTCGATGTCTCGTCTCTGGTCCAGGAAGGCCACGCCTTTTTGCTTGATGTCTCCGTCTCTGGTCCAGGCAGGCCACTTCTCTTACATGGTTCCTTGTCTCAGATCCAGAGGGACCACTTCTTCTCCCGAGATATTTCGTCGCTGTTCGTGAAAGGGTTAAAGAAAAGAGTATAGTGACAGTTACATGATTCTGAGATGCTCAGTGTGGATCAGTGGGAGTATTTTCATTGAATGCGCCTGAGAGAGGACAACTCAAGGCAGAATCCATCTTTAGGGTAAAGTTGTTCTGACATTATTACAATCTGATAATCGCAAGAAAATCATAAGTTAATAAATTCCTGCTCTCATTCAACATTGTAGAATTTTATGATCTCATGAATAATTGTCCTAAAACTTCCCAATCATTTTCCATTCGCGTCTGGTATTTTAATTATTGCAACGTTAAAATTTAATGTTAACTTATTTTGTTTTAATTTAATAAAGGATCTAAACTTCATCATTGTACGTTTGGAAGGATCACGTACCCGAGTTGGATTTTAACTACCGTTCAGTCACCAATTACGCTCGTCATGTTTTCTTCAACTCGGACGTACACGAGAAAAATAGGAAATTGAGGGGTTCTTGTTTATGTATATTCTCCCTCTTCATTCAGCTGCTCGGTTGAATATTCCTAGCGAATTATACTTGTGTTTCGAGGGAAGAAAATACTGACAGTGAACTGGTGAACTTCATTCTAGTTTGAACTCCCGTGTTGACTAATCCGCCATCATGAGGTTCAGGTGAGTGTGAATTACGGTTAGACTTGCTCCCTTACTTATCAAAACCAATTCTCTGGTGTCGCATGTCGAGAAATCCATCAGGAGTATTGAGTAATACCGGGAGTATTGACTTGGGTCCACCTGACGATGTCATTTCTCCCAATCGTCATCATCAAAGCTCGCCCGTCTTGCGTGTAATTGCCTATCTAGCTCCACCCCGTTCTAATTGGTTACGTACGCCCTGAATCACTCGCGGACAATACCGTCTCACCATGGTGTAGTTGTGTGCTGTGCTGTCGATCTTGGGTTGTTTCCTCGATAAAGTCTACAGTATTTTTACGACTTGAAATCTAAAAGCGCTGAAAATTTGAATAGGCCTACACGAGGGTTTTCATCATTTCACGCAGAGATAAGTTTTATAGTGGTCGGCCAGGTCTGGGACCCCCCAATAACTAGCATTTCGTCCATTCCTGCGAATGGAGGGTGGTTATTTAATAATGATCATCATCGATGAACCAAAATTATCGCAAATCGGTTCTCCATCAGACGTTTGATTTTATAATTATATAATGAGACCATTTATATATGGTATCACACACACATATATATATATATTTGGTGTTGAACGATTCCTATGATATTATACCTACCTACCTATCATAGAAATTTTACCCTTGACTGCCTAATGAACTAAAATGACTTTAAAATCGATTAGTCTTCTTTTTATCTTAGGTAAGCAGACTTCCTCGTAAAGATCATTGCATTATCCGTCACGCTCTATGTGTCAGCGGTTTCTTGACCAAACCCTTCAATGAGGAAATGAATGACGTCATCGCGTGGGCAGTGACGTTTTTAAGGGCTACGTTCCATCGATTGTGCCGGGCCAGACAGCTGACCGCAGGGTTAGGAGCGTCTGGGGCAAATCTGGTCAAGGGCAGGTGGCATCTATTGTAAAAATAGACGAGGGGAACGGCTAGTTCTTTTTGTATGAATGTAATAATTACATTAATAATTTCAATTATTGAAATTGAATTTTGGTTCCATACCTACACTTTGTAACAGCTAATGATCATTAAGAGCTCGGGTGAATACCAAAATTATTTGTGAAGCTAAATCGGTGTCAAAGACGAGATCTCGCCACAACTACCGTAATAATTTCCAATTATTGGCTTTTTAACTATTGTTAACTAACTATTGCTACTTACCATTTGTTTTTTGTGTAAACAAAATGTTGCTATTACGCGACTACATGAGGTTGATCATGTACCCCTTTTAATGTTAGGTAGAATTAGTCTACGCCGCTAGTCACTGCAATTTAAAATGTAAATCTGCCTTTTGTTAGTTTTGACAAACAACGTGGGAACAATGATTGAAATTGGTTCTCAACTGCGAGGAGGTGTTCCGGTTCAAGAGAGTAGTGAACATTCTGTACAGAATGCAAAATTGTGTTATGCCTGCGGGCCTAAATTATGAATTTTTGATGTAGTCAGGTCTGCTCTCTTGTGAACTTTTTCAATTTTTAAACGATCCTCTTTACACCGGATCACCGTGGCAGTGGTACTGACCCAATGTGCCAAATAAGTTGACCTTTGCCTAATAAAAATTGTTGAGAGATTGGTTGACTCAACCCAGACGATTTGTTGTTTTGATGAACGGACTAGACGGCGCTCTGTCAGTTTTTTTTTTTTTTTTTTTTTTCGTTATTAAATCCTCAATAGAGCGCCCTCCCAGCAGTGCTTCGAAAACAATGAAAGTTCAATCATCTACAGCCTAGAACGTTCTCGAGAACCTGTTCCGTTCAAGCTTTCTTGTTTGCCCCTTATTGGTTTTAAACTTCATTGGAAGTGGTCGAAGCATTAGTGTAGAGTAGGTAAATTCTGATCTCTTTCCATTTGACTTCTACATTACTCTCATTGGGGACATCATTAAATGATAAATAAATAATTTTTATGGTGAAGCTGGCCTGGTGTGAACAAGAATTCTGAGGAAGTGGACAATTTCCTAAAACCAAAATACCCTCATGGCTACTTGAAAGTGGCGTTGTGTAAGCAATACTTTCCAAAATAATTTCAAATTAGTTCATGTTCTTACTCGTAGAATGTTTGATGGAGGTTTACATTTCTCAATGAGTTCCGACGAATAAATACGTTCGTATTGACGGTGTGTTAGCAAAAAATATCCCACCACAGTCATTCCATCATAACCATACAATCCAAGGATGTTACTTATCTTCCTCTATAATATCCCTACTAAATGAATTATATTGTAATCATTAGAAAGTGAAATTGCCCTCGACTGTCTTGACGCAATTTTGGCGTCTGAACTCAGCGTGTCACGAGGGCAACTCGTGCCAAGAAGTTGGCAACAATTCGCTCGTCTAAAATTACACCAAACACGTTTGGTTTCTCCCTTCCACTCGACCTACGCACTATCACCTGTAGGCTCGTTTATCGATGAATCTGTGTGCATCTGTTAGCCCAAGTGCTCGCAACCTGTGCCGTCGGTGACTATTTCGGTTCAGCAGGGGGGGGTAAAAAATATGAACGTTCGACTCGCCGTGGGGAGCATTGGTCGGATTTGGAGTCTCTACGACAAGTGAGTTGGGTCTTGAATATTAGTCGATTGGTAGTTCGACTGTCGATAGTTGAATAGCCGCAATATAATATATTCACTTAAGTTCTAACACCGCCTAACTCAATTTTTATCAAAAATGAGTTAGACACACCAATCGATAGATATTTTGATAGCCGATCTTATAGTAGGATAATATCCTACTGCAGTGTTATATCGTACAATAAGATCGGCTATCAAAATCTCCAAGGCATGCCTCGGAGAAAGACCCAAACAGTCAAGAAGAAGAAGAAGAAGAAGAAGAAGAAGAAATGACAACACGTTAGGCGGTGTTAGAACTTACGTGACGATGTATCATTCCCTCATTGTTCTATGAGTAAAGTCACCCATGAAGCTGCATTCTGACCATTAGGTAGGTACTTTGCGAATGCCATCCCTTGTTTGTGAAACCGAATTGATTGAATAAAGTCACGTCATCATCGCTATGTAGTAATAGAATCTATTACTATTATTAGGCATCATAATAGAATCTGATTCTATTATGATGCCTAATACATTTTGGGTAGGTTGAGCAGTGTAGATCCTCGTTATTTACGTTAGTCATCATGTCGTTAGTCATGTGTGATGTATTATCAACATTTTATTTTCATTCGACCTACTGACTAAATAGCGAGTTGATAATATAATATAATATAATATATTATATTATAATTAATAATATTATTATTATATTCCAAGAATTAGTTTTTATCACAACAGGTCTATCGATGAGTCAAGTGATGGAAGTTGTAATAACGTTACACATAATATTATTATGTAATCACAATCGAAAGAAATGTTAACTGCTTACTTTCAAAGCTATCTAAGATCTGATAAGCTGATATCTTTTCTTAGGTTTATGAATGGCTATCACAGACAGATCGCTAAAGGGGGATTTGCCCAGTTTGAAACATTTTCACCTCGGTTTATTCACTGTGAATCGGCCAAGTTGTCGCTGTTTCATCTTCTTTTTTTTCGATTCTTCGTCCACTTTCATACCATTTCGCGAGAATCAAGAACTGCTCATGGAATTACCCCACCCCCGTGGTGGTGGGCAAAACTGTAGATTCTCGCGGAAGATGATTTGGAAGCCTGTAGAAGGGGGTTTCTGTACCTACTCAGCAGTTTTAACGCGTTTACAAAGAAAAGACAAAGACCTCTGCAGATCGTAGAGACGCAGGATGTTATCAGTTTAAAATGATTAATAAGTTGCCATCATATCATATCAGTGGAGTAACGGCGTTTTTCCGGGTTGAGCATGTTTGATGAACAAGGGCTGTACAAAACATTGGAAATAATTTGATATGTAACAAATACTTATCATTGGGGCAGAGGGACCGTTGTGCTGCTTTTCGGAGATTATGGTCGTAGGAGGTCTGTACCCTTAGGTACAGGGGCAATTGCCTCTCCCTACAGGATCCTGTTGCGTATTGCAAAGATCGCATTGCGTATTTGCTCGTTAGTCTTGTGTGCCAATGCCCTAGATATCAGGCGGTGAGGCTTCTTTTTAAGGTTTATCCATCTACAAATCGTCGTCTTTCTCAGTAAATCCGCACATCTCATTTTATGGGTGTTTTGAGTTAGGTGGCTGGCTACCTGTGGGGAATCTGGACAGATTTCCCCACTCTCTTCTCGTGGATCGCCAGCCCAACAGAGATAGTACCTACCGGTTTGGGGAGCGGGTCGCGCCGCCCCGCGACCGTGCAAACCCATCTTCTCCCGCCGGCGACACCGTATTTCTTTTCGTAGACGGGAAGATTTTCTCCCAGCATTTATCATTACACTGATCGCTTGAATTCATTATTATTGCTCAATTTAATCGCAGTGTCTTTTTGATTGGATCCGCTGTCCAGGCATCCCTTACCGACACTTTGCCCAGGCATCTATTAGCGGCACTTTGCTTGTAGGCGCAGCGAGAACTGCTCTTCGTATGATTGAATTGGAATACCAGGCCCCCATTAGTGAAAATTTGCTTGTGGAAGCCAGTCGGCCAAATTTCAATAAAACTGTGAGCTGTGGGAGAAACAATACCAATCACGACACTTCGTGTTTGATATTGAATTTCCCACAGCCCCGTTCCGAGAAAAGACACACTACAGGACAGCTAAACTTTCCAACCATCGTAGCTCATGCTTCCTACCTTTCTGTATCGACACCTCCTATTAAGTTCGCAAACTACGACATTAATTCGTGCGATGCCGTAATTAGGGATCCTAGATCCAACGCTGGAGGCATTACCCCAAACACACAACCCAAATTATAATCTTAAACCAGAGAAGCAAGTGGAACACATTATAATCACGTAGGTACACCCCCAATAATGTTGGGCCAACATTCGTTTCACAGGGTGCTCTTACACTACCTCTATGGAAAAATTGTGTAACAGTCATGAAGTGTACCTACCCAAACTGAGAAAAATGAATAAACGTCTCCTGTAAAGTCCACTGTAAATTTTACCGGTAAAATCCACAAATCTCATACTTTTTACCTGCGAATCTGTAGAATAGCCTTTTCACTATGAGTTTCAGGGAGGAAAAAGTCACGATTGAACTACAATAATCACACGCATTAACAAAAGGTATTTAATAACTGTTTTGGGAATTATTGAGAACCACTTAATTCCCCCCCCCCCCCCCCCCCCTGGGATTTACTGTAATGATGAAATAAAATAAAACCACGGACGTACTATAGAGCCGTATAATCACACGCATTAACAAAAGGTATTTAATAACGGTTTTGGGAATTATTGAGAACTACTTAATTCGCTCCCCCCAGGATTTACTGTAATGATGAAATAAAATAAAACCACGGACGTACTATAGAGCCTTTCCAATCGCTAGTCTACTGATTTATATTACCAACTGCATTTTAGCGATGGCGAGTTTATGGCGGCAGGCTACCGTCCACAAAAATGTTTTTCGTCGTAATCCTCATGAAAACAGAGCCTTATAAAGTTTTTGATTGTGACAGAAATCGGTGTTGTCTGTGTTCACCAGGGATGACCGTTGGCGCCCCCTCCTCATAGATCATGGACCTGGACCTCTCCATTCGGCGATAAATACCTTGCCTCAATCTTTACGTCTTCAGTCAGGTTCGGTTCCCGCACCGCGGAGAAAACGCACTACAGACCTCCTAATAGCCTCTAACCTTCAAACCCTCGAGTTGACTGATAGGGTGAGTTCATTGGGATCTTATCTGAATCCCCTGGTCGGCGTGTGTTGTGTGATAGGACTACAAATGGGCTGAATAATTCTTTGTCGTATTATTTTTGATGCGTAGCTGATAGCATCACAAAAATTAAAATAATGCCAGTGAATTTTGGTTTTCATGCACTGAGAGAAAAGATTTTTTAGTGGCTAGGTTAAATCCGAAATAACCTCGAAAAGAAATTGAAACCACCTAGAATCAATTGATTCAACCTAGAAAAAAATAGGTCCAGGTTAAAGTAACATCGAAAAATATTAATACAACCTAGACCCATATAGAAACAACCTAACCCGTTATTACCCGCCCTCTGATCACAACCTGGAATAAAAAAGTGTCAACCTAGACCAAATTTGAACTTCACATTTGGTCTAGGTTGACATTGTGAAGACCTAGAAAATATATTACCTACCTTTGACTTTTAAGTGGGGTAACCTAGAATTGAATGATTTGACCTTCCATATAATTCCCCTCCATTAAAGTCTCGGTTGTACAACTGAAAACAACTGAGAGATTTAAAAGGCGAGATTGCTACTTTAGGTAACAACCCAGAATAAAAAGTTAGACTTTCAGTCTCGGTTAAAACTACCGTAGTACTACAAATAGTTTTAGGTTTAAACAACAGTGATTGTAATTCATTCAATAAATTCCAGGTTGTTTCTACAGTACGCTAAGCGGCCGCGGAGAGCGCCACTGTAGGCGGTGGGCGTTAATTCTCGTTGAATTGGCACCCCTGCTATTTAGCCGGTGGGGTTGAGGCCAAATCTTTGACAAATTCTAATCATCTAATTTCTGTCACTATGTGCAGTCATATTATGACGTCACATTCAAATTTTTGTACTGTGTTAGAAACAGAGACAACCCAGAAAGATAGTTGAAGTTGATAGAAACAACCTGCAATGGAAGTGGAGCAAACCTAGAAAGAAAAGTGGACCACCTAGTAATTTATTAGGACCAACCTGAAAAGAATAGGAAGCTACCTAGAAATTTAACTGGAACAACAGGGATAGTAATTGAAACAACCTCGTAAATAAAGGGACACAACCTAGAGAAAAAAGGGTTCTAGGTTAACGTGCCATGGCTGTAAATTGTTTGAGGTGGGGCGAGAACGTTTTCGTTTTAGGGTAAATCAACCGTCTATGAAAGTGAAAAACATTGAATACCAGGGTGAGACAACAACAACACAAACATTAATGTTTTTAACCTAGACTGTAAATGGATGGAGGCGGCGGCACACACTGTGAACTTAACCTAGAACTAAAGTGTGGGGGTGGCGTATTTTAAATCTTGGTTGTTTGCATTTTTAGGAAGGTAACTTCACCAGTATTTTCAATCTAGGTTAAATTATATTCACCCTAGACTAAATTGTTCCACCCTAGAATGAAAACAAAAAAAATCTAGGTTGGCAGCATTTAACCTAGAAAAAAATCGAAAAAAAACCTAGAATAGGCCCTTTTTTTCTCTCAGTGTGATAAGATCATAATAGTAACTAACACAACTGTTGTGTTATGTAGTTTCGATATGGGGTTCTTGTTGTGTCGGCAAGGTTTTCAGCCCAACCGCATCACCCGGTGGGCTGCAGGAGGGTTCGAAGGGTTCTGGCCAGAGGGTCGAAGAGGCGTCGTTACCGAATTATTTTGGACGATTTATTGGAGTCCGGACCCGCCCCGCCACACCGTGAGGCTGTATGGGTCACGAATAATTGTCGTTTTCAAATGGAACACGGGGGATTTGCAGGGATCCCAGACTTGTCCCGCTATCCAATGAGAAGAAATAATGAACTGATTGGAAAATTACAATAAAACCATATGAAAAACGCTGCAAATTTTACACAAGGCCTTATTATAATAATAAGCAAATATTTGTTTGATGTAGTTTACTTGTGCGAAAATGTAATTCTGTGTCAACGGGAAAAAAATTTGGAAATTTTTTTTTTTCAAAATTTTTTGTTTTTTATTTGAAAATATTTGACCTCCTAGGATCCTTCAAAAATCCCATTTGTAGGCCCATCAAAGCCCCATAGATCGCCACAGTGAAATCGGATCGTTCAGGGGCCCCCGAAAATGGGTTCTACGTCCAAAAATACTTCGAAAACGACACCTAACTCGATCCCATTGCCAAATGCCTTCAAAAATCGCCTCCCGTAGCCCCATAGCGCCCCACGGGTTTGGGCAGTCAGGCTGAAAACCTTGCGGGCACAACTAGATGGTAAACCAAGTATTTTGCCAAAATTTCAGATTTAAAAATAAATTCCTACTGCCCAAAACGGCGGACGGACATTTCGGTTTTAGAATCTAGACCTATTGAAACGGATAATGTCAAATTTTGAGGCCGATCCGAGTCGTCGACCTCCGTCGCGATCACATAGGTGTGTCATTCCAAGAATAATAAACCAAAATCGGCTGGATTTTTGGGCAACTTCGGCATTTGTAAAAAAAAAAAACTTGCTCTAAATTGTGAACTTTATAAGTTGTGAAGGTGTTCAAACAAGTTTGGCAGGTCAGAGTTCTTTTCTTTGGACAGCAGCACACTCTGTCAGAGGTAGTCATCATCTTATCCTCCCTGGAACGCAGCCGGCATAATGATTTTATCTCTTGGCCACATACTCGCTGAATGTGAATAACATGTTTATCACCGCGTCCTTCCCAACTCCGACAGCCGACAGTTAGTGGCCTGGTGTTGGAACGTGTCAGTTTGGAAAAAGATAACTTTCCGCGGCAAAATATTCTTCCGAGACAGCCGCACTTCCGAAAATTGTGGTTCTCAGTAAATTACCTTCTCTTTCACCTACATATTACCTACAACAATGTCTGTTGTATGAAGTGACCAACAGGAGAGCGACCTTAGTAAAAGGCTATCTAATTTTGAATATTTTGGAAATCGTCCAACGTGTCGCTTTGTCTTACTAGCGTCTATGCCTACGTGTCCGTTGAGTGTCGTGCATCTTGTTTATAAACATTGGTTCAAAGCCGTACATCGGTTTGGTCCCAATGTTATGGATGTTTCCCAGAAGATGTTTTCCTTTAACCGTAGTTGAGTTTTTAACTGGAACTTGATTTATTTTAGTCAGGGTTTCCCATCCCCCTGAGTTTACTCAGTTGAAGCTGATCAGATCTGACGCACGGAATTTCTGCTAAACGCTGTTCACGCCAGTGTCTGCATTGTCGTGACTACTTCATGTGATTTATCTCGTATGAACTGGAGCGTTCTTTGTCCGCACCAGGTCCGTCATGGTCACCTGCGACAATGAGTATTTGTTTCATTTCCGACCAGTCTCTGTACAAAATATTTCCCTCGGTTTTTGCGTACAGTAAAAAGTCACGCTATTCATTTTTATTTTGGGTGCTAACTGGGTTCAGCCGAATAACAAGTAGAAGTGTTAAGTTCTTTGCTAAGAGATCTCATGAGTTCAATCACCTGACGACTCGTAACACTAATTGGGATTCTGTGGTGTAACCAAGCTTTAATAACGTATTTTACATAATCCCGTGCTGTAGTTTTGAAGGATATCTGTCGGCTATTGGTCGAATATTGGGTAATATTGAAACTCTCTCATTCTGTGTGTTGCGCGTTTAAAAAAATGAATTTTCTAGACTGCCCCTTGACCATCTTTTCTATGAATAAAACATGCAGCTAATGTGGTAGTAGAAGCTAATGTAGTGGATTATTAAAAATAGTCGTCCTTCCCATCCTATCTGCTGAATCGCTGTGATATTCATAGTTAATTATTTCCGTATTTCTGCGGAAACTCACATTATTCTCGGCTTTAATGCCGGGATTCATTTCGCTAGTTTTTCTCGGACGTGTTCTCCCATTTCAACGTTGGCGGGGGAGGACAATTATTGTTATTATAACAAGAACGGCTTTTTGTACTGTCTGGAGAAAAAGCACAGACGCCTCAGTTCCTTCGAGCACACAAAAAATCCTCCGAACCTGTTCACTGTGGTTTTGGATGACAGTCCGTGAAATGTTACACTCGGGGGTTTAATTTGCATTTTGGTGTTACCGTAAGATGATGCTATCAGTTGCACCCAGCCTTGAGAGTTTATAAACTCTCATATAAATATGTTTTAAAATAATTTAAAACACCCAGTTTTCAAAATGTACTGATATACCGGAGCGTGTTAACGTGCTTCACCGCTAAGGTACGCATGTTATCTGAGGCCGTTTGTGGAATTGGCTTGAATTGCGTAAGTTTCGCCCCTTTTTGGAAGTCAAGCGGTTGTTTTTTTTCTCCCCTTCTTCTTGACGGAATTCCAATCCGGAGTCCGGAGAGAGAGAGTTTTGAAAACCTCACTAAATGCGAGGGGGTTTGTCCGTCTTAAAAAACCGTCCGACTAATCACCAGAGAAAACTACCGGCGAGTCTGTAATTGCGGGGGAATGTCCCAAGAAGAGGGTCGGTGCCACTTTTATTGGCAAATGATCGAATAAGGCTGTTTCCGCTCTGGACGGAGTATCCATGGAGGTCCAACCCCTGATTTATCTTGGATAGACAGCTGGAAGACCTTCACAACTATTTTTCATAAAATTAGGAAGCCTTAAGAAAGTTAATTAGTTTCTGCATATCTTACACGAAAGTTTGAGCTTCTAGAACACTTTTATGTCAGTTTGAAAGAAATCAAACCGTCCGATCGGTTGTTTCTGATTACTGTGGCTTGAACTAAAATTCCCCTCCCCTCTCGAGTGAAAATATTTGTGCTAAAAACGGTCCATTGTGTAGTGGAAACTCGGTTTTCGGTTCCTCTGGTTTGCAGTAATGAGTTGTTGGAGGAGCAGTTGGCAACTGTTGGATCAATTCTACTGGCTCGTATTTTTTTGATCTGATTCCTGCAGGAATCACATGTGGTTCAATGGTTCCCTACCTGAACTACCTCTGATAATTTTCTGAACCCACTTATTTAGGACCCCTTTTATGTTTTTGAAGGGTTTCGGCAATTGAATCTAGCTAGGTTTTGTTTTCGAAGTATTTTTGGACTTAGAATCCCTTTTTGGGGGTCCCAGAACGATCCGATTCCACCCTATCCTATGCGGATTCATGGACTACCAATAATTGGTAGTCCAATTATTGGACTTTTGAAGGATGCCAGGAGGTCAAGTTTTCTCATATATTGTGGTTGGTTCCTTTCTGGTTAATGCTGTCAAACAGGGGGCTTTTCCTAGTAATTTTGCACGCATAATTCATTTTTCGAGGTCCCGCATCTGTCCGAACATTGTTCAGGATAAAAATTTAAAACAAAATTCTTACATAGGTAATAAGACAATATCTTATTAAACGTAATAGGTATTATTATGTATAAATAAAATAATTTTATTTTATATAATTATTATATTATAACTCATTTTTTTCAATATTTACCTCAATTATTAAAGAATTATTATTGTGGTAATTTGTGGAAAATTTGAAGCATTTTTGAATTATTAGTTAGCAGACAAATCAGAGTTTGAATTCTGACTACCCTGTCTCTAATAACAGTTATTTCCGTGGTAATCACAGTTACTGTGATTACCACGGAAATATCCGGAATCTTTTCCTCCCATGTAATCAGATTCACTGTTTGGACCATAGTGACTGTAGCCTACCACCTACATGTATTGTTTTTCCTAAATGATTAATAATATTAGGTTTGTGGTGTGAATGGCGGAATGCGTTCGGTGCAGCGTCCGTGGTTACACCGCCAGTGTTTTTGGAGGATGCAGGAGGGAGTACAGGTGGAGATTCATCAGAGGCATAACACAATTTGTAGTGATTTTCTGGCTCTGAGAATGCTCCAGCTGCAGGAACGGAGGATCTTGGTTCCTTAGAATCGTCCAAAGTGTCGGGGTGTTCTAAGTCCGGCAGATCCTCGGAAGGAGCTGGAGAAAACTGACTTACCCTGCACTTGGATATAATTATAATCCAATCTTGAATTATAATTATTGTCAAGTATGGACTCCCGGCGGACACCCCTTGATTTACAAGGGACCGCTTTTCCGGCTTCCATAGGCCATTTTACCTATAGATAGGTATCCTGCTAAGTCATATACCTATAGGTAGGTATCCTGCATAGTCAACTTTTTGTCTTAGAATTCCTTACATCGATGGATTTAATGAAGGAATATTGGTGTACGTGATTACTATGGAACGGAATAATTAAATGTTCAATATTAAAAATGGGCCTTCCACAAACCATTTTCGACTCTTCCTTTACCTTTTTCTTCCTATAGGAAAGATACTATAGTATTTTCAGATTTCCCCTGAATCATTTTCTGCTGACCAATTTCCTACCATAAAATTTGTAATTTTTCGACCCTAGTATGGTTCAATGTGAACCCTACGTATTACTTATCTCATGGAATGTGATTTGACGAGAAAAACACGTTCACCACTGGAAGTTACTCCTGCACTGAGAGAAAAGATTTTTTTAGTGGCTAGGTTAAGTCCGAAATAACCTCGAAAAGAAATTGAAACCACCTAGAATCAATTGATTCAACCTAGAAAAAAATAGGTCCAGGTTAAAGTAACCTCGAAAAATATTAATACAACCTAGACCCATAATTACCCGTTATTACCCGCCCTCGGACCACAACCTGGAATAAAAAAGTGTCAACCTAGACCAAATGTGAACTTCGCATTACCTACCTTTGACCGCATTACCTACCTTTGACTTTTAAGTGGGGTAACCTAGAATTGAATGATTTGACCTTCCATATAATTCCCCTCCATTAAAGTCTCGGTTGTACAACTGAAAACAACCTAGAGATTTAAAAGGCGAGATTGCTACTTTAGGTAACAACCCAGAAGAAAAAGTTAGACTTTCAGTCTCGGTTAAAACTACCGTAGTACTACAAATAGTTTTAGGTTTAAACAACAGTGATTGTAATTCATTCAATAAATTCCAGGTTGTAGGCGGTGGGCGTTAATTCTCGTTGTCTTGGCACCCCTGCTATTTAGCCGGTGGGGTTGAGGCCAAATCTTTGTCAAATTCTAATCATCTAATTTCTGTCACTTGTATGTGCAGTCATATTATGACGTCACATTCAAATTTTTGTACTGAGTTGGAAACAGAGACAACCCAGAAAGATAGTTGAAGTTGATGGAAACAACCTGCAATGGAAGTGGAGCAAACCTAGAAAGAAAAGTGGACCACCTAGTAATTTATTAGGACCAACCTGAAAAGAATAGGAAGCTACCTAGAAATTTAACTGGAACAACAGGGATAGTAATTGAAACAACCTCGTAAATAAAGGGACACAACCTAGAGAAAAAAGGCTTCTAGGTTAACGCGCCATGGCTGAAAATTGTTTGAGGTGGGGTGAGAACGTTTTTGTTTTATGGTAAATCAACAGTATATGAAAGTGAAAAACATTGAATACCAGGGTGAGACAACCAAGACATTAATGTTTTTAACCTAGACTGTAAATGGATGGAGGCGGCGGCACACACTGTGAACTTAACCTAGAACTATAGTGTGGGGGTGGCGTATTTTAAATCTTGGTTGTTTGCATTTTTAGGAAGGTAACTTCACCAGTATTTTCAATCTAGGTTAAATTATATTCAACCTAGACTAAATTGTTCCACCCTAGAATGAAAACCAAAAAAAATCTAGGTTGGCAGCATTTAACCTAGAAAAAAATCGAAAAATAACCTAGAATAGGCCCTTTTTTTCTCTCAGTGTGGTCTAATTAGGTGCTTACTTCTAAAATTAAGCGTCATCACACGCTGTTGATACGGGCGAAACTTATCAAATTACTAATGTTAAATATCTTGTATTATTAAATCAAGAGAATGATGTTGCTTTTATCAATTCCCAATTCTTTCTATCTGTCTGTCCGCATTTCCTTGCCACACCCATAACTTCCACAATTTTGATCGGATTTCAATCAAATTTGCCGGAATAGTGTGTGTTTAGCCCTAGATGCATCTAGGGCTAATCCCTGCGCATACGCGAACGAAATTTTCTTGTTACAGTCACTACTACGTTCATTTTGAACCTGGCATGAGAAACCTGTAGTCGGGTACAACCCTATAGGGTTGTAATTATCATTATAATGATAATTATTCTCTAACTAGCTGAGACACCCGTGCTGCGCAAGAAATATAAAATATCAAATTCTCGTTCAATAATGCATTCATCCTTCACTCGGAACGCGAGCACGTTCAACCCGTCCAACCTTGTTGGCCCGTTTCTTGTCGTGAAGTATCAAACTATCTCGAATCGAAGGTCCGTATAATGAGAGTGGGTAAAATTACCTGTCCATGTAGGTTCACTTCGACTGATCCTCAAGAAGCTGTACCCGTACCAAATTTTAGCGCTCTGGGATGAGCAGGAGAGAAATTCGTTATTCCGCAAAACCCCCTATCAATAATGCAACCCATGCTTCACTTGGAACACCCGTGGCACCTGTTTGCTCTTAACGAACAACTCGACATTTTTCATAGTTCTACCTGGGACACCCGTGCTTCGCACGAAATACAAAGTCCTGTCCATCTTAATGCTTCACTCGGAACGTCCGTAGCAACCTATCAACTCAACTTGTCGCGAAGAATTAAACTATCTTGAATCGATGGCTCGAAAAAGAAACTCGTACCCACCTACCGACGATCTTCGAATAACTTCCCATGTATACAGCATACATGCTGGGACACCCGTGCTTCGCCCCCTAAATATCAAATTCCCGAACGGGTTATCGCACAGAAATGGTTTTGTACTCGTTGAAATCAGCGTGAAAAGCTCGTTTTAATCGACGTAGTTCCGTTCAGAACATACGCCAAAATTTGTGCCGGGTCTCTGCATTACAAACATTTTCCTAGTAACGACGCTTTTTGAACAATTGTACTGATGATGGTCTAATCAACTTTAACGCGTCTACAAGTTATATTTACAAAGTGGTTGTTTGCCGATGGTGCAGAGGTCTAATCCAATGAGTTTGGTTAGGGAGAGAGAACGACTCCTCTGCTGAATACTAAATTGTTTATTCAGGTAAACAATTATAGCGTGGGGACCGGTTTCGAGCAACTAAGCTCATCAACAGCCCAGAGTGACTTGAGGTGGTTGAACGTACAATTAGTTATGAATAATTGTTTACCTGAATAAACAATTTAGTATTCAGCAGAGGAGTCGTTCTCTCTCCCTAACCAAACTCATAAGTTATATTTATATTTTTATCGTGGAAATAAACTACTCCCTCTTAAATCGTCTTTTAATAAGATGGATTCCCACTATCTCGCCGCATCCACCTCACATGTTGGAACATACCAAGTCCGCCCGCCCGCCACAAACATTGGATTTTATAAATATAGATAGGGTAGATTCTAATAACTAGAATCTATCAATCTCAGTTCCTCTAATTATTGTTATGAGAGGAACTGAGATTGAGAGAGAGGTTTCTTATCAGTTCTGGTCGACTTGTTTCTCTTGTTTCATGTTTTAAAGAAGGCTTTGGTGATGAAAGATGAATTCGTTGGTATTGTAAAGCAGGACGCATTTCACACTTCTTGTTGAGGTGTCAATGCACTTGTCATCTGACAATTCTTTGTTTCTAAGACTTAGAAGAATGAACCGAGACGACGTTGCTAGGATTCGCAGATTTCCTTGAGGTTCATTAAAAATGGGTTCTGGTGGATTCTGAAACCCTGGCATACATTTTTTCTCTCTTTGCATGGCGTGAACGAATGTCGTTTTTCGCCCTCGATTTCTCCCAATTACCGAAAGCCACACCTCCCTGTAGTTGGATGCGAAATAACTTCTGTGTCCTGAAGAAGATCTTATATAGGGTTGCCAGAATTTTTTTTCACCAGTATATAGTATATTTTGGCCAAGACCGTAAAAAATAATATTTTTTACTATATTATAGTAGATAAAATATAGTATTTGAAAGAAAAATATAGTAGGCAATAAAATGTCGATTATTTGATGAGGTGGTTAGGGAGAGAGAATGACTCCTCTGCTGGTGTGAATACTAAATTGTTTTTCTATACTAATACAATTTAGTATTCACACCAGCAGAGGAGTCGTTCTCTCTCCCTGACCACCTCATTGGATTAGACCTCTGCACCATCGGCAAACAACCACTTTGTCGATTATTTGATTTTTCGGCATAATTTGTAACCTTCGACACTCCGGGCCATGTAATTTTAATAAACACCCTGAACACTTCTTTTTTCAAGTATTGATGAATAAATTGTTAAAAATATAAACTTTTTCCGCTATGATTATTTCAGTAGAAAGCACAAATTGATGCCTGAATTGCCGTGATAAAATTAAGGGGTACCTATAGTATCACCTAGGTGATGAGAGCTCTCAACACATACAAAATTACCTATGTAAGCTCCCTGCTCACGAACACTAATCGTCCTTTTGAAAGGCAAGTAAAATATGGCATCAAATAGCTATGTAAAGTTTGTATTTTAAATATCAAAATATATAAAATATTCCTCCCGCTATGAGATTTGTTGTGACGAGATCAGTAAAACAATATATGTATGGAGTAGGACTACTAAAGTATGAAAAAAATCCTTTTCTTTTAAAAATTAATGTGAATATAATTCTGCGTAATTAGATAGCCGTCTTTTGTTTTCTTAGTTGCTTTAGATAAAAGAGCAAAAGATTTTTCGTTCAACAACATAAAATAAACGTAAACATTCTCACTTTCCCGGTCTTCGGCCTTCTCCAAGATCACATCCCCAATCACTACCGAAATTAAGTATAAATCTGAAAAATCACGTATCTATTATAATTAAAGAAAAACGTTAAAGTTTACAAAACATCCGGTTCCGGTAGGTACAAAACGTCACAGTGATCTTAGTCCAACGTTAGTCCCGGCCGAAGTAGGTAGGTAGGTTTGTGGGTATTCTGCGCTTCCATGCAATGCCCCACACGGAAAAGTTTTCACGGTTTTTTGGGGAAATTTGTTTTTCAACTAGGCTTGTGGATTGTGGAGAACGGCTACCAACCAGAGGAGAGACTCCGATGTTTACCTATCAGGTAATCAACGGAGTCTCACCTTGAACTTACGCCCGGACGACACATTATCCTTAATTGTTCACTGATATGGTACCGATGACTCTATTTGCCTTCTGGTGGTCGAGGTCCAATCCCTAATACAAGACTTATCACTACGACTGTTACAGTTTAACCTACAGTAGGTCCATCAACAAGCCGGGTCGGCGGCCCCCAGCTCTCCCCCCTCAGTCGTAGATTGCTGTGGCTAGTTTAACGTTCTCAGCAAACGAAGACAATGTTTTTTTTACCGGTCCACCAGATTTTGATCCCGGTTCGAGGTCCCAAGAGAGGTTCGTTCATGCGATCCCTCGATCTTGTGTGTTGAAGACGGATGTCTCGGCCGCCTTCGTCACGGGATCCTCTGCTAGGATTCACATAAACGTTCCAACGTTCAGAGGTGAATTGTCAACCGACAAGACAGGTATTACAACACATAATTGACTTTTGGTCAAACATTGGTGTTCTTCCCCGGATTCGAACCAGGCTGATCAGCGCTCCGACTGATTGTAAACAGGCGTCTCGCTGACGCCTTAGTCCACGGGGCTACCCTGTCCCCAAAACTAGGCTTGAATTTGGGAATTAATTTCCAAAGCGGTTTATGCCTATTTTGTAATTTTTTCTTCAATTTTCCGTTTTCAAAAAATATAGTAGTTCAGATCTAAAATGTAGTAGAATACTATATTACATAGGTAGTCTGGCAACCCTAATCTTATACGAAATGACGAAGTCAAATAATATTTGACATATTCATAATATTATGAACAGACTAGTCTGGCTGAGAAGTCTGTTCAGGACGAACCTGATGCTGCGAAAACCCCAAACACACCAAAATGAATTCATTGCCTCGGCACCTCTTCTATTTTGCTTTTGACATTAAATTTTGACACACATTTTGTCTCTTGGTTGTTACAGGATGGAAGGAGGCTTGATTTGGGACTACCTCGTCTTCGGGGCCCTCATTATTAGCTCTATGGCAGTGGCAATCTATGGAAGATGTTCCGGGCCCAGCGAAAAGACCAAAAATGACTTTGCGTTCGCCAAAAGCAGTTCTGTTTCGATGATTTCCATGATGCTTTCCATCGCTAGAGGGTTTTTGGGAGTCAGAGTATTTTTAGGTATATAATATATATTATATAGCACAATGTATGAGCCTGTACCTACTGTTACAGTTTTCCACAAGTTTAAACAAAATTTTCTTCTCTCAGGTTTCCCTTCAGAATTGTATTACAGAGGAAGCGCCATGTGGGAAGTTCTGTATGGGATGATAATTGCATTCCCAATCGTCCTCTATGTGTTCGTTCCTGTTTACTACAGTCTGGGAATCACATCAGTATATCAGGTACGAATTTTATTATCACGATTCAGTCAATGAAATTTTTTGGATGCCTGAAACAGTACAAACGGTTTGACTTTTTTTTACAGTATTTGGATTTACGATTCAAATCCAGGCTAGTCAGATGTTTGGCGTCTTTCACGTACGTTTTCCGGCAGCTTCTGAACAATGCTGTGACAGTTTTCACGCCCTGTGTCGCTCTGAAGACGATATTCAACCTCGACTACATGACTTCAATCAGCATGATCGTGGGGATATCGATTTTCTTCACTCTAATGGTGAGCAGTGGTTGTCGATTGTTATTTGGATTATGCAATGGCGGCTACCGAAGACGGTAATTTCTAGTCTAAAATAGCTTTGATTAAAGTTAATGACTTGTGGTGTTAGAGATCCTGGTAGGTTTTGGAATGACGTCAACATTGAAGCGTGCACATGAGGTGATCAAATACTGCCATATTACAGGGTGGGCTCCGCACGGCGATTTTAGCTGACGTCACCCAACTTTTGGTCATGACTGGATGCAGCATGGTCATAATTTTGCAAGGGACCATTGAGGCTGGAGGGATCACCAATGTGGTAAACGCTTCTTACACACACGATCGGCTTCAATTCTTCAAGTATGTTTCAACTTATACTTAGGTGCACGAGTAGGATTTCAACCTGTAAGATTCGTTCAAATTAAGATTGTTTCCATTACAGTTTTGACATGGATCCAACTCTTCGCGTCACGACGGTTTCGGCCATCATCGGTCAACTTTTCATGTCCCTCTCAATTTTCGGGTGCCAGCAGAATTTCGTCCAGAGGTACTGCAGCATGTCGTCGCAGAGCAAAGTGAGCAAGTAAGTGCTACGATAGAATTGATCGGATCTATGAATTGAACTTCTATAAAGAACCTACAGGCGCCCTTATCCGTTTCATCATTCCTCTGTATGCTTTCAGGACCATTTGGGCCAACATTCCCATAATGACGGTCCTGTTCTCGCTTTCCTGGATTGTAGGGATGGTTATATTCGCCAACTACCTCAACTGCGATCCTAAAGCCCTGGGCTACATCACCGATAACGATGAAATTGTTCCTTTTTACGTCGAAGACAAATTCATTTTCTTGCCTGGATTCCTTGGCCTTGTTTTGGCCTGCCTGTTCAATGGAGCTCTAAAGTAAGTGCGCATTTAATGTTATTTTTCAATTATTATTTTTTAATTCTACAAATAAACAATGTTGAATGAAACATCATGTTTGGAAATATCCCATTACACAAATGAAATCTGTTGCAGAAAAAAAAGTTGAAGTTGAGTTGGTTTTTCGTATTTTCGGCTTTTTTCGGACGCGGTGACGGCTAAAGGGTTAATAATGATTATTGTACAAAAAAATATTCTCTTACACAAAATGTGGGAAATTTAATGATTTTTCCTTTTGTTGTATAACATATTATGGTCTTTTCGCGTAAATGTAGTAAATTTCGGAGTTATTTACTGTTGAAATTTTTTCCGTTTTTCCTCATTTGAGTGGACTACCTTGTAAGTTCAATAAATAATAGCCACAACGATTTGTTGTTGCAGCCTTTATGTAGTCGATTATTAGAATTTTAAGACTGCATGACTAGTCTATTGGAATCCAAACTGAAACCTTTCTGAACCTGAGTCAGTTCTTCATCTGTTCCAACTATTGTAGTTACACTATAAAATCTCGATTCTTTTAACACATTTCTTTACGTCTTTTCCAGCTTGATGGTCTCAAACCTCAATTCACTTGCTGTAGTCACGTGGGAGGATTTCTTCTTCCAGATTCCAGCCTGCAAAAGAATGAGTGACCGAGCTCAGCTGTGGATGATGAAACTAGTTGGTAAGATTTCCACCCGTTTTAAGTTGTGTTACTGACATAAACGTGAAAGTGCATTCCGAGCAAAATTATGATATTTCAGGAGCCGGTTTGGGGCTGATCATGATGGGAGTGGCGTATCTTGTCTCTAAGCTGAGTGGAGTCATTGAGGCGCAGCAGTTCATGACTTCAGCAACAAGTGGCCCCCTGCTCGGGGTATTCATTTTGGCCATGTTGGTTCCCCCAGCTAATTGGAAGGTGAGAAATGAATGATTGAATGTTTAGGGGAGTTAAAAGGAGAGGGTGCCATCTGCTTGGGTCATCTTTCGGATCCAGCAGAATAAACTGCACAACTTGAAAAAAACAAAAACATAATAAGGCGTTCTCTGCACGCAGGGTGCAGCAGTCGGCATGTTAGCCAGCCACGCAATCGTCCTCTGGATCACCTTCGGACGTCTGACCACCGACATACCGCCAATCCCTTCGCTTCCCGTGTCAGTCGACGGATGTTCTAACGAGACCTTCTCCTCCAATGTTCCACCGCTTCCTCCACAAAACCACTCAGTCTGGACCGAAGATTTCGACGTCGACCCAATTGTTTGGCCTGCCAAGGATGAAGGGTAGGTTCATTGGATTGTGATTTATCCCTGCATAAAGATTACTTACAGGGTTACTATTTCGGTTATCTAGGCCTCTGGCAGTCCCTCCCCCCCCCCCCCCCCCCCCCCTGATCTACACAACTGGGATGTTGGGACCTTAAGTTTTTCAGTCGTCATCGAGGGGTTCATCTACCGTTATTGGGTAATTTCCCCCCACAGTTCGACACCAGTTGGTCTCCCAAGGGCCTCCAGTTAACTTGAGAATTTAAAGCCATGTTTATATTAACTTTTGCTTTTACAGGGATTTCCTGCACAACCTATACAGCATGACTTACATGTACTATTCGATGGTTGGAACTCTCATAACAGTGTTCATTGGAACGATTGTCAGCTTGTTGACTGGTAAGCTCAAAACATTAACCCTCAATTTTCCCATTTACCTGCGTCAGTACTAAATTTACGATTTTTTCAGCATCCCACGAAGACAACTACGATGAAAAACTCTGTCACCCGTGGGCCCGTACTGTATACAAGATGCTGCCAGGCAAACGCAATTGCTTCCTCGACCTCGAACAAGCCACTGCCACCGTGCCGCAGGAGAAACTCCGAGACAGCAAAATTTAAGAAACGCCAATAACACAACGTGAACAACCTCGTGGTTTGAAATGAACCATTGCCCTTTTCTACTAAAAGAAACTGTGATATGCGGGTATTTTTACGAAGTTGCCATCAGTTTTTGGAATCAAGTGTTTTGACGCTTATGGAGGACTAAGTGCAACGCGCCTTTTGGTTAAATTAGTCGTCAAGTTACAAACATCCCTTTCGAAAGGGATTTTACCAAAACAGGATGTAAAAGCGATGTACTGTATCTAGTTGATAGCGATTCGCCGTTTTTATACATTTATCTGTACATATGAGAGCACTCCCTGAGTGAGTGTAACTAGTTTTTAGAATGGGAACACACCAGTATTATTTATACTAATAATTTAATACTGAACGTTTATAAGCTTGAGAAAACTCCCCATCGTGGTTGTGCGATTATCTGCTAACCTGAATTGTAACAGAGGTTTAAGTGGACCAGTTCATGAAGGTAGGAGGAGCCTGGGAAAAAGAATTGGTGAAAGCATGTAACAGTCTGAAACTGTAAGAGGGTTGAATTTATCGGCAAACTTTTACAAATTTGAAGATAAGCGACAAAAGACACTTCCAACAAGTTGTTTAATGTTCCTTTCGTGGGGGTTTTGGGCTTTTGGCTACTAATTAATTTCAAGGAATGGACTACGTCAATGCGCTTTTGGAAGGTACCTATATCCCAATTACTCAAAAATTGAGTTATTTACTAGAGAAGGGAGTGACACAGGCGGCATATTTCTGCTGCTTCACAATAATTCAAAATTAGTTTTGCTTCTTTGGGTCACCTACGAATTGACATTGCTGGGCGTGTGTGCCACGTTTAAGATTTTTAAGGCATTGAAAATCGTCATCACCATCGATGAATGTCTAAAATTACCTCGAAAACGATAACACACTCGATCTGCAGTTTTTACAAGACCACCACTCTCGCCAAACCAGCTATTGCGCCTGATGAATGACATATCGTCTGAGTGCCTTTTTGTCCTGTGCCTTGTGTTGTTGTTCATTGTCTTTTTGTGTTCGTACATAGATAGATCTTATCAAAATACAAAACAAATCGCAGAAAAAACATAATGCTCAAAACGAGTGACATTCTTCCAGCATCAAGTTCGGCGTGTTTCTCAGACGGGCACTAGAGTTTTAGGTAGGTACCTGAGACATCATTCAACCGTGTCACGATAAATTCAACTTCTCGACTTTTTGGCTTTTTCGATCGTTTCAAAATAAAATGTATTCCCAGGACATCTACAAAATGGTGCCTAACGAAAACTGCAACGTATACGAGGTAAACCCGTCGGTTAAGTACTTAGAGTGTCATTTAAACGCGAATAGAGTTGTTTATTTTTACTGTACGATAAAACTTCCATGTTCCTTCATCCGAGTGGGAATTTGTTTTTTGTAAAAATAGAGCCTTAGAGAAAACTAGTTCCTTTTATAGATATTTGACTATGTATAGATTTTAATTTATCAAGTGCCTAGATCTTTTTGTACGGAAAATATAAGTTTGTGTATGCCTTAACGTGTTTTTATTCACGTTCTTGAATGTTGATTTCTATGGAGCTTATCTTGGGCTTGAAAGCACCGCAATTGGGATTACTAAAGGGTTTATCATCCTCTCAAAATCGAGACTAGTAGCAGAGCGGTCAGACAGGTTTGACTCGCATTAACCCATTCTCCGTCATAAAACGCTGCAATTGTCACACATGGGTTCGTCATTCTTCTATATAAATGGCGCAAAAGAATATTATATTGTCAATTAATGAACTACATAAATTACATTCTAACATAACTTTTGGTTTGATGAGGGACCTCCATTACTACTGTAACGACACCCTTTCGATCTCCTGGCCATAGATCTTCAAAAGCCCCGTTTGTAGCCCCCTCAGGGCCGTATAGATCCAGCGTATGGGGTTTGACTCCCATAAAAGAAGGCAATGTTCGAAAATACCCCGAAAACGACACCCCACTCGACCCCCTGCCCTAAACCCTGTAGAATCTGACTATTTTCACAGGTTAGGGCGATCGGGCAACAATACCGTGGCACGACTAGACGGAGAACCGAGTAGCTATATTGTTAACATTTTACATTTAATGGTGGCGGAAGTTATTCAAGGTGGCCATAGCACACCAGTGCAAAATTTGAAAAATAAAGAGAATTTCCCCCACCTCTCACTGTGCGGCGTTGGCGGCGAACGAAAATTTCAGTTTTATAATTAATGATTATTCTAAATTATAAGGGCCAATTTTGAGGGCGATAAACACTTTGGCCTCGTTGCGATCATGATAATATCATAATATCATAATATGATAATATTATTATGAACCTTATAATATTATTATTGGATAATTATAAACCAGAATTCGGAAACAAAGTACAAATTGCGAGGCGAATCAGGTGTTCCAACCTCCCGCCGTCGCGCAAACATGGTTTAATTATTTAGAGAATACAATCCAAAATCGACGCACAGGTGAACGTAACCAGTCCCAGGCTTGAAGATTTAAAATCGAAAGTCAATAAATAGAATGAAATCAAAATAAATAAATTTATTTGTAAAAGAGTATCTACTTGATATTCTCACTTCATTGGTTCTGTCCAGTTGATGATGAGGCCATTGCACATGAGCCATGATATACTTATAACTAAACCTACAATTCACTTATACGTAGGTACATAGGAAGGAATACAAACTATTAAGAGAAACGATAATAAATACAAAATGAGTATTAAAGGAGCCCAGATCTGAAATTTCCCTAAGAACTATTTTGTACAAATCATAATATTCACCCAAAACTAACACTAAGTTGATATTTTCATGCTCATTTTGGCACATCTAACTACACACGCTAGGTAACATAGAACGGGATTTCAGGATCTTGAGTGCAGTGATTTACAACTGTGAAGGTATTGGGCAGGAGGGTACATTTCTGCGAATGGATGAGCAGGTAACAAAGAGAGTTTTCCTGAATCATACTTCAAAAGGTTAAGCTGCCACTGGTTACAACCACTATGATCAAATCACTGCACTTAAGATAGGACCTAATCAACCTTTTACACAATCAAGTTACAATTTTTACATAGAATCATATAGTAGATACATTCACAACTTTGGAGGAGCTTTAAGTATTCTTTGGAAAGGTTGAGCACGTTAAGCTATCTCATACCTGATCACCAGGTGAAAAGAGACAGCTTATTTCCGAGTGGAAGATTTTTTTTTTACTATGTAGCTACTTACCTATTACGTGTGACACAAGAGATTTCTGCCCACAGAACACAGAAAACCTAAAATTCTTGGGGGGGGGGGGGGGACATTAAAGATTTTAAACGGCTAAGGCATACAAAACGGAACGGTATATGGAAGCATCTAAGTCAATAGGCGAATTTATTGCTTTCTCTCTTTTCCTGTTGCGCTCCGTAGTGGCAAGTCTCCGGGAAACTGCATTAGAAAGTGTCAAGTGGTGAATAAGTCTTATTCAGTGCTTCCAATTTCATCAGAACCAGTACTTCAGTGAGTCAAGAGGAACACAAGACATGAGGCCAATAGTGTAGGCATAACTAAGGCCATCCAACTAGTCACAGAACTAGTGAAAAGTTTCCCTAGGAAATTTGAGATCAGGCGTATGGATTGTATTGGTACTGTATGAGCAAAAAGGTCGTCATCAAAATAATTAAGCGTACTTTAGAAAAAATAACATTTGGACTTCATAGCGGGGAAGTAACTACTTCCAAAAGTAGTGGAGAAATCCCAGATTTGCTTACGAGCGAACATAGTAAAGAAGAATCTGAGGTAGGCACACAGGCAGTCCAAACCTGCAGTTGACGAAACAAAATCCGGAAGCTAGACAAAGTGCCGTAAATAATACCACAGAATTTTTTGATGAAGAGATCTACGAAGATAAAATATGGCATTGGTGATGAAATTTATTTCAAGTGCAGTCAGAATTTTTTTTCGAGAAGTTGCCAAGACTGCTCATGACACAACCTGATAGGGTGCTCTTTGATTTTTTTTCTACTCACGTGAAGATTAGACAAAGCTGGCTGTCTTCATACAAAGGTCAGCTTGGTTTGATCTCCAGAACGGAGCGCAAGTCTTCGGGGAGTGTACAGACGATTTCTTCCATCCTTTTTTGCAGCTGCCGATGAACGTTATCGCTGAGCCGGACGTTTTGAGATTTGCATTTGTCGAGTTTGCATCGAATTTTGATGAGCATGTCGACGACTTCGACTTCCTGCTTGTCGGCCACCCACCGCCTAAGGTCGGCTTCAGAAAGAGCTTCGAGCTGGAGGACTTGGAGCTTTTCGTTCATCGCTTTGTACCTCGTGTTGTACCACCCGATGAAATTTGGGCTTCGAAAAAACCTTCGGTACAGCCCTTCCCAGTTCCCTTTGATCCCGGTCGTTAGCTGGGGTCCGGATTTGTCCAAACTCGAAATAAACGCTTCTGGGTTGAAAGGCCAAGGGGTCGGTGCAGCTTTGTAAGGTGATATGTTTTTATGGAGTGGCATCAATGTTGCCATATACCGCTCCAAAGGAATCATGAAGCTTTGCGTCAGCTCTAAAAGATGACGCCTAAGAAGCGCACTTTGCACCTCTTCAGGTCTGTTAGTCTGCACACCTTTCAACAACTTTTTAACAATCGCTTTATCTTTTTGAAGAAACGGCTCATACTGAGTGTAAACTCCAGATTTACTATCAAAAGCTTTCACTAAGCCCTTTTTGATTTTGGTTTTTTGCAAAGTGGAAGCTTTTGCTGGCTCAGGAAGCTTTATGATGTGAGGCCAGTGCTGAAGCGTTTTAGAAAAAAATGGATTGGTTACTCCCAAAATGATCGGAGGGGGAGGTTGCGTCGTTTTAGTGTATTCCTTGAATTCAGTATCATGTATGGTAAAATACGGTCTGTGTTCCCCGCAATACATTAGAGGCATTATCATGGTGACCAACGCGTGGACCATTTGCGAACACGATTCAGGGGAAGTTGCCATAACAACGATCGGCTCACCGGTGAGTACCAGTTCCCATAACAATTGTATGTGGCACACACAGTTGGAAAAACAGCTGAACAGGTTGTTAAGGTGTACGCAGGGTATGACCGCAGTGGAGCAGATGCTTTGCAGGATAGAGGCATTGCCAAGCGATATGTCTCCAGGTATCTGAGCTTGCAGGACGGTTCCTAATAACGGTAGACTAACGATCTCCCCTGTGACGGGTTCTGGCCAATGGTCGATTTCATGGCAAGCGGCTTCGATGCTTAAAGCACCTTTGTCAAAAAATTCTGGCGCTGTCATTCTACATATAGTCAGAAAGAGATTCACAAAAGGGTATTTGGATAAAACTATGACACTTTTTTGGAAATAACCTCGAGGCAATGAGGAGTCTTTTACTTGACGGAAATATACGTAACCGTAGAGGTAGTTACGGTTTGCTAGCATAGCAACGTTCGTGGGGGCGCTGTACCTTGTATGTGAGGTGGTGGGGCTGGCATTGTCGTGTGGGATGTGTCTGAACCTGAAATGGAACTGCGTGTCGCCCATGCATCCCGAATTCGAGTCCGGAAACGCCAGATAACATATGTTTGTTTTGTCTTCTTCACTGAGTTTAGCCGAGCTCGGGTACACAGCTTCCAGCGCTTGCCCCAGTTCCAAGTCGAACGTCACGACGCAAATAGCGTGAACCCAGGCGGAGAACCTTTCCCACGGCTTGAACACCTTTTCGGACGAGGGTCCTTCGCCCTGGGAAATCTCTTGGGACCCTCCTGTGGCCATTATCGATCAGGAAACGCCGAAAAAACCAGTTGATCATAGGATCAACCTTGGCCCTGTCTTCATCCTTGATCCGCCTGCTGCATGCCTGACGATAATTCCGTACCACATGTGAACCCGCAACTATGAAAGACTGTGACACTAGACACTTTCACAACCATAAAGAGCAAACTTTGAGAACGGGAAATAGAAAGCGTTTTCACATAAAAACAACGAATGTACACACTGACAGGTTATTCAGCACCTTTTCCTGATTTGCAGCGAGCGTCTGAAATGTGCCAACTTCCGGATTTCCCCGCAAGGGAGCATTGCGAGAGAAAACTTTCTCGAGCGCTAGAGAACATACTCTGAGCATACCACCAAGACGAGGTGTTTTAAGTACCTAAGGGGTACAAACCCATCAGCTCTTGGATTTTCCTTTGAAGCACTAGTACATTCCATCGTTGTCAGTCCAACGTAAGCAGCATCAATAAATTCCCAATTTTGGTAGAATGAACCTGCACCCTCTTAAAATCACACATCAATTAGTGGTCTTTAGAATGCTACTTTGAAAGAAGTTCCTGCATCTTCCAGAGTGCAACAAAGCAATTTCTCTAATTAAATAAGTACAACTAAATAAGAACGAACTAAATAAGACGATCGTTACCTACTTTTTGGTTTGAAATCACGCCGAAAAATAGAAATTTTTCCAATATAAATAGGTTGGTCAACCATGAAAGTTATACGGATACATAAAAGAGATTTTTTATAGGGATTGAATTAGAGATGGAAAGTCGGACCCTCACAATAGATTTTAACATCGATTGTAATATCGGAAGTCAACAAACGAATTAGCCGATTAATCGTCCCTCCACTATCGATAATTGTGCGGTTTTGGATTATTATCCTTGGAATCCAAGGATAATAATCCAAAATGCATTATTCCAAGAATTGTAAACCAAAATAGCAAAATATTGTTGTTACGATTGCCTACTAACTGAAAATTATTTTTCCGATGGATTTCCCCTCAGATAAAATCCCAGCAACCAAAATTTGCTTTTTATGTAATAAAAACCCAAATCTGGGAAGGTACCCCCCCCCCCCCCTTCTGTACTACCTTACAAGACTTGTACTTAGTACTCTGTTGAAACCCCTGAGGTGGCATCACTGGTTGGCATCACTGAGGGCACACTTGTACGGCAAATCCACCCAAAACCCAGTCCTGTTGATGTTGATCTGTCGATTTTTATTGTGATTGTTTGATCTGCAGCGTTGTGCAAAATATGTGGTGGCGGTCTCTGCGTTTCAACACAGGGACCTCGCCATGGTTGAAGAACCTAGGTAATCGAAACAAAAACCCCAAAAACGTTTGTGGCCGATTGAAGTCAGAAATTTAAATCGTATCCTCACAATCGATACCTAAGCTGAGAAAAAATCGATAGTCAAAAAAGTGAGGCATGACAATCGACTGTAATCTATAATCGACACGCACAAAAATCGATGATTCTCATGATGAGAATCCCATCCCTATATAGTCTTGGGTGGTAGTAGGGATGGGAAATCGGTAAAAAGTATCGATTTTTTGAATCGATTCAGAATCGGATGCTCCAAATCGATTGCCCAAAAAACGCCATAAAAGTATCGATTTTTTGGAAAATCGATTCAAAAATCGGTCTTACAAAAAAATGTTTTATTAATGAGTGATAACGGTAGATATTTTTAATGTAGGTAGGATTCAAGAAAAAATCATTTATTGAAATTTATTGAAAATTAAAAGTGCATTAGTTTTCAAAAATTTTGATAATAAACATTTAATCAGACGAGTAATCAGTTTCGCTGTCTGAAAAAGCCATGGCGGACGTGGCTGGTAACTAGTGAGTTTTGTTGTTATTAGCTATTATCATAATTTTTAATCGACCTAAGACTCGAAATTTGCTTGAATCACTTGAAATAATAGTTTATTATAGGGAGGACCGTGCGGGGGGGATGGTTGTGTTCTCAAGGTGGATCAGACTTGTCTGACTCCAAAATAAACTAATTTTTATAAATGACGAAAATCGATTCAAGATTTTTTAAAAATCAGTAGTAAAAAATCGATTCACGATTTTTACAAAAATCGGAAGTAAAAAATCGATTCACCTAAAAAATCGGAACCTGAAGATCGATTAAAAAAATCGAAAAATCGGAACAAAAAATCGATTTTCACAAAAAATCGGAAATCGATTCCCATTCCTAGGTGGTAGACGTTCTACGAGCGGTCATAAATCCGGTCACACTCATCTTTCTCAAAATATATCAAATTTCAAGTGCTTTAGGGGTTGCCTTTCATCCAGGAAAATTTACTCTTTTCGTTCACGGCTTACTATTTTGAAGGACATTGTAAAATTTTTACAAGCTCTTGTTGGTACCAGTGGTTAAACATTGCCTCCACCCCCCTACCGTTCAATGTCTCCCTGTTTTTCGAAGTGTGAACATTTTGGTGAATAATGTAAAACTTAATTTGGACGGAATTTGATTTTTCGGTGAAGTTTCACGGTTCCAAGTTGTTCATTATTGAAGTACAATGACGAACGTCAAATTCTTGCCGTTTATGGTGCTGTATATCGTCGCTGTCCAGATTATGCACACCAACTCCAGGTTTTGAATTCTGTTTATTCTTTCCAATAGGTACCTGAAATATGAGAAAACGTTCTGGGGCATAATGAAACTTGCTCGGAAAGGTGACAGTTGTTGAAAGTGCAATAGCTTGTGCATTTTTTTCCTACTGGAAGAATGTAAACATGTCAATGTCAACGGTCAGGGAAAGGACGATTTTTCATGAACGAACGAACGAACGAATGTGGGTGAACTTTGATGAATAATTAAATTATTCATCAAATTTTGAGGTTGTCACTAATCGGAGCTGCCGTCACCATAGAATAACGAGCTCATGTTTGTATCGAGCATTTTTCATAGCGGTTCACTATGAGCTGCTGGAACTCGATTTCCGATGTGAAGCGTGGTTTTTAAATGTAAACAATCTTTCCGTCGAGCCAACGGAATTCTGCTGCAATTTCGTCACCCATAAATTGACACCTTTTTTCTCATTGGCTTTGGTGATTTACAGAACGTCGACTCTGTGGCGACTGACGCCCGAAGGTCTGATTCAACCGGGAGACGTGGACACTTCCATCAGCCACATCCTCGACGATCCTATTTTCAATATAATTATTTCGACAGTTCACTACGGGACGTCTTGGACGAAAAGAAGTCCGGACGCTGACTGCCCCGGGTGTCCGGAAAACGCCACGATGAAAATGTGAGTGCACTCGGGTTCGTAAGTGTGAAACCTCCTAAACCAAAATTTGGAAAAAACATTCTACGATTGTTTCAAGAATCCAAGGAAAAATCTCACTCTTTTGCCGAGCTTAAGAAATATTATAATTTCTTTCTCAGGTCTCAGAAAGCTATCGTGTAGATTCTACAAGAGTGAGATTTTTTCGTTTTCTAATGCAAATTTTTCTCATTTTTGGATTTTTCTTTCAGAGATGGAAAGGACGTTATGAACAAAACTGGACACCCTGAAGACGACGAAGTGCTGGATTGTGGAAAACCCGTAAATTTCACTTACTATGACAACTTGGTGGGCGTCGCCAACCGACTATCTCATCCTAACGTGCCTGAACCTCAAGTGAGGGAATTTAAATGATTAAAAAAATACCTGCGCTTCAGAAAGCCGATAGGGTTGTTGCCTCTGGCGCTAAAATTGTTTTATTTGCGTTCTATTTTTGGTTTATTATTCTTGGAATAATGCACCTTTGTAATCGTGCCGGAGGTCGAAAATTCTGATCGCCCTCAAAATTTGGCATCAGTTTCATTGGTAGATTCCAAAAACGAAATGTCCGTCCGCCACACAGTGGCCCACAGTTGGAAAAAAAATCCCCCAAAAAAATTATGATGATTCCATTCAGTATAAGTTGGAGGGTTGATATGAATAGTTTTCGGATCAATATTCATCAAGTCATCAACCTCACTCGTACTGGCTGTAGACCTTTCACGATTTTGGAAAATTGTGAGTTTACGGGAGCAGTTTTAGACCTATTTACGGAGAATCGTAGCCGACTCATTTTGCACGTGAAAAAATTCGTTAGACATGGAATTTGTTCAATTTTTACTCAGCTACAAGTAGGTATTTTTTGTTTTTTTACGGAAAAAATCCAGACAAAGGTTTCAGCACGTTCATAGCGGATTTTGAAGTAAAAACCCATGATTTTTGTGCATTTGGTTAAATATAAGTCGAGCTTTGGTCTGCGGCTATTTTTCCTGGGTAGTGCACTATGTACAGAAAAACTCCTAGAAATTTGGCGTCCGTTCCTGTCCCGTCTGTTTTTTTCTACAGATTTTAAGGTAAATGCATGAAGGTGTGAGAATTGGTTCCTTTTTTCGCCGAAAAGACGGTGAATACGTACCAAACATAAAAAATATGTATTCCCACCGTTGGATACCATTGGATAACGTTAAACTCAGCAATTTTCCGACTTCAAGTAGACATTTTCAATTTTAGAGTGGTTCAATCCAATTCGACAATGTTACGGGGCTCCATCAGAAATCATAGGGGTGGTCGACCAAAATCATCTACGACGTTCTTATTTTTGCAGCAATTTTCAATTTTAGGGTGTTCAATTGACGCCAAATTTATTGCTCCAGAACAATTCTCATTTATATTTATATAAATATAATAAAAAGTTACTTTTCTTTGTGTTCAAACTGCGTGAGAATCCTTACCTGGCTACCACACTAGAAAATAACTGAAAACGTGTTTTTTGAGGTTTTTTGGAAAAAAATAAGGCTAAGAAGCAATTTTAGGTATCTTCGTGATCAGCGTCAAATTTCTTATAAGTATGAGGGTTTTCAGAGGTTTTGTGTAACATTTGCAAAGTTTTTAATGACATTTTACCATTCCTCCGCAGGTGGCGTTGATTTTCAAGAAAAAGGCGACTGACATTGACGTGGCTGCGTTGGAACGCAAGTTGAAAAAAGCCAAAAGGGAAAAACCTAAATCCGTTCAGCTGTACAACCAAATTGGTAACTTTTGGAGGCTAAAGGGCGACACGTACAAGTCCATTGAGTGTTTCAGAAGGGCATTAGCCGTATCACCACATAACGCGGAGGTATCGTAATAATCTTGGGTTTCACACTTGAGTAAGTAATTGAGTAATTGAGTAAGTTCCAGAAATTACTCCACGATCTCAATTCGCAGGTTTTGTTGAATCTGGCTCGAGTTTTGTTTACCTTGCAATATCTGGACGACGCCATTTACCTTACCCGGCGATCCCTTGAAGTTCAGCCTCCTGATAAGAGCGCCTGGCAGCAGTATTTCACTCTTGGAGAAATTTTCAAGGTGAGGCTTGATACCGGCATCTACCATTGTTTTTACTGTCCTGGTGGCATGTTATCCGTAATGATTTCCTTTGTGCTTTAGGCGTACGGCCACTACCAGGAAGCGTCTCTGCATATGCGTCATTGCCTTCATCTTCGTCCGGGTTTTGAGCCTGCCGTTACAGCTCTCAAAGATTTGGAGGCCACGCCGGATAACAACATACACATTTACACTCTTCTCATCATCGTCTGCTTGGTAATTGTGGTCTTCCGAAGTTTTAATTGAACATTTTCTCGAGAGAGGTTGTGCATACTTGTTCAGGTACACACTCGTATCTTTGACATGGATGTCTTATGATGGTGTGGAGTGGTGTGGGTTCAAAACCAGTTTGCAGGAGATTCTAATAGGTCTGGAGCGGTGGTGGTGAGTTCAAAACTGGTTCAGAACTTCCTCCGAAAGGAGGAGGAAGTTCCAATAGGTCTGGAGTAATGCAGTCCGCTATATGTGATACGGATGGCGTAATGCACGAGGGAGGAAACTTCTCTCCTACTGCACGACGAATGAAGATCCTCCCTGGAAGAAGAGGAGCGTATTGTACTGGGCAGCACGGAAGAAGATGGCATTATTGCCCCCAACCGGCGAACGATAAAAGGTTTCGTAGTTTTCAGGGTTTTTTCCTTGGCTCAGGGGGTTATTGTGCAGGTGATTTGACAGCACTGCGTCAGCCATCGTGCGACATTCCGTAAATAAAAATGTTGCCGCCTGTGGGGTGTATTCCGTCTTGTGGACTATATGTGCCACAATGTTATGTGGCTATTTAGGTATGGTACTATATTTTTACTTTAGTACTGGGTGAAACCCCCGGACCCCCGGGTTGTTAATGTTATGATCGAGGATCAAACCAATGAAACCCAGAATGTGTTTTTCAGTAATTCCGCCGAGGGGGAGTGGTTGAGATTATGTGAAAGAGGGCAGAGAGGGTAGCAGGCAAGGGTGGTAGAAGAACAAGGTAGGGCTCAGCGGGGTGCAGCCGGGAAACAGTAGAGCAGGGGAGTGGTTGAGGGGGCAAGGGAACGTGAAGGAGGGAGGAGAAGCAGGTATGATGGGCGTGGGTCGGACATATTCAAACTGTGAGACCCTTTGAAAAACCCCTGGAAATTCTCCGCTTCACGGAAAAACATTGAATCATGGATATGTTGACTGTAAACTCGTCGTCACAAATTTTGGTGTCGTACCTGTCGAGTAGAAACAGTTTCTAGTAACCAACCGCCAAACTTCCTTACAGACCAATCATGTGTTTATAGTTTTCGCGATTAGGTTGCGTAACCAATTTTGGTGTCGATCGGTGTCGCAAATTTTAGAATGACCCCCAGCCCAAAAACATATCCATGTTAAAAAAACAAACTCATTCTGTGTTAAAAAGGTCTGGAGTGGTGTGGGTGATTTCAAAACCTGTTACAAAAACTGGGTTGGAAGTGGTTTCGTTTAATAATATTTATCTATATTATGTAGGAAAGAGAGGGGCCTAAAACCAGTTCCAAACCAGATTCAAATGGGTCAGGAGTGGTGAGGGAGTATTTGGCAGGCGTTGAAGTAGGCTTGGGTTTAAAAATTGGCCGAGTTATATTGTGCGAATCCTTAAAATTTTTATTATAATTTGGCAAATCCCAAACAAAATGTGCTAATGATCCATCAAACTGTAAAAGCCCCACGAAACCCCCGCATTTAGGAGCCCAGGGAAAAGGCGTTTATATATTTATTTTACTTTTTTCCTAGGTGCTTGGAGTTCTGTTGGTGATCATCTCCTCGATGGACTCGAATCTTGAAAGTGACTACAACGAGGTAAAGGGGCAGCGCCACTTCAACAGAGCAATGGCAATGCGATCCCTCAAAATGGGCATATCACCGCGCGCTCTCCGCTCCAAACGCTACAACGGCACATCAGGATAGAATCTTCCTCATGTTCGTATTTTTCCAGAGAAACCTTGGTTCTGAATCCTATTTCTATTCTCCTTCCTCCGCTCTACAAAGGGGTGCTCCGCTGTTCTTCATTTAGCATCCTTTGTTATTTCAATGATACCTGTTTGCTGCTCTGTGACGTCGGCACTTGTTCTACACGTACCGAACATGCTCGCAATCTGAACGGCGGCATTGTTGTACGTACCACATAATCTTTCGTGTCTACCGATGGGTGACTGATTTGAATGTAAACATTGCCTGAACTGGGTTCATTTCGTAAAGCTATTAACTTGGCTCTTTGAAGTCAATAACTTCACCTGCAGACGTGCTCTTTCACACTGATTCTGCTAACTCAGCCCAAACGAGTTCTCAAGTTCACAGTGTAGCACTCAATTTCCTAACCGGCTGAATTCGACTTGACGTCCCTGAAAATTTTTTCCGTTCTCATTTCATTTGTTGACTCATCGAACATCTAGTCGAGTTGTAAATTTGTGTATATGATTTAAAAATTCTTTCATTGTTATTTATTTTAGCTGCTCTAGTTCCTAACCCATTGTCTGTGTTATTTTTAACTTATTCTTAGAACTCCACTAGTTACATTTGTACTTTTTTTGTATCCTTGTTGACATTTTGTTTACAATCAGGACAGAGCATCCCTCGCGAATAAGATAGGAAAAGGGCATTCTCGAGCACAATTTTTCTTGGTAGGGCTGCAAAATATTTTCTCAAATGTTATTCCTAAATGTTCCCTTCTCGTTATTGTTACCAAGCGCAAAAGAAATGTGTGCGAAAAAAGAAGCAAAACAAGTTTTTCATGCGGATTCGTAGATTCGTTGATGATGTTTGTGTCCTAAGTATTCATGTGTCCTGATTGGTGTCCGCAATTTGGATACTACCGGAGTTTTCATGTGGTAAACGATACTCTTTATGGTAATATGAGTATATGGCGTAAATTTCTCGGGAACATCGTATGGAATTTTGTGAGGTTTTACTGGTTCCAGTTTTGTTAATGTTGAGATTTTTCACCGTCATGAGCGAATTGGGGTGATTCTTAGAAATAGGGTAATTTTCTGACACACACACACACCCTCACACCCTTAGTGGTTCTGAAAAAGTCGATTTTTATTTTTTCCCTAGATGAAACCCAACAGAATAACTTAGTTTTTAGAGGTCTTAGACCATTTTCACGAAAATTTAATTTTTCAATTGAGGCACGTTACTGACCATTTCCGCATGTGTCCAAATCTTAATTTGTGGAAAAAAAAGTTTGTGGATGGAGATTCTTAGACCAATGACTCAATTGGTTGATATTCGTCAAATTGATCACGTAAGTGGTTTTTGTTTATTCTTTGTGTGGATCAATGATACTTCCACGTTACGGACTCCGATAGTTCCACTCAACTGACATTTCAACCGTTCACCTTCGACAACGCCCTTCTTTTAATGCCAATGAAAAGAAACGAATTGTCAACACAACATGAATGAAAAAACCAAACCAATCCCAATCTTCTCTTTTGTCGGAGCGGCGGCCATTTTTCATTAATCCACGTTACTGACGAACTTGACCGATACAATTGTTTGTAAATCCTTTGCAATCTGTTCATAATTACACAGCGCTAAGAATCCGTGTAAATAATGGAGTGAGGAATGCAGAAACAGGAAAAGACGAGCTTTTTTTTTCCTGCCGACACTCTTTAGATATGTTTGCAACTCTCCAAATCACAATCAGATACACCCAAATTACGGACAACTCCGCGGTGTGCAAATTATCAGAGGTGGACTGAGAGGAAACATCAGCTCATTCATGCTGGAATTCATCAAAATTGCCCTTTTTTCTGAGAATCACCCATTTGCCTACTGCCCTACCGATTGGACTACTTTGGCTGGCCTTGCACTTATCGGACGCTTCCTATTCTAAAAACGTACACTATCAAGTTCACGAGGCGGAAAAATACTCTGAGCTGGCAGGGCAGACTAACGCATTTTAATACAGATAATTGCACACGTTTTCAATTGCCCTACTTTCAGCGTATTCGTTTTGATTAGCTTTCAGTTTCAGATAGTTTTATACTCAAAGTAATGGGTTGCACCTTGAAAATAATGAGGAGAACCCCACATTGAATTTTATCTTGAACCAAAACTCATTAACAAATAGGTTAAAAGTGCCTAATTGAAATGTTGAATTATTAAGAGATATTTCACGCCATTGCTTCATTGGAGCTTGGAATTATTTTTGATCGTGAGTAATATTGATTGAGAACATCAAATTTTGATTGGTTGGTTACGTTTCGTTCATGATTTCTTCATTAAAATATTGACAACCTCAGCTTTGGTTTATGCGGAACTGGCACCTACAGTATTTTTGTCTGGCGCGGAATTGTAACATTGCAAAATTCACTTCCGCGCGGAATTGGTAGGAAGAAAGAGTGCTGCTTTGCGCGGAACTGATGCCCACCCTTTATTCCTGTTGAAAACAGTAGAGCTACGGAATAGATGGCATACCTCCAGCAAGTATTTTTTCAGTTCCATTTTGGTTTATTATTCTTGGAATAATACACCTATGTTTTCGCGACGGGGGTCGACGACTCCGATCGGGCTCAAAATTTGACATTATCCGTTTCAAGAGGTCTACATTCTAAATCCGAAATGTCCGTCCGCCGTCCGCCGTCCAGGCCGTTTTGGGTAGTAGGAAATTTTTAAAAAATCTGAAATTTCGACAAAATACTTGGTTTACCATCTAGTTGTGCCCGCAAGGTTTTCAGTCCGATCGCCCAAACCCGTGGGGCGCTATGGGGCTATAATGGGGCTACGGGAGGGGTTTTTTGAAGGCTTTGGGGTATGGGATCGAGTTAGGTGTCGTTTTCGAAGTATTTTTGGACGTAGAATCCATTTTTTTCGAAGTATTTTTGGACGTAGAATCCATTTTTTGGGGTCCCGGAACGATCCGATTTCACTGGGGCGATCTTTAGGGCATTCGTGGGGCTAATAATGGGATTTTTGAAGGATCCCAGGATTTTAAATATTTTTCGAGTAAAAAATACAGAATTTTTGAAAAAACACATTTTTGAACAAAAAAATCCAAAAAAAAAAAAATTTTTTGAGATAAAAATCCAAAAAAAAATTTTTTTAAATTTTTTTCATTGATAGAATTAAATTTTTGCACAAGTAACGTATATCAAAGAATAATAAACCCTTGTGTAAAATTTGCAGCGTTTTTTGTAATGGAATTCATCCCACTACTTTTTTTACCCGTTACATTCCGAATTGCCCAATGATTAAATTAATGAATTATTCGTCATTTTCAAGTAATAGAATATTAAATATTCCAAAAGTGTGACTGTTACCCTACCAGAGTATTTTGCCCCAATTCAAGGTGTACGCTTATTCCAACACCCCGACAGTAACTGTCACCCGACATAACTGTTATATCCGTGTCTCAACCATCCGTACCACCATTAGTAGGACTTGTATTGGACCCACCGGGCCACGTTAAAAAAAGGAAGTTTCTCAACAATGTACCGAATATCGATTGCCAAATGAAGGCTCCGCTTTTAAATGAACTCCAGTTAGGAAGAATATTGTAATATTCGTGAAATTCAGGAGTCATCTGGTGGATTCCTACTGTTCCAGAACCAATTCAGGACATGGTGTGTTAATAAAATATTGTCATGGCTATTTGTATTCAATGTCATCCCTTAGTCCTATAAGCGATGGATGAAGGCTGCATAGGCATACGTAGCCGATCAATTGATTCCAATAATTACAATTGGTGTGCGTGGGAAAAAAGTTAGTTACGTTGGCTAGAAATTCAAATGAATATTATAATATAATATGTATTTGGGTATTATCCTAAATTCAATCGGTCTCCTTCTCTGTGACAACGCCCAGGACCCACTAGGCGTTATTGGTGTCGGCGACCCACAGGGGTAGCACTAATTTCGAAAAAGTAAGAATGTGATGTCACTTTGTTCGTAAAATTTTTTTTCATCAACCTCAATGTGGGTAAATAGCAAAAACTTACGAACAAATTCAACTTTTACGTTTAAATAAGTTTTTTGGCTCTCCTGAAAAGTTGGTGAAAAATTTAATGTGATATCGCACATGTAGAATGAAAGGGGCACATGTAGAATGCATTTATAATGTAAATTGTGCCCCTTTCATTCTACATGTGCGATATGACATGTGGCTTTGAGAACCTCGATATACCTGAGATTGAACGTAAATATTATAAGGGAGGCAATTATAAGAAACAATATTTCGCAGAGAATTTGAGACATTGGCGAATAAGATCTGGGTCATGGCATGAATATTCTTTGAAAAAAAAAATTATTATTTCAAGGAACACTAAAACAGGTCATACGATGTACTTTTTACACGAGGAACAACACTGGCACAGACACCTTCCACGTTAGAGTTTGCAGTTATGTGGCCATCTGGGGAATGGAATAACGTCTTTGATGTTGAGCATTTGCAGTATTACGAGCAGTAGCCGCTCAAACCCAAGACCATAGCCACAGGTTGTCACGTTCCCAAACTTCCTCAGTTCTAAATACCAGCTGTAAAAGAGTATGAATCAGAGAAACCTTACAACAATACCGAGAATCAATTAACCAGCGAAAATGTTACCTGAGTGAGTCGACTACTCTATGTCGCCGGAGAGCCGCCTCCAGCTTACTGTAATCGTCTTCCCTAAAGCTGCCCCCACATACCTCCCCGACATTGGGGCACAGAAGGTCGAAAGCCATCACCTGTGAAGTGTTGAAGGGTATGCAACAACAAATCGATAATCGAAGTCGTGATAATTTCATCATACCAACCAATAATGATTATTATAATTTCATAATATCAACCTACCTTATTGTCGTCGCTTGCGGTGGATTTCATGTAAAAAGGTTTCAGTTTTTTTGGCCACTCGACCACAAACAGCGGAATGTTGCCATTATGTTCGACAAGAAAGAGTTCGTGCTCTTTGGAGAAGTCTCTTCCTGGTGCGAACCGAGTTTTAAGTTTGTCTGAACTCCTAAGGAGGATTTCTGACGCTTCTGCGTATGTCATAACCTTAAAAAAATACCAACTTGGTTATACGTTAGGGGGCCATACAAGGAATAGAATTCTATTCCGTGGGGGCCATACACCTGCCGGTTTGTTTTTTTTTTACGCCACAGTTTTTTCTTAGAAACCCGCATAGTTGGAGTGTGAGGGTTTCCGCGAAAAAACCAGTAGTTGTATGGCCTGCTATTGATATTTCATAGAACGTAGCTGTAAGAGCGCGCAGTTATGAAGAAATTACCGGAAAAGGTGACATGAGGTCATCTTCGATGTTTTTGGTGGACTCCGCCAAACCGGAATGGCCCAAGACTTGACGACACTTTGTGATATCATCTGAACACGAGCTGAACAAGCTGTGAGTGACGTAATGAACCAGTTCCTGGACGGCGTCCGTCAGCTCTTCCACCTTCGTTAGTTGCGTCGTCTCCGCCTCGAGCATATAGAATTCCGACAAGTGGAGCCGCGATTTGGAGTTTTCCGCTCGAAAAGTCGGTCCGAAACAGTACACTTGGCTGAGTCCTCTGGAAAAACAGACTGTGAATTGACGGCTGCTGAAAGCTAGTGGTTCTCAGTAAACAAGTCTCAAGCGTCCACAACTTTGGCAGTGTTACTTCGAAGCAAACAAACCTCGCGGCGACTTCCAAATGCAGTTGACCCGAAACGGTCAAGTAAACTTCGTCGTCGAAAAATCTCTCAGGTTTGTCAGCTTTCGGGCGCATAGGCTTATCAGCCACAAACACCTCTCCGGCTCCTTCGCAGTCGTTTGACGTCAGTACAGGTGTGTGCACGTTGACGTACCCCTTTTCCCTAAAGTATGCGTGAGTCGCTGTCGATGCTTCATTTCTAATTCGAAATAATGAATTCATTCCTGAATATCTGCAAAATACCATTTCCTGTGAATTCACAAAAAGGCACGTATAAGTGGTATGCCAAGCCATGAACCGTACCTTGGTCGAAAATGTAAAAATTGTCTGACATAGTCAGTGGAATAGGTTTTCTTGGGAGCAAAAGGAAAACCATCACCAAGCTCACAACTTCCGATGATTTTAAAGTCACTATTTTGCATTTCGATTTGATTGTTTTTGTTTTCGACGAGGTCGCCTGTAACTTCAACCGAGCAGCCGTACTGTAGGTGAGGTGGAGCTTCGGTTTTAGGCAGAACAACTTGAAGAGGATGACAGGTGGAGCCGTCAATGACGTCAACGAATAAATTGTCCTTCATTTTGCGAATTGAGCTGACCCAACCCTGAAACAATAACCACCTTTATTCATGGAGGCAGGGTTTTAATTTGCAAACGCATGCGTTTCAATAAGCAGCAGATACATGAAGCACAAGGTGAGTGGGCTCAGTGCATACGACGCGAGATCATATCGACATCTACGACTCAATCTTACCTTGACCGATACCGAACTATCCTGCTGTTTCAAATCCAAAATCCGTCTGAACTGTGACTGGTAACGACAAAACACATTCCACCGCAGTGGCAGACTGAGACACTTCTTCAACATCGTCCAAAGTACAACCGAACAGTAACTTTAAAAAACGTAGCTGCAATGCAGCCCACAATATTAGTTAATGCGGTTCATAATATTAATACCTAATAGGAAAGGGTCCATCAGTTTCGCGCCGCATGTGGGATAGATAAGTTATCCAGGATTAGTAGTTTTAACATGCCGGATCATTATCACTATCATGTTATCAATTGAAAGGGATGGCAACGATACATCGATTTTTGACGATCGATGGTTTTGTGGACAATCGTTGTTTGGGTATCGATGTTTAATATTTTCCCACAGACTTTCATTTCCTCAACAAAAACAAAACAGTTTGAAAATAAATCAAGATGGATTTAATAATATTAAATCCATCTTGATTTATTTTCAAACTATACATCATAATATTATTATGATGTATAGAATCAAACATAAATATTTTCTATGAATTGTGTCGGGTAGCTTAAACTCACGGAGGACCCTTAATAAGGCCCATTATCATTACTTATTGTATTATTATCATTACTTATTGTTATTACCCCCTTCTACTTATATAATATAACTATAGGTAACTACCCCGAGTACAGGGCGGCTATTTTACATTCAGGGTGTACGTAGGTACATCTATGGTGTTGGTGATTAATAATCACTGATTATTATCATCATGGAACATGCTCTTTCTCCCACAGTTTTCCAGTTGGCGATTGAGTGTTAATCGTAATCTAACCCCGCCAAATCTTGAAACGTTTCGTTTCAAACGTATTTATAATAATTATAATTATTATAATGTAATAATTATCTATAATTTCAATAATTAAAATGTCAAATTTTGAGGCCGATCAGAATTGTCGACCTACGTCGCGATTTCATAGGTGTATTATTCCAAGAATAATAAACCAAAATGAGAAGGTATCTATTAGAAATATTAAATATTTCTAATAGATCTGCAAAAGTTTTTGCATTGATCCAACATTGATACCTTAGAGTATCGATACGACCGGTACTAGGCTGTTATCGATACTTACTAAGATCGATACGTACTAAGAATGGTATCGATACTTTTGTTCTTATCAAACACGTAGATGGAAATTTGGGGGGGGGGGGGGGCTACAGCTACAGTAGCTCGGAAAACCCGCAGCAAGATCTACCGCTTTCATCTACCTACCACTCTACCGCTTTGGCACTCAAATTCACTACTATATATTAAAAAAAAGTAGTTATAAGACTTGGTGGACTTATAACTTGGTGGTAGTTATAAGTGGTTTGTTTGTCAAAAAGTCTTTTTTGACATTTTTCTCTAATCGCACTGTTTCACGTTTTTTCTTCTTCATTAATTGTTTGCCTGTTATCCTCATTTGCATGGGGGAAGCCGTGATCTTCATAATGTTGGTATTCTAGCGACCCTGACGAGTCCACCATTATGATAGTTCGTGATTAATTCTGTTCCAGTAAAGTAAAGTAATATTATAGGTATGGAGGAGAAAAACTTAAAAACCAACATACATAAAAAATTATGATTTTTCAACTCGTGGAAGAAGACTGCAATGTAATGTAACTATGATTCTCGATATGTGAGTGCCCACGTAAATTTTAGTAATAATGAACAAACCTACACCTTCTCCTGAAAGTTTGACAAAATACTTGGTTAAACCAGGCGCGACTCGTGAGGGAGGCAGCGTCGCAACTGCACCCCCTCGATGCAGAAGGGTGAGAGGGGGGGCTACGTATTACCTACCTAATTAGTTACCTACCTAAAAATGAATCAAAACTCGGCTCGAAAATCTACGTAAGTTCTTGTAGACCTTACATAGTTCGCGGAATGTCTGAAAAGCCTGTGTTGATAGTGCAATGATAACGGGAGCACTGCCCTTCTTGAGACGATTTTTTTGCATGGACTTTATGGAACAACGAACTAAGTGTGAAGCCAGAAATGTCGAAATGTGGGGCAGTTCTGGGCACTGCGCACACCCTTCCTTCTCACCCTTCACCAGATGTTAAATCACCTCCACAATCAGTGTTGGCAGTCTTCGTTCAGTGGGCAGGGAATTTTTCGTTTGTAATGAGGGACTTATTCAGGATCTAATCTGTCCCAAATCATGGAAAAAATAGGGGCTTACTTTTGAAATATTTTGAAAACTTTTTGGTGTTGCTATATTACTTTGTACGGTACCTATCTATACTAATATATAAAATTCTCTTTCTGTATGTATGTATGTATGTATGTATGTGCCCAGTAAACTGCCGAACGGCTGAACCAATTTCGCAGCGGGTGGGCGCAAATTGACCCGCGTGTTCCGACTTAGATAATAGGCTATGTTAGATTTCGTGAACTCTATTCCTTCATCGCGAACGGAACTTTCCTTCGCGACGAAAAGCCGCGTCAAATAGCGTCGTTACTAGGGATTGCTAGGAAAATTTTCGAAACGCCGAAACCCGGTACAACTTTTGGCGTCGGGTTTGAACGAAACTACGTCGGTTAAAACGAGCTTTTCACTCTGATTTCAACGACTGCAAAACGATTTCTGTGCGATTACCCGTTCGCAAGTTATTCAGAGATCGTCGGTTGGTGGGTACGAGTTTCTTTTGCGAGCCTTGGATTAGTTTGATAGGCTCATTGTTGAGTTGATGGGTTGCTATGGGCTGCTTATAATTGGTGATAGACGGGAATCTGATATTGTTTGAATAAGAAAGAACACTGTACCTTTTAATTACCACTTTATTTTAAAAAACACAAAGCTTTTCAGCTAAATTTTAGCCATCTTCAGGTTATACACATGTGCACAGAGTGGAATCCACTCTGTGCACATGTGTATAACCTGAAGATGGCTAAAATTTAGCTGAAAAGCTTTGTGTTTTTTAAAATAAAGTGGTAATTAAAAGGTACAGTGTTCTTTCTTATTCAAACAATATGGAGAATTACCACAGAAGGTCGCCAGCCACTTTGGCAAATTTGGGGAATCTGATACTTCGCAACGAGAAACGGGCTAAGAAAATTACAAGTCGACGGGTTGCTAAGGGTGTTTGCATCGGGGATGGACGGGAATGTGATATTTCGTGCGAAGCACGGGTGGGTGTCCCAGCTAGTGAAATCATAAAATTTCGATCGACCAAGGTTTCTGATTTTTTCAGTTTTCCCACAAAGGTATTTTTTACCAGAAGCTACAGCAGTTGAGGGGATGGCATCAGGGGTTTAGTGTGCTTCCATGTTTTCTGGGAAGTGTTTTCTGAACTCGGTGATCTGCGTTTGTCTCATTTATAAGTTTTTTATTCGTTCGTTTCATTGTTCATTTCATAAAGCGTTTGTTGGATAACTCTATTGATTTCATCTTGAGGGAGTTTTCCCGTTTAGGCATGAGTGATAAGTGTGACATTCGCGACATGGGACGGCCAACCTCACCTTTACCTTTAAATAAATAATGAACTATAGCAAATCTTGATAGTAGGTACTTTTTATCTGTGTTGGGTGCAATAATATTTTCATAAAATATTATCACGAATCCGTGACTGCACCCCCTTGTTCTGCCATCACCAGTCGCGCCTGCCAAGTTGGTTTACAATCCCATGCAGAAAGCTAGTTTCTACCGCTTTTCTGCAGCTTTTCTGCAGCTTTTCTCCCGCTTTTTGATCCTGACTGGTTGGCAACACTGTTTATGCTTCCTTCATGGTATATTTCAAGACAGTGTAAAAGTTATAAAAGTTGTCGTTTCATAAACGGAGAAATTTGAGTGATCGGAATTGAAGTAGGGAGGTTGCTTGTTTATCCCTGAATTCTCGTTCAACAATATTAGTTTACCATTTCAGATTCTGAAATTCAGAAACTTTTGGCCGTAACAAAAGGAGTGCCCATTTACTGCAATGGGTGGCTCTAAAAGGGAAAAGAAAGGGAGCTATGGAGGTGAGTACCTTTTCTGAATTTATGCAGAATACAAGTTATTTCTTATTCGACAATTCTGGGTGATATGTATCAGCGACTGGTACTTTGTTAATAAACATAATTCATCCGCAGAGAGCAAAAGAGGTCGTAAGAAAAAGTTCAAAGAGGAAGATGAAGAATCCTATGAAGAGCCGATGGATGTAGATGAGGAAGGTAACATAATATTATTATTAAACTTGACTTTGTTTTAACCTTTTTAAAGACATTCCACCACAAATTTCAAGTTGGGCCCCTTTATTCTCAACACTAGCAATACGTACTTACTGAACTTCACTGGGTCATGACATGTCTTGCCAATCGACCGAATCCGGGGAACTGATTGAAAATGTTTTCGGTTTCCAGAGGGGGTACCGGGTGCGGCCAAAAAGAACGCTGAAGCCTCTGATAGTTTATTGGAAGATGAGTATGGTGCCAAGGATTACAGAAAGGTCTTGCAGTTGAAACTGGATCATTCCAATCGTCCCTTATGGGTGGTAAGTGTAGGGCCGATAAATCCAATACATTGCCCTCATAATTTGTCTCACGTCCAGCGTTTCGTTGATTGCAGGCACCAAACGGTCATATTTTTCTGGAGTCATTCTCTCCGGTCTATAAGCACGCTCATGATTTTCTGATTGCCATATCTGAGCCGGTATGCCGACCCGAACATATTCATGAGGTGAGGTTATTAAATTAGCAAATTATGCTGACGACTACCAGCCGCTGAGGTTTCGCCATCCTCTTGTACCAATACTGACATATCCTGTTGTTGATTAAGCGCTGTTTGCCTTTCAGTATAAACTCACAGCATACTCACTTTACGCTGCAGTTAGTGTCGGTTTAGAGACTGACGACATAATTGAGTATTTGAGGCGGTTGAGTAAAACGTCCATACCCGACGGAATCGTCGAGTTCATCAAGCTTTGTACTCTCTCATATGGAAAGGTAATTATTATTATGAGGTTCTTTCTTAATTGAAAATCGTAACCCGATAAAAAGTGGCTCTATTTATCAATATCCCTCAACGTTCCTAGTTATCACTCGCTGTGGCATTTAGGTTGAGCTATTTTGTAGAAAATAGGGTGAAATTAACTTGTAAAATTTAATATAGCGTTGGCTCATCATAAAAGGAAAATTTCCTCATCATTCAATTCGTAGCGTGGCGATTTCGACATTTCGTTCTTTGTTCGCAGGTTAAACTTGTTCTGAAACATAACAAGTATTTTATTGAGTCGCCTTTTCCCGACGTACTCCAAAAACTCTTGAAGGATCCCGTCATTCAAGAATGTCGACTTAGACGAGACGCTGAGATGATCACTCAAGTTGAAGCAAAAAAAGCAGCTCCTCAGGTGAGGCCCGCCGCCATTATATTCATACTGAACCTCCGATATTTTTAACCAACTAGTGTTTTTTTTTTAGTTCGGCTCGTCCAAACCAGGCGCTGAAATAAGTGCTGAAACGCCCGTTACGCCGACTCCTGATGCTGTTCCTGTTCCTGATGACATCACCGACTTTTATTCCAAACTGGACAAAGCAGACGAAGACGATGAAGACCAGCAGTCGAGCACAGTCTCATTTGAAGTGAATCAGGTTGGCATTAAGTACGAATTTATTTAGGTGGCTGCATGCCCATTTGGTTCTAATGGGGAATCCTCGTTTCAGGAGAAAATCGAAACCATACAAAAACGATGTATTGAACTGGAGCATCCTCTACTTGCTGAATACGACTTCAGGAATGACACGGTCAACCCCGATATAAAGTGAGCAGGCTATGATACTTTCCTATCGTTGTGACGGTCTCAGCTTTGCATAGTTAATTCATTTGATTGTGGACTGCAGCATAGATCTGAAGCCGTCAGCAGTTCTTCGGCCGTACCAAGAGAAAAGTTTGAGGAAAATGTTCGGAAACGGAAGAGCGAGATCAGGAGTGATTGTACTCCCCTGCGGTAAGCAGTTTTCAGCTCCAATTGTCTGCCACAGTCGTACATGTTCATTCCATTACGACGATGACGAAATTACCATTATTTCAGGTGCCGGTAAAAGTTTGGTTGGAGTCACTTCATGCTGCACAGTCCGCAAGCGCGCCCTCGTATTGTGCAATTCGGGAGTTTCTGTGGAACAGTGGAAACAGCAGTTCAAAATGTGGTCTACCGGTGGGTTTTCTACTAGTTGAAAGAACGAGAAGAAATTTCGCCGTTTATTAAAATGTAGTTCCTACCTGCAAGGTACTCTTATGGCAAATGTTAATATTTTCTCACTCTTCCAGCCGACGACAGCATGATATGCCGGTTCACGTCCGAGGCGAAGGACAAACCGATGGGTTGCGGCATTCTGATCACCACTTACTCCATGATAACTCACACGCAAAAACGATCCTGGGAAGCTGAACAGACGATGAAGTGGTTGCAGAATCAAGAGTGGGGCATTATGGTACTTGACGGTTGGTATAATTTTATCACTTGGTAGAAAAGTCAGCTGTGTGTAGCGTCCCTAGCAGGTTGCCACGAGAAGGGTATCAAGCCAGTCTAGTTGAGATGGTCCTGGGTCTTCCCTCCTACGATCTTTATACGGTGTCCAAGATTCTTCTACTTAAACGCCTAGTTGGCCGGCTACCCAGGACCTCCTCTAAACCCTGGTGGGCTTGCTGACCAAAAACCTACATCTCATCAACCACTAGTGGGCCTACTTCACCCAGAGTCCTCATTTGGGTTAATTTTCAGACTTAACTTGGGAAAATTTACGGTATATCATGTGCATAGAGTTCCGACGGCTTCTATAAATACTCAAGTCGCCTCTTTATCTTGCAGAAGTCCACACCATTCCGGCAAAAATGTTCAGGCGTGTTTTGACGCTGGTTCAATCCCACTGCAAACTCGGCCTCACCGCCACGCTGCTCCGTGAAGACGACAAAATCGCCGACCTTAATTTCCTCATCGGCCCAAAACTCTATGAGGCCAACTGGCTAGAACTCCAGTCCAAAAATTACATAGCCAAGGTGCAGTGCGCCGAAGTTTGGTGCCCTATGACGCCCGAGTTCTACAAGGAGTATTTGACTTGCAAAACCAGCAAAAAATTGGCAAGTAAATTAGGAAGCCCAAGTTATTATCACGTCAAATACTGACTACAAACATGTTTGTAATACTTCGTTTTTTTTCAGCTGTTGTACGTGATGAACCCAAATAAATTCCGTGCCGCACAGTTTCTTATTAAATACCACGAGAAAAGAGGTGACAAAACCATAGTGTTTTCTGACAATGTATTTGCCCTCAAACATTACGCCATCAAGATGAACAAACCTTACATCTACGGACCCACGTCTCAAGTAAGGGTCTCCTTCAGATTTTCGGGTGATTTTAAACGGTACAAATTTGATATTTTTCTGATTGCGGTGTTGTTACAGAACGAACGTATACAAATTCTTCAAAACTTCAAATTCAACCCCAAAGTGAACACGATATTCGTGAGTAAAGTTGCCGACACATCGTTCGATCTTCCCGAAGCGAACGTTCTTATTCAAATTTCATCTCAAGGTGGTTCTCGTCGGCAAGAAGCTCAACGTCTCGGAAGAATCCTTAGAGCTAAGAAAGGTTTGTAATTGAAGTGTACAGGGGGGACAAGGGTAAGGCTCACATGTACAGAAATGTGACATTTTTGATAATTTTAACTTGAATAGACCATAGAACCTCGAGTTATTAAAGTTTATTTTTCCTGAACATTTTTGTGGATGTGAGCCGTACCCTTTTTCCCCTGTACGTACCCTTCAATTGTGTCACCCTTTTCTTTAACCTTTAGCCTAACGGTTAAACATTGGAGGGACGTGCAACACGCTTTTCCCTCGGGTGTCTGCTTGCTGATTCTATGGATACTAACACTAACCTACTGATTAATTATGCAATAATTAATTATTAATGATCTCGGGATATCGTCGAATGTATTACGAATGAACTACGTTTGTCAGCAGTTGTAAGATCTTATAACTACCGACAAACCATGGAGGAAGGAAAGAAGTAATCTAGTCTGTGTTAACATTCATGTCCGCGGCTTTGGGGGAGACTGATCTTACTGTGATCTGCTGGTAGTCATTTGAGTGGTGTTTGTCACCACAGCGGAGGGGTAGGAAAATTTGAGTAATTCACAACTTCCGCCCAGATTTAAAATGAGTCATTTAAAAAAAATCCAAAATACCTACCAGTTATCACAACCTAAGCTAGCCAATCAAGCTGCCTATTCATGAGCAACATTTAGCCTGTAATGTTTCAGCTGGAAAACCTATTCAAACCCCCCCCCCCCCCCCCCCCCCCGATGTTTCAAAAGGTCTAGGGTTAAATATTTTTCGAGTAAAAAATAAAGAATTTTTGAAAGAAAAATTTTGTGAAAAAAAATAAAATAAAATGTTTGGAAAAAATGTCTAAAAAAAACCCTTGTCTAAAATTTGCAGCAGTTTTTTTATTTAAGACTAAACAATTTCCAGTTAACAACAGTTTATACCCTATAACTTATGCAAATAAATTTATTATTTATTAAACAAGAGCAAATTTTAGCTTAAGTAAACAAACAGCAGCCATCCTAGCAGAATGCTTCTGAACTACTCTGAAATGACTACCAGCAGATCGCGTTATCATTGAGTATTGCGTCATAATATGATCATGATATTACTACTACTGTTCTTGCCTACTTTGGGGGTCGGTTTTTGGTATTTAGGTCATGATGAATGCGTGTTCCATGCTAAAAAGCAGTTTTTAAATAATTCCAATTGCAGGTGCGGTAGCCGAAGAGTACAACGCATTTTTCTACACACTAGTGTCACAGGACACATTAGAAATGGCTTACTCAAGGAAGCGACAAAGGTTTTTGGTCAATCAAGGGTACAGCTACAAGGTGGTGACCAAGCTAGCCGGAATTGAAAATGTGAGATCGCTTTTATTTTTCTTGAACGAAGCTGTTTATCTTCCCGTAGTTATAGTATTTTTTTCAACGACGATTTTTGTCTCCGTAGGACCAGGACATTATGTACAAAACGAGAGAAGAGCAGGCGCTCCTCCTTCAGCAGGTGCTCGCCGCGTCCGACCTTGATGCCGACGAAGAGCGAATACCCGGTGACGGCTTCCGGCCCGGCGGGGTCAGACGGACTGCTGGAAACATCGGCTCAATGTCCGGAGCCGACGACGCTGTTTACATGGAGTACAAGAGGAACTATTCTAACATCAAACACCCTCTTTTCAAAAAATTCCGTGGTTGAAACTAGGGTCATTTATATTATTAAGTTTTGTAATGTTGTAAATTAAATAAAATAATTCTTCAGGATAAATGGCAGTTCTTTCATTTATGAAGCCCTAAAAACCCATTGTTCTACGAAAAACGTGTTTTTGTTTTGTTTTTTTTTTGTCTGAAAGTGGGAAGTCAAGGCTCCTTAAATGAAATTCAAAAAGTCAAAATCGAGTCAATCAAAAGAGTTGCAAGTCAAATTTTGACTTGAGGATTCTGTTAGGCAGCGACACAACAGGGATCCACAGCAGACACAACTGAGATTCGTAGTGGGTCAGAATACAGGACACGGAAGTCACAGGGAACATTTAAACAGGGTAGGGGTCATAAACGATGAACCCACCTGTAGGTTATGCGGAGATGAGGAAGAGACAGCAGATCCTCTCATCTTCGAATGTGAGGGGCTCTGGAGCGCAGAAGGAATCTTGCTCAGGGATCAGTAGACCGGGGAGAGATACTGGTGTAACAGGACCTGGTAGGGGGACTATTGAACCTCTTCAAGGGCACAGAACCCCTACTGTAGTAACTCTGAGAAGCAGCAAAAGGGGTCTGCAGGTCTAGGTGCGGGAAGTGCTCTTCAGGGACCCACATCCATACCCTCTACGGTATTAATCTCTACTTAATAAAAGGAGGATGGTTCTTGTTTGTCTGTCGGCAGCTCTGCAAGGTAAACGGCTCGGTCAATTTCGGTGGTTTTTTTTTTTTCAATTGACCGGTGAGTGGACATGATGATGCCCGTATTTTTAATTTTTTTTTAAAGGATTAGGTACATTTTTAATTTTACATCTTTTTCGTCTGTGTGTCGTCACTTCACATCACGCGTAAAGCGACCGTAATTAGGTACTCCACTCGCGCCAAAAGCCGTTTAGGGGGTCGAAAAAATACGAGCCGCATAGATCAGACCTGGAGGAAGACTTCGGTCAAATCGAAAATCGGAATTCCGCCCGGGAAAAAGTGTTGTAAAAATGTTGTTGGTTTGTGTACGCTTCAAAAACCTCAGCTGCGATTTCCATGCGAGTGATCGCAAATTGAGGTGCAAGTTCCAGGGATGGTTTTCAGCTTTTTTCTTCCATCTTTAAACGCTCCAACAGGCCATACCGCTCAACCGATTACAATGAAATATGGTATGCAAATCAGCCACGATCGGAGTTCGGCGAGCTAAATTTTTGAGCGGATGAGACGCTAGGTACTTGTTTTGAACAAAATGGGAAAATTCTTATTCCATCCCGTCGCTGCTTCGAACGTGTAAGGAGTCGTTCCCGATAGAAGTAAACTAACAGCAACATCGGCACAATTTATAAGAAAGTTACTTTCTTATAAATTGTGCCGATGTTGCTACTCAGGGATTTCGGGTATTCTACGAAGTCCAGGCCTCAATAAAATAATCTATTATACAAAGGTATTTACATACATCTAATATGAAATTACAAGATTTCATGACCTCAGCCGTTAATCAGGAGAGTATTAAGTAAGCTCTTCTACGTCCATGCGTCAAGATATGAACCATTCAAGTATAAATTCGTGGTTCAGTAAACTTTACACACAAACGATCATTAATTTCACAAAGACAAAAGAGGATTCACGAAAACTACATTATTATGAAAACAACACAATAAAACAGCCCTTATAAAAATACATAAATTCATTTAATGAATACCTACTAAATTGTCTATTTGTAGGACAACTAGCACAACAAGGAGGAACATGAAATGGCTCAAGTACGTTCGTAATGAAGTAGGTTCTGCGATGAACAACCACTAAGGAGATACAAAAGAGATTTAAGGAGAGGCAATTTCGTTTGTTTGAGGCACTTATGAGCTAAAAGTCACTTCAAGTCCACTTCACAAGGTTCTGGACTGAGTTGGGCAGGAATGGGGTTGAGGAAATCAAGGGATTGTATTACAAATTTACGATAGGGTGAAACACGAATAGGAAGTGTGTCATTTTCTAATTTGATCAGCGATTCCGATAACCTATTCAAAAGATTAATGGTATAAACATTATTTAATTCCCAATTAAGTTCTTGCCCAACTCAGGTTCTGGTGCTCTTGATTCCGGCTTGTGGGATGGACGGAAACGTTTCGAGCGGGTTCCCTAATAACGTTCAAGTTAAGACGATTGAAGCACGGAAAAAAACGAACAAATGGCTTTTTGGAAGTCGAAAAACAAGACAAGATGGACCTCGGATTCAGCGCCAAATTACACATAGAGAACTTGTACGAGATCATGAAAGCAACATGAGTAAGCAAAGTTCGAACTGTTCGAAAATCGTGCAGGGTTGGAAAGCTCCACCCATTCTTTCAACATTACACCCATTTACCCCCACTAAAACAAGTTGATGCTACAAGGTATAAAAATTTACGGTGGTCTAGTACTAGCCTAGTAGTGAGCTTTTTTATGTCTTACATTTTACTATTTGATGCGCATAACAGAAATTATCTAAGCTGTTCAAGTTCGACCTTCATCAGAAGTAGGTACCTACCGACCAGCTGAACTAAATTCACCAGGCGTGAAACATGAAAATATAAAAATAAAATGAAAAATAAAATACAAGTGATATAAATCAAAACGACAAAAAGTTAATACTCACAAAAGCATTTACATTATACCACACATGTATTAATATTTATATTATTTAATGAATACTTACAATTTCTGTACTTGAATTGATTGGTATCATCACCTGGTGAATGTATTCACATCCGTATCAACATCTGGAATATCTATCACTATATATGTGGGAAGTAACTACATTTAAAAATAATAATAATAATAATGTGAGAATTTTTACTGGGTTGAGTTCAATAAGGCCAAACCAACGTAATGTGAGAATTATTCACCTTGATTTCACAAACGAGAATTTGGAGGTTGAGTTGGGGTAAAAGACCACCTCAAGCAAACGCTGGGTACTATTCTTTTAGTACGTAGGTTTTCAAAGCAATTTCAACAACCTCATGATCACCGGTTAAGATGATACCTTAAGGAAAGGCTGTGAGTTTTCAAAGGAGGGCCCTCGGTTTCACGAAAGGTGATTAATTAAATATCACATGGAAAAGGTCAAATATTGGAGGTACAAATTTACAAAGGTCATTTAGTCGGCCATTTCAAGTCCTATTTAATCAAAATCGGTTCCATATTAAAGGAGACCTTTTAGAAGAATCAGATGCATCACGTTTTCCTGGATTGTCTCCTCTAAATGTTCAGAAAGATGTCATATTTACGTGAATTTCGTGAAAACTTGGGCCATCCTCGTCAAAATGCTGAGCCCTCCCGCGCACCCTTAAACATACAGAAAACAATATCTATCGTCTCCCCCATCCTGACTCAGCATAAATCACACACCGGCAACCCCTCACTCATACCGGGCATAAGTAAAAATAATTCAACCCCATAACTGCTTCATATGACATGAAAGTAATGCAATTTAATGATAAATATTACTGTACACAGTTTTATATACAAACTAAGAAGACTTCGTTGATAGGGCAGGAGATTGCGGTGCGTATACCAGGCATGTACCTACTACCTGCGTAAAGTGAAGCCCGGAGTGCCGTCCGGTCCCTTCGGGAGGCGTATGATGCCAGCGCAATTTTCATCCGGTTTGGGGATCTCGGTCTTCCCTTGAATTCTGGGTATTCTGTGAGCATACCGCAATTTTCATTAATGTCAGCTGATAATGTATGAGTCAACAACCTTATTTCTGGAAGTGGATTTCCGCTGGCAGGCAATGACGAGAAAATTAACAATGATACATTTCTCTTCATCTTCATTATGAGATATTTTACGTTACTGGTAAACATTTCTGCCTGAAAGCTCCTCCACCATTGATCTTCATTTGAAAGGGGGAACCACATTTCCATAAGGAACACCCAGGGAAATGCAAATGCCCAACATCATAAGTAGGGCCCCCATTCCGCGTTTCCCTCTTGTTTCTGGCATTCCCATATTGACACAAGGGTTTGACTGACTACAATGTTATCCCATTTAATTGGACATCTCTGCCGTGTAGAGGACCACCAAGCTGACCTTTCATCACATCGTTTTCCAAATTAATCATCTACAGCACCAATTTTAGTGACATTTGGATGAAAATGTTCTCAAAGATGCCTCCTAATTACTCAATCGTTCAAACCCTGATATCCTTTACGATTGAACTAATTTAGATTATGTTAGACTCCAATTCATTAATTACAGACATCGTTTTCAGAATATCAGTATATTTGTATGGTAATAAAATGTAAGAGCTTCGTAGCACGGAATCCAGGAGTCACGGAACCAGAATATAACCCCCAAGGACGAAGAAAAATTGTTATTTAAACAGAAAAAATGGGTTGAGAAGCCGAGGGTTCAGGTACAGCAAGTGAGATCAGAACTGCAAAACGAGCATAATATGCTTCATTATTTATCTAATAATTAATTAATTTCGCTATTGAATTGTGTTGTTTCGAGTCTCGTCGTCGAGGAGCTTGTGCGAACCCGGTTTTGTCCCTAGCGTCATTTCCCGCTGTATTTTAAAATCAATTTAAAAAATCTAGATAGATACAATACAAATGCCAAAATAACCTGTCATCAAGTGGGGAGCTTCCAGTAGGGCTTTGTGATTCCTCCGGGCTCCTCGCCTCCCCGAGGATTCTCAGTCTTGCCTCAGCATATTCTAGTTCCCGCTGAAATTGAATTTGAATTGAATTAGGTATAACCGCTCTTTGTTTTGTCATTAGAAGAAGAAGAAGAAGAAGAAGAAGAAGAAGAAAAAGTTACCTGTTGGAGCGATTTGAACGGTACTTTGGGTTTCACTTCGCCATTCGGGCACTTACACCCGTTTTGGGTTTGGCTCGGGCGCTGGAGGATTTTGACAGCAGGTTCTGCAGGCATCAATTTATTCCGCAATTCTTCGGGGATAATTATGACTGGGCTGCAATGGGGGCTGAAAATTTAACAGATTTATCAACTTGAGGAACCATTCCATTGAATTGAGAACAGTAACCCCTCATTATCCGCGGGGGTTAGGTTCCAGGTTTGAGCACTCGCCAAAAACCGCGGATAATGAGGCATTACTGTATCTCGTTCTACAAAAAGCACATCTATTGAAACCCTGGAACTGCTGGCCCTCAGACTGCCCGTCGAAATTGAATCTGCAGGTCGCGAAGCCTTCATGCACATAAGTCAGCAGGTTTGGCAGCAGTAACAATTAATGCAATTATTGCATTTCGCCAATTTCCATGCATTCTTCAACCTTAACGTCTTTTCTATTCCTAAGCACTAAACGAAGCGGTTCTTACCTAGACAGGCCATTTTGCGCTGGAGGTGTTACTTTGATTTGTTCAATCTGCTTGTCAAGTTCCTGAAACCATAAATACCGACTTATTTAATAAAGTTAGCACCTAAGCAAGCAGTAAACACGGGACGGTGCCCATTTAACATAGTAGTCTGACCAAAATTGAAGCGAGGAAATATGAGATTGCCTCGAACGTACATAACCCCGTAACCTACATAATTGGCCCAACAACCTGAACGCGTCACATTCACAGGGTCTTTACACAGGGAAATAGAACTACAAACATATCCCCACCATCTACTCATGTTAATAAAACCCCTAGGATTTTCAACAAAATGAACAGATTTTTTCCTGCTGAAATTCGAATGAAGATTTCCATTTATGTAGAAGGCACAATGCACCACCAATCACGGCTGTCCCCAACTTGAACCACTGAGCGCTTCCTTGTACTTACTCCAGATTCTTCCAGTTCTTCCCACGTATCCTCCTCAAGGGACATTCTTCGAAATTTGTTAATAATTTAACTCTGTTCCTGAAATTACAATACCATATCGAATATCGTGATTTCGTGATAAGAAAAGGTAAAGATTGATAAAAAGCAGAGGTGCCAACTGAGACCAAAATTCCCTGAAAATTTGTACAGATACAAAGGGAATAAATTCCAAAGTATTTACTCAGCGTACAATACGCAGCGTACCTTATGCCCTTTTAAGTGGTAATTAGTGCTGTGACGTCAGAGCAATGCAAAAACTAATCTTACTAATTAGGGGGGTTCATACGTATTTCTGGTGTCTTCCCCCGAAGTTTTGCCTTTAGATGTGGCTGATGCATAATCTTTTGAAACTTAAACAAGGACCATTTTTAAACTTTGTGCGTTGTTTTGTCGAGTCTTGCCGGTTTTGAAGTTTCCATGAACGCGGGAAGACGTTGCTTAGCACAGAGAAGAGATGACGTGAAGAGGAATCTGTCTCGTATTCCTTCTTCGTGACACGTCCTTTTTTCAGGTTTTTCCGTCAGTTTCTCTCGCAACTTTGTTGACAACATGGCTGACAAGAAGAAGTCCAAGCGAAGAAAAGAAGTAAGTTTATTGATAAAGTTTTACGTACAAAGAAGTGATTGGATATTGATTTGGCAGTTTTGAAAAGTGTAGATGCGTTCAAACATTGATGAAATGTTGCGCGTCGGCGGATTTGGAGCGTTCGTCTAGAGCTTTCATCGTTCGTGATGACCAACTTTCATTCTCCTTCACCTGTTACTTACGTGACGTTTCTATTTTGCGTGGAATTAACGGTAATTCACGGTTGTTGGGACATCTCCACGAAGAATTCAAAGATGGGGAAATCGTGTTCTACGGGAGGTGAACAGAATTGGTTCGAACCTGTGGTGTCAGAAGGGGATGTTGCCACGTTAGCTTGTTTTCGTAGGACCCGTTATGCGACGTATGTGACCGGGTGACCGTATTTCGGGTTTGAATCCGTTTATCGTGTTAAAGATGTTAGAATCCTATCAGTGGTTCATAGCGTTTTTGACACTTTCCTTCCGTTGGCGTAAGTAGGAAATGCCGCGTATCAGCTGTGTTGATGCCATACGTTGTGAGGCTATGAAATTATCACCCTCACAAAGTGGTTGTTTGCCGATGGTGCAGAGGTCTAATCCAATGAGTTTGGTTAGGGAGAGAGAACGACTCCTCTGCTGAATATTCAGCAGAGGAGTCGTTCTCTCTCCCTAACCAAACTTATCACCCTCAGTTTTGTTTTTTGCATTTGGGGGTAATCGAGAGCCTGTTTACAATAATTGTAATTATTACCCCATACCGTTTACATTTCCCCCAGAGACTACGGGGTAATTTTAAACAGGTATCAGTCACTGTCAGTTTATCAGTCGCATTTATCTGGACGTCAGAGAATCACTCAATTATTCTCGGAATAAAAGCATGTTTTTACGCCTGACTGTTTTTCAATTTACTCACGCTGTTTCTCACAAAGTGACCTTTTACCTACGAAAAAGTTATACATTGATAGCTCAAAACCAATGGAAATTCACAAAAACCTTTTAATGCAAAAAAAAAAAAAAATTGTTTACATTAAATGTAAACGATGTGGTAAATTTTACCACATCGTAGGGCAAAGTTTATGGGGGATTGTAAACATCTATTTGCTCATTAGTAATGACAACAGTTGTCATGACAACAGTTACTGTTGTCAACTGTTGTCTAATTAGATAAAATCAATTTTGTCAAATGTTGTCATTAGATGTTGATCAAAGTTACTTTGAACAACATCTATCTCACGTCTGTCAGCTAACCTCATAAGTGAACAAATGAGCCCCTGAAAAGCCAAGCGGCATAAGTCAAGTAAACGTGATTTTGAGAAAAAACATGTTTTGCATCCATGCTAATAGAAAACTCCCGAATCATGTTTCTGAATCGAACAACCCCAGAATGTTGCTTCGAAATAAGCCGTTCCCCGAGGGAGTGGTACGGATCACTCAAAATGTGGTAGGTCCTGCATTAACAGGATCAAAAGTGAGTTATGCCACTTTGCCTGTCAAAGGATTCCTTCGTTTATTGATTGCAGCTCCACAAAAAATTTAAAAATCGACTCAGAAGCCACACAATTTTATTTTTCATTAAAAAACTCGCCGACACACAACAACCACTCGCACATCAACCACTCGCACACTCGCCGACACACAACAACCAAGGAATCACAGTGTTTACAGCAAAAGTGGCATAAGTCACATAAAGCCACTTTGCCTTACAACAGATAGACCGATGCCTTCTCCATCCACTATCAACTCCATCCTTCATCAACCAAGGAATAACACTCGCATTTTATTTTTCATTAAAAAACTCGCCGACACACAACAACCACTCGCACAACAACCACTCGCACACTCGGCGTCACACAACAACCAAGGAATCACAGTGTTTACAGCAAAAGTGGCATAAGTCACATAAAGCCACTTTGCCTTACAACAGATAGACCGATGCCTTCTCCATCCAATCAATCCTGCTATCTTTCGGTTACTTCTTGAACTTCTAGACTTATGCCACTTTGCCAGTAAATGAAGTCAAAGGTGCAGAGTATGATTCTGGACCTAAGTCAGTTTCGCCAAAAACTTGACTTATGCCACTTGGCTTTTCAGGGGCTCAAATACAATAATAATAATTATTAATACAATAATTATTATTGTATTTGTACCCTGAGACTGCTTTTGAAAAACAAGCTTTAACAATTATTGTTAAAGCTTGTTTTTCAAAAGCAGTCTCAGGGTCTCAGGGTTGTTAAACAAGCTTTAACAATTATTGTTAAAGCTTGTTTTTCAAAAGCAGTCTCAGGGTCTACAACTTGGTCGTCAGTGTCCACAAGGCTATGAACACTAGCCATATTTATGTGATGGATCAGTTGTTTAGAAAATGCGGGAATCCTCTTGCGTCGAGGTTTACTGGAAATTTAGTTCTACAATCCGCCACAGGGGCGCTAATGGCTCTTGTTTCCATTTACCCCAATTGACCCTTAATGCAGCCTGTACTGTGGAATAAACTCACTTCGTCAGGTGAGGTACCCTCTTGAGACCACTCAACTCCCCCACTTGACCGTTTTAAAAATAATTGTCGCGGTTATATTGCAAAACATAAATTTTTGTGAATTGCTCAACCAAGTTATCATATTGCCAATTCTTGGCTGGTGGTTTTATTTTCAATTTTACTCCATTTTCACTACTCCTTGCTCCCTACTGTTAGGATCTTACCTTCGACGTCCGAAAATAGGGCTAACTGAATTCATTAAGCGTCGGTTCAAACTGATACGATGAAGTAATTGGTGCTCGTTGTTAAGTTCACAAAATAGGTACCTACTATCGCGTGATACGATTGCGTTTCGTGTTTTTACTGCAGTAGACTCAACGCAAACAAGTGTTGCCATTTGATGACCTCATCATCGCTGGACCGTAAAGTGAACCTGAAAAGGTTTCAAGTATAGCTGCAATTGACGTAATTTTTCAGTTCGTAGGATTAGTTGTGGAGGGTTCCGCGTTTTCTCCATGGACGACGAAATATGCGATTTTCAAGCCATGCCTCAAATCCCCTCATTTCCCTTCGTAAGTCGATCATTAGGTTCCCGAGATTCAAAGTGGGGTTTCTATTCGTGGAGTTGACTTGAACTGTTTGATGGAACTTCAAGATTATGGTTTTCTAACGTACTATTGAGTCACCGTCGAAATCAGCCGGCAACACAGCTTTCATGTTTCAAAGATAAGGTCTGAGAACTGCTGCATCCACAGCTTCAAAAAGAGATAGACCTACAAGTATTATAAGTTTATTATCACTGGCCTAAGAGGGCCCCTCAGATATATCCCCGTGGCATGTTAGTAGTACGTATATCGCGATATTCAGATATCCCCAGGAAATAGTTTGTTTTTTAACTCTCCATTAAATGGATCGTTTGTTCTTTATTCGTTTTTTAAAGTTAATTTTCCAATTGAAAGGTTATGAAAGATCCCTATGATAATATTCCGCAAGAAGACGGCATCCAGCGAAAGGAGGGGTATATATTATTTTATATATTATACAGGTTTATTATTCTTTGATATAGGTTAATTAGGCAAAAAAATAATTCTGTGTCATTAAGAAAATATTTTTGAAAAATTGAAAAAAAAAAATCTGTAGGTGGGTACTTACAATGTTTGGACAGATGTGGGACCTCGAAAAAATGGATTTTGCGTCCATAATTACTAGGAAAATGAATCTTTATTTGATCTCCTGGGATCCTTCAAAAATCCCATTTGTAGCTCCATGATGCAGATCGGTGAAGTCGGATCGTTTTGCGACCCTCAAAATACTTCGAAAACGATACCTAACTCGACCCCGTAGCCGAAAACCTTCAAAAACCCCTCTGTAGCCCCATTTGGGCGATCGGGGTGAAAACCTTGCGGCCGCAACTAGATGGTAAACCGAGTATTTTACCAAAATTTTAGCTTTTTGAAAAATTCCTACTGCTCAGACGGCGTACGGACATTTCGTTTCTTGAAACGTATTATGCCAAATTTTGAGGCCGATCAGAGTTTTCGACCTCCTTCGCGATTACTTAGGTGTATTATTCCAAGAATAATAAACCAAAATATTGTATTGCAGGAGTTCGAGGGTGATGTTGACGACAAACCGGATAAGCCGTCCAAGGATGAGTACAACGTGGCGAATTGGTTGAAAAAGAACGTCCCTGCCAAGAAGACGAAGTTTTTAAACCACAATGTTCAGTACTTTACAGGTTATATTACATTTTATTTTCTCTGTAGATTTATCATCCACTTATTTGCAATTATTAGAGCGCCGAACCTTTTCATACAACGGTTTAATTGTTTGTGGCGCGATGGCACCGAACTTGGGACCACGAAAAAAGCTCCCTATCTCCACTATAGCCTTCTAAAGCTATCTAAGCTATTTGTTACGTTATTACCTTAAGTTTACCTGAAATTTTCCATTTGGGTCGTTGGTTTTGACCTTGAACGACCTCGCTAGCCAACCGCTCTGAGAGGGTGATCGTCGTGGCCTGGCGGGTATCCGATGTGAAAGTTGAAAGATCGTTAGGAAGGTTGTCTATTTTCAACCCTTTTATGGCCAATTGTCAGAGCTCAGATACGCCAAATGGAGCAAGTTTTTGGTGGTTTCTACTATTTTCGCCTAGCTGAACTTTTCAATATTTTTCCGACTTCTAGAAGTAGTGGGTTTTTTTTTTTTTTTTTGGTGTGTTAAACCATTTTCGGTTCTCACAATTGGGGCAGGAGCCGACCCCGCACTTGTACTTAGAAACGCTTTAGAAAATCTTGCTCCAGGGAAAGGATTCACATAAACTTGAGTTCAGAGGTGAATTGTCTGCCGACAAGTCAGGTATTACAACACGTGATTGACTTTTGGTCAAACATTGGTGTTCGGCCCGGATTTGAACCAGGCTGATCAGCGCTCCGACTGATTTGTAAACAGGCGAAGCTCTGTCGCCTTAGTCCACTGGGCCACCCTGACCCCCGACTTCTTCTTCTTATCGCTTCTCGGCCTCTTGGCTAAGATCAAAGTGTAGTATCTGACTTCTAGAAGTATGTACCTTGGAATAAAGATGACGCGATCTGTTATTGTCCTTCTCCTTCTTCTCGCGTTGCGGCTTTAATACATTAGACTAGGGGGCCACTCTCTGCTGGTTTTTCCAGCCAACCTTCGACCTTTCCCTCTTGGCCTCTGCCTCTACAACTCGCTTTCCAATATTTTTAAAGTTTTTTTCTTAAAGGAAGAAAATTTCAGGATGGCAGTGAAAAAGGACAGCTAAAATCTACCTCTTTTCTTGCCAACCTGCTGCTCCAATATAATGGGTTTCATATGATTAATTAGCAACTTATTGGGGTACCTTAGAGGGGTACTCATGGTCTGCTTTGCTCGTCGACTGGTTGAAAATCCAAGAACATGTAGCACTCCTTGCGGCATCAAGCATGATATCGATGTTATTAAGCTCTTGAAAAGCTACTTTCGCCGTCATTTCGAAAATTCGATACCCTCAGCCGTGGTAAATAAACTCTTAATGTCATTAACGACGATTCGACGTTGAAGCTACCGGACTATGTAGACCCTAATTTCTTCTTGTGGTACCTGTCTGCAGGTTCAAAAGCTGTTGATGCTCTCATGGAGAGCAAATGGGGCACTTCGGCGAAAGAAGGGGAAGAGCCTCTATTTCCATCTAGGGAGCACTGTGTTACCTTCCTGGATGAGTAAGCCTAACAAAAATTATAAATAATATAAATTAAATGAAATAAATAAAATTTGTCATCTATGACATTTTTAAATACATCAAGTACACTAATGGTCTCCACCGACATTGTTTCACTGTCCATTTTCAGTATGTTGAAGCACAAGTTTTTCCACCGAGCCAAGAAAGTTCCTGTTTCCGAAGAGCTTTTGAAATTGAAGAAGAAGAAGGACGTTTCGAAATCAAGTGATGACAAGGACAAGAAGACTGAAAAGGATAAGAAAGAGGAAGAGGTCGCAGAAAGCAGTCAAGCTGAAGGCAAAGGGCAAGAAGTATGTCGAATAATGGTTTCTTATTGTTATTCTGCTGTAGAATTAAGTAAAATTATTCTCCAACGCCTTCACAGTTCTAATGACAAAATGCTGTTTTTTCTTAGTTGACCGAAGGTGACAACAGAATGAAGAAAAAGAAGAAGGTACGGCTTGAAATGCATTTCAAACAATATTTCGAAGACAACCTGGACGCTTACGTTTGGATATATGACCCCATCCCTCCTTACTACTGGTTTTTCGGCTTCTTGGTTGTCCTCGCAGGAATCGGCATTTGTCTCTTCCCCCTATGGCCGCCATCTGTCAGGTAGGAAACGACACAATTGACTGATGAGAGATTTTCTTGTGTCGTGACTCATTTTGATGTTACATCTTAGGATGGGAGTGTACTACTTGAGTATAGCAGCGGCTGGGTTCCTGGTTTTCATCATCGCCTTGGCAGTCATTCGGTTCATCGTGTTTTGTTTGATTTGGATCTTGACGCTCGGATCCCATCATCTGTGGCTCTTCCCTAATCTGACAGAGGACGTTGGTTTCTTCGCATCGTTTTGGCCGCTGTACCACGTAAGTGTGATTGAGAGAATATTCTCAATGGGGTATGCAGCATACCGTATGCTTCAATGGCTCCAAACGATCCGAAATTTTTTTTTAATCGATGTTCGTAATACTAGGGGACCTAATGGCCTGTTAGTATCACGCTCCGCCACTATCCACAATTCGATTTACCACGGGATGGGGGTATCGAATCTTTGGAAAAGTGTTCGAAAGTAGCGCTACGATTGCAGCCGTTTTTCAAAGCGACGATGACCTCTCATCTGAATGATAAAGGGTCTTTCGTGTTCCTTTGCCAGCTGAGCCGAGCTTACTAACATACATTAATCTTGCCAGTAGGTTCACTTGGATTTTGGTTTTGACGGTAATAACGAAGATGAAACTCACTCATTCGACGAGCTCAGCAGAACGCACTGAGCCTGAATGTCCACTGCATTCATTTAGGTTGTAGCTGAAGCGTGCTCCATGCTATAACACTTCAGATTGATTTGGAATCATTGGGGCGCATTCCACTATATGAAAAGTTGCGCCTCATTATAACGTCCTGTTGCAGTATGAATACAAAGGAGGTGAATCTGGCAGCAGCACGAAAAAGAAGAAGAAGAAGAAAGAGAAGTTGAGTGATAATGAAGATGAAGCTGAAATCGCCAAAAGTATAAAAGAACCGGAGCCTGAAATGGAATGGTGAGTTATTACCGTGAAAGTTAACTTTAATTTATTCTGTTTCATCTGTCACCTTTCATAGGAAGATTCAATGTCGGGTACGCATTTTATGCCCAAATTATGCTGATACTATGAAATCGAACTTCAACTCATTAGTTTCGTTCGGAGAACATCAGGAACTGTCCAGGATTGCCCCCTCTCCACTTTTAGCCGTTCAGAGTATACCAATGACGATCCCGGACGAGTTGCCTGCTGTTCGGAGAGAGCGGGAATCGTGAATTCAGGGCTGTCCGGCATCCAGCTCACGCCTAGAGTAGATGGATCTGGAGCATGCGCATCGGCCTTCCTTTACCCCCTCCCCTCAGAGCACAAATCCCGAACGATCCGGGATTACTCTGGTGACGCCACGAGTCCAGGATTCCTTGAGCCCTGGGCTGTTCGGGATCGTCCAGGACTGGTTTCTACGAATGAACCAATTATAGCGTGAGACACCTCGTCGACAAACCATCGGTTGAAACAAAGAAAATGGATGACCTCGTTCGACGTGCTTTGTTGTATTAATAATTAATACAACGAATTAAAATCATTGTAGGTCTAGTAGGTCCTGGTATGCACTTAGGGCTTTGGTTCCCTCCCGCCATGTTTGATTCCCTGGACACATTTAGATGATGGTAACAGGATCTGATCACTCTGAAACTCACTTCTTACGCTCTCTCCACATGTTACGTTTGCGCACATTTTGAATTAGTTTCCTCGCCCATCAGTCATGAAGGGTGTTTCTCAAATCAATGAATTTACAGGTCGGATTCGTGAAACGTCCTCAGATGGCTTCATTCTTTATTGAGCAGTTGACATCAGTTTTGTTACTTGGTCACCTCAGACTCTGACTGGAACATGACAGTGGGGAGGGAGGTTCTCTTATAATAAATTCTATATAAATGGTTACGTATTTTTGTGAACTACCTATTTATTCCCTTTCCTTTCCTTCAACGGTCTTTCAATTTAAAAATATATATTTATAACTGCTTCGTTCTTAATGTTAGCCACAAATTTCTTTTCTAAGTAATTGGGTCGACTACCAGGATCTTCACTGAGTTTTTGGTGTTGAAATTCGTTACAAGTTGTAACTTAAAACGCATTGAAAACTACATGTAAAGGATGCGTAGAGCAAAATTTACCTAACAGCAATTGGCCAGTCTAACTGGAAAATCCTGGTTAGTAGAACTCTCCTGTCTCGTACTAACAGGGCGTATATAGTCATCTATTTTAGTCCGTCAGATATTTCTGTGTGCATGAGTGAAAGTGAGCCTTCAAAGTTGGGCGGCCCCTTCTATGACAGCGTTCCCCGAGAGTGTTTCCCTTCCGGCTCGTTTTGTTTAATTTTCAATAACGTCAAGATTTTTTTACCATTTGATTCAGTTTAAACCAACTTCTGCCACTGGTTTAATTCGATTCTGCGTCCAAAATTACCTACATTGAAAAGCATACCCAGGTTCACAATAACAATGAGTTAGCTTTGGCCGGAGGGATACTTTTTTCCGTTTTCCGTTTGGTTGGGGTCACTGGTCGCCTCCCTGGCGCTGTAGAGGAAGTAGATCCATGCACACAGAAATATCTGACGGACTATATAACCTCAGTTTACCTCACCACGTGGAAAAAATATAACAGATACACTAACGGCATACCTTGTCTTAATTTTTACTATAATGAGTCATGTATTGAAAGTTTTTATTTTACAAGTGTGTCGAAGGTGCTGAGGTCTAATTCAATACGGTAGAGAGGTAGATTTGTGAGGGATTGGTTAGGAAAGGGGTTGAGATTGAGGTGACTCCTCTGCTGGTTCTGAATTAGTAAGACTTACTACTTAGTAGCCAGCCATAAACCGAGCTAGTGTGGGGCCTGTTTCGTGCTACTAAGCCTATTTACAGCCCTTGAGTGTTTAAGCACTAAACTCAGGCTTAGAATCTTTAGTTTGGTGCTCATCCTCTGTGCTGTAGATGGGCTTAGCAGTTCGAAACCGGCCCACGCAATAGATCGTTTTATGGTTAAGAAACGACGTGAACAAACCTCACTTAGACCACCTGCAGAGGAGTCACCTTTCCCTGATCTCCCGTAATTTTCATTTTACCTATTCTCAACTTCACCCCTAGCGAAAGCTGCGATGGTTCTCCTCTGTGGTTCTTTCTCGAAATATTTATCATCCTAAACCTCGCCACTCTTGTTTTTAGCGTTCAAGACGACGGAGGAGATGGTGCCAGCAACCAGAGCGGCAGCGAATCAGAAGGAAGCAGTCAGCAGAGTCAAACCGGCAAAGATTTCGAGATGGTTGAAAAAGACGACGTCGTTGAAGCACAATGAAAAGTAATCCACGATTGTTGCTGTTTCGGAATGCGTTCTACTCGCTGAATCGTTACAAAAACACTCACCTTATTGCTGTGTGGTCCTTATGTCCTCCAACATTGGCAAAAAGAGGTCGGGCCGTTTTTTCGATACCTGCATTTTCCAACAGTAGGTAATATATATTTTAATGTATCGAAAAGACGCCCCCGATATCATATGAACGCAGGGAAGGGTAGAACGCGCCCGGCTGGTAGAACGCATACCGAAGCAGCACCAGGCGATTGTCCAATTGTTAATTTTTATATTTGAAAATGTTTCAGATTATAAAACCTTATTAGTTGATGACTCATGGGTTTGATTACTGAACACAGTTCTGATGAGAGGTTCTATGAACAAACCGATTTCACTTGGATTTTAATGAGTTCTCTTTCACAACTTATTTTAAATTGATTGATTAACGGATCTTAGTAGCTTAGCTCCCTTCTGATTCGGAAACGGCTGAATGACAAACCTGTAACCATAGCTGAAACCTCCTCTGAAAGGAATAAGTTATTTTTGTTCCTCTTCTCCTTTCGTCAGATTAACCTACATTCAACTGTTCAGCTTTTTGACTTCATACGATTTTTGTTTTCAAATATTTTATAGAAGACAGGCAATGTTTATTCCGATTTTTCCGGAAAATCGTTAAAGAATTGCTTTAGATAACATCGAATAGGTATCCGATTATCGAATCAGAAAATCGATTTTCCAATATAGAAAAATCAACAAATCGTTACCCATTACGGTAGATTACGTTTGCGCCAATTAACATTTTAAAAACCTTCATTTGCGCCAGGGCTTCGTTCAGCAAGAAGCGTTAGAAAGTAGTAGAGGTTTCCTTATAAATTCAATATACCTAGTAGTGGTTATAGTTTTTTATGTGTACATTAATTAAAAAAAAAAAAACACGAAGTTTTCATGAAATCTTCATAAAAAGCCGTATTTAGAAAAAGAGTCGTCAGCTCACGAGTGATTCACAAGTTTTCGTCAGCCCCTCAATTAAAGCAATTAGCTTCGGGGAAAAGGTGTGAGATAAAAGGACCGCATCCCCATTCTCACATCCCTCACGAGGATCGAATTTCTTTACCAAAACTATTCATTATGAAAAAGTGAATCAAAGGGGTCTGAGGCCAGGCAGGTCGGGGATGGGTTGGCTGGCTTTGGCCAGCAGGGAGTGGCCCCCTAGTCGTACTTCTAGACCTGGCGCGAATGTCGGGATATTGCCAATTTTCCTGTAATTTGATTGGCGCAAATGTATGCCTCTTACCTTGCTAAACTGGCGCAAACATGGTTGTCTGTGTCGGCGCAAACGTAGTCGTTCCTTAATGTGACTGGCGCAACGTATGGTTGCCCTTGAAATCGATTCCTGATTCTTGTATTGCATGGCTGTATATAATAAATAGATTATTCATCTTATTTGTATGGACTTGTCTACTACAACGGATCGGTGTTTATGTTGCAGCTAACTGGCAGAGACGCGAGCTAAGGTGCCTGTCACATCACAGTTTGCCAAGAAAGAGGAAACACCCATCGATTGTTCTACGCCCCAATTTTACTTTTCATTTATTTATTTAATTTCAGAAGCGGGGCTTGATAATAAAAAAAAAGGTAGGTATGCCGTTGTATTTGATTTCCTGTCGACATACCTGAGTTGCCTACGATTTATTTTGAATTGTTTATTTTTTGTTATTGAGAATTTATATTCATTCACAGAGGCTTAAACAATCGGTGTACCAAATTTTCAATAGTCCGAACGATGACGCGCCCAAGTTTGTTTCTATTGGTGTTTCCGAGTAATTTTCCTTTCAAGTGTCAAAATTTGTGTATATAATGTATGTATTTTATCTACGAGTACCTAGAAAGGTCAAACTCATTCCTTATCTTCTTTTAATCGAAGGAATATTCAGCTGTAATCGCGCAAAGCACCCTGGATGAAAACTGTTTTACTACTTTTGATTAGTTCTCGGAACGAGTAAGTTCATTTATTTTTGTTTCCCTCGAAAGTGCATTTTGTGATTATATCAGAGTTGATTGTTCATCTCCTCCATGAAGTTCACAAGTGGGCTTGTAATGGTGTATGGTTATGTAAACTTGAGTTTTTACATTAAAGTGCATTCATGCAAAACTGCTTGCTGTACATTCCAGGGAGAATTTTAATCGGTCAAGATGCGAACGTGGTTTGGAGCTGATTTGTGTGAAAATACGATCTGTTGTTATAGCTGGCAAGATAGTTATTTAATTATAAGCTCTTACTTAAAGAACTGCTTATTTCTGCCTTCCCGTTTTATGATGAAAGAAGAAAACAAGAAGTAAAAAATTAAATTTATTAGTCTATAAACATTTTCGGATGATGGAGTTCTTATTCTTGAAACTTAACTGTTACGGTCCAATGAATTCGTCAAACAATGGATACCGTTGAGTTTGACCATCATGTCGCTCAACATCTGATTGCACATGGCTGCATACGGGTTCATTTCTACGAGCTGAAAATAATAAGCAGTTGTGCGCATCATTGTAGACGTCCTTCAGAGTTGGTAGAATGGCGATTGTTCAGGTTAGTAATTATCTAATTACCTAATCAAGACACATGCTGACCAATGGTTTTATCAATCGATACTGCTTTCAGTTGGTATTTCGGTACCTACCTACCTAATTGTGCACTATTCGTTATTCACCTGCGATTGTTAAGTAATTGAAATATCTTACTCTCACGGTAGTTGGAATAGTAAAATAGATTGAATAAAAAGTCGGAAAGGCGTACAAATCGAGAACTAACCTTCGTTATAAGTAAGTAAATAACTAAGTTCGTTATAAGTCATCTACAAGGGCGAGCGCGGCCGGCCAGTCTGAGGTGGCCTCATCAGCGGACTTTGATTGTGAGAAACCTATGTTTATCTTCACTATTGTGTCTCTGGTTTACATGTTATTGTTATTGTAACTAATTGAGTGGTGGATGTACTTTGTCGAAAGTCAAAAATACTATGATTTCAACTGAGAAATATTTCAATCTGTTTGCCTTTCCGACTTTTTATTTCATCTATTTTATCATTTCAATTACATAAAAATAGCAGGTGAATGACCAATAGCACACCAGGATTTCGTTAAAGCTGTTGTTTCCCCGAGATCAGCTACGAAATTGTGGAACCAGGGATAAAAAAGCCCAAAACCCAAGTTTTTGTAAGAACGCCCTTCTAATGTGGCAACGACGATCTGTTACCTGTCTTTTGGCGAAGAGGCTCCCTAACTGTGCGGCTTGCATGAAATCGTGTTTGGCGTCATCGTCTCTGCCACACCGTCTGTTCAAAAGCCCTCGTTGACAGTACGCCTGGCAACCGGCTTTACCCCGACCTTCACTCGCTTCGATTGCTTTGTTGAGATCTTCCATGGCAGCTATGAAATTGAAAGATTGCAGTTTGAAGAGTGGAGGGAAAGGGGCTACTGGATTGTTTACCATCAACTTACCTCTATCATCTCCTTTCAGCCGTCTCACCTGAGCCCGGTTGTTATACCCGGAAGCTCGATTCGCCACAAACAGGGCTTCCGTGAACAATTTTTCCGCACCATCCAAATCTCCAGATTCTGCCGCTTTGACGCCCTTAATTTCAATTTCTCTCGATATCGCCACGGTTGGAGTTATTTCTTCGTCGTCTGAAATTGAAAATCCATTCCTCAATGATCCTGCCATGGTGAGTATCGTTCAGAACATGAGGGAAGTAACTTAACAATATTATTGTGCCTACCTTGAAGTTCCTGAGTGAGGTCGCCGTCGTAAATAGATTCCCCTATCGGTAGGAAAGGATTAAAAATGCTGTCCAAAATGGTTTGATCGTGTTGGCCAATATTTGACATAATTCAGGTAAAATCGCTTAGATTCGACGTTCTTGTTGACTTCGAGTTGATCTCTGGGAATGCGGAGGTGTGACTGGGTTCGGTTCATGTGGGGACTTGTTTACCCATTCAAATCAAGAACGAGTTCTCGACTCAAGCTGCAGATCAAGATTCTTATGTAACTTTCATATTGTTTTTTTTTTTTTGTTTTTGTTTTGTTATTGTCGTACCCAGTCCTGTACTGCTCGCTTGTCCTGCGACTTTTATTCACGGCTGCTTGGGATTGGTGGACTAGATTGATTACGTCTAGTTTCGAAAAATGCCTTTGATAATTCTACTACACTGGAGCTGCAGCCCGAGGAGGAGAGTGACTCAAATTTGGTAAAAAAATAGGTACCTTCTGATCATCGGAAAATTTTGGAAAGAAACCCGTTCTGAAGAGTATGATGCGAGAAAAGTACGAAACTTGTTCCAGGATTTCCAAAAAACCGTCATTCTGTATTTCATTATGAAAACAAAAAAAAGGAAACGAAACGTTTCGTTATTTCGCGTGTCTGAGCTCCGAAAGTCGGGCTAAATTTGGGTTAAAATGGATTTTGCCTTCCATATAAATCCATCCTTTCACTTTAGTCCTGAATTTTCTCGTGAAACAAAAAAAAAACTACATTATCAGAAAGCGAGTTGTTTGGTCTGAGCCCAGGTGGAACAGTCGGGAATTTGCCCTCTAGTTTATCTTTAAAAGTCGAATCCACAAAATGCTCGGCCCTCCTTTTATGAGTGCTTGCAAGGTACGTAGGTACTGCAGTACCTACACCATGGTGTTTGCCGGTAGCCGTTTACTTATCTATAAGGCACTGTGCAGCAAGTTTTGATTGGGTCTTCGTCGTTTTCTAAGTACCTACCTAATCCTAATGTATTGGAGCTCCAGCCCGAGGAGCATAACCTGGGAGGGCCACCTTTATTCTAAGGCACTTCTTGATGTGGTAAAAATTAGAAGTTGTTCTCAAAAAATTGTGCTCGGCGAGCGTAGAACGAGAGCGTAGCATAGAGGTGGGTGAGGCCGGGATGCAGGGAGGTTCCTCGATGTGTAAGGGTGGTTCTTCGAAGTGAGAGGAAGGTTCCTTACGAGTGTGCAGCTGAAAAAAACAACTTCCCCTCCCCATGTGGAGAATCGAACCCCCACGTAATGAAATATTGGCAAACAACAATATAAGGGGCTTCGGGGCGGTGATGATGGGGGTGGGGGGGGGGGGCTAACGAGGGGAAAACCACTGATCTTTGGCTGAGAGTTGACCTCTGAAGGTGTACAAATAGATTTCACCTTCCAAATGAATCCTTTAACTCTCATCCTGTATTTCTTTAAGAATTAAAAAGAAAACTATTCACTATCGAAAAGCTAGAAGAAGGGGTCTGAGGCCAGGTGGGAGAGGCCGGGGGTTAGCTGGCTTTGGCCGGCAGGGGATGGTCCCCTATGTACTGGAGTTGTCGTCGGGAGTTCCAGATAAGTCTGACCTCAATAACTATGCTTGACCCATGTGTTATAACACAGTCTCCTCCACTTTATTTCCTTATGGTCTTGCATTATTTACTTACATGGTCCTACATGGCTTTACTTCAAGGCAATAAAAAGGAAACAACATCTTATGTAGACTTCAAAGATGTAACTCCAATGACGACCTTATCATGGGGAAATTTATTTCCCCTTTCTACATACGTCAACACTGTATCTTCTACTCACGGACGTTTGCGAGCATCTCATTGAAATACGATTTCGTTATTACGAGGCATTTTGGTCGGGAAGGGTGTCAAATTCGGATTGTGATTTTTTTCCGGATTGGTTTTTTGTTTATAACTATGTTTCGTAAAGTATTTTCGGTGCTTCTGAACTTTTTCGTTGTGATTATATCTGCGGAATGGAATTCCATGGATTATATGAAACGGGAGCACTCGCTCATCAAGCCATATCAAGGTGAATTCTATTTGAATTAATCATATCGTGTGTACTTATACTTTGGAATTTATCATTACTAGTGTTTTGTAATGGGGGTTTCAGGTAAAGGCATGATGGTGCCTTATTGGGACTTCCAAGGCATCACATTAGTTACGCCTAACTACGTCCGAGTTACACCTGATCGCCAGAGTCAAAGGGGCTCGCTGTGGAATTCTGTGGTGAGTATTCAGTGGCTGGGCTATTAAAAGGTTGCTTAGGGATTGTTACTGTAATTTGCGCCTGTCGTCTGTGACGGAACTTGTCTTGTTCGATGAAAGCTCTGGAAACAACCGTTGGTGAGATTGTTACGCTCATTCGGTTACGATACGACAAATCTTGCAATGCAAGGTGTCCACGTATGTTTTTTGATAATTGATGGTTCGATTTTTGCGTACTCACTGAGCCGAGCGTTCAATGCCACTGCCACTTGGGAAGGCCATTTCCTGGCCACCTTGAACGGTGATTCCACTTGGCACAGAGATATCGTAAAATGTGACATGATTCATGGTGTTTTTCGTCACTTTTCTCTTCCATTTTCACCTGTTGTACTCAAAGAATGAAAAGAAGAAAGAAAAGCTCTCCAGATACGAGTCCAAAGAAACTACAATGTTGGGATTTAAAGGAATAATTATTTTAATTTCAAATTTGCAAAAAGATTAGGTAATATTATATTAGATGGAATTTCATCTATTAATCTTATTGCACATTTGAAAACGTACATAGGTTTATTAATTTTTCAGAACTGAGCGTAGTTTTAGAGAAGTTGAACGACGTGGAATTGATTCACGTGAAAAAATGGTCAAATTTCTTCAAAACCCCTCCTGTAATCTCTTGAAAGCCTCACAATGTAGGGCGATCACACTTCCCTCAGGACTCCACCAGGGAAAACCGTTGGTTATTGTGATACATAATAATAAACCAAAAGTACAGTGTACTTGTGCAGTCCGTAAGTAATATGAAGGCACATTTCTAGGTCCTCTAAACCTTGGAAATCTCACATCGACGGTATATATTAAAATGCATTTCACTGTTATTAAATGATTGCATGACTTCTTTTTCATTACCACGCCAAAAATCAAAATATAGGTTTGGAACATTACATGTTTTGTTCACAAATTTTGTGAAATGATGCGATTTTACCGTATAGTTTTTTTTTTTTTTTTTAGATTGTGAGAGACTTACGAGGCATACAGGTCCCACTTTGCGGTTAATTTAAAGCTAATTAAATTGCCTACATACAACTTTTATTCCTTAACTCATACAATCGATGGTTTAGCCACAACTTCGCAAACGGTTTTTTTTTAAGACAAGCTTACATTTTTCATGTTTGCAGAGCTTCTGTTGGTTTTACAAGGAAACTGATCACACCAGCGTTTTTTTTTAGTTACTTCTTTTACGCGCCGTAAAAGAAGTAACTAAAAAAAAAAAAAAAAAAAAACTCAATAACGTGCGTAATTTGGCGGATTTTCGTTTTTTTCGTGTTTTTTTTTTCGGACGCTCTGAGGCTAATCGTCAAAGGTACAAAAAATCATCTCTTACATAAGATGTAGGAAATTTAATGCTCTTTCATTTTGTATAATATACAATGTATAATATTATGTGTTTTTTTTTCACGTAAAATTTACGTGACAACATTAAATGTTGACATTAAATTTTAATGTTGTCGCTTCTGAGATATTTACAAGAAACTGTGACAACTCGCAATATCTTGACGTTTTTTGCGAAAAAAAAGACGTTTTTTCGGGCAAAATTTGACTGGACTACTGCCGACTGGAAAATTTGACTGGACTACTGCCGGACAACCCCCCCCCCCCCCCCCTATCTTGTTGCGCCGTATTGCATCTTAACCGCCGATATGATCCCTTTGAGGAAGCAATATCAATCAGATAGGGTCCTATCTGCATCCTTCGTTTTAATGTTTTTTTTTTTTTTTTTTTCAAGCCTTGCAACGTCCCAGCTTGGGAGCTCCACGTCAATTTCAAGATCCACGGCCATGGGAAAGACCTTTTCGGCGACGGGATGGCCATTTGGTACACCAAAGACCGGATGGTGCAGGGGCCCGTGTTCGGCAACCAGGACTATTTCCACGGGCTCGCCATCCTTATTGACACTTACAGCAACCACAACGGCGAGCATAACGTGAGCTGCAGGTTTTGTCGCTTGAAGTGTATTGTCTCATGCCAGTGTACTTATTCGAGGATTTGACTTACTTTCGCAGCATCAACATCCATACATATCTGCCATGGTCAACAATGGCACTCTTCACTACGATCACGACCGCGATGGCACCCACACGGCTTTGGCTGGCTGTGAAGTTAAACTGAGAAACGTTTTTTACGACACACAGTTGACCATACGTTATGAGAAAGATACGCTTACAGGTGACAAAATATATCTTATATATTCATACAGAAGTTTTTGCATTTTGCATTCATTAGACATCCGCCTTCAGTAGTTTTTTACGTCTTGCAGTAGTTATCAACGCTATTTTCGGTAAATTTTCATTCACGCTACGCCTTATTTGGTTTTCAGTACTCACCGATGTCGATAACAAAGGCGAATGGAAAGAATGTTTCAAAACTACTGGCGTTCAACTTCCCACCGGTTATTACTTCGGTGTATCTGCCGCAACGGGCGAACTATCTGACAACCACGACATCCTTTCCATGCGCCTTTATGAACTGGATTCATCCGAAGTAAGTATTTGAATCTTAACTGCCATATCTGTTTAGCAGATAAGTTACAGCTGCGGGGCACATTTGAAATTCGTTAGAACGGCCCAACCCCATCACAATGCCTTAATAACCTACTTCAATAATTGAAGTATGAATGGAGAGAGGATGATAATATTTATTGACAATAATGATAATTATTATTATTGTCTCCATTGTTAAATGAGGCCCTCGTCCTAGGTAAGAACGTCCTAAGTGGTTGTACTCGTGACGGGCACCGGTAATTTATCGGGAATAACCCTCAAAAAATAAATTCCCAGCAAAAATTGGAAATTTATTTTTTCCCCTTCTTAAATTAATTATAGTTTTTCCTGCTTTAAATTCTTTCTGATTTAAATTTTATTTATGTTTAATCTTGGCCGTACCTGTTTGCTTTTAAATGTTGGCCAAAACTTAAATTTAATCCTTGCTCAAATCGTTGCTTAAAATCGGCCTTAAAATTAAAAAAAAAAAAACTAACTAAAATTAAAAATTATAAATATGAATCCGGAATTTTGTCTTGACCTTTATTTTTCCGAGAAAGTACATCACGTCAGGATACGAGAAAAGTGGGTTTTGGGCCCCTTCAGTGCAATTTGAGTTTTTGGCGAGCCACCAAAAATTAATTTTTTTGAATGGAACCGCGAACTCATTCCGAGTAGAATGCTGTGTAATTGGCCACTCACTGACCAATGAAAAATTGGACTGGAGGCTGCAAGCTCACAAGATTAAGGCCTTTCTGTGTGTTGGGCCGTTGGTGGCCGCCGCCTGTATTGTTATTGGGGGGGTGGGTGGTTATTCCAGTAGATAACCATCACTCGGGAAACCTGTGATTTTTGTAATTGAACGTTTCTCATACAGAAAACCAAAATTTAAATTCATTTCTTCGCTTAAAATTCAATATCGCTTGCCTGGAATCTTTTCTACCCGTTGATAGAATTCAGCAACCGTCTCAATCACTATTTCGGGAAGTTGCCGTCTTTCCACTCGTAAAAACCCTCCTCCACCGTTCTCCCCAGCATTGTGAGGGAAATCCAGATAAAACAAAAGACAAATTCAAGCGATTGATTCGAATACGACGACAACAACCAAACCAAGGTAGTCAGATTTGCGTCACTTTGGCCCTCAGTATCGGAATACGCGTACCTAACTCACAAGACTTGTGCGCTTGTGCACTTGCACTTAGTGCAAGCAAGTATCATTGCAAGGTCGTCGAAAACCAAGTTGGCCAACAGAACAAACCTCGAATTTGACGAAATCAGATCTTTTTTCTCATTTCAGTGCTAGTAAGCTCTAACGGATTAGTTTTCGCTTTTTTGGTAAGGTTCCCAGTTCGGTTTGAATACAGGTGTTTTCCTTCACGATTTTCTCTTCACTGAAGACCTACTTCCTTTTCGTGACCGACCTGTACCTTTTATTTCGGGCCACTGGAATGATTTACGGCCGAACTTGTTGATTTTTCCGACATAGGATTAGACCCCAATGGGGTATAATAATGAGCTCCTTGATAAGGTGGGAATTCATCATTTCTAACAACATAATATGAATATTATTCGGATTCAGCGCCCTTTAAAACCCCTTTACACAAATCTTTAGTTCGAAAACCCGTATAGTTATGTGCAGAACTGTTTACCAATGTTGGAGATTTTGAAGTAAAAGCAGAGGGCATGTGACGTCACACCTCGCCTTGCTGAGCATCGAGTAGCTGGGCAAGTAGCCGCCAGAGCGCTGGATAATAAATCAACGGAATCGGAATAAAAACACTGCCTGGGTCGATTTTCAAATAACTTTCTTTGATGGTTAGAATGATTATAATAACCTACCTCGATGCTGGATTTTTGGATGACCTTCTCTGATGATTACCTCGATGCTCAATTTTCGGAATCGGCTTTTAGCGTGGAAAAGTTGGCTAACTTGCATAGATGCAAGAGAGAGAGAGAGAGAGAGAGAGAGAGAGAGAGAGAGATCTTTCGTCCAATCAAAAGATGACTAAACAGCCTACGTCATGTAACTCCTCCAGGCCTCAGAATTCAAATATTATATTTTTTCTAAGGCCCAATAAATAATAAAGTCGGGGTTTCTGCATTGTGGACCCATTTTCGTACCTTTTGAAGCATGGATTGGCCCACTCCTAATGAAAAAATGTGCGGAAACAGATTTTTGAAATTATGCAATATTTTTCGTGCACAGGCCAAGCAAGTGACGCCGGAACGCCATCGAAAAGTGTCAAGTTTGCTCCTCTTTTATAAATCTCCAGATCAATATTTTCAAAATCTGTTTCCGCAAATTTTTAGAACTTTGGAAGGCCTTTCATATTTAAAAAAAGGGGCAGGGAGTGCTCAGATTTTGGGGCATGAATTTGGGCTTTTTCAGGGGGGGTACCAACTGCCCTTAACGTATATTGAAAGTCGTTGTAAAAATATGTACCTTTAAAATAGGCAATTTCAGCGAATTTCTTTCAAGTACCTACCTGATGGCTGGCACATCTCCCTTCTACATCTTCCTTTGATTGCAGATTGCTAATCCAGAAGACAGATCTAAAATCATCCCTTCTGCAGAGAAATTCGAAGCTCCCAGGGGTAAGTTCTCCTTCTCTGTGATTCCTCCCCAAATGTACTTTTTGAATTCCAATTAAGTCCAACTCCAATTTTCTTGAGCATGCATGTTGAGAGAACAATTGTACTTTCAGAGCACGTCGAAGATCCCAAACCAGCGTGGTCCGGTACCAAAACCTTCTTCGTGATGCTCTTCGTTTTCCTGCTCATTATCGCCATCGCCATCGCCGGCATCAGTTGGTATCGGGATCAACAGGAGAACGCTAAAAAACGCTTCTACTGATCCTCCTGCCGTCCGAAGATGTCATCCTCGAAAAACGGAAACATCCTGAGATGCCCGCTCTAGAAATTCGAAAGGATTCACTTTCTCGCAAGACTGCCTAACTCAACAGACATAACCTAATTTATTGTTATCGGTGACTACATGACCCTTCGACGGTTTGGTATTTGTTGATAGACTGTTGTGATAAATTACAAGAATGTGATCGTATTCTTACGGGGTTTTGAAAATGTGAGGTGCAGTGTTGGCTCGGATGAATCTTTATTTATTGGCTCACCATGTCACTGATGGATCGGAGTGCATTACTCAAAATCTGTATTTACACTACTCATTCTAGTATTTAATGCTAGATTGGGAAACAGCCAACAACAGGTTTGTTCTTGGTGTGTGAGTGTGAGGTGCTGTAAGGTGCTCACACTTCAGGCTTTGAGCATGTGAGTGAGAGTTACCCCCTCTTCAACTCGATTGATAACCTTGAGTAACCTCTTATAACCTGACTTCAGATATTTGTTTACTTGAGTGTTGGTTGTTGCTATTTTGTTTACCTTGGTGCTGTGGCCAACAAAGTTTCCCGTCACTTCAAGGAAACTATCACTCGTGAATGCATAACGCCGCCTCAGTTCAATAGTGTAACAACTCAAAAATTAGCCGTTTTGAGTTATTACTACCTTTGGATTCAGCATAATGAGTAGATTCCAGAGCACTACAAATATAAGTCAAAATAACATTTCAAACTAGATTGAAAGTACTATGTTGTTGTATTGCTTTGGCAGAATTCACTTGATTTTTCAGTGCAATACAGTAACATTTCGTTTCATCACAAAATGCCAATTCTGTCTCCAGAGCAACAGAGTGACATCTCAAAATGTTACTGTGTTGCACTCGTGGTAGCACTGGTGGCTTCAGAGTTATTACAGCCTTCATAATTATTTTGGCACAAAAACGAAGGAAACGGACTGTGCCCATCATGAAAAACAACCCAGACTGATAAAATTTATCAGTTCTATTTATCATTTCTATTTAATAGAAGTGAGAAATGAAGAAAATCAAACTTAGAACTCAGCTGTTGCTTTGGCAGAATTCAGATGATTTTCCAGTGCAATACAGTAACATTTCGTCTTATTACAAAATGCCAATTCTGTCTCCAGAGCAACAGAGTGACATCTCAAAATGTTACTGTGTTGCACTCGTGGTAGCACTGGTGGCTTCAGAGCACTGCTCTCTGTTACTCTGTGCTAACAGAGTTATTACAGCCTTCATAATTATTTTGGCACAAAAACGAAGGAAACGGACTGTGCCCATCATGAAAAACAACCCAGACTGATAAAATAGAAGTAAGAAATGAAGAAAATCAAACTCAGAACTCAGCAGTGCAGTACAGTAACAACTCGGAACATTTTTTTTTGTTAATTAGTTTCATACTTATTTTAAGGTGAAAAATATTTGGAAGCACTTGGTGTGAAGCACAAATACGTGGAGAATAAGGGTAATGTGGATTTACGCCAGTTGATTCATTTGGTAGTGGGTTACAAAGGCATAACTGCAGACCAAAATCTTCAACCTCAATTTCCTCGAAATGACGATTTTTTAGTTGTTACACTATTGAACTGAGGCGGCGATAAGTATGCCTACTACCTACATCCTTGAAAAATCCGTTCCAGCAGCGTGAGCGCATTAGCTTCCTCACGCCCACACTTAATCCCCTCATGCTCACTCTCGAACTCAACTTACACTCACGCTACAAGAACAAACCTAACACTGGCTGCCGCAGTTTGAATCTTTTTCACTTTTGAGTTGTTTGGCCTCTTGGACTCTTTCTGGTGACCACCCTTAAAAATTTGAGTAGGTAGCGGAGGGAATCTTCTATTATGAGGATGCTTTTGGAGATGCACCTTGTATGGACAGAAATGCTCAGTAGTTGTGATGGGTGCTTTTACTGTTACTAATATCCACTCTGATACCACAAATAAAACATGGGGTACATCAATGTTGGGCGAGGCAGTACGTTATTGGTGGCCCTCCAATGGACGTGATTTTGACCTATTAACGATCTTTGGTCAATTTGTATTCGGGATCCTCCATTGAAAGCTGATCGAGAGGTAACAACATACGGTTGGTTGCCCATTTTGACGCAAATGACCTTCCTCCTCATGTCTGGTTCTTAAAGTCAAACGATATTTTTGTGGGTGATATTCCTCTTGATGAGTCGGTTCCAATTGAGTCACGAGAAGCCGCTTGTCGCTTGAAATCGCTTCCATAGGCGATCTAGGCATGTATCTATATGCAGTTATGTAGAAGGCAAGTTGAAGCTAGTTATGGACCAGAGGTTCCATTGTTTTCTAGTAAAGGGGGAAGACCTCTTAACCAACTTTATGTTGTGCACTAAAGCTAGCCAAATAGTTTCGAATAATTTCGATATACAGCAATCTTGCTTCTTCCACCGATTTCTAAATTTTTTCATACTCGATTGAGTCTTCGAAGTTGCAAGTGGGGGATAGCGGCTTCAATAAAGTCGTAATAGGTTCTCCCACGACTGCAGTGTGCGTTAGTAACTGTTCTGAATTTCAGTCGCGCTGTTTCAATCCAAAGCGGGTTGGAAGTCAACCCACTGGAACTAATTTCGAATTACGACTAGCCGAATTTCCTTATTACCGCCTTAACGCCCACGAACGTTTTGATCCATTCATGTTCCACTTTTGCGAATTTAGTTTGGGCACCATGTCAATTACATGTGATCATATTTTCAGGGAATGCCATGTTACGCCGCTGATTTCATATTTGCGCGTTTGCCTAGTTTCATCCATTTCCATTCTTCATTTGACTCCCCCGAGAAGAGCCATCGTCACTCGCATAAACAGTGTCGTCCAATTTCGGATATTTGCATTCTGAAAGCTTGTTTTCAAAGGCGTCCGTGATTCTGTCCCACCACAACTCCACTGCACGCATCCCTTGAAACGTCACAGGTCGGCCATTCACGGTTTTGAATGGATGCCCATTTTAGCTTAGTTCCTCAATATTTGGGGAACTAAGCTAAAATGGACAATTTTGTCCAAGTCCAAGAATTGGCGGTGTAATTTTATTTCAGTTTGAGGTTTCGATTCACCTCATATCTTGAAATACCCCCGAATCATATATTTGGCCTTACAGTTTTGCAGGAGGGTCGTAGTTACACCTAGTCTCGTGACAATGTATTATTACGCAATTACCTGTCGTAAAATATTTTGTTGTCGTCTTTTTAATAAGTGTCGTTGATTTGGATTAATTTTTGCGTTGTATTAGACTGTTACTAGTGAGCATATCTTGAGCAAAAGATGATAGGAGTCCGCAGTTGTCAATGATTACCTTCTTCCCATAATATTAAGCCCACGGTTTGTTACATCATCGGTTGTTGATCCATACTCCTTATAATTTCCTCGCCCGCTTCTCGTAGTGTATGAAATTCCACGTTGTTTATTAATTTGATCGTAGGTCTGATTGTAATTTGACGAGAACACCAAACCAGTCAAATCAAATGTACAAAAGTAATCTTTTTTACATGTTGTCTAAATTGAATTGATGAAGTATCGCTCACGGAATTTTCTGACTACCATAGATTTTACGTTAGTGGTGCCAAAGTGGGGGTTTTAGTTTGTATTTTTTATTTGTATCATAGTGGTGTAATAAACGTTTTCACCTTGCCACTTCCGTCAAGTTGATTTTTGGTGAGAGTTTCCTCGTCTCAGAATACATTCTCAACTTAATCTTGGGCTTTTAAAGGTTTCCTTATTCTGGGTGGGGTTTCTCTATTTCCTATTTTCGCCGTCCGAATTCGGGTGCCTGAGTTACCACGACACTCAGTTATGTAAGAATTTGAATCGAGTTATCTGTCGGCGAATTCAACTTGAGTAGAGAGGAGTCGTGTATTGGGACTAAACATCCCCGAGATATTCATAAGGATGACATACATTGTATAATATGGCAGTAATCTCTTCTTAAACGGTGGCTGACGCTCATGAATTACTTTTTGAACAATTTATATGACCCAGTCTCGCATGATCCTTGAATGAGACCTGAGAGACCTGATCCAGTCTGAGTAACAAGATGTTAGGTGGATGTGGCGGGATAGAGGAAATCCATATTATACATGATATCATCCGTTTAAAGAGATCCAGATTCCAAAAATGTCCGTCCGCCGTCCGAGCCGTTTTGGACAGGTTAGTGCTGTGGAGACTGCTATGGTAGCCGTTTTGGACAGTAGAAAATTTTTTTTAATCTAAAATTTTGACAAAATACTCGGTTTGCCATCTAGTTGTGCCCGCAACGTGTTCAGCCCAATCGCCCAAACCCGTGGGGCGCTATTGGGCTTAAGGGGGGCTAGGGGAGGGTTTTTTTTAAAGGTTTTCGGCTACGGGGTCGAGTTAGGTGTCGTTTTCTTAGTATTTTTGCACGTAGAATCCATTTTTAGCGGTCCCGGAACGATTCGATTTCACCTTCTGGATCTATGGGGCTATTGTAACCCCATTTGCAAATGGGATTTTTGAAGTATCTCACGAGGTCAAATAAGGTGTCGTTTTCCGAGTAATTTTGGACTCAAAATCCTTTTTTTTTTGGGAATCCCATATTGGTCCAAACATTGTATAGAAAGATTTTTTTTATTTTATATTAATTTTTAAATTTATATTTTTTCAAAAATATTAAATATTTAATTTAAATGAGGAGTGTTAAAAGTATTAAATTCTGTGACATTAAATAAATTTTGTTCAATGACAGAATTAATTTTAGCACTATTAAAGAATAATAAGCCCTTGTGTAAAATTTGCAGGTTGTTTTATTTAGAGTTTCAAGAACCCGACGACTGCCCTTAGTAGTTTAATCTGTGGCTTAGTGGCAGTTTGTTCTTGGCTTTATATTTTTCACTCACCGACAAGCTTTAAAACCGCCCGTTTGAATCTGAAAAATCTGGGGAAACCGGGAGTTTGCGAGCCTGTCGGCCATGGTCAAAAATTGAACCCTTCAAAGAATACTACAACAAACATGATAAGCGTATTGTGTTATCAGTGATAAGGGCTGGCGCTTATCTCGGGCTCCGACACTCGGAGGAAAAAGCAAAATCGACTTCCAATGATACAATCCTCTTCTTCAACTACCTTTCGGTGAGTAATAAACGAATTGTTTTTGTTTTTCACGATTGTAAGGAAATCGTTTCACTACGTTTAGAGGGTAGGACTTTCTCATGCTAGTTAGGGGTGTCGCCTCTAAAAGGAGAATGCGTCTCTAAGTTCCACTCATTGAAAGTTACTTTTACAACATGTTGTAGGTACTTTCTCTAAATATAGTATTATGAATTGCTTATAACTGTTTGCAGGTCATGAGTGCTCCTAAAGCCAAAGACGTCATTGCTCTGTACAAGCAGCTGCTTCGCTACGGCACCCAACTTAAGTTCACCGATCAAGAATACTTTCTGAGAAGAGTAAGAGACGAATTCAAGTCAAACAAAAGCCTCGAGTCTATTGAAGAAATAGAGTTCTTCTTCCAGGTGTGTGTCACTAGAAAAGATCTACTCATCTACCAACTACAACTCTGTAATTCAATCAAACCTTGTTTCAGCGAGGGCAAGAGCTGCTGCGGCTGAAAAGATTTGTGTAACCATGTTGAAGGTTGCCCGCGTCTCGTCGAGATGGCTTTCTACTGCTCTATGCCATCATAATAAAAAAATAGACTATTCCCGAGTGCCAACGTTGAACGAGAAAGACTTGGAAGAACAGTTTATTTGTGGAAGTGGTCCAGGCGGCAGCAATGTGGCTAAAAATAGTAATTGCGCTCTGCTGAAACACGTCCCTACAGGTTAGACGAATGTTGCATGGAGACACTCTTTTAGGGTGTTATACAGTTCAGAGTTGGGCAAAAAGTAGTTCTGAAACTAAAACTAAAAACTAAAACTAAATTAGTTCCGAAGTGGAACTAAAAACTGAAACTATTAGTTTCAGTTCGACTTTCGAAACTAACTTCTGGAACTACATTAGTTTCATTTTCAACTGTTGAAACTGAAACTAATTTAGTTGCAAAAGTTAGTTTCGAAGTTGCGAATAAAAACTAAAGTAGTTTCATCTTTTATTCGTAGTTTCGGAACTAAAAATGAAACTAATTTTTTTTCCTCGCGTTTTTTACTGATTTGAAGGGGATGTGTGTTCGTGTGTGTGTTTCAACGAAATGTGGGTGATGGGTGCGAACAAGTTCTTTTTTTCAGGGTCGTAGAAGAATAGATTAAAGTTTCCTCCCCTCCCCACCACTTTGAGGGGAACATCAAACGTTTTCAGAAACGTATCGAAGAATTTAGGGTGATGAGTAATTTATTATGTCTGGAGGAAAAAAAATTGCGAGGAAAAAAAATGTCTGCGAGGAAAAAAAATTTAGTTTCATTTTTAGTTCCGAAACTACGAATAAAAGATGAAACTACTTTAGTTTTTATTCGCAACTTCGAAACTAACTTGTGGAACTAAATTAGTTTTAGTTTCAACAGTTGAAACTAAAACTAATTTAGTTCCAAAATTAGTTTCGAAAGTCAAACTAAAAACTAAATTAGTTTTTAGTTTCACTTTCGAAACTAAAAACTAATTAGTTTTTAGTTTCAACTTTAGTTCAACTAAATTTTTATTCGAATAATCCCAACTCTGATACAGTTCCGTCCCCGGGGGACGGTCCCCCCTCACCAATAAAAGATTTCTCTTCTAAAACGTATTGGTTTCCGACGGTTCGCAAGGTTTTTAGAAAGAGACGCACTTTAACAAGGTTTAATTCAATTTTTTGTGTGGATAGAGTGAATTTTGTGATAAAAACGCTGCAAATTTTACACAAGGGTTTATTTTTCTTTGTTATAAATTATCCAAATATTAATTCTATATCAATAAAAAAAATTTAATTCGAAAAGGAATTTTAAAAAGTTTTTTCTTCTAAAGTTTGTGGACGGATGTATTATGCGTCCAAACTCGGAAAACGGCATCTCATTCTACTTTCTGGCATCCTTCAAAGCCCCATGAAAGTCCCATAGATCTATCTATCCTCTCGGTGAAATGCGATGGTTCTGGGGCCCCATAAAATGGATTCTACGTTCAAAAATACCATGCAAACGACACCCCACTTGATATCATACCCGAAAGCCTTCAAAAACCCATCCCATAGCCCCTTTCCAGCCCCACGGGTTTGGGCGACCGGGCTGAAAACCTTGTGGGCACAACTAGATGGTAAACCGAGTATTTGGTCATTTCAGATTAAAAAAACAATCCTACTGCCCAAACCGGCTCGAATGGCGGACGGACAGTTCGTTTTTGGAATCTAGTCATGTTGAAACGTATATTGACAAATATTGAGGCCGATCAAATTTCACACTATGCTTTGTTTGTCAAATCTGTATTTGAAAAAGGGATGCAGAACTATTGAACACCCCCTAGTTTATATTTTAAGGACGATTCTTTCATGAATCATCTTTCAGCCATCGATTTGATGACATTTCTTCTGATACTGTAGTGATCGTTGCAAACCGGAGGTCAATTAGTAATTCTCCCTGGCACTTGAACAAAGATATCGATCGTTCTCGTGTTCCCGTCCTCCATGATGACGAAATTGAAGAGCAGTTCATTAAAGGCAGTGGCCCAGGTGGTCAAAACGTGAACAAGCGTGCCAACTGTGCAGTCTTACGACACATTCCTACGGGTAAGAGACTGAATTACAGTTAATTTGTTGCTTGTTGAATCAAATTAACTGAGAAATTTTCTCAGTTCAAATTTAAATGTTTGCTTATGATCAACCTGAGCCACAGCCTTGAAATTTTGCAAAGCTCTTATTTGTTCGAAGTTTACAAATCAAATTTTCAATTTTCAGGGATCGTTGTAAAATGCCACGAATCCCGCCTTTTGGAAACGAACCGTAAACTCGCCCGAGAAAAACTCATCACTAAGTTAGACAACATGATAAACGGCGAGAACAGCGTGGAGAACCAGATGAAATTATTGAGCGAAAAGAAAAGTTCCACTGCCTACAACAAAAAGCGTAAACTCCGGGAGCTCAAGGAGAAATGGAAGGAGAGAGAAGGTTTATAGGTGTTTCGATGTTTTGCAAGTCCTTAATATGTTGCATTGCGTTGTAATAAATAACTGATTCCACCACAACTTCCACTTATCCCTGTCGAAGATCATTAAATGAATTTTGGACATTTTGAAAAAGTAAACATCATTGGCTTACAGGGTTCTTTATTTCATAAGTACATTTAACACTTAGCAATATCTCCTTAATTTGGAACAACGTTTATCACTGACACGAAAAGACTAGACATTGTTTTCTAGAACACTCACTTCATTGACTTGTATAGTTTCTAATACACTGTAAGTTGACATTTCACAAAGAAATTCACGATTAAATATTAAAATCACATGCGCACCAAAACAAATTAAGGAAAAATAACAACCTGATTGTCAACGTGCTGGCACACTGAATAAGCTGCAGCTTTTTTTTTTGTATTTTTAAAACTTTTTCTTTCTAGAACAATTTAGTTAACGCACACTTAACAGGTAAGCTTAACCATTTATTGTTCAATATCACAGTCAAACTCTACATGATTTAACTCACACTGGGCCGTTAGTGAAGACAAAAGGTTTAGCGATGGAAATTTCAAGAGTATTTCGCCGGGGAGACACGTTTGGCTGCCAATTCGCGACCTGCATGAATGAGGTGGGCGATAATTGTTCAATTGAAAACGGGCTTTTGACTCGGTACATTTGCCAATTTTGGAACTGACTTGGTGGTCGTTCCATTCATGAAGTCACGTTTTGACAACCCAGTTTAAGATATAATACGTTTTACAGTGATATGTGACAACTACGAGGATCTCCACATCAAAATGGGCTACTGGTTTCACTAAGTTAAGTTCAATAAATTCATCTAAGGGTATAAGAGTAGTTTTTGGAATAGTCTAAATTTATACAGAGACCGGAGAAATCTTTTCCACAATATATACTTTTTCTTCAGAAATGACAAAGATTTTTTTCTAGCTTGTGGCTGAGCACCCTGTCTAGTCCGTGGAGGTAGTGATTTAGGTGGTCTACTACTGTCGAAAGATCACGTTCGTGTACACATTTTGTACCAACTTGTTTTGTTCTTCGGAATGGGCTTGTGTGCGGTTGTGGGTGGTTCTAAAAAAAAAAAAACGCTAACATGGAATACTCGGAGGGTTCCTCTAAACGGCTATCTTTAGCTCCATTTTTTGAAAGGTTCTTCTCCCCCTTCCTAACATGAACCACTTCATACTGAAATGATTATTTTCCCATAAAATAATGTTTTTGTCAAAACAATCAGTTTTCATTACCGCAGCAACAAGTCACAGAAGTCAGAAACAGACATCTGTTACAGTCACAGTGTTAAAATGTCTACAGTAGACATTTTTGTAGACAAGTGAAGGGTTTATAACTTAGCATTGATTTAGAACTTCAGCCCAGAAAGTGTTGTTTCCATGCTCTCAAATTTTAAATTTTCATGACCACAGATTAATCTCTCTCACTTGGCACCACCAACTAACTTTACATGAATGACAATATTGACGCGGCAATGAAAAAAGGAGTTAATCTATTGTTTTCTTGGTGCTCGAGTTGTGCCGCTTTGATTCTCAACCCGTCCTGAAAAATTAATAGAGCTATATAGAAACTCGTATTTGGTGTTTAGCAAATAGCTAGGTCCCAACATTTCTACAAATTCGTACATACTTGCAATTTGTTTTAACCCCATTTTTTGTGTTATTTGGAAGCCTTCTATCGATAAAAAAAACAACTCCAGAAACACGTCCATTCCTATTGTTAAAATAAATTAGAATTGTTCCAATTTAAGCCATTTACAATTATGCTGTATCTGGCAATTTAATTTCTTTGTATGGTCTCGAAATTCCTCATCAATTTACCGATTTTTTTGAGACCGTTGATTCCTCAAAATTGAGTTTTTTAAACGAATCACCCGTGCAAGATAGTTTTTCACTTTTGTTCTTTACTAGTTCTGAATATTTTTGTTGGTCATCCTCGAAGTGGTTCATAATAATAAAGTTAGAAATCGGTAATAAGTTGTACCTAACGGAATGGAAAAGATGGGGAAACGCGAGCTTTGGAATACGGAGCACTTATAGAGATACTATCAATCCCTTACAAGTAGATACGAAGTATCTCTACACTACTGCTCGTTCTGTGACGCCCGGGTTTAATAGGTACCTACGTAAAAATGAGTTTTGTTTCCGGGTTTCGTCCATTTAGTAACCTTACACTAACATATTTCCCAAAGAGCACGAGGTTAAACCCTTCACTAAACACTTAGCACTAGCCCTCAGGGACCCGAGTATTCTGCATACTCCCTTAATTACTCGTCGTGGGGAGATTACATTACAGAAACCTAATAACTTGCAAATTGGCGCCTATGTTGCCTCGCCACCTCAGGCTAACTCCCCCGTTGGGAAAATTAGAACCAACCCAAATCGTTATTAGTATACTTTGGTGGGTTATCTTACCACGAGACGTTGCCGACAGCCCATGAGTACAAGCAGCGCTTCATCTGCGGAGCGTAGAGGAACTTATGTTACCTATCACTCTTGTCAGCTGTGTCTCACTCTTGTGACAAGACAAAGAGTCTTGTCTTAAATTTCGGTTCCTATTTCGTCAATAATGTGATCATCTAGTTGATATATATAATCTTAATTATAATTTCGCGACGGAGGTCGACGACTCCGATCGGCCTCGAAATTTGACATTATCCGTTTCAAGTATTCTAGAATCTAGAGTCTAGATTCTAAATCCTAAACGTCCATCCGCCGTACGCCGTCCGGGCCGTTTTGAGTAGTAGGGATTTTTTTTAAAATCTGAAATTTCGAGAAAATACTTGGTTTACCATCTAGTTGTGCCCGCGAGGTTTTCAGCCCGATCGCCCAAACCCGTGGGGCGCTATGGGGCTACGAGATAGGTTTTTTGAAGGCTTTTAGCTATGCGATCGAGTTAGGTGTCGTTTTCGAAGTATTTTTGGACGTAGAATCCATTTTTGGGGGTCCCGGAACGATCTGATATCACTGTGGCGATCTACAGGGCTTTCTTGGAGCTAAAAATGGGATTTTTGAAGGATCCCAGGAGGTTAAATATTTTTCGAGTATAAAATAAAGAATTTTCGAAACAAAAAAATCCAAAAAAAACTTTTTTTGAGATATAGGTAGGTAGCAATCCCAAAAAAATTTTTTTTTTAATTTTTTCATTGACAGTTAAATTTCTGCACAAGTAATGTATATCAAAGAATAATAAACCCTTGTGTAAAATTTGCAGCGTTTTTTCTATTATAATATAATATGTATAATATACATTATACATATGTATAATATTATTATACATAATGTGATCATTAGATTTGAGTCTTAAAATTCCATTTACGTTGATTTTGCTTGGAGCGTGAGGGTACGAATTGGGCAGAAAACCCCGGTCATGGGAGCGCCACTTTTCGGGAGAAAAACCCCGGATATGGGAGCTCCCCGGTAAATCGGACCCCGGTTAATGGGGCTTTTACTGTAATTAAATAATGATAAAATAGGTACAGCAATAAAATAGGTATCACACGTTTTTTCTCCCTTACTTACCTGTTAATTATTAACCTCTGAATTAAGTGGATCCCGGTGATTATACGCCCTAGGAATATATTGACAGCCCGTTCAGCAAAAAGTAAAGGAGACAAAAATATTTTTCCAAAAAAACTGTAGGCTATAGCTATCTATACGGAAAAAACTGTAGGCGATGCGAATCTGGCGTCCGTAACTAGTTCCTCTACGCTCCGCAGATGAAGCGCTGCTTGTACTCATGGGCTGTCGGCAACGTCTCGTTATCTTACCTACTAGAGTGACTAGAACGGACTAGAAGTTTTTGAACGTCATTGGTGAAACATTTGGTACAGTTATGGTTGTTGAAGTAGAAACATTTCAAGCCTTCCAACCTAATTTGAAGTGTATGAAAGGAATTTGTAACCCTGTAGCAGTTATTTACAAATTTGTGTTCATTGTGAATTTTAAGACTATGCTGGAGGTTAATCAAATTGATAAGTTTACATTACAAGTCTTTTTTAGGATCTTACTTGATTCAGATCATATTGGTTTCATTGTTGGAGGCTGACAATGTCAAACGAAGGATCAAACACTGGGATGGGTCGTATTGAGTGGGGTCGTTCGATTGGTGTGCTTTGTCGGGGTCGGAAGGCCTAATGTGAAATTCTCCCACAACCACATTTGGGGGGCTCCCCTTTGTTCCCTTCCTCGTCGACTGAAATTTAATCTCAATCGGAAAGCGTCTCATCCGTCTAAATGTTGTGCTCGGTGATGTTGGTGTTCGAAGGGGGACGGGATACCCGGATGGCGATGTCTTCGGCAGTCGTGTTCCGGATCATCGAGGAGTTGAGGTAGTGGATCTCGCCGGCCGACGACACGTTCGAACCGGCGATCGGAACTCGTCCTGGGGTGCTGCCTCCGTTCGGCGTCCTGTTGGTTCTGTTGAGCCCTCGTGAAGGTAACGCCAGCACCACCTGAACAAGGATTTCATTTTTGAGCCAAGACAAAAATCCAGTTTTGTTGGCATTTCATCCACCTTTAAACCAGAATTCAGCCTAAAAAGACTTTTTATCGATATATCATGGGACAAACCTGATGGCAGCAGGATTCCAACGTTTTCTTGAAGGCTGCTCGAAACTCGCGGTTGAAATAAGCGTAGATGATGGGGTTGAGAGCGGAATTGAAATATCCCACCCAGAAGACCACTGCCACCACTGCGCGCGGCGTTTGGCAGATTTCCGGCCCACACAGTGCTGTGCTGAGATACCTGGAAATTTTGTAAGGTCTTTGATAAAATTACTGTCATGATTTCACTAAATTTGGTTGGAGTTTAAAAATCGGAAAAATTAACATAAAAAGAATTTAAAAATGATTAAAATAAGCAGGTCATTTCGTCCTATATGATATCGGAAAAATTCCATAGGGATAAAAGATCTTGTGGGGAAATAGGAAATACTCTACCCACTCTGTCCGATCGATATCCTTCCCGTCAACGTAGGTTCGAGGGGCTCAAGCGCTACTGAGCTCAAGCGCGCTGGCAATCGCCACTTCTCCCAAGCTCGGCTCTCATTGGCGGCCGACTCTGGGGGGACCCTCACAAATTTTGCCTTCAGCTGTCATAGCCCGTTTTCGCTGCACATTAACTTTCTCAGTTTCAATCGCAGTAATGTTTGCTTTATTTCGTCGATCCAGAAATTCCCCCTGACCCTTCAGGCGGGATTTCTGAGGTGGAAATAGCAATTTCGCAGGGCCCCATCGTCCTGGAGTCCACATTCGACTCGTCAAGATTGGGAGCCGGAAAAGCGAGCCCTTGTAGGACCAGGAACGGTAACCGGGGGTCCATACTTGACAAGTCAAGATTGGAAGCCAGGGAGCCGCCCCTTGGTACAACTGCGACAGCAGGAAACCTTACCCATCACTACCTTTCGTTCCCGCTAAGCCAGTTTCCTTCTGTTCCTTCCGAGGATGTTCTGGACTTACAACATCCCAACACTTCGGGTGAGCCTAAGGAACTCAGATCCTCCATTACTGCAGCTGGAGTATTCTCAGTCTGCAGATCGCAACAGCTTGCGTCATGCCTCTGATGAATCTCCACCTGTTCTCCCTTCCTCCAAAACACCAGGCGGCGTAACCACGGACGCTGCGCTAGACACGCTCTGCCACTCACACCACAAACCTAATCAATTATTAGGTAAAACAACACACGTAGACCTACGTTGTTGTACCTGTACACAACCAACACACGCACCTGGGGGTGCCCTACAAATCTCATACCTATATTTTGTTGTAAGTATAAATTTTATACCTAAATCGTATTTTTTGCCCTTTAAAATTGAGTTTTAGTTAACTTTTATCAGAAAATCTGTCAGCATTTTCGTGAAGGGCGTAACAAATTGCGTTTCGTTTATCAAGTAATTTTGGACTCCATTTTCTGGGTCCCTTGTCTATACTAACACTATACAATTATGTATACCATTTTTAAAAATTATTTTTTATTGACAGAAAAATTCGGTTTCCGCAATTTATACAGATTAATAAGCCTCAGTGAAACGTTGAGCTCTTTCGCTATTCATTTGGTACACATTGGAACAAAAGGTGATCACGATAAATATTTTCTCTCATGAAACAGTCCGTTAAATAAATAAAATCGAGGGAAAGTCAAAGACACCGAAAAAAAAAGAAGAAAATTGAGGCCCTCTCGGGTCTTTACGGAATAATACGTCCTGTGGACTTCTCTCGGAAGGGCGTAAATAATTTATATCCCACCACAAAAAGAAGGGAAGCCAGCATGCGAGGAAGGCGGACATGATGATTCCCAACGTGCGGGCCGCTTTTCTTTCCCTTTTCATTTTGTTTGTCGTCGCGAGGGGCCGCAACGAGTTTTCCGTCCCGACGTCCGTCCCCATCGCAATGCCGTTGATTTGGAGGTGTTTGTTCAGGAGGGCCGTCGCCACTTTGCTCCTGCGAACAAAATGAAAAATTTGAGAGAACAGTTCGTTTGGCTGGTTGTTACACAGAATGGGAGAGGTCTCTGAAGTGTCTTATTTCAAAGAACGTGCTAAAATCTGCGAAATCGCACGTGATCTGAAGATTTGTGTGCCAGGCGTCATTTTGGGGGCCAAACATTTCGATCCGCCCCATAAAAAATTATGCGGGGGTATTATTAAGGCTTATTATTACAAAAAAATGGAAAACGCGACGGAGGTCAACGGCTCCGATCGGCCGCAAAATTTGACACTATCCGTTTCAAGAGGTCTAGATTCCAAAACCGAAATGTCCACCCGCCGTCCGAGCCGTTTTGTGCAGTAGGAATTGTTTTAAAAATCTAAAATTTTCACAAAATACTTGGTTTACTATCTAGTTGTGCCTGCAAGGTCTTCAGCCCGATCGCCCAAACCCGTAGGGCGCTATGGGGCTAAAATGGGGATACGGGAGGGGTTTTTTTTAAAGGCTTTTGGCTGTGGGTTCGAGTTAGGTGTCGTTATCTAAGTATTTTTGGACGTAGAATCCATTTTTAAGGGCCCCTGTATGATATCGAGTGGGGTATTTGAAGGATTAATAATAGGTGGTCGAGTGGAGTGTCATATTCGAGTTATTCTTGGACGTAGAATGCATTTTTCGAGATCTCATATCTATTGAAACAATACACAGGTGCCTGTATAATGTTTTTAATTTTTAACTTTTTTTAAAAAATTATTTTTTTATTGTCTGAATCATGTTCTACTAAAGAATAAGTAATGTGTACAGTTTGCAGCCTCTTTAAATTAAAACATTATGAAGTTAAATTTGAACTCAGTAAAAGTAGCAAAAGGAATCGCTACGTGCTCAATTACATCAAGATTTTGGTTATTACTGTCAAAAATTAATAAGAGGGCGGAAAATGTTATTCTTTATGGGTCAATCGGTTGGTCGATTGCCAGCTTATTCCTGATATAGCGTGGAGTGGCAATCAGTGGCGTTATTGACTAGCCGAATGGCCAGCTGTCATCAAGGTCAATGAAGGTCAGTTTTCGAGAGTAGAAATTAACTTCGACAGCTGTTTTTATACCTCGGCGAGTTTGGCAGCGTACCATTTGACCCGCCGTACATCAACGAGGATCTCAGGAGCCCCTGGCCAATCGATAGGGCCCTTTGTCGTAAAGGGGGGTGTCGTTCGACCAGTTGAGGCAAACAACTCCTCCCGGAAAGACTGGGCAATATGAGTGGGATGGGGCAACGGGAAGGGCGGGATGATGAGGGAAGCCAGTAAGGGCGAGATTGGGGCACAGGGGCAGAAGGGAACCGGCTAGTCCTTTCCGAGAAAGATTTATTTCCTTCTGTGAAGGTCTCCTTCTCCCCATCCCACCTTCTCAAACTAAGCAAAAAGTTTGAGTAATATTAATCTTATTTTCCGAGATCATCTTTTTTTCTATCCTTCCCTCACCCCAAATTTCTGAAATCAATTTTTCCACCACAATCGCCCCGACAGCCGACAACTTTAATATGTCTACTCGAAAAGAAAAACTTTATTGATGCTGCCAACATCACAACACATTTTGAAGCGAAGTCTTTTTTTTGTCAGAATCGTGAGAGAAATGTGCAAACCCGCTTCTTCAAAACGTACAGTGCAAACCGGATCCTATTCAGTGTAAAAAAACGCTGCAAAGTTTACACAAGGGGTTTATTATTCTTTGATAAAGAGTAATTGCGCAAAAATTAATTCTGTGTCATTTAGGAAATATTTTAAACAAATTTGACAAGAAAAAAAAAAAAAAAAAAAAAAAAAAAAATTCTGTACAACGTTTGCACAGATGTGAGACCTCGAAAAATTGATTACCTATGTGTCCAAAACTATTCGTAAAACACATCTTTTAGACCTCCTGGGATCCTGCAAAAATCCCAATTATAGCCCCATGAAATCCCCATAGACTCCCACGTTGAAATCGGATCGCTCCGGGACCCCGACAAATGGATTCTACGTCCAAAAATACTTCGAAAACGTCAGCTAACTTGACCCCATAGGTGAAAACCTTCAAAAACCCCCTCCCGTAGCCCCATTTTAGCCCCATCGCGCCAAGGGCGATCGGGCTGAAAACCTTGCGGGCACAACTAGATGGTAAACCGAGTATTTTGTCGAAATTCAGATTTTAACAAAATTCCTACTGCCCAAAACGGCTCAGACAGCGGACGGACATTTCGTTTTTGGAATCTGGACCTCTTGAAACGTATAATGTCAAAATGCTGATCAAAATTTTCGACCTCCGTCGCGATTACATAGGTGTATTATTCCAAGAATAATAAATCAAAATTGGTTTACTGCGGCTGTTTTTTACGTTCCAAAATCTCCTGACCCCACATCTTGAAGATTCCATCGTTGGAAACCTGGTGGCCTAGAAGTGGGTCATTTATCACGTCGAAAAGGGCGTGGAAATGATAAGGGGTTGCTGCCACACCCCACCAAAAAGATGCGTGATTTAGGGTCGTGAAGAGCAGGCAAAAACCAAATGAGACGGTTGGGGTATGGAAAGTGGATTGTCAGGAAGGTCTGGGAGTGGGACGATATTATAATGATGTTTGAGGAGAACATTTAGCTTGGAAGAATCGTCCAGGGGTGTGGCGGGGTGGGGTGGATCCGTTTTGTATTGCGAATGGGATGAAAAGGTTCTGGTAGGTTCTAGTGGGCGTTGAGTGGGCTGGTATTTGAGACCCTTACTAAGATCGATTGGGGTAACTACCGTGGAAGATGGTGTCAGTAGGAAAAACTCCTACCTATCCTGAAGCCTACTTTGCCCACATAAAAGTGCAGCAATATTGTTTTCATTGCCAGCAAGCCGCTAGGTCTCGCTTCTCATTTCAAAAGGGGTGCATTATACGTTTCAAGATGACATGTCCCTTGAACACCCCACCTCCGACATCTTGAACATCCTCACATCCACCAATATAATGGAAGCAGCGCCTTCTACTCTCCGCCCTTCATTTAACACAAATTTAAATTTAAATAAAATTGTAGGAACACAAGTACTACATACTTATAAGATAGCTGTGTTTCAGTGGTGCTAGCGAGGAGTAGAGGGCGAATTTCAGGATAGGACACCGCATTAACTGGGAAGGGTTGTCCTCAAAGGTTGCTTGATGGAGAAGTACAAAAACAGTTCATTTCTTGTTGATTCAGGAGCCCATAATCAGAACCGGAATTAAGGCTACAAAAAGAGAGAGAGAAAAAAAAACCTCGTTGAGTCACCACAAAGACCAGACAGTCTTTCTTACTCAGTGCTTTGAGAACTTCAGTTCTGAACAAATTCGACTTAATTCGGCATACCTCCTTTCGGCCACGTATCTACCTATCATTTCACAAGAAGGAAGCGGGCAGAGTGGGCGAGCGATGTGCTTACACTGGAGATGCCCAGATACGACACACGCTCTGCCAGTTCTAATGCGCCAATACGCTTGGCGTTGGATTTAAAACTGGCATGGAGACCCAGGGAATCGCCTCTTCCCCGCCTGACAAAGTCACTGGGTCTGAGGTGACTCTCCCGTTTCTCCAGACGTTTCTCGGATCTTGAGGAGACTCCAGAACTGAGGCAGGAGTCAGCAGACCACTCGTTTTTCGTTGTTTTTTTTTTTTACCTGCGGGAAACTGATGCCTAAACAAAATCCAAGTCCTTTGGGCACACTGCAGGGCTTGTGTTCATGAGCCTGTGGAGAACAAGGACCTTCCTTCCCATCAGGAAGAATGCTATGAAAACACAGTCCCTTAAACTCCAACACCTCCTATGAAATAGACCCAGGAAGTTACTTCGATGAATCGAACATGCAACTGGAGAAACCTAGGAACTCCCGCTCACCTCATCCAACACAAACAGCGCTGGCAACTTTCCATCAAGTTGGCGGCATCAACTAAAGTCCAATTTAAAATCAAATTAAAATCTAGGAACATGCTATCTCTCGGTCAGCTCCTCAATAGTTAATACGTACCTACCTAAAAATTCCATGTGACAGCAAACGAGCGTGACCAGACCCGTGAGGGTGCGTCCTTGGAAAAGTTCAACTCCAACCAGTGGGATTATTTGGATCTTCTCCTCCTTTATCATTCCAATTTCTCCTCCCTTCGATGCAATTTGGTTATTCTTGGAACCTTTCCAACTCCAACGTCTACCCCCATTTTCTATTGTGATGGAGTTGAATCCATTTCTCGCGGTTGAAGAGAGGGGTTTTGGAGTCTCCACAAGGTCAAACTTCCAACTCCATCTAAACAATCCCTACGACCCCTCTACCTTCGAACATCTCCCCTTTTCACAAACTTTACCTTCCACACCCATCACACCGAATACTACATGATCGTAGGTACAGGTTGACAGAGAATAACTTATGTGAGTAGTTTATAACCTAGTTCGGTGAATGGGGGTGTTGTGAGGAGGAACTGTGACGGTACTTCTTACATTATTTACCCCCTTCGTTCCCATCAAGGTTATCCTCCTAAAGCCCGCTCGCTTCACGACTGTCATTTCAAATATTCCACGCTCTGTTTTACTCATGTGCATGCAATTTTCTAAGCGAGCAAATTCAGCTGGCGGACGGGCGGGCCTGACAAACACAAAGGGCAAGAGTAAACATTCATTATCCAATAACTAATTCTCTCAGTTAAAATTAATCAAAAAATTAAAAAAATCTGTATTCCTGTACCCGAAAACGGATTCTACTTTCAAAATTACTCGGAAAACGACACATTCGACCTCCTGGCATCCTCCAAAAGCTGCATTTTTAGCGTCTTGAAAGCCCAACAGATCCCCACGGTGAAATCTGATGGTTCTGGGACCCCAAAAACTGGATTCTACGCCCAAAAATACCTCGAAAGCGACACCTCACTCGATATCATATCCGAAAACCTTCAAAAACCCCTCCGGTAGCCCCATTTTAGCCCACAGAGCCCTCAAAACAGCCTGCCAGAGCCCTCATTCCGCATGGGCTGAAAAGCTTGCGCGCACAACTAGATGGGGAACCGAGTATTTTGTCAATATTTCACATTAAACAAAATTTCAATTACAATTACAATTCAGATTAAAACAAAATTCCTACTGCCCAACACGGCTTGGACGGCGGGCGGTTTTTGGAATCTCAAAACCTTGAAACGTATATGTAATAAATACAAGGTTATAATAAAATCCCTGCGTATTTATAATAAATACAAGGTTATAATAAAAACGTTTCAAGGGGTATAGATTCCAAAAACGAAATATCCGTCCGCCGTCCAAGCCGTTTTGGGCAGCAGGAATTTTGTTTTAATCTGAATTTCCAAAAAAAAATCCATAATACTTAAAGGACAAGTTTTGAGGTCGTTAAAATTGTCCCCCTCCCCCCGTCGCGAAAAGTTTTTTTGTTTGTTTTTTTTTATCCTGAAAATTATACTTAAACCAAAAGCTTCAGAAGGCATGAATCACATGAGATTGATCACTCGCGAAGAGAAAGAACGCAACAGGTTGATACAGTGTGACATGGATACGGTATTAACGGACTTACATTTTCATTCCCCATGCAAGTTATTGAAAAAATTGAATAGTGTATGAAAAAAAAAATTTCGTTTCCCCGAAATGAGGAAAATATTTTAATAATCTGAAATAATTTCGATAAACAATAATTGAATGAAATTCATTCTAATTATTAGAATTTTATCTAAGATGATTTTACTTAGAGAAATGAATCAATATTCTATTAGATTTTTAGTGCTAGAATAGTTAAAAACGTGATTTTAGTCACCTGATTTAAAAACGTTTTACTACCCCGGACATTCGCCTGGGCTAAAAATATTTAAAACCAGGTGACTAAAATCACGTTTTTAACTATTCTAACACTAAAAATCCAATAGAATATTGATTCATTTCTCTAAGTAAAATCATCTTAGATAAAATTCTAATTATTTATCGTAATTATTTCAGATTAATCAAATATTTTCCTCATTTGAAGGAAACGCCACTGCTACTTTGCTGATTTCGCCCTACATTCACTATCCTATAATATAGGATATAGTGGATAATTATATGGATAGATATATATTTACTTACATAAGTATAAGTTGAGCCCACGTCACCGAATTTAGAGCTGTCAATCCCTCAAAACCCTACATAACATTTTTTTGGGGGGCACTGAGTCGACTGCAACCAATAGCAACGTTCTCACCAAGACGCCTAAACAGGGGTCTCTAGCATTCGCAAAGATGATAAGAGGCGTTCAGTTGCAAAACCTGATAAGTCCATTTTCTCGAAAATCGAGTTTATGTGTGTTTTCGAAGGTTTTGGTAGCGAGGAATCCGATGGTGCAGGTATTTTCTTGCAAAAGATGATAGATCCAATAGAAAAAGAGGGTACAAACATTAGTTCAGTTTCAAAACCTGCTAGATCCGAGGCATGTTCCGGATCAAAACCTGAGAGTTGCAAAATTGGCTCCAAAAGCGGTTAGATCCTCTTGTTTAGTTTCAAACCCTGCTAAGTCCAGGGTGTTCTTGTATCAACCCCAAACACCCTAAAAAGTAAGGATGGAGAATCGTTGTGTTGTTGAACGTAGTTTCTGCTCAATTTCGCGCGATGAACTTCTCTATGTACTCGTCTTTAGGCGTGCAACACTGCAATGAGAGCCCTTTTGAACCTTTTAGTGTGGAACCTGTTGATCCTGTTGACCTGAGGTAGTAATTACTACAAAAACGCTGCAAATTTTACACAAGGGTTTATTATTCTTTGAGATAGGTTACTTGTGCAAAAATTATTTCTGTGTCAAAGGAAAAAATTTTGGAAATTTATTTTTGGATTTTTTTTTTTTTCAACAAACTTTTTTCCAAAAATTCTTTATTTTTTGCTCGAAAAATATTTAACCTCTTGGGATCCTTCAAAAATCCTATTTTTAGCAACATGATAGCCCTACAGATCGCCACAGTGAAATCGGATCGTTCCGGGACCCCCAAAAATGGATTCTACGTCCAAAAATACCTAACTCGATCCTATAGCTAAAAGCCTTCAAAAAGCCCCTCCCAATAGCCCCATTTTAGCCCCATAGCGCCCCACGGGTTTGGGCGATCGGACTGAAAACCTTGCGGGCACAACTAGATGGTAAACCAAGTATTTTGTCGAAATTTTAGATAAAAAAAAAAAAAAGTTCCTAATGCCCAAAACGGCCTGGATGGCGGACGGCGTACGGCGGACGGACATTTCGGATTTAGAATGTAGACCTCTTGAAACAGATAATGTCAAATTTTGACGCCGATCGGAGCCGTCGACCTCCGTCGCGAAAACATAGGTGTATTATTCCAAGAATAATAAACCAAAACGACGTTGGTGCCTTCAAGCCATTTAAAAAAAAACAAAAAAAAAAGTGCAAGGTCAGTTGTCTGGTCCCAGAAGAATTTCATAGTATGAAATTCTTCTGGGACCAGACAACTGACCTTGCACTTTTTTGATATGAATGAAATTCATACTGGTTCGGCTAAGGTGAAGAAAGAAAAACTTGATGATGTGGAGAAGATTCTGAGACTTCATTTTGGCGATACCCGGAGGTCTTTGGACCATCTTGAATAGATACTTCAGAAAAGTGCTCGACAGACAGAAGCAAAGATCCTCAGCCCGATGAAAATGAGGGAGCGGAAGAAGATGATTTTGATTCAATTCAATATTAATATTGCAATTGTGACGGTGGTAAGTCGTTGGTGGTGACCTTTTGCGAGTCTTTGGTTTTCGAAAAATACATGTATTTCATTTTTAAACTCATTAAATAATTTATATAGCACAAAGTATCACTATCCCTGATTTTGTTTTGTTTTTTCAATCTTGTGAGAAGAGTGAGAACGGGGTAAAACTCATTTTCGGCATTCCACCACCAGGAGCAAAGTTTTTCTATCTGTTGCAAAAGCAGACAAATCCAGGTAGTTCCGCTGCAAAATGTGATAGATGCACAGTTTGTAATCAAAACCTGATAAATCCATACTAATAATCACTTTTTCTGCAAAATAGCCAGACTTCCAAGCCTGGAACCATTGGAGATTCAACCTAAAATACCTTTGCTGACAATATGACCCATTAAATGCATCAGATTCAACGAAAATCATGTTCAAACAGTTTTTTGCCATTTACTCGAAAAGTGAAAAAGTGGACTTATCAGGGTTTGCAACTGAACGCCGAATAATATTATTATTAATATCATGTTTGCGAATGCTAGAGATATTATATCATATATCATATACTTAGATATATCTTACCGAAGTCCAGTTTGCCGTAAGCATTGACCGTGAGCTCAAAGTACGAAAACATGAAGCTAGTCGACAGTTGCCGAAAGAGAACTTTGATTCGGTGTTGCCCATTCAAATTACTCAATGCTAATAGAAGTCCCTTTTCAAAGCCCTTCTACCACTTAGGACGAGCAAACTTCCTCCTCCCCTCTTTTTGAAGTCTTTGAAAAACTGCTTTCTTCTTCTCGACCAGAGAGAAACACCGATGTCTCTTTATTCTATATTTGTTCAACGATGGGAAACTTCAAGTGGAGCTTCCTAAGAGTTTTCCTGCAGTTCCACAGCTGGTGGGGGCCTGCGATTCTCCCCCGCCGATGGCTCCACCTGCTGCGACCTAATTAACTGTCATCGTCCCGTTCAAACATTAAACGCCGCTTTGAAACAAAACGATTTTGATGAGTTTTAATGAAATGTTATAAAAGCTCTAACGATCCAAACTTCCGCCATATGCCGTTTCCTTTATGAATATTTTCGCTCTTCTCGATGGGAATAGATGAGGCATACGAAAGGTGTTGGGAATATATTGATGGGGGAAACCTTCCCAGAAATGTGACGTTCAACGTGGGGAGATTAAGCTTCAAATTTGTTGTCAGTGCCCTTCAACACCTCTAAAGCCAGTTTGGAAACTGTGATGAGAGGTGGAATTTTGTTAGCGTCGTCAATGACGACACGCTATTATTGCCCACGGCAAATCCTCCAAGTTTGCCGGTAATTCGGACGAATTTCCTAGGGTTAAATCACGCCGCTCAATCGCTCATTGAGTTAATTGAATGGACTTCATTCAACGGGCCGGACGGACGCAGAAATCGGGAAAACCACCAGCCAGCTCGGGATGAAAGGGAAGCCTGTGGTAACTAACGCTGTGAGGTTTCTGCCCTATCGTCAACCGAAATCGGCAACTCATGTTTCCAGCGTGGGTACCCTTTGTACCACCTTTACGATCCTGATGTATACGAGTTGACTCCTCACCCTGACATTCGTGTACGTTCAGGAATAGAATAGAAACCGTAGGTTTCATAATATTCATCAATCCCCTGATAACATTAAGATAATATCTTAATCATATTATGATGATCCAAGTGGTTACAGAGTACAAAAATGAAAGAAAAGTGGGAATTCTGGTTCTGTAGTGCGACCTAAATTTAGTTCATTAACTTTTTAGGGGTTTCATAATTCATTTCATCATTGTAAAATACCAAAAAAAAAAAAAAAAAAAAAAAAAAAAAAAAATCGATCCACTCGTTTCAGTGAATCTTCGGCCATCAGTGCTCTTTGCCCTTCAATTGCATCAACGATGAGTTGTCCACTCACCAGCGTTACATGCCTCACGGATCACTGATGGGGGAAGATTAACTGAAACGAGTGGATCGACTTTTAATGATTGGCTATTTTGAAACATTCATTGAGGAGTGTACCCTACCCATCTTCTCGGGATAGGACGAATTTTGATAGCCTATAACCACCCCCAGAACTCGCTGATCACAATGAGACCACCCTTATGAAAATCTGTTCAGCCGCTCGGGCGTGATGCTGTCATACACAAAAACACAAAAAACAAACATGTCGAAGAGATAAGCGCACCTTTCCATTTTTTGGAAAGCTTGCGCTAAAAAGAAAAAAAAAAAGGAAATTTCACAAAAAAGTTTTATTGATCTTTGTTATAACAAATTCTATAATATAGAATTATAGAATATATATTCTATAATAAGAATATATTATATTCTGTATATAGAAAAATCGTGCGAAAATTAATTCTGTCAGTAAAAAGTTGTTTTCAAAGAAAAATTTTTCCTGTACAATGTTTGGACAAATGTCGGACCCCCAACAATGGATTATGCGTCCAAAATTACTCGGAAAACGACACCTCATTAGCGACCTTCTGACATCCTTCAAAAGCTTCATTTTAGTCCCCATGAAAGCCCATAGATCCCCACGGTGAAATCGGATCGTTCTGGGACCCCAAAGAATTGATTCTACGTCCAAAAATACTTCGAAAACCACATCTAACTCGACCCCACAGCCGAAACCCTCCCGTAGCCCGTTTTTAGCTCCCCAGAGCCCCACGGCGATGTCAGATTGGGTGACTTTTTTGAAAGAATCACCCATTTTCTGTTGACTGCATTTTCGCAACCAATGGACTTACAGAGCCCCAATTAGTTTCATATATGAAATGAATATATTGTAGCAAATTTAACCCACCTACTTTAAGGGTGCACAGGGTGATGTTTGTCGAAATACGCTTCCTTATCGTTTTTTTTTTTGGGGGAAAAAACTGAAATTTGCGGTTTTTTGACTACGAAAAGGTTAGCACAAGGTTTTCAGGGTTGCAAACTTAGGTATGAACTCCTCTAAAGGACCCTAACAACATAATATGTTTTATATTATAAAAATTTCGCAGGGTTGCACGCGTCGGGTTGGGTTTTAATATAGCCTATGCTGGGGGCAATCTCACCCGAGACCGTTAGAAAAAAAAACCCATTCAAATCCGTTCAGCCGTTTAGGCGCCTATAAGGCACGACGGTTTACGGGGGGGGGGGTGTGCTTACATTCCACAAGACTCTTACATTCCAATCCAGAGAACGCCCGTAAAAACATGTACCATGTTAAAAAATCCGCAGTTACATGCAACTTCGCAAGGTTCGCCCTTTTTTCGGGTTAGATTGACTGGCCTATACATATTTATTGTACGAACAATACCTATTCAACTATCCCCTGCAAATCAAGACCCTATGAATACATTTTTTGCATTTAAAATTGAAGGTTCATGATCTTGCATAGCATAGCATTGCGGAGCGAGCCATAGCAGGTAGGTAGTAATGATTATTCGTACATGTACGTATATATAAGATATGTATATCTTGATGTGTCAGTTCCAACGGAAACAGCGTCTGAGATATAAATGAATATGGTATAAAATTAATTTTCCAGGAAAAGACGCGATTTGAACAGAATCGCAGAGGGACAATCGTAACTGCGTGGTATCAGAAATACAGTTGAAAAAGGGTCTGCGGAAGGTTCGTGAGATGTATGGTTGTAGGGTTGTGAACGATTGACCGAACTCTCCCTTTTCTACCCCGAACCTCCCATTTCCTAATTGAAGTTTTTCCTCTCACTCGTCCGATACGGCTGAAACCCCCTCGCACAGCAGTTTTCAGTCCCCTTTGGAAACGTGCGCATATTTTCGTTAGGTGGTGGTAGGGGATCAATCAATCACCTCAGGAATATTCGGGATTTGGCGATGGAGAATATCTCGCTCGGCCATCTACCAGTAGAGTACAGTGCCAATCTGCATAAACCACGAAAAGTTCGTAAGCTGTCCGGCACAGGCCCTGTGGGATAGTTGAGTTCAATCAAATGCAAATTACCACCTTGGTGAAGTCGAAATGTTTCGTATAACCTTCACAGTTTCTCGGTAGTGGGTGTTTTATTGTCGTTACGTTGAAAAGTAGTTCATTTGAGCAAGTTGGGCGATTATTTCATAAAAATGTCTATTAAATTTTGAGTGGGTATGTGTTTACTCACTTATTTATGTTGGTATGTTATAAATTTATTGTTATCGCATTACCATTTTTGGTCTTGAAAAAAGCGCGACGAAAAATTTACAGTTGACCCCCCCCCCCCCCCCCCCCCCCGTTAACACATTAACTTCCATGGAATTATAACTACAAAAAAGTTGAAAGAGAAATCCACTACCAACGTCTTTCTAATAATAGGTAAGACGACCGCAGGAAAGAATGAAGGGCTAAACGCCGAAGAATGTGAGCGAATGAAGAGATTGCGATTAGAGACGAAAAGCGAATGTGGCAGGCATTCCAGCGGTGGTTTTGTCCTCATACCGCCTTTTCATGGATTATTGAAAGTATACTCAAGCGTCCCGCAACTTTTTAGGGCGAAGCACGGGTTACCAGCTAGTAGTTATTGAAATAAGAAACCCATCTCCAGTTCATTCCCCCAAACACAACCTTGTAGTTGAAAGGTTTATAATGTATTATATTTCCGCTTTTCGGGAGGGCCCCAAATAATACAGTGTAGAAAAAGCAGCAGAAAAAATCCCTCTCCTGCTTTCGCATAACGTGATGTCCGCACACAATGGGGTGAATCATCTCTACGAAGAAAGGAGCACTCAACACTCTTCTGAACAAAATCCTTTTGACCCCACAGTGTTGAAGTTCGGGAGAGCCGCTATTTGAAAGTATTCGTATACTTTCATTATACTAGTATAATATACTATCAACTACTGGACCCTCCGATAATTAAATTACTCCGTGCTGTGCCTAATTTTTGGCACGAGAGTCACTTGAGCATAAAACAGGTTGGCTCCCCATAGCTGCGAGATCCACCTCAACAGTGCAATTTCAACCCAGAGTCACTACATTCCTCCAACTCTCCATTAGGCACCATTAGGCAAATCTGGGCACAACACTAGGTACCTAATAAACCTAATAGTTTTTCAGCGTTTACTTCGAGTTTTTTTTGTATAAGTAGAATTTGTAACAATTTTTAAGGAGTTTCAATGTCTTGTTAAGCATTTTTACAGCATTTTATCTTCTTTTTTTCAGATACAGAATCTGCATGTAACGCCACAAGACTGAGATATCTATTAGAGACAACAGTGATTCGTGGGTCTTTTCCCTTTTCACGAACTTTGACGTTATAGTGGATTTACTGTAGTTACAATATTTGTCTCAGCGAGAGTTGAGCTTATTTTTTAAATTCGTTCGAAAAGATTTATGATATCTTCGTCGAAGTATAAATGTCGTGAATGTGTAAGTAAATCCTTCCGTTCCACGATACTAAACACACGAAACCCTTTCGAGTGGATTTATTTTCACTCGTGAATGTTTTCCCTCATTCCGCGGGCATCCTTGTTACGGTGAATGTTTTACGAAGGACCGAGCGCTTGGAAAATAAAAAATCCACCGGGTCTTAAACCCCCGTAATTTCTCTCTCGCACTCCACCTGGTGGGGTAAGAGGCACATAGAGCCCTAAAAACCTTCCCGTTTACTCGGTAAACTGGGCCATTAGTTTGAAAAAGGACGAACGGTGATAAGCTTTACCGGATGGCAGTCCTTGAGGACTGGGCTGAAAAGCTTTTCAAAATTGTGGTAGACTGTAAGTGATATCTAGAACCATAGGAGTTCTAGAAAACTTGACTTTTGGATGGTTAGTAGGACGTGCCCGGAAATTTAAAATCAAAAGCTTCCCAAAGTGTCGACCGCCGGCTATGGTGGTCCTTGGATAACACACAAAAACCAGCAAACACTTTATACAGGTAATGCATGAGACATTTCGCCAATTTCGTGAAAAATAAAAACACGAACAAATAAAACATTAAATAAATTGGTGATGATGATGTTGACCGTGTCAATGAAAGTGGGTGGAAAGTTGTTGAAATAAATTTGGAGGACGTGCCTTCAATATGTTTCAATAGGTAACCGTTTTTAAACTCTGTTCCAATGTCCTCCAAAGTTATTTTTCTGATTGCTGTCATTTTGTTCATTTCATTAGTCCCTGATGATATCTCTTGAAATGTCGGCACATTCTCGTTTTATTTGACCGACCCTCAACAACTTTCCCCCCTCATTAAATAAATTAATCTGATAGGTAAAAAGGGAATTCTCATCATTAGTTAATGAATTTTATTTTAACTTCTGGCAAAGCACAAAATTATTACATTTATCTTATATTTATACATATTGTTGCTTGTTTATCATTTATTCCCGTTCACCCTCATTCCATACCACCAACACCGGTCACTTCCGAAATTACCTAAAATGGTTCGAAACGTCAACTCTAATACGAGTACAACAACTGTGTTTAACGGAACACAAAACAAAACGAGAGAGCGAGTCCAGAGAATTCCGAGATGAAGCCACACAGGCTCGACTCGCGATACCTCTTGCAGGTAGAAGGAAATTCACCCCTGAATCCAGTAGGTAGGGAAAGGGTTAGTCAGTCAGTCAAGGATTCAGAGCATAATATGCATAATATTCCCTGCATAATTAGGGGGAAAGTATCTAGATCCTGTCATCAGGATCAACATCAGCCAAGATGTTGATGGGCTAAACGTGGCTCGAGCTCGTGTTTCGATCGAAACTAGTTTTTTTTTTTTTTAAATTAAAAAAGTAAACCTGACTTTGTTTTTTTTTTTCTTTTCCTCCACTCAATTAGAAATGGCCTACTAAGAGCGATCAACTTTCACCGCTGAGTGCGGCGAAAATTTGGAGTACCTAATCTAAGTGTCAATAGATAGAATTGAAGTTGTTTATTTTTTAACCACTAGCATTCTGACAGGGTGGCCTCGCTTCGCTCGACCGGCCATTTTATTGGTTAGCGGAGGGGGGGGGGGGGGCTCTTTCTCGGACAGGGGAACAATAGAATTTGGAGGTTCAGATAACTTCTTGATATGCAGTAAGTGTTACGTGGAGATATACGGTGGAAATAATCAACTTCCACGGGTTTCCGCTATGGGCCATTATTGGTATAAAGGGTAAAAGGGTAAAGTGAGCTCAACGTCACGATTTTTGAATCTGGGGAGTAAACAAGTCTTTCCTCTCACTCAGGATTCACGTCTCTCAGGAACCTGGCTTCCCATTGGCTAGCTAACCGTGAAACGAGCTCAAATTTCCAGTTTTCCTCGAATGCTAGAAGTGTGTATGCAATAAATTCATACACTCATTTTACATTCAGTGTAGATTTCACTATTATCGAAAAAAAAAAAAATTGAGTCACATTCATTCCTTATTCTTCTTAGTAATTAAGACTGCAGTTTTAAAACTACTTTCCAAGGTAGTAAATCATCGCCTATAGCTCCATCCAATATCACGCTCCATTTTGTAAATGAATGTGAAAGCATGTACCATGTCCCCCAGCAATCATAATACAATACAATGTATTCATGTATCATGCTGAAACTATCTCCCACATGTGGCTACTTTTTTTTCTTTTTTTTTCGTAAGCGTTTTCATTTGATGAACACTAGATACCTACATCTACTTGCTCGAATCATAGCTTTCAGGTCTCAGACCGTGAGTAAAATGGGCCCGCAGGTTTGTAAGGGTTCGACCGCAGGAAGGTCAGCCGTATCTCGTTTCGGGTTGCGGAGCTCGCCTGCCCCTTTCCGAGATAATCATCGTACGTCCATCGCAGTTCATCGCTCCTCGTTCCTCTTCCTCGGCCTGAGTTAAATTATCGAAACGCCACCTCGGAAGCCTCTATTTCTATTCCACCAAACTTCCCAAGCAAGTTGAACGTTCATTTATTATCCGGTCTAATCGATACCGATCAATCCTCAAACACAACTTCCTACCATGAATATCCTTTTGCAGAATGTTCTTCTAAATCCTCATTGATTACCACTGAGCTGAATTTAAAAAAAAAAAAAAATCATTTTCAGGGTTACTACTGTTATTAAACGTAACTCTTCCTTTGGAGCACGTTGGTGTTTTAATGATAATACGTTAAAAATGAACTTGGAAAGCCTGCAAAGTTCATTATTATACTACAACGCTCTTATATGCGCTGGGTTCTAATGCTTATTATTTTCAACCCGTAATTTCTCTCACGTTATCGCGTCGCAGAGAGCTTGGTAAGTGTTGGTGTGTACTCCGGGTAAGTGTTCTATTACGAGGTTAAGCTTCAACGTTTTGGAAAACCCATTAAACATTGAACCGCCCGTAGCTCCATTTCTACTCTAAAAATTACACGTAAACAGTGGATATTGCGCTTTCCGGAAATAGGGAACCCACGTGCAGGGCAGAGATAGCATGTTCAGGGCATTGCGAAGGCATGTTCACCACCAGAGGAACGTGATTAGTCAGGTATTTTCGGAGTGCAAAGTCAGAATAAGACATTAGCACAATAGCACAAGCGTAACAATACCTACCAAAGACGAAATTGTTATTAGCATGTTTTTCGTTATATTTCTAGAAACTAGACAACTCATGAAAGTAGAAAAATCAAATCATAATTATTCATGATGGCATATGCACTTCATGAAATTTGAAAAATGAGGGGGTTTGCTTCTTATGGTTTATTATTCTCGGGCCTAAATATTCGAAAATTTTGATTGGCCTCAAACATTTGTTATTATAAATATGTAAAGTGAGTTTTACGTAAAGATTTTTGACCTAATCGGCCTGACATGACGGGGCGCTAATTTGTTGATGAATCACTTTAAAGCTCCACATTTACTCCCGAAATTTCCACGGTCTTCAACGGTATTCGAACCCGTGGCCTCATCAGAAGCGAGTAACGCCCACAACCACTCGGCTAGTCCGGCAGCCTAGTGGGTTCTGGGCGTTAGTCACCGCGCTGCATTCTGATGAAATGTTTCATATGATATTAAATATCATAAATATTATGTCCATGTATATTTCATAAATAAATTTCAGAAATCTGTAAATTTCAAAAAGAAATGTCGCTCCACCGTCCACGCCGCATTGGGTAATAGGATTTTTTTTTTAATCTGAAATTTTTACAAAATAGTCCTTCATCTAATCGTGCCCGATCGATCAAACCCTTCGGGCTCTGAGGGACAAAGAAGCGTCTAAAAGATTTCAGTAGAAGGTCGAGTTGGGTGTCGTTTTCGAAGTAATTTGGGTCGTAGAATCAATCTAAGGGGGATCTCACACTCATCCGGCTACCCCGTGGAGATATGGGGCTACAAATGGGCTTTTGACGGACATGGGCGAGAAGGTTTTATGAAATGTTTTCGAAGTTATTTTGTACATTTTTGGGAGCCCCTTATAATATAATACTCAACAGATTTATCTTCATCCGCATCCTACACACAGAATTAATTTCTCAAAATTTTTCATGAAATAATATTTCATTATGTGGGTTTGAAATGAATATTGGAAAAAGCCGCGGCATAACCAACAACCAATCAGTTTTGAGAAGAATCGAGAAAATCGAACTGAATCTAAAATTTAGTATGACTGAAATTAAGATATTTTCGCGGAAATTACTATTATGTATACATTTTGTTTCCCTCAAGATGATACGTCATCATATTGTAATCTCATTTGCTCCTTAATTGCCTGGTTACCTTAGTAGGCCGAAGGAAGGGAGGGCGTCAAATCAGGATGATGCATCGGGTGGATTCCCTCGAGGGCTGAAGGCTTTGCAGAGGCAAGGACGTGTCTCACCTTGACAAATTAATGAGAAGCCATCCTCGCATCCTCAGAGCCTCCCTTCAAGACCCTTCAAGCCGCTAAGCCTTCTAGGTAAGGAGAATGATTAGAAGGTTGTGGCTGGAGGCCTAAAACCGAGAGGGAGTAGTTGTCCGAACAGGCTCACAGTTGCGGCCGTGGAAAACCTCATGTGGAACACTCAGCTCCCTCCAGCAACACAAGGAGGTGAACAGAGTACATTTCCCCCTCTACTGTTGCTGTCTCATTATACGAACCCAGCCTCTTTATCCATATAAATTAAGGCTAATTCATTGTAACTTACGAGTAACACCCTGTTTGTTAACGAACCATCAGCATTGTTAAATTAACATTTACGTTAACTAATCAGTATGCTTCTTGGCCTGCTCTACAAGAACTATGGTATACCAGAAGTTAGCAATCTCTTTATTCAAAATAGCAAGATTTCTATTTCTGATTTATTTTGTGTAATCACTTCAGTTGGACATTCTCTTTTGATGAGTGAATCCTAAACAGCCTTTGTGCATTCTATGGTTAGAGGATTTCCAAGTTACAGCGGTTCAACCCGAAAATGTCCTCCACATTTCATGATGAGGAATTTGCTTTACTCGCTTTGACTCGCTAACTAGTTTGCTTTCTATGTTCCATCTGAAGGCTTAGGAAATTCGCAACCTCAACCGGCACCTCTCAAACTTTCAGGAAATTACGCAGTTATAAATTCTTCGAACTATTCCAATCGTAACTGGCAACGATTCACCTAAGTCCCACTGTAAGGGGAACGTAACTCAGATCGGGGCTTTCCTTTGGGGGCGGCTCAGGAAATTCCTCTTTCCAAGTAAATATTTACTGCGGCATTAGAAGAGCTTCAACCCACAACAACCAAGTTTGATTGGTAACCTCAATTGATTTCCTTTTGGGGATGTTGCAGACTTGCAACTTGTTACGGAATGAGGAGAAATTTATAGAATGCGAATACATGAAAAAACCCAAGTTTGCTTCATTTATTGGCATTTTATTGACAGGGATTTCTTCTCTAGCAATTCGTTCATTTGTAGTGCCGAAAGTCATCTCCAAGTGATGTCACATCTTGAACGCCCAGGGCTCATTAAGTGACTTTAAATTCCATTGAGATCAATTCGTTGTTCTCGTCCTTCTTTTCCTGGCATTGGGGGAGTGTACTTGAGCATTTCGTGAATTTTCTTGGTCGTCGCGAACCGGTTTGCGTGCAGTTTTGGGTACAGCATGCGCAGCAGTTCTATGCTTTTGATGCTCTCCTGGAGGTGGTCAACAACGAAGTTTACAACAGGCCAGGCGCAATAGTTCCCCATAGTTCTCGTCTCTTCCAGAAGACTGTACAACTGTTGTTTGAAGGTATGACCCATGGAGTGCTCTTTTACAGCGGCAGTGAAGAACTTGGGAAATTCACCTTGGGCCTGCTTCATGTCGGATGTCAAACCATTCGCGGAGCAGTGGATGCATTCGACTCTGGGGGTGATTTTGGCCAAGTAAGGTTGAAGAAGCTCCGTCTTGTATTTGGCCAGAGTGATCAGCTGTTTGACGTTTTCTTTCAGTACTCGGTAGACTTGATCTTCATCAAAGAGGTGCTGGGGGATCCAAAGCTTGGCGATCTGATTTTTGGCCTGAATCAGGTTCTCAAAGATTTCTGCTTCAATTGTTAGGTTGCCAATGTTGTACGCTACTTTGAGAACATCCTTCATGATATGAAACGACGTCACTTTGGCCATCATCTTGTCAAAGACCGTTGCCATTCTCATGAACAGACTGTGACTCTCAGCCATCACATCTTCACTCAAGTACGTTTTGGCCATCCCTCTCCAACCAAGAGCATACATCAACACTTTCCTCTTGATGTCTTTGATTTTGATTCGGACGCAAAACATGTCAACTTGATCCGGCATTTTGTAAATTTCCACAATGATTTCATGGTAGAAGTTGAAGACGTCGAAATATTCCTGGATTGTTGGATTGTCCAAGGAAAACTTGATGAACACATCTTCGATATCTTCAACCCACAAATGCTCGAAACGACCCCAGTTGAAGATGTACAAGTCCACGGCATCCAGAACGTACGCAATGCACTCGTGCACTATTTGCAGCTCTTCAACAACTTCGACAGACCCAAGCATGTCTTCCCCGAAGCTGTACCAGTGAGTGCTTTTGTCCACGCTCTTCTTCTTAAATTGGGGCACTTTGGCACACGTTCCATCAAACCATCGCGGCATTTGATGCTGATATCGAACTATCTTCTCGGCCAATGTGTGAAGGTGCTGCTGGATGGATTTCAATTCGGGCACCACATGAACCGAAGGTTCGATAATTGACGGTACCACGTAGAACCTTGCTTTGAGCTCTCCCAAGATGAATTTACGGAAAATAAATAAATTGGACTTCACCATGCTTATGAGTTTTCTGAACAGAGTCTTCTCAACACATCGGTAGTAATTGATCATGTACTCACACTTGCCCGTTCTTTTTTGGAAAAGAAGAGTTTCCATTTTAAGTAATTTCTTTGGAATCAGTTTATACAATTTCGTCAGCCGTCTCTGCGTGTGGGCACAATTTTTCATTGCAATATTGAAGAAGTCCCTGACGCTGTAAGCTTTTAAACAGGGCAATCTGTAGAAATTTAACCTACCGATGGTATTCAGTGTTTGTTTGATCGAATTTTCTACTTCCAACATCAAAATTTCCATAATTGCCAGAGTGTTCATTTGTACAATGAGCTCTTCGCATTGCATGTTGATATTCAAAGTTCTCAGGCCACAAAATCTCAGTCCCTGGCAAATGTTTCTTTCCACTGGCTGGATGTACTTTTTCAGAGCCATAAGTTTAGCATCAGGGAACTGACCGATGATTCCTTTGTAAATCGTTACAATCTCGAAAATGTCATGTTTGTTACGATCAAAATTATTGAAGGCAAAAGCTAGTGTTTCTGGTGGGAGATTGAAACCGAATTCTTCCAGCGTTTCTATGTCTCTGCAAGCTACATAGGTGAAAGGTTCTCGATTGGATTGGATTGTGTAGCCGTGCTCTTTGAGTACATCATTACCAATAAAATTAGTCCAGCTCATTCTATCCAGCGAGTGCTTGCATCCAGTGTAAATGCCCGGTATCATTTTCCTTATTTCTGTCTCATAGTCCATGGCGTGTAGGGCTTTTTCACTTTCTGAACTGCCCACGTCTGCTTGCCTGATGGCTTCTTGCAGTTCTCTTTTGAATCTTCCTCTGGTTGTCCTGTAAAACGCCTTTTGCATTTCAGTAATGTTGTTCATCTCCTGTGTGATTTTTGCATCAGGCATGTCGTCATCAGTCACTTCATAGACGAAAGCGGATCTGTCTTGGTACTGTTTGGAATTGTGTTGAACTTCTCCTCTGATCCGACCGCTAAGCTCGCTAGGCCCAATACTTTGACCGGGTTGATTCGAATCGTTGATGAGTTTTGTCAAGTAGATGTTGAACTTTTTTCTGAATAAGGCATCCGCATTTTCTTCTTCCACGAATATATCATTCATTGGGACGTCATATCTATGAATTCTACCCATCGTATGCTTTTTTTGTCGAGGTTTGAATGATGATATTGCAACGAGAGACGTTCTTTCGTCTTTTTCTGCAAGAGATGCGTAACTTTCGTTGAGGTAGTCGCCATGTGTCTGGTCTCGGCATTTAGCTTTGAATTTCGCCCAATCAAAATCACACCCAGGACAAATTTTGGCATCATCTTCGTTGTTCCCACTTGTGATCCCGCAATAACAAGTGGGCTGGCCAAGGTAATCCTGTTTGACCTTTGCATTCGCAGGGGCGGACGTTACTCCGGACTTGACATATTTCATTTTAGTCCCATTCAACCATAGAACAAATGCTAACTCGCAATAGTTGTACAAATTTGGGATTGGGGTTTTGAAAAGCACGGTGTACTTGTCAAAGGCTTTTTGTACGTCAGTATCAATGTCTGGTAGTTTTGTAATTACTGCTGGTGACTCATGAGTTTCATCATCCGGCAAAAATAATTCTTCACTGCACTCACTAGAGCTATCAACAGCCAGAACTTCAGTGGTTTTTGCCACAAATTTCTTCTTGACTTCCGCTGGGTCTCCTCCCATTACATGGCTAAGCTTTTCCTTGAAGTTTTCTCGAATAGCAATAAAAAGAGGTACATCTTCGTTCTTCAGACTTGACAAATTAGCCAATTTACGTAGAGCTGCAGGATCTCTGTCAACCAAAAATCGTTTAGCTTCTGTCTTGACCAAGTTGTGCGATTCATCCGACCACGTGTGTTCAGTCAACAACTCACTGATCCTCGTCACCGACCCTGAGCTAGACATGCAGTCGTAGGTTTCAAAATAATTAGGACAACCTTCAAAGAGTTTGGATCTTTCCCTCCTTCGAACGATCCTCTCATCTTCTTTTATCACTCGCTTGAGAGTCTGTTCGAGCAGGAAGTACACGTTGGCTTCCATCTGCTCGTCGGTTTGACTGCACAGTCCCAATGCCAGCCTGGTAACGAAGTTGTAGTTGAGCATGTACCTTTCTTCGTACCAATTGTCCAAGTCTACGCCGTACTTCAGGAGAAGGTTCTGTTTGTACCCAGTATCACCTTAAACAAAATAATAAACGTTATTGTCTTTAAAGGAACAAGGCAAACCAAAATTGAAAAATATTTACCTGCTTCTTCATTTTCTAGTTCCGACGAGTCCATACTGTGCAGGCTGGCTAACTTCTCCATCTGCTCTTCCTGAAAAGCGTCCATCAAGTACGGTCTGAACTGAGGCAGGTAATCGCATATGTTCTTGTTTTCATACGGGCAATTGTCATTCTGGTCGGGCTGGGCTTTCTCTTTCAATTCACTTATCGGAAATTTCACGAAGAAATGGGGGTCCAAAAACCCCCGACATCCGTCTTCGCCTTCCATCTGCATTTCCTTGTCGTATGCCAACTGTATGAGTTTTCTCGACACGACGTTGTGAGTGTAGTTGTCGAACCGTTTTAACCAAACTTTGTACAGGCCGACTTCGTACGACGTGAAGATGTCGACGCACCTCAAATAGTTTGTGATGACTTTTTCGTAAACGGTCGGCAATGCGGCGCCGATGGAAAACAAAATGTCTAAATTCTTTTGCACGACGTAGAATAAACACCTCGTCCACTGCATGCTTTTGCTCGCGTACCCAAAACTTCTCATGGAATCTTTGTAGTAAGACGCTTTCAAAAACACCTCTAAAATATGAAGAATCTCCTCTCTGAATTGCGGTGACACGTCCAAATTGTCAAAAATATCACCGAAAAGCGCGTCCATGTTGAACATTTTCGTACTCACTTTGAAATGAGTCAAAATATTGGAAATGTTTTTGGTACTTTTGGTCTTTTTGATGGCGTCAATGATCAAGAGTGAAGCTTCTTTGTCGAAATTGTCACACCGCTTTTTGAAATCACTCACCAGCTCGTCCCAAAGTGCTTTGTTGTCAACGTCCAAATAGTCAAAACCTGGGTTCAAAATCGGCGTGGTAAGTTGTCTGACTTCGTAAACGACAGCGTCCAGCTTGTAATTTTCATTTTCCGCGTCGTAGCACTGCTGACAATAGACTTGATTGTAGCTCTTCATCACCCTCAAAATTCGCAGGATCGTCTGCGCCACGCTCCGCAGGTGGTTCAATTTCTCGAAGTTGATTTTTTGCGAAAACGCCCGATCTTGTTCGACAGTGTTTTGCCAAAATTCCGCCACGTTGATGGCGTCTTTGCACAACGCCGAGGCGATCCGATTGGGCAATTGGAATAAATGCTCGGTGTTTAAGGATCGTTCGATTTTCTTTTGAATTACGTAGTGCAACCTGAACAAGATGTCCAAAAATCTATTCTTCGTTTTCCAGTAATATGATAGCGCCAGGAGCATTTTTAAGACGTTCAAGAATTGTACGGACGCGGGGATGATGGGTCGCAGCATTTTGTTATTGTGTACCAAACGCAGTTCGACCAGGCAGAATTCCATGTATTCGCAAGTGTCCCAGCAGACGATGTAGAAATTTTCCAGAACGCTCCGGATGGTTTTAAAATCCTTCACATACGGTTCGTTCCACTGGCTAATGAAAGTCAACATGTTTTCTACGAGCGGATGGAACATTTCAAAAACCAAAGCAGAAATTTTATCCCTGCGGTCTTTGTAGAATTCGTACAGGGCCAAAACCCCTTTCCCTTTGACGTTGATTTGCGTGCTGTACTTGAGGAAATTCTTGATGTGATGGATCCAAATTTCCAGAACTTGGTCGAGAAAGGCTCTGTGCGTGTTTCTCAAATTTTCGTCGTCGTCAAACTTGTGAAGATCCAATTTGGCTAGAAAGTCCGTGAACAGTAAGCTCATCGCGCAGTTGCTGACTTTCTCCAGACACCAATCGAAACCGTCTTCGACGAGCTTCTTCATGGACGCGAGAGCTTTGGATTTCGGTGGGTGGTTCATCTCCAACGCAGCTTTGGCGCGGTCTTTGAATTTCGGAACAGGACCTTTCTTCTTTTTGTACCACAAACTCCTTATTTTTGGATTTTTAGCAAACACTTCCGGATTTAGGAAATCTTCTATCGTGTAAACATTGAATTTCTCCCGTTTTTTAGTCATTCCGTAGTTTTCCAAACGTTTCCAAAGTTGCAGATTGAACGCAGGGTACGCAGGCACGTCCTCGCTAGCAAAAAACTTTTCCACGTCTTCGTATTTCCGCATGTAACTTGAACTGCTCTCTATGTCAAAAGTCGATGGTCTCTTCGTTTCGAATTTCGCCTGCTTTATCAAACTTGCAGGTACCGTGCTCTTGCCCGCATACGGGTTTGTGGGATTGAGAAGAATACCTTGAAGATAGTCGTGAAAAGCCGAAGTTAACGATTTAAAGTTGCGTAACGTTCGGATGTCAATCACCCCCACATAATACATTTTCGGCATTATTGCGAGAGCTTCTCTTTGAGTTTCACACCTCTCAATAGTTTTTTGTCTGGGTATAAAATACATCACTTTACCTTTGTGAGGAAATCTCTCCCAACGGTGAAGCCCAAAATGAAGATGCAGCTGAGAGCAAATTTCTTCTCGAACTTTAACCTTCGTACATACTTCACACTTGTAGGGCTTTTCCTCCTTTCCTGTCACGTGTATTTTCATGTACCTCACGTTTCTTTTGTGTTTCCTTAGAAATTGAGTTTGATAGACAAAAAAACCCTGTTTCCAATCCATTCCTGGCTCTTCGATAGTTTTGTAGAGCCTTTTCAATCCCCGAAAATCGTGTTTTTTTAGCATCCTTACCAACAGGTCCATATCTTCGGTATGGAAATACGCCATAATCCGCTCCAAAACCCAAACAACTCTCGGATCCTCTTGAATATCTTGTTCCATCCTATCATAATTGACTTCCGTCTTTGGCACCACGCTGATGGATTCTGACTCTGATATTTCTTCAGTCATTTTCTCAACAAAAAAAATCAAAAAATTGAAAAATTTCAACACAACGTGGGAATTGATACTGACACTTTTCAGTGGGATGATTAATTTTTCGAAGTAACTCAGTTAGGAACTGTAGGCGTCTCAATCTTCCAAATAAAATACGAAGTCATTCAAATGAATCGATAGTTCAAATCGATTTCGTCGCCAAAAATAGTTTTATAAAAGTTAGGAAAAACAATAAAAAATTAATCGCAGATGATTTTGAAAAAAAAAAAAAAAATAAATAAATTCAAGACATTTAAAAAACGAAACCCCAAATTATCTAAATTTCAAATGCAAACTATAGGAATCGTGCACTGCGAATGGCAGCCCAAAAGCGCACAGTGTTCGTCTGGTGTTCGCGACAATGGGAATGCAGCGGGTAGATTCCGCCACAATTCAAAAATTGCTCTCTCTTCGAGTCTGCTGTTCGGATGTCTTGAAATCATTTCAATATCTTTAAGAGCTTTAAAGCCTTTCAAGGTTTACGTACGTAGGGAAGATCAGGCACTAAATCGATTCGATGGAAAGAAGAAGTAAAGCCTCTTTCATGAAATCGCGTTGTTGTTGTCCAGTAAAAAATTGCTATCCGTAAAAAGTCATTTTATATTCGTGAATCCAAGATTCATAGTGTTACGCTCACCTTTATGAGCCTGTGACCCTGACGGTACCGCCCGCTTCATTTCACAGAGCTCTCATTAAATGAGAGCTCTGAAATTTTCAGTTCTGTGCATGATCCCAATGGAACACATAACTGCCACGTATCACTCATAATCCCGAAGAATTTATTTTCAAATTAGTTAGTGCCGCTTATAATTTAGCTTCAAGTTCATACGAGGAAACAAAATAGACACTTTTCAAAGGAAAGCGAGCAGGGAAACGCTGGGTTGGGAAACAAATTTACCTCGGGTGGCAAAACGAAACGGTCGAAAGGTTTAGCGGGATGGGAATAAGAGAACGAGGGTATCAAAGTTAAAGGGTCACTTTATGGAGGGAGAGAGCGCCCCCAGAAGAGCCAGCTAGCTTTCTATTCTATGAAAACACTCAAATTAGCTGAAGCGTCGCCCGTTTTCCCTTCCGACGCTGGTTTCCATCATTCCAGACATGTCTGCAACCCGAGAGCGGAAACGTAATTTGGATCTGGGACGTGGTAGTCCGCCATTGCAATTACTTGCTTTGCCACAAAACGTATCGTTCAAAGATCACTTAAATTGAGAAGGCAACTTTTCAGGAATGAAAGTAAGAGATTTTAAAGATAATTATGAATTACTTTTAAAAATTACAATTAAAATGAAGCGTTCATCTGAACACAGATTGAAAGCACGAATCTTCCATAGTGCACCAAGCGGATATGAAGGGGGTTTATAAAACCGTTTAGCAGCAATTACCTTGGCAAAACCCTCGACGTTCAAATGGTTCGCAAACACGCAGTGAGAGCCATTCACGTTTAACTGGGTCCTTTTAATATTAGTGGAAAAGATAATGACAAAAGTAATCGTTAAAATTGAAACAGTACTTGACGGTAGTTACGAACAGTTTTAACCCCACGCAGGACAAAAGGTTATTTAATCCATCACCCGATGAGTTAACATTTCGTCACTTAAATTCTAACGCAAAATAATTGAAAATGAGTATTTCATTCCATTTGACAGGTATTAACTTAACCGAAGGCATGGTAACCTGGAAACATAAAAATGAGGAAAACGCGAAAACGACTAGGTACAGTGCGTAATTGATAAAACAGTGCATAACAGTTCAAAGAGACTTTTTGAAGAATCTGACATCCCTAGTTATGCCATAACTGAGAAAAAGAGCCCGTAACTGATAAAATAGCGCGAAACTGATAAAATAACGAGTAACTGTTAAAACAACGAGTACCTGTTAACTGTTAAAACAGCGCGTACCTAATTGATAAAACAGTTTTTTGGCCTCTCCTGTGAAATTGTGTAAACGTTAATTAGGTACGTGGTGTTAGAACTTAAGTGACGATTTATTGAATCCTTCACTAAGGTTCGTCGCTGGACGACTCAACGTGAGTGATAATAATAATTATTATCAAATTATAATAATAATTATTATACGAAACGTATTCAATTATTGAATACGTTTCGTTAATTATCAAATTAATTCAATTATTGAATACGTGGCGGGAAGGACGTTGCCGAACGCATTGCGTTTCCTGGTCGAATAACGTACTTTTTCACGTTCTTGAAAAGTAGCTCAAACTGACATACAACGTTCTTTCCGCCACCTATTGAATTATTATTTAGATTGAAAGGGCTAAATTGAACGTGAGGATCTCTGACTGCCGTATTTACCGTCCATTTAACGACTAGGGATTAGCGGAGGTAATCGCCGCTGAACGGTTGATCTTATATTGAATTTACCCCGGTTTGCCTAACCGCTTTGAGGGTGGAGATAAATCAGAACTGTTGACCTCCCGGTGGCCTCTCGATAAGCTCCACACTGGGACTCGTGAGCGGATTTAATGGAGAGGATGTAGGGATCAATATGAGCTTCCAGCGGCCCCTGAGTGACTTTATTATGGTCACCTGCGGGATGATTCTTCAATACCCGTAATCCTGATGGACTAAGCCGGGCCCGCTCCAAGCTGAACTAGCAAGTTACACTTGGGCTCACAGTTGGGCTGTGAATAATTGAACTATTCTGGTGTTAATTTATATATGGCTGAGTGTTTTCAAACTTACATATCGCCTATTAGATATGTAGCGGTTTTCTATAAATAATTGATAACCTAAGTTATCATAATATATTATACTGGTATAAGCACCAAAAACTTGAACTTATTGACATGTACATATCCATCCATATATGTACATATCAATGTATGGATATGTATATTGGCTGGGCTACTATAAAAAAAGAAGAAAATATATCCTTCATAGCCGTTTTTGGGTAGTTTTTTACAATAATCATAGAGAGGGAGTCATTAAACCTCCATATAAACCCATTAAAAATATTATGTTTATGATCAGCGTTAAATTTTCTGAAGGATAGGCCTTTCTACGACTTGTGTCCACCTGGACCCGGAAAATTGGCCACTCGGCGAGTTGGGTTGATCCCCTCGTGTTCCACGCCCGCTCTATCGTAAAGTGCATTTTTGTTAGGCCGATGGAACTGGTGCAGGAGTTAGCCGCTGCGTACCCCTTGCCTTTCCCAGCCACTGCTGGCTGGGGGAAAACTGACTCCTTTAAAACGGCAGTGTGAGGCCCACAGTGGATTTCGAAATCGTGACACAACCCGTAGATTCCCCGGACCACCCCAGGGGAAGCTCTGGTATGTCGTATTTGGACGATTCCAGTGAAAGCACATTGACCAGGTTCTCTGCTCCCATCGCCTCTGGCGAAGGAACTCCTGTCAACTTACATCGTGGAGGGTATACCCTGGTCACATCCTCAAAAACAACTGGCGGCGATAACAAGGGGTTTGCACCTTCAGATCTACAAGCACAACCACACAATTTGAATCAAACCTACGAACACTACCTCAATTAGTTACACAAAAACATAGGATTAGTTCCTATAGGATATATTTAAACTTGCTAATAATTTGGCGTTGCTATTAAGTTTGAAGACTTAACAAGAAGTTTCGAGGTGATCATCTGGGCTTATCGAACGGTTCCTCCCAGCTTCCCTATTAAACAGACTGTATACTAGGCATCCACCCTGTAACCCCCCGTCATCCCCTTCAGCCTCCTCAAATCCTCCTCACGGATTTTCCAAACGCTCGTTTTTACCGCCCTCGTGCAATTTCCCAAGAACTTCCAAACCGGCCTGAAAAAAAAAAAAAAAAAAAAAAAAAAAAGAAGAAGAAGAAGAAGAAGAAGAAAAAAAACCTATAGAGAGAATTTTGGCCGTTCAACAGGATAACGTGATCCATTAGAAGATTAGAGACTACTCTACTCTATCTTGCGTTTTGACGAGATTGAATTGAGTTGGAATCGAGTTTCATTTTTTCTGCACTTAAAATAATATGTAAGTGATGTATTTTATACGAATTATATATCATTTAGTTTCTCCTGTTCCATTCCAAAGAGGATGCATTTTCACGTGGTGGTGAGGGAGATATTCAGTGATATTATGACTCCTCTTTTGATGTGGGTACTACATTGTTTATTTGAAATGAAACAATAAAATTATTGTACCTACATTAATAAGGAGTACCTACATCGCAGAGGAGTAATTTCACTCCCTAACCACCACATTGGATTAGAACTCTGCAACATCGGCAAACAACCACTTCGTCAATGTCATGACATGACACATTGTGTTTGCCACAATCACGACTATTCACACCAACACCCAAGCGAAGAAGATCATCGCTGATTTATTGTCCAGTGGTACACGCTGACATGATAAGATTTCAATTTCTTCCCGTACTCTCCAGTCGAGAGACTGGGTCCTTATGTCAGTGGCATGTGGGTGGAGAAATATTGCTCGCCGTGACGATATTCCAGGAAAAATGTAGAAAAAAGGGACGGAAGGGTAGACTCAAGGACCTCACCTATTCCCGGGTTCTCGAGACATCCCCAAGCTCGACAACCCCAGGAATTCTCGGCCCACAAGGACAAAAACAAGTTGCCATAATAAACCGGTGATGGTGGGCGACTTTTTTTGGTTTAATATCGGCAGACCGTCCAGGGACTGAATAACTTCAGGCACTGCACGACAAGCTGAAGAGAACGAATAGCCCAAATGATGTAAATGAATTTCCCAAGCTATTTGCAAGTCCATTGAATTATCAACTTGAATGATGTGCCCTACATTGTTGCGAGAAGTGTTAGTTGGTGATGATGCTGACCGTTTCAATAAAAGTTTCACTTTAAAATTTATTTAATGTTTAATATTTATTTAATTTAAGTACTTAATGTGAGTGGAAATGTGATTGATCAAAGCTCACAACTTTCCACCCAAATTAAAATAATACCAATGAGTTAATTTAATTAATTACTTGATAAATCACAAAATAATAATTATTGATAATTTTTTTGCAAACAATTATTATACAATTGGAATCCCTAGAACTCGCTAAACGGACAGCTCCAATGATTGGCTCTGTGGGGAATCCCCGGGACAAAACCCTTTGATTGCCTCGAAGTCTAGACGTAGAATGAAAGGATCTATCATCACGATGACCAGTGTGAGCGGCCGTGAAGTCGTCTTGGAGGTGGTAGAATGGTATCGTCAAAGACCCATGCTTGTGACAAGTGACATAAATGCAAAATAATAAAAATCAAATTATTCCGTATTCATTCCGAGTTTGCAAAGACGTCGGGAGCTGTGCTGGAGCCTTCGTCAAATAATAAGTACCTATAACTACTGAAATTTTCTACAAAATGTTACGTGGAGGCGCCGGGTATCGATCCCGGTACCTCTCGCATGCTAAGCGAGCGCTCTACCATCTGAGCTACGCCCCCCTGTAGAATTTAAAATTAAGAGGAGATTCTGGCCCAGATGCATCAGGTCAGGTACTTACGTAATCGAATGCGTACAAGGGTGCGGCTTCAGATTTAGAAATTAGCTGGTGGCGGCGGGTGGGTTGTGCGACGCCAAACCAGCACGACTCTTACGCTTGAAGGGCAGGCATACTCACTATTTAGTCTCTGGTCTTTCCAACCAAAATGAAAACAATCCCGGAAAAAAGATTACAGTGAACCTGAGACCAATTTGGCTTTCAATACTTCACCGGGTTCAGGTTTGCTTGGTAAGGGCGTTCGTTGAAACTTGACCAGGTCGTTCTTAATCGAAGGATTATACGAGGACATGGGACGATGTGGATGGTAGACGATGACGTTGGAGGACGCGTCCCGTAATGAGTGAGGGGGGGTGTTGTCTGTGGGTCGACCGCTATCGCTCATTACATCCGCCGTCCGCACAATACCAGGAACTAACCCCTCCATCGCACATATTGTTGGCATCAACGAGGCAGACATCCCTTTGTTGAAACATCGGTCCAAGCATCAGAGATTCTGGGCTGTATCGGTTAACGAGTAATGGACTTTGACGTCACACTCCAACGGAGTGTGAGAATGGTCTTCTGACAACGCTTCTATCAGTATGCCATGTTTGTAAATCGTTGCAGGTATTCAAAATGAGAAACTTCCATAGGTGACAGTTCGTCTGGCATGTTTTGTACAGGAAGTGAGTGAACCCGATGTGGATGAATTTTGTGGACATTCTCGAGTCTCTATATACAGAGATCTCTCTCTGTATATGGAGACTCACGTATGTCCACGTATCTATACATCTAGATTTAAATTGGTGCCGAGTGATAGGCGGAAAGTCGCAGACACTTGTGTCCAAGTTCTTGCGTTATAAATGTTGGAGGAAGTGAGAGGGGGTATCAGGATAGTCCCTCCTCAAACTATTTTACGATCGAATCGTTCAACTCCACCGCCTCCAGCGAAGAAGTGCCAGGAAACACCCTCGACGTTTCTTCGAGCGTGGTTCGTGGGACTTTTACCCTGGAACCCCCATTCATTTATCAATAAAAGCGGCGCGCAGTGCGTTATTTGAGCAATTTAGGGAAACGAAAATCGAAAAATGAAAGTAGGAAAAAAAAAAATGTTCGAGACCCATGTATGTGTACAAAGATAGTTACAAAGATTCTACCTAAAGTAAAAGAAAATGGATTGCAAAACCTTCAATACGACCAAGAAGAACGGTGCGCTTACCATAACATGACGATTTCTGATAGTCCGATTTTCGAACTTCTTCAATAATTATTGATGAACGACTACGTCTCAGATGCAACCAAACAAGAAAATTGCGAGGTTCACTGCATTCTACACGTTTTAAGGTAAGTGAAACACATTTTTTGATAATTTTAATCGCTTTCCGTATGCTCACACTCTGACTTGTAAGCTTATTTTGGTTTACAAAAATAAACTTTAAAAAAAAAACAAAAAAAAAACCGAAAATCACGTCATTGATTTTTTTGGGAAACATCTCTCCAATATTTAAAGTCAAATTAAGGATTAAAAACAAATTTTTTTTTGAGGATTGCTGTGAATGAAAATGTATTTGTGAAGTTCAATAATTAAACTTGAAGGTCAATGCAAAATTGCATTGACCTTCACATATCTACCTACCTAACCTGTTGTGTAACAGAAAGTTGTGGACTCTCTTGAACTTAATTCGTAAGTTAGTATAGTAGGTATGTATTGGTAATTTAAAAATGATTTTATTTAAAAAATTATATTATACTGATAGGGCTAGAAATGAGGTATTTTGGATAATTTATAGTCACGGTTACAGGTTTACTTTATAGACTAGAAGTGATGACTTTTTTTACATTGCATTACATTTTACATTATGTTTTCATTTTTGTGTTCATTTCTGTTAGCAATTTTTTCAATTTTTCAATTTTTTAGTTTTTCAATTTTCAATTTTTTTGTGTAAAAGTAGATAACCTAATTCTATTTCCTACCAAGTAGGAAAGTCTTAATGGTAGAAATCACGTAATACAGAGCTCATTTATAAATGAGCAATTTATATATTGAAACCCTTGTTAACAGCCGCGTTCAAGTGCATTTTTATAGTAAGGTGACAAATCAGAGTCTACCCTAACAATGTGGAAATTTTTTGAGTCGGAAATGCAGACTTTAAAACATACCACGAGTCAAAACAGGTGCTAAATCATCCCCAGGCTTCTCTTTGACCTCATTTTCGGATTCTACAAACCTACTAACATCAATGTACCGATTTTTAGCCCGATATGTCGAATCGCTGTGCTATGATTTGCCTTCCCTTAATTGCCGAAATAACGCAATGTGCGGCGGCGAGAACCGCCCATCACGTAGGTAACACATTTTTAAATCCAAAATTCTATGAACTCAACCACACTTAGGCCTTCATTACACACGTAATTTGGGCTCAGTTCCCATAATATCGATTGAAAGGAAACAGTACCTATACAAATAATACAGTAGAAATTATGAGGTATCATTAAAATATACCTCATCATTTCTGCCGTATCATTTGTATACTATTTTCTTCCAATCGATATTATGGGCAGAGCAGAGATAAGAGCAGCGCACGAGGTGAATAGTCGTTGTCAACAAAATTTTTTGGTGGCGGAAGAGGGGCTACCTGCAACCATGTTGTTCTTTGACTGTAGAACGGCGACGACGCGTTATTAAACTTGATGGGAATTTTTTTGGCCTCTTTTGGGGTAGCCAACCCCTCAACCAATTCGGAGGAACATTAATTTTTGGCGTTTGTCGAGGAATGTTCCGTTTATATTTCCAATCACGATTTGGCGGTGATGTATAGGAAATTTAATGCTGATCACTACACAAACAGGATTTTCGGAAATTAACTCGCTGGTAATAGCTCTACATGACGTCGTAACTGGCTCTCTCCGGTGCTCTCCAGTTCCTCATTCCCCGTCTGATTCAACTTGCCCACAACAATGCCGACCCACACCACCCCCAGCTTTCACCCCATTGTGGACAGATGCAACAGACTGGTCGTTCAAATCGATATCCCGATGAATTAGCCAGATAAATGGCTTCCCATCCCATCACCACTCACAACCCTCCAAATATGACGGCTATTTATAGCTGCCCGACGACCCCATTAATTAGCCTCACAATCGGACAGAACGTTGACATACTGACACAGGAAGTTCATACCACGTAGAGTAGTCGGCAACGCAGAAGGCGGAGGACCGATGCGGCAATTACTACCTTTTTGCGAACGTCAGGTCATAATATCCTATAGTAGTAAGCATGGAACAATTGTTCCATGGTAGTAAGCTACTACTAGTAACTATTCTGAAAATGTAGGCCGTATCGTTTGGGCGCATCTCAATGTTTTCAATGTGGTCAACGTTTTCATCTAAGATAGTCGGTAAGTAATTTTTTTGTAATTATTAGGGCTCGGATCAGGGCATATTTGCATATTATGTTGGCGATATCCCCAAGCTACAAATATCCCAAATACACCTTTTTGAGGCGAATTTGGTGTTCCAAATTTAAATTTATAGAGCATATAAATGCATATTTCGGCACTTTCCTTTTTAAGAGCATATTTGGGGTGTTTTTGGCAAAAAGTCTATTTTTTGAAGGCAGGGAAACACCTCCAGGTGTTGTACCCAAAGATGATACATGTCACTTGTTTGGCCCACGCTCTTCAATTTCAATTTTCAATTTCAATTTCTCTTTATTTGCAGTTATCTTTTTGTACAGACATTGCAATTGTCAGTAAATACTACAACTAATTTTAAAAACATCGTCATAAATGAAGAATCATGTCAATATTCAACTTGTCATCAGTAAAAAAAAAAGCAACCCTAATAGTGCCTACATTTAGTCAAATTTTAAACGAATAAACAGTAAAAACAACATTACCTTTAGTCAAATATTAAACAAAGACACAGTAAAAAGCAACATTACATTTAGTCAAATTTTAAACATAGATACAATAAAAACAGGTCAAACGAACCTTGAACGATGGTTGCTTCATATATGCAGACGACTGCACATTTGTTACCAGCTCCAGGGATCCAGTCGAACTTGAGTTAGCTGCTGCAAACCAGGTGGCACAGGCAGAAAACTGGTTCGCGTCAAATAAAATGAAGGTAAATCAAAGCAAACTGCAGAAAATCACGATTTCCAACAAGAAGAATGCCCTGCCTGACTTACCGGTAAAGCTATTGGGGTTCTACCTCGACTCCAAAGCGCACTGGACGAGCCATATTAAGTTACTACAGGGAAAATTGTCCAAAACTCTGTTTTTGCTCAGACGTTTAGCCAGGGCCGTGCCACAGTCTGTCCTTCTTATAGCATACCATAGTTTATTCGTGTCAACCATGTCTTATGGTTTGGTACTATGGGGAGGCGCAGCTGGAGTAGACAAAATACTCCTTTTACAAAAAAAAGCTGTGCGGATACTTGCTCGAGCAAAATTCGATGACCATGCCAAGCCGATTTTCATTAAATTGGGTCTGCTCACAGTTTATTCCCTGTACGTGTATCAAGCGGTTTGCCTTACACACAAACAACAAGCCATCAATTGAATTGAATAGATGAGCGCAACCTTACGATATATATAATGAGCGAGAGAAACTAAGAAACAGTAGGTATCTAGCGACGAAACTATGCCACACAACACATCATCCACGTGATGCTCATTACGTAATAAAACCTTATGCCGATCAGAGGTAACGAACGGCTCAGGCTGCAAAAATCGTTTTGGAGTCGTTGGAATCAGCCTGAAAAGCTCATTCCATAGACCCTTGTACCAACGAAATCGGACAAAAACTTCCGTCCCCCTTTTGAGGCCTCCTTAGTTACACATCAGAGATAAACAACTTTCGTCGTGAAGGACCTCCCGAAAACCGATGAAGGGGATGAGGGAGGGAAAATCAAGGTAGCCTATAACCACCCCCGGAACTCGCTGATGACAATGAGACCACCCTCATGAAAATCTGTTGAGCCGCTCGGGCGTGATGCTCTGTACACAAACAAACAAAAAAAAAACATACATGTCGAGGAGGTGAGCGCACCTTTCCATTTTTTGGAAAAAGGTTGCGCTAAAAACATACATGTCGAGGAGGTGAGCGCACCTTTCCATTTTTTGGAAAAAGGTTGCGCTAAAAAAACTCCTTACACATTAGGGGGGATGTCCACGAATACAATACCCGGCCACGGGATCAACTGGACGTTCCATTTGCGAGGCTCGCTAGTACACAACGTACTCACGGTCACCAGGGGATCAATTTCTATAATCACCTCCCTGTTGCCTGGCGTGATCTTCCTTTATCGAAATTCTCACATAATGTCCTCGAGGTTTTCAAAAAGGAGCCCTTTTACAAAATAGAGGAGTTCTATGATACTGTTCATAGTAAGTATCAGAAGCGCTGAGAGATTAATCCCCGGGAGTAAACAGCCTAATTTTGTCAGTAAAAAGAATTTTCGTCAAGGCACCTAGCCGAGTGAGGGCCTTCAAGCAAGAGAACCCCCATATCCCTCTGCCACGAGAGCCCATCCTGACTATATGGGGAACATGGATTTCTGCGGCATTATACTATGCTGACCACCTGCAAGCAGTAAAAAAAGTGAGTGTCCAAAGCAACCTCCTGCTGCTTTCCCTCATTCGACTCTAGTCTGTACTATTCATCCTCTGCTCATTGGATTAGAAGGCAAGTGCTTCGTTTATACCATCTTGAGTCTGGACCAATTGGTTAACTATGCATTAATGCGCCATTTTCCTTATTTTTTCCAGGTGATCGATACATTTGACGAAAAAGATCCCCAATACATAGCAAAATCTAAAAAGTACGTGAAATACAGCAATACCATCAAAGAGCTGGCCTTCGTTAAGGCTCACTTTTCGACAATCCCCCAGCTAATACTGGAATTAGAGTCCGCGGGGAAGGAGCTGACGGAAGTAGCTACTAGTACGCGTCATCGAGAAGTTTCAAAAAGAAGCCTCTTCCTATCCGGGGGAGACAGGAGAAGTCGTTCGCAACCAAGTCGAGTTCGTTCTTATTCGTAACCCTGGCTGGTCAACTGCAGTCGAGCTGGCAAACGTGTTGAACGGCAACTCATCTGAAGCACTTTCCGAATTCACCCCTACAGATATTGCATCTTGCAAGTATTTGCCGCTCGTTTCCGTAGATGTAGAGCGGTCTTTTTCACGTTTGAAACTGCTACTGAGTGACTTAAGAAAATCATTCAAGCCTGAGAATTTGGAAAAACATTTACGTGTACAAGCCAATGTATTTACTGACTGATATATGTGCCTACGCGCTAAGAATGTAAATCCGAAAGAAAATAGTAATATGAGGTCAAAATAAATTGTACCTACATATGAGTGAGTTACCTATGTTTCTTCCTTCTCCCATACTTTCTATATTGTTGCTGAGTCGGTGATGTAAAATTTTAAATTGCAATTTTGCGCTTTGAAAAATGGAGGCCAAAAGCTAGTTTTTACAGCATACATTAAATTTTCAAGGGCATATCTATGGGTTTTTCGTGCATGTTTACGGGCCTATCGGGGTGGTTTTCAGGGCATATTCGGGGATTTTATAGAGCATATCGATCCGAGCCCTAGTAATTATCATGTAGAATGGGTAGTAGAGCCTTCCGCCTTCTGATTGTGGTTCCAGGTGGAATTATTAGTCGATTTCAAACGGCGTTTTTGATGGTCATGCATGTTCTAAGGCTCATAGTAAATACAGATTCGAGTTTTCTCAAAGTATAACTCATACAGGGTTGGAGGTGGATGCGGGCTGCCATATCGCCGTCGATATCAAACCCTTTTAAACGTTATATGGCAGCAAGGGAGGTATCGTCAGAGGTGTATAAGGCACGGGGGTATGATGGATCGAGCAGACTATCAATTCAATACGGCTGAGGCAGTCGAGGTGCGAGGATGATGAATGACTCCCCTCCCTCGACTACCCCTTGTCTCATTTCCCAACGAGTATACCTCCTAAAATTTCTGTCGGGCACTCGTCACAATCTCTTCTCTCAGTCAATGAGTCCGACAAGGGTTTCCCATTTCCCAACATGCTCCTCAAATCCTTTTCGGCAACGGTCTTATTAGAAAAAAGCTAATATTACCTTCACGTACGAGCCATTAATCCACCCAACTTCAACCTTTTTCGTGTGTAATACGATCGTATCAGTGATAGGTAATACATAAAACATGAGTTATCGAGCTCCATCAGAAAAATTCCCATCATGACTGGCCTCTCGCAATAGCTATTACTGCGCGTTCTAGGATCACTTTAAATAGTATCCAAAGATACCGTTTCAAAATAATCATATCAATATTGCTAGTTTTTGAGCCAAGGATCGTTAACTTTTACGGCTATTTCAAGTGTGCAGGACGCTCAAAGTTTGACGACTCGACCGCTCACGTAGTACTCATAGAAATTGAAGATAACAATTGGAACATAAAAGGTAAATTTCTGGAAAGCGAAATTGACAACAAGAAAATGACCCAATGTATGGACTGATGGTTCTGATTATATTGGCTGTTTTGGGTGTTTTCGTGGAAGTATATGGAGCACCTGCAGTTAGCTTGAGTTTTGGAGGGAAATCGAAGAATGAAACAGGAGTCGTCTTCGCGTACAAAAATGGGTCTTGGGTGCCGGTGGGAGCCAACAAAGTTCACTCGCCCAAGAGTTCCTTTCCAAAAAAGGACGAGAGGAATTACACGAGTGAACTGGACGATCTATTTAGGAGGATAAATTTGACTGTGCCCAGGAAAACGGCGCCTGTGCGGGGAACGAGTGAGAAACCGCTGGGGGAATTATTTCTGGAGTGGTTGAGCAAACACGAACAGGTCCTAAAACCTGTTGCAGCTTCGAGGTCCACCCCCATACCCGTCGTCGGATTGCAAATCGATTTCGACGAGGGCCCTTTGGGCAAAGCGGTAAACCGTGATACCAAAGTGACGTCACACCCTAAATTCAATCTCGTGGATTTCCCATTACTGTTGGGTCAAAACATGAGAAAACCCCACAAGTCCTACGAGCCTTATGGAAAATCACGAATTATTACTCGGAACTCGCCATTTGAACGGCCAATGAGTTCCTACCTTGAGCCAGAAATTTCCCAGGTCAACCAAAAAGGCCCAGATTCCAACGACGACCTCAAAACTCGATTTTACGTCAGGAAACGACGCGAGAAAAGCAACAAAAAAGTAGACGATGCAGTCAAATTCATCATAGAACCTCTCACCATATCACCACTTGATTTAGTTAACTTGGCAGATCTATCTTATTACGATTCCCAATCCAACATAACTAAAAGAGACGTATCACTTTTGGGCGACGATAGCGGTTTAAACGCCACGAATACAAAAAATATAAACATGTCAAAACCCCATTCAAGACCCCAAAGGAGTTCAAGACGCCATGTACATCTATTCTCAGCAGCAACTGGCAAACCTCTAAAGCCCCGACACGCTCATAAAATGCCCAAATTCGACGATGCGTTACCCGTTGAATGTCACGTGAAGAAACGCCACAGTAGTAAAATTTTCAACTCGAAAACCCAAAATATTGTTGATGCACTCACGCCAATTCCGTCTTCCGAAGAGTCCTACTCGGGGCAGCTTTTGCTCCGTAATGAAATTCCCAACGACCGGAAGAATAAGCTAAATGACCTTCCCAAATACGTGATGAAATTTCTCTCCCAATGTAAAGCGTTGATAGAGCAGAATTACGACGAGAACAACGGCAGAGATAATTATGAAGATGAAGAAGTGGTACCCAGTCATGATCCTTTGAACATCAAAACGCACGTAATTGCCAACGCCATCACAGAAGCCACACTTTTAGTCACCAACGAGGCTACAACAAATCTGGCCATAGATGAATTCGAATCGATCAGGATCAATAAACGACCGGTGAAGAAGAAGAGCAAGAATGACATTGTGAAGGCGGATAAGGGAGACATAGTGGACGGATGGAAGCAAACAGCGCGATCAAAGATGATGAAGCCCAAAGTGGAGCCTAAAAACCTACTTACGTATGATGGTAAGTTGTTTGAGTGCAAATAGAGAACATTCTGGGTCAATAGATCTCCTTAAAAAGTCGCCCGTAGACTAATTCTAATTTAGAATACAATATGACGGACGTCCACCACATTCCTGCAGGAATTAAATGTTGTCGCTGCAACTATGTATACCAAATCAATGACCGAGGTTATGTTTTATTTAAGCATGGTGAAAAATATGGCTCTCCTCCTCCTCGTCCTCATCATGGTGCGGCTCCACTATAGGATAGTTTAAGGAGATCAGAGAACCCACGAAGGTCTCTATTATTCAATTTACCTACCTGGAAACCCAGCTTTCTGTTACTACATCACTATACTATTAAATAAGCTGTAAATTTTACTGCTTAATTTCACTCACCATGCATTAAAGCATGCTTTAAAAAGAAATGCTAGGCAGGGCTCGAAATATCGTTCTGTTCGGTTCCTCCAAACCGTTCTGGTCCCCAAAAGAGCGAAAACCTTACTTTTTGGAAGCAGAATTGACCGGGAGTTGATAAATAAAGTTCCCATCTTGAACGTTCATGTAAGGAACTTTTATTTTTTCAGGAACTTTATTTCGAGCCCTGGTTCTTCGGGACCGTGCAAAGTGGTGTCACAAATCGGTGGTGTCATGCTGGTTAATTTTCTAGGTGATGATCTGTACGATGAAGATCTTGATATTCATGTTGGAGACACCATACGGCAGGCCGAAGAAAAAATAAACCGCAAAACGTACTACGCACCCGAACAGAATGCTTCGACATGCCATCAATTGTTTGATGACTATGCGCCCTCTGAAGACAGCTACACACCCCAGTGCGGTGAAGATGCTGACGTGACGACGCTCAACCCGGAGCAATGGAGAGTGCTGATGGACATGCTTAAGGAGAGGTGTCCATGCCCTGCGAAGTGCCCCGAGACAACGTGCGCACCTTCAACGACAATGTGCCCAACGACTTGTTCAAAGAAGAAGAAAAATGAATGTGGTGCGAGCAAAACTGTAAGCCCCAAGCCAAAATCAGATTTGACGAAGTATAAAACAACAAAATCCGCCGCGAAAGGGCACAAATCATCGAAATGCGAAACGCAATGTACCACTCCACGTCCAAGCACATGTCGAACCACTTGCCATGTTCCATGTCCGACGAAATGTCATCCCCCATGTCCCCCACGCACGACTACGTGCCCCACCACATGTCCAACTATGTGTCCCACTACATGTTCCACCACATGTCCCACAACATGCCCCACTCTTTGTCCAACCACATGTCCCACAATATGTCCCCCTCGTTGTCCAACCACATGTCCAACAACGTGTCCTACCACTTGTTCAACGTGTCCCACAACGTGCCCCACAACATGTCACACCCCGGGTCACACTACATGTCCCACTACATGTCCCACTACATGTCCCAACACATGTTCAACTACTTGTCCCACTACCGATGATTCATGTGATGACCTTGCACCTGACGAATACGAACCTCCCCGAAATATCAAGCAAAAAAACAAACCTTCAGTCCCTCAACGGTACCTCATCAAAATAGAAACCTCCAAGCCTAAACACTACAGTGACCTGGCACACCTTCAAGGTAGATCCAAACCGAACAATTGGTTCGACAACATCAAAAACCTCAAACTCCTCGAAGGACTCCGCTCCAATCAAAACCCCATGAAACCCAACAACGTGATGAACGCCCGAAGTGCTGCCGCTTTGACAAACGACCCTGAAAACGCTGAGAGGATGATAGCCGAAGGTGTCATCCCTTTGAAAACTGGAAGCTCCCTCAATCTGTACATATCATACGTCCTGAACAAAACCAAAGGGCACAAAGAGAAACTCTCGGCAACGAGCAATATCAAGGAAGACAAATTTTCCGGTGGAATGGCCGCCCGGAAGCCCTTTTACGATTCAAATGTTCACTCCGACAAACGTTGACCAATACAATGTGAGAAAGAACGCATCGAGGTCTGCGCTTTGGGATGCCCAACCTAGTCCAGCGAGCCTTTGGAAGAAAATATAAATTGAGATATTCATAAACTTATTTATTATGATCCCGTGCGATTTTCTGGATCTCTGGATTCCTAGATTTCTGAATTTTTTAACCTCTGGATATTTCTTGGATTTCGCGGATTTCTCTGAATCTGTTTATTTCTGGATCTCAGGATCTCTGAATCTCTGGATCTTTTACCGGATTTGTGGATCTCTTGAATTTATGGATCTATGGGTTCCTGCAATTCTGGATTTTGGGATTTCTGAGGCAAAGGTCCAATGAAGCTAATCACCTATTTCTGAAACTGGGAACTGGCCCGATAGTTGGGATGATTTCACTTTACTACTAGGAATTAGCTTAACTTTGGCGGCGTTGGATCGCCCCCATCAGTTTGGACTCTAACCGTTAGTAAGTAAATGTAGGAACTGAAATCAACTCATGCTTTAAAAAAAATGTGTTTCTAGATTGATTTGATTGGATATGCTTGGAGTTCCTGAACACACCTTCCGGTAAGTATGTTTACAGCGTCCAAGTAATTACATCAATTAACATCCCGCATTCGCTTCGCCGGAGGCATTGGAGGTAGAAATCCTGATTAGTGAGCTTTTACTATTTTACTGGAATCCTACAGACGTGAATCGATACGACCGATCACTAAGTCCGGCTCGATATTCTAAGATTCGTGCCCCGATGGGCATCCTTGGATTACGTCACGTCGATAATTTTCGGATAATAACCTTTCAAACTCTTTCCAGCCTGAAATCCGGAAAAACTCCGTTGCAAACCCCAAAATTTGGGTTTCCCCGAATTCCTGGGCGTGAGACCCCCACAAAATGTGGATAGTTTCGACGACCGCTCGGGCAACTGTGCATTGGTTGGTTCGTGTGACATTCCCAATAACGGTCTGCAGTTTCGTTTCAAGACGCCTAGATTCCAAAAACGAAATGTCCGTCAGCCGCCCGAGCCGTTTTGGGCAGATTTTTTTCCTTTTTTTTTTTAATCTTAAATTTTGACAAAATACTCAGTTTACCATGCAGTTGTGCCAGCAAGGTTTTTAGAACAATCGCCCAAACGGGAGGGTTTTTAAAAAAAATGGTTTTCGGGTATTATATCTAGTGGGATTTAGTTTTTGAAGTATTTTTGGACATCGAATCCATTTTTTGGGGTCCCACATCCGTCCTCAAACGTTATAAGAAAAATCCCGTTTTCAATAATCGAATTATTTTTAAAAAATTGATATAAAAATAGTTTCTATATAATTTATATCAAAGAATAATAAACCCTTGTGTAAAATTCGCATTGTTTTTCTTCGGAGACGACCAAAAGAAGTAAACTTTTTCAAAGGATGAAAATTGCCAATTTTGTCCTCACAACAACGTAAGTATTCTAAAACCTAAACATTTTAGTATTCTTTTTGGCCTCAAATATTCTAAAAGAGTCGAAACTAGAATGTGTTGAAATGATTTGATTAGCCTAAAACTACACAACCCGGATTTCTATGAAGGTATAAAGTCTAAACGACGGATACCTATGATAAATAATATAACGTAGGTAGGTACCTATGGAAAGTCCTGTGGCCGTGGTGGTTATTATAACAATTATAATAAGTGGCTCAGTGGTTTGAGCGTTGGACTGCTGAGTCAAAGGTTGCTGGGTCGATCCCAGCAGCCGCTAGACAACTGCCTTATACTGATAATCACCTCTCGGAAGGAAATGACAATTAACCTTATAATATAAGAGATATTATCTTGCCCAAGAAAGGCTCTCACATTTGCCGTTCAGAGCCGGTGTTAAATAGTAGGTCCCTGTCTGTAATAACACGCCCTACAGAAGATAGTAGCGAGAGGTTGCCAACGCCCATTAGCGGGTGTGGCACTCAAAGAAGAAGATGGAAAATCCAGTCTCCAATGTTGACAAGCGTGAGTCACCCTGAACCCGTCGACTCCATGCCCTTATGTGGGGAAGGGGCGACGCCTTCGTGTTCTTGCGCAAAAGAATAAAAGATGGGACATGTAAAGACCAGTGGCGCGAAAACGGTTTACCGAACTACGTTTTGAAAAACATTCACTAGTTTTATGGAAATTCGAATTTAGCTGAATTTAGCTGAAGAATGATCAGATGAATTCATCTAAAGTTTAATGAACTCGTTCAACAAAATAGGTATATAAATAACTGAGATTTATATACCTCTTTTGTTTGATGAAGGATGAAAGGTTCAAAATTATACCTCTTAATTCTGTGAATATCAATCAACCTCCCGGACGACGCAAAGCATTGTTGGCGCCATTGTCAAAGAGCTCTCTCGGAAGTCGAGAGGGGAAACACTGAAAGGCGACGATTTATTTATTTTCAGTCAAAGGGAGGGTGACATTTTACTGGATTGGGCTTCGGCTTCCATGTGACTCCGGCAGCCCGACGCAAAAATACGAACCGCATTGAAAATCCGCGATAAAAGCGCGGGTGATGGAGAAATAAGATCGTAAATTCGTTGGTGTAGGGTGTGTGTTGTACTTGAAAGCAGCTGCACCCTTCAAGTTGTAGGTTATAAGTTATAACCTACAACCATGTCATTGTTATAACTTATAACAATGACATGGTACAGCAGGGTAAGTCACGGATAATTCAATTTATTCTCTCTTCAGATTAAATCTGAAGAGATCAGTAAAAAATATTGTTCCAGAAAAATCGTACTGAGAAAAGAACATCGTTGACATTAAATGCTCAAATGACATTGTTCATTCAAATTTTGTAAATGCCGATGAATGAAAATGTCAAGAGAATATAATAATCATATTTTCTTGTGGTAGTTATTCAGAAATAGCTCAACTTATCGGTAAAAAGTAAAATTGAACCATAAACAAAACGTGCTTTGGAATTAATTGCTTGGGAAGAGGTTATTAATTGATTTGTCTTGTGATAGGGATGTTGGGCGTTGAAAGGGGCGAAGGGTCGTTTTCCAAGGGCTTATTCAAGCTACAAATCCCAACCTCTCCTCCTTTACAAACCTCACACCCCCCGAGGGTGCCCCCGGAAATCCTATTAAGCACCAGCAATAACTTGACTCTTTTGTCTGTACCCCTTTGAAGTGAATACGGCGGTACAGAGGCGGAAGAGGTTGTTCTAAAAATATATTGCAACCATCAAAGATATAGATTATATCTTCATGGGGTCGCCTCATTTGCATTCGGGATTGGTGTACACATGAACTGATGCGTTGAATATGCAAGAGATCAAGTCATGAAAGACGCTATCACTTCTACAGCATACGGAAGGGTAATTTTGATTGCAATTTCTATTGACAATCCGATCTACCTACAGCGGAAAATCAGCTACAAGCTTGTCCTACAATTTTGTCCATACAAAATCAACTAGTCCATCTATGTTGAGCATAATATAAATTTGAACAAATTCATTTATTTGTTTTCGTTGAATTCATGAAGAAGAATGATGAAAAGGTGGTTCGTACAAACACGTCGAACTATAAAAAGGCGATTTCAGACGAAGTAGTCTATTTCCACGATAAATAAAATAATAACTTTTAGACGCGTTTTGGTTGATTAGACCATCATTCAACCAAAACGCGTCTAAAAGTTGTTATTTTATTTATTTAGATTACTTCGGCTGAAATCGCCTTTTTCTAAGATGGATTCCCACTATCTCGCCGCATCCACCTTACGTTACGTCGAACTATTCCTGAATTTTGGGGATCCCTGCTTCGTCTTCCAGACTCATAATATGAGTATATTGTACTGCTGCGCCTGGCGAGCTACGCGTAGTCACAGCGAAATCGTCGTTCTGACGGCAAATTGGATTGACGACTTGGATTGATGACTTCACGGCTAACCTGCACCGCCTAGCGTGGCGGACGAGCATGCCCGGCCCCGAGGGCTTCGGAGCTGCCCAGCATTTGCAGACTGAGGCTGAGGTTTTACGCCGGTGGAGCAGGTATGTCTCCAGCCCGTCATGATGTAGGAAGTTTGCTACCTTTGCAGCAAGGTCCTGGCAGGCAGCGATGGACCTAGTTGGGGATAACATCTGGTTAAGCAACGCCCCCCAAGCAAGTGCTCCCGCTCGGGGTTGGAAGCCTCCCCTCTCCCGCTCTTCATGGATGACAGGTGGTGAAGCAAGCCAAGCCAAGTTGGTACGCCTGGTGGCGCTCCCTGGTTCCTACCAGGGGGGCTCTGCTGAAAGCCCCACGGGCTCTATTTTAACAGTTGCCACAAACAAACCTTTCCCAGTCAAAACCCATGACAGAGCATCGCGGAACTGGGTTGCTGATAGAACAGTTTGGGAAGCTCCTTCGACGTTCTTGAGATCGAGCAGTCCTTCAGGTGAGTTTGGTTAGACCTCTGCACCATCGGCAAACAACCACTTTGCAGTCCTTCAGGTTTCTCTGTCAAATGTCAGATCTATATTCTTGGGGTTTCTTCAGAGCGTACGGCGTCACATGCTCTTTGAGAGACATTTTCGCATCCCTCAGCCTTCTTCGGGTTCTGAATAGCCCTCCAAGCTTCTCAGGCAGACTCAGCAGGTCTCTCTCCGAGTCACTCACTTCTCGTTTCGCGGTCACCAGTAGTACCTTTTTTCGGATACCCTTTCATTAAGGCCCGTATTCATCGGCTCAACCTCCAACTATTCCCTATGAGAAGAAGCTCCATTCGAAAGGCAATGACTCAGTGGGCGTAGCGTTAAACAATCGTTCAGCATATTTTTAAAATTTTATTCGCACAAGAATATTTGTGAGGTCTTGTTTCTAATAATATTATAAGCTGGTGTTTGACGGCTCTAAAAAAAACTCGAGGTGTGGCTGTGGATGAAGACATACAAAATTACCTTGTACCCCATCAAAGGAAAGCAAACTGACGATCTAACCCGCTCGTATTATGAAACTTTTCTAAATCAATGAAGAGCTCATCTTGAAAGTTGGGGTAGGCCAACTTTTTGAAAAGGCGAGTCTGCCGCAGAGGTAAACACAGGAGAAAATGTGGGTGGGAGTGAAGAGGAATTTTCGCTTTAAGGCCAACAGGAGTAATAGACGCTTTTCTGTTCTGTTTCGCTCTGCTGGGAAACTTCCCTTGGGCGATTAGGTGGCTTATAAATGGCTTTAGGAAATTATTAATGTTTCACCTTGTGCCGAGTAGGAGGACTTTGAAAGGGAAAGGGCGGGATGGATAATAGCCGAGTGTGAGCTTAGTTGGAGGTTCATAATCAAGTTGGAGACGATTTTGGCTGAAACTGGTTTTAGCTCGTGTGATGTTAAGAATAATTTCTTGACACACCACTAAAAGAAAGATGAAAATTTAATGCTAGTGCAAAATGGCCAATGCAGAGGTCAAATTTTGATTAAACATTGAGGAAGAAAGCAAACGTTTATCCTTCACGTTTATCCTTCATAAATTGTTTCAATTACAGGACAGAATAACCCCTGCATAGTTCTGACTTTTTCAGGTTGGATCTAGTCGAAAAACGGGACAGTGAACGATGATAAGCCTTCTCAGGGAACTAAGCTGCTCACCCCAGGACAGGAAGAATAACGTGAATTATTCACCTTTTTTTCAATTTCTTCCGTTTCTTTCGAGCCCCTTAAATGCCACCAAAGGAAAACATCGGACACGTATCACGAAAATGTGTTAGAACGTATTCTGAACTCTACTTTCAACTTGAAGTTTTGATGAGCTGTGCGGTATTCGGTTTGAAACGGTATTAATAAAAACCAACCAACCACAACGATGTTACGGTTTCTCACTCGACTCTTAGCTCCTCTAATTAAAATTCACTCGAACTTAACTAATTTTTGAACGGCTTTGTACTTCGAGAAGTTTGGGGCGAAGTTAGTCGCGTACGAGGTATATCTCTATCGCTCTGAACAATACCCCAGCACTTCGGGATGGAGGAAGTCCCTCCCAAAGAAAATTCGTTTCCATAACTCCCTTTCCAGAAGTTGAGCTCACAACCGTAATCTCTTTGCTGGGCAAAATAAACTTGCAAATCCGAGAGGAAAAGTCGGCGTGAAGCGCGTTGGGGAGAGAAACTTTCAAAAGGATGGGTAGCATTCAAAGAAGGTTAAAGGTGGGTTGGGGCGAATTAAGGAAATTAAAGGCTTTTTCCGCACGAGGAGGCAAAGGACTTTCAGATCGCCAAGTTGAACGATCAGAAGAAAATCAGCAGTTCTCGCCGACTAATGAGGAGACTTCCCAACCCACACAACGTATAACTCAATTTTATTTTTGGAATTTATTTTTATTAAAACTTCTTTCACTGGTTATTCTTTTTTTGGCAAATTACTTCACAGATGAAGCAGAACGTCTCCACCAACGCTCAACCTTTTTCGGGGCTGAGCACTTCTTTTCACAGATGGCAAAAGATGGAAATATTACCAAAGGGCTCGAGGAAACGGCATAATTGGATTATACGGCGAATGCGAATCGATTTCCTCCCCAACTAGCCTCGGGGAGCATATTTTCGTACTTTCACCAAATCCCTCTTGACGTCTCGTAAAAACATTGGTTCCTCGGGGAGAGTTCCAATTCGAGAGTTCCGGTTCGGCTACTCTTTGAAAGTTGGTTAATTGCTGACTGTTGGGGCGGAGGAGAGACCGAAAAGTTTGCTTTTAATCCTATAACTCCATCATTTTCACGGTCGTTAGGAACTTGACTATGGATTTATACGGAAAGAAGAGGGAGGTCCATTAGAGAAAGCAGAAGGAGGGGGAATGCTGTGATAGGCAGATATTTGTATTTGAATGATTTCACAGTAGCACACGGGCAGATTCCAAAGAATTAGGGAAGCGAAAACTGGAAATAATTGAGATCAAACCAGTGTTTAGGCATGCAAAACGAAATTTGATGGGGTTCTGAAGCATGGAATGGAACTGATGACTAAGGGTTTTGCTCAGTAGGGCGGAAACCAATTTTTTGCTTCTCTAGGCCCACTTGTTTGACATAAAAAAATATTGATTCCAACAGCCTTAAGATGGATTATCTTGGCGGGAGGTCCATAATCAACGTCGTTTCCTCTCAGGCTATTTCGTGAAGTGATGGCTACTTGGTGAAGCGAACCAGCCAGCATTCTTCTGAATGTTTCAAGATGCAAAACGTCTGGTTCCATCAGTCTTATTACTTGTACAAAATCCCCCCCTAAAAAGGCTGTCCTTTTCACTTCATTGAGCTGTTAGAATTGAAAACAAGAGGGCTTCTCAGGGGAACAAAAGAGCCCGAAAGGACGTTGTAATACCGGGTATCCTTATAACCCTGAGATAAAGTCGTTTCCTTAACGCTGCTATAGTGAGGGCCCCTGTCAACCTAAGTGGAAAGAAAACGGAATGACTCCCCCTGAAAACCAGGCAATTAATGGAGCAAGGGATGAAAAAGCAATAGCCAGGAGAGTAGTGGCAAAACGGGAGAAAAAAAGGAAAACGGGAGGAATAATGAGAAAATCCTGGGATAGAAGATTGGAAGGTAATGAGAGTTGTGAGGCAGGCAAGCGCCAAAGCGGAATCGGTGAATGGAGTGCGCGAAAAAGATAGCGGTTGAGAAAATGTTCGCATCGCCTGAATTTAAACAGAAAAACCCGCTAACTTGAAGCCATAGACGTTTTCGAGGCCGTTTCCTTTTCCATTATACCAGGGAAGAGGTATAAATACACCCCGGAACGCTCATTCAAATGAGACGGATCGTTTGCAATACACAGAAGCGAGTCGGCTCAGTGGAAACGGTTTCAGCTCAGGGCGGTAATGTATGAGCAATTTGGAGAGAAAAGCTAGCCCCGGTTACACCCTTGTAATAGCTAAACTGAACATTCCTTGAACCTAATACGTAAACCAAAGGGTAGTGTTTAAATGTACACACAAATCCTTGGAAAGGGCATTGGAGGAGAATTATAATTTGAATTCATTGCAAGGTGAAATCAACAGAGTAGCGAATGAGGAAGAAATGCAGCAGAGTGAATGAGGAACCTCAAGGTGTAGCAGTGCTTTTCTCACCCTAACCACCTCATTGGCCTGATGAAGATTGTATATTAATCGAAAGCTCAGGGGAAAAGGCGTAATTCTGTTTTGGCCCCGTTCCCGATACCTGACAAATTTATCTTTATAAACACCGTCCATGTCATAATGTACCAGAGGGTAGCGTCGATTCTCTTTGCATTTTCTATTTTTAATCCAGGTCCTTTGGGTAGACACCAGACAAAAGCACCAGCTTCGGCAACCACCGACGTCAGATATGTGTACAGAACCGGATGGAAAGGGAGTGATACTCTACAGAAACGGTGGAATGGGGGGGGGGGGGGGGGCTACGCCTTCAGGGCACAATGAAACTACTTCATCCTCTGGCCACTTCCTTCTTCTTCCACAGGTTCTCATTGAAGAGCCCTTGAAGGCTCTCACCACCCTTTTTGGTTCGCCTTTTCTCCGGTGAACGATGGCGGACCGGGAGTGTTTCCTATTGGTGCTTTCTATTTTACCTCTCTTCAACGTCCAGGAGAATATTTCTTCTTGTATTCTCTTTCAGCTATTTTTAACAACAAAGTGGGCGGAAGTGTGGCGATAGGGATGGAGCTTTGACGCAGCTCACAATACTAGTCATGAGATTCAATCAGAAGTTGACCAAACAGCTTGAACGACTCTAATAAATAGAATGCTGTTTTGTCGATTTCTGAAAAAAACATTTTCTATCAGTCATTTTGGAACTTCCCAGTGAAGGGTGCGGGGTTTGAGGCTCTTACATAAGAAGCTCTTGTTGGCAAACCTTTCAATGACCTGAAAATATCTCGCTGAGGAGTTTACAGAAACTACTGTAGAGTGGACTGGTGCAGGACGTGACCAAGGATGTATATATCCATACTATAGTATAGCACTACAAGGATGTGCTAAGGAACTTCACATACCGGTAAAGCATCCTCTCCTGACGGTCTGCCTCTATGTAGATGCGGTAGTACATGAAGAGCATGATGACGCCTGGTACCCAAAACGAAGCACTGGACGATACAATAGCGTAGCTTTTGTTCACCTGTTGGAGAACCAGTCCAATCAATCTCTAGTACGAAAACTCAGATCTTACTTCGTTACATTCAATGCACAGCGTGCCATTGCTACTGACGTATACACAAAGTGTGTAACAAAGAGGGTACAACAAAAAAAGTAAAAAATTCGGCACTATGGGCCTCGCCAGATGCTTTTTGCTTAGAGCCTACGGCTGAAATTCAAGAAAAATGGAACATGCTTTATTAACCGTGGGATTGAATCTGGCGTGTTGGAAAAGTAACTATCCGACGCCGAACTAGTGGCCTGACGGTAAGACAAGTGAAGACGCTGAACTAGTAGCCTAACGTAAGAGAGGTGAGGACGCCGAACTAGTGGCCTAACGGTAAGACAAGTGAGTATGCCAAACTAGTGGCCTGAGGTATATTTATACATTACGTAATATATAAACGTGACACTCCCGCGTCTCCCTCCCGAACTAACGTTTTTGTGTAGTTAGGTCACGGCTAAAGCATGTTCCAAGCTAAAATTTGTTTAGGCAAGCTGCTAACCATGATGCAGGTCTTGTTCTTACCTCGAAGCTGCATTCATCTGGATGATTCCGGACGTATTCAAGGTGAGACTTGGTGGTGTACCATCCGAGAAAAATTGGAAGGAAGGACACGAGCGCCGGGGATGCCCAGACCACCGCCAGCATCATTGATAACCGCCGCTGCGTCATGATCAAAGGGTAATCCAGAGGCTGGACAATCGCAAAGTACCTGTAAAAGGTAAGTGGAGTCAATTTTGGTGAACCTCGATCGCGTGCAATACCTTGATTTTACATAAATACCTACCTATCTACAGATATGCAACACAAGTGGAGTATTGACACGGTACTAAAATAGACGTCCAGTGAGTTCCATACGTCGCACATGAACGGGCCAAACAGCCAACGGCCAGTGATTTCTACGGAAGCATTGAAACACATCGCCCAAATTGCGACGAGCATATCCGCCAACGCCAGGCTGACGACGAAATAGTTGGTGATGACACGAAGCTTCCGGTGTCGCATTACGCTTACGATGACGAGAAGGTTGCCGAACAGGGCGGCTACGATAATAACCACCATCACGAAGGTCCTGAAAAAGAAAATTTATTGGAGCTGTTATCTGGGTTAACATTCTGACAGCGACAAGCAGTGTTTTCCCCACTTGCCACTTACTTAGCAACAAGAATAACAGTGTCTGCCCGGCTAGCAGCGACGCCGACGTCGACTCCGATTCCCGGCAGTGGCGCTCCGGTGGTGCTGAAGGTGGCGGTGGCGTGACTCGTGAAGTCATTGAAGACGTTTAAAGCGGTACCGGCTGTTGTAGACGATATCGGCGCACTCCTGTTCGTCACCATCCCTCAGGGAACGCCCTCTTCTTCAGCCATTACTTCTAGTCCTGAAACAGAAGATTTTACTGTTGCAAAATGTGTCACCTCCCGATTTGATTTGCAAACCACGGATGTTTGAGAGGACGTCACGACATCCTCTCAGGGGAAAAGGAAGGCGTCATCCAAGATTCATGTCGTGGGTGTTGAATAAACGACGAACTCGAGTCAAAATGTTGCTAACAGAACCACTTGCCTTCGAGAATCGTTGATTGCTTGGAAATTGATGCTACTGCCTACGTGAATTTCGCCCTCCAACGTTTCAACCCACGCCCAGCCTTTGAAAGGGTAAATTGACTGCTAAAAGGCGTTATTGAGTATGACCTATGTTCCAAAGCATTTTTTATCTATTGGCTTATAAAATGTTCAGCATAAACGAATACAAGTATTAACTCGTTTCTTTCTCGAATACAAGTTTTAATCAATTAATTTTTTACTACCTACCTACCTAATTTTATTGTACATTGTGTTCTTTTTAGTCAGGCACCCTGTTTTGGAAGATTCAAGTTACCCAGCAAGTTTCTTTTCTAGTCTAGTAGGCTGAGTACTGGGACTAAGACAGACTTAAGTTTACTGTGCACTTAGTACCCATTTTCATTGACAAATGATAAATATTAGGATACAATAAGTTAGTTAGCAGCAGGGAGGAGAGGAAATGAAATTTATTACCAAAAGCAAAGTTAACTGGTATTTAATACCAAAAGCAAGTTAACTTTTCTTGCTACGTTTAGAGCCCTCAGGTGGTTTGCTCTGAGGACCTGTTTGACTTTACAAGTACCCTCATTATAATATAATAGTACTCCCACATTATGCCACAGACGTTATAAAGTTTAGATGAATCCCCTCTAAGATAAAAAAAAAAGTTGCCTCTCGCCTTCAAATTTTGTAATAAGGCCAGCTTATTTCACCATAGGTTGACCGGTATGGAATTTACGTTAACTGGTTCGAAAATCTAAGAATAATAATAACAATTATTATTATTTTGGATAAACTGTGCAAGTTGTTAAATCAATAAAAACTCAAAGAAAAAAAAAAAAGCTGCAAAGTTTACACAAGGGTTTAGTATTCCTTGATTCAGGTTAGGAAGTGTTGGAAAATTAAAAAATAAATTCTGTACAATGTTTGGACGAATGTGGGCTCTGTAAAAATGGATTATGCATCCAAAATTACTCGGAAAAGGACACCTTATTAAATGTTGACCTCCTCGGATCCACCAAAAAGCCCCATAGGGTGGTGAATCGGATCGTTCTGGGACCCTCAAAAATGGATTCTACGTCCGAAAATACATCGAAAACGACATCTAACTCGAACCCAAGCCGAAACCCTTCAAACCCCCTTTTTACCTCTCGTAGCCCCTTTTCGGCCCTACGGGTTAGGGCGATCGGGCTGAAAACCTAGCGGGCAACAACTAGAAGTTAAAGCGAGTAAACAAAAAATCCTACTGCCCAAAACGGCTCGAACGGCGGACGGCGCGCCGCGGCAAAGGGCAAAGCCGGAAAAAAAAAACCACTAACATGAAAAAGTTCGCAAAACTAAGATAATGTCTTATAGTAAAGTAGTAAACTGTAGCCGTTGTCCTGAAAGAATTTATTTTCAGCTTGGAGCGAGGGGTACAATGTGAACTTTCTTGAGGCTTCGAAAAGTAGGCACTTATAAACATAAACTTTGAAAAATTCGTATGTGTTCAATTTCTAAGATAGAAACCTGAAATGTTTAGGGTGTCTTTCGGATGTGTTAAAGAAAATTAAGAACCTTCAACCCGGTCGAAATATCACGTTCTTCGTGGGGGGCTGAATTATTTGGTGATTTATGGTGATTTTAAGGAGTGATCCCGGGTTTCTAAGCTTTCAAAAAAAGCTCCACCGACCTCCGCTTTGGCTGGGCGATTTTTCGAGTCTAGACACTTTAGGGAAGCTCTTGTAAAAATTTCATCTGCGATCATTTGCGGTGCAATCATGTGCATGTGGACGCAGGATTCATTTAAGAGTGAAAAACATGGTCGATTCGGCCGCTTTCAGCGCGATAAACGAGATTAATCAATCATAAAAGGTGTTTACTCCGCATAGCTGGAGGTTTATAAACCTCCATAAATGGGCTGAAACTTTGATCATTCACAAGATCGCACACCACACATTTGGTCAGTATGCCGCTTTGAGGAAACGCCGCAACAATGCCAGGGCTCACGATTCGCGATATTGAATGCGCATTCCGACCGTTTCGTTGCAGGTAAATTGGCTGATTCTATCAGGGGAGAGTGTGACTCACCAACTACATCGGATGTGTCGATTGACTCCAAGGCCACGTGTGATTTTTGTTTTCAGATTTTTAAAAGCACAATTGGAGTTTTTTACACGAAAAACAGCCGTTTTGCCCCACTGTGCGGCGTACGGCGGACGAAATTTCGTTTTTGGAATCTTGGACCGGATAATTTTGAAGTCGATCAGAATTTTCGACCTCCGTCGCGATATCATCGGTGTATTGATCCAAGAATAATAAACCAGCATAGATGGGAGACCCTAAAAGTAGGCTGACGTTCAAAGTTTCCCTAAAAACGATGCCTCATTCGACCTCCAAGCCAACGTCCTCGAAAGCCCCATTAAATTGCTAATTCTGTAGCCCCAGAGATCCCCAGGTGACGAATCCAGTTGGCTGGGTCGAATACCAACATTACTGGATTCTTCGAAATCTACTTCGAAAACAACCCCTCACTCGACCCTTCTGTCAAACACCTACAAAAACCCCTCCCTACAGCCCCTTTTTAGCCTCAAGGGTGCTGAAAACCTTGCAGGCAGTACTGGAGATCCGAGAATAGATCAAAATTTCGGGGTAAAAAAAAAAAAAAAAAAAAAATCTACACGTCAATAGGTAGGTACTTCAGGAAAGAAGTAAGGTGAAATTTTGAGACCAAAATGTACTACTCCAGCCACGAAGATAGCCAAATTACAGTAGGCTGACGATCAAAATTTCCCCAAAAACGATGCCTCATTCGACCTCCAAGCCAACGTCCTCGAAAGCCCCATTAAATTGCAAATTCTGTAGCCCCAGAGATCACCAGGTGACGAATCCAGTTGGCTGGGTCGAATACCAACATTACTGGATTCTTCGAAATCTACTTCGAAAACAACCCCTCACTCGACCCTTCTGTCAAACACCTACAAAAACCCCTCCCTACAGACCCCTTTAGGCCTCAAGGGTGCTGAAAACCTTGCAGGCAGTACTGGAGATCCGAGAATAGATCAAAATTTCGGGGTAAAAAAAAAAAAAAAAAAAAAAAAAAAATCTACACGTCAATAGGTAGGTACTTCAGGACAGAAGTAAGGTGAAATTTTGAGACCAAAATGTACTACTCTAGCCACGAAGATAGCCAAATTACAGTAGGCTGACGATCAAAATTTCCCCAAAAAACGATGCCTCATTCGACCTCCAAGCCAACGTCCTCGAAAGCCCCATTAAATTGCAAATTCTATAGCCCCAGAGATCCCCAGGTGACGAATCCAGTTGGCTGGGTCGAAAACCAACATTACTGGATTCTTCGAAATCTACCTACTTCGAAAACAGTACCTTCGGTTATGTACCTAGGTAACATAACCAAAATTGTACTGACGGCTTCTCTCTGGGGTCGTTCTCTCCTTGCCTGGAAAAGGACCTTTGGCGACAGATGAACTGAAAACCCTATCAATATTGGCGCGAAGAAGTAACTGAACAATTCCGGATCAACGATGCCTAGACAACACCTAAATAACCAACCCACGGGCTTTCAACTTTCCGAGTAATAAGGCGTTGAATACCCCACCGATACATACGTACCTATCTACCGCTTATGGATGTTCCCATGGAAGAGAAGAGCTCTCCCCTGGGAACTTCCACATGCGGTGATGCTAGATGAAGACGAACATAAATGACGAAACAAATTTGTCAGTTTCGAAAATTAAAGTGTACGTAGATAGTACCTACCTAGGATGTTGTTGAGTTCTAGACCAGAGAATACCAAACTTTTTTGACCGCCAAACACACACACACACACCCTCATCCGTCCACGAACAAATTGCAAAAACGGCAGCTTTTCGACATAACCAATTTGCAACTTGTCGTTAACGTCGTTAACTTACACGTTAGAAATATAACCACCTGTAAAAGAGACAAGAATACAAACTATGCCTACAGAGTGCATGATGCAGCATCAAATTTTGATGATGAAACTAGGGCTGCGACATCGAATTCCATGTTTTGGGTGCGATGTTTGTATGGTATCGATGTTTTACTTGCGATTCTATCGATGTTTCTTCTTTTCCCTTGTTATTGTGTAGTCACCACAAATTTGGAAAAATAATTTTAAAACCCAAATTTTTTTTACTTTCCAAAATTAATGATCAGAAGGAAGTTTCTCAGATCAGGAGTGAGTTCATCTTAATTAAAGTTGGAGTGATAATAATTAACATTTATTATTTTGCCGAGTGCGAGGGAAAAATGTACTCAGAATCTGGTGTTCACAAAATCATTGGTACATATTTCGAATTCCAATTTTTGGAGTCCCCAAAGTCTAAAAAGCCTGATTCACAATTCTATTTTCCCAACGAACCAGTATCAACACCACCACCTCGGTTTAAAGAGGAGTAAGGAAAGTTGAATCGAACAACAGTGATGAAGAAGTGGCGCAGGGTGGTGGCGAAAAAGCCAGGTTCAGCTCTGACAAAGTAAATTCAAATTCCTTCAGTTTGTTTCAATCGTTATGGGCAGTTCTGTAAGTCGTTAGATAAAGTAACATTCTCTTGATCAGCGAAGCAACCTTGGACGCAACTTTAGTACTCGATGGAAAGCGATGTAGCAATAGGAAAATGCTTATTTTTATCACCCCTAACTGCTATCTTTCTTGTTCTTCACTGTTGGTATTTCGTAATCAGATCACTTGGTTGGCTTAGATCATCCGCGATTGTAATTTCATGAAAATATAAACCTGCAAAACACCAGCAAAGCTTTTTACGGCTCCTCTGTGAAGCACTGGGAGGGCTCATATTCATGATCAAAACCACTATGGCACTCAAATGAAATACATTTTCGCATCTTTTAAGTGTATACGGCTCAGGCTGCGACCTGAAATAGAAAGGTAATAACTGTCTTCGCATAATCACCCTCTCTGAATAGCTTCGCTTATTAAGCCCTTCAATGTGAAAAGGAGAAAGGGGACGTCTCTGAGAGACAGGGCGAGTCCCATTTTAATGAAGATGACAAATCCTCCCGCCAGTTTTTTCATTTTTCCCGTCCGAATGAAAAATGTCTTTGTAGCGTTTTCCTTCCTTTCGTGGGAGAGACATTTTCGGTCGATCGCCTTTTTTTCACGACGACTGCGGCGAGCGTCCGAACAATCCCAGAGTTGTTGATTCGGCTGGGGGAAGGTAAATCATCTCCACTCGCCGTCGCCTGGCTGTAATCAAAGAAGTTATTGTCCTAAGGGGAGCAAAAGACCCATCTTTGAAGTCCCCTACCATCTGCGGAGGTAAAAAGGAGGGTTTTTGGTACTGTATTAGAGTCTATGGGGCTCAAAAGAGCTGTATAGAAGATTTCATTTGTGAGCTGAGAAGGCATTTGGGGACAATTTTGAAAATAGAGAAAGAAACTGAAAGAGATCAAGAGGCACCAAACCAAATCTAGAATAAGAAACGAAAGACTATTAGAACTCATAAAAGGAATGATATTATCTAATGTGAATGTAAATCAACAACAGACAAGGAGGAACCGTATTCACTTGTCCAGAACCATTTTTACAACTCACATTCGATAAGATTCATTTTCTACCTTTTTCGGGAACATGTGGTGTTGGTTTGGCCGGAAAATGTTTGAAAATAAGACATTTGCTGGGCCAATTCCACTTCGAAGAGAACGTCGTTGAGTCTCTTGACCACGACCCAAGGACCAGTCCATGTTGGTTGCAACTTGGGACAAACCCCCTGCTGCCGTTTCAGGTCGAACTCCCCAATTCTATCACCGACCTGCTTGGTAGGGTGCGGTGCGAGCCTGACGCAATTTAGGCAGGTCCTACTCCAGGCTCGTACCTATGTCTGCAGTCGTACCTGGCCAGAAAAAACGGAGGCAAACCTTTGCCAGTGTCTTCCAAAATCCAACGTGTGGGATTGTGATGGTATAATTGTATACAATTCCTACAAAGCCCATTCTATAGAATTTCTCTACCGGTACCAGCTTTGTACCAGGTTTATTTTCTCTACCGGTACCACCAGCTGCAGGCTTCTTGTGAATCTGTCTATACACTTGAAAACCAGCTCCCCATATCGGACTTCCAGCAGTGCCCACCCACTAACCAGCTGGCGTATCTCCACGTTGCATGCTGTGAGTTACTCCATTGGTGGGCATCTCCCATCCTTCACTGAAGGACCTTCAGCCACTGGATCACCAGTTGGATCTGGGGTCTATGTACCCTTGCTCCTGCCTCCGGCAATATGCACTCGTCGCTGCATGGTATTCGTGATAGCCCGTCTGCGTTGGAATGCTGCTTTCCTGACCTGTGGAGATCGTGAAGTAATATGTCTGCAGAGCTTCAATCCATCTTGCCAACCGTTCTTCTGGAATCCTGGATTCCATTTCCTAAATAAGGCTGTCAGCGGCTAAACTCATTTTTCGTATGGAGTCTATTCGCGTGAAGAGTCATGAAACTACTCCGCTTTTCACGGGAGCTAGACTGGAATAGAGTGAAATAGAGTGGCTTGATCCCATGGACCGGTGGAGTGGATCCTCTAGCGACCACCGAGCGAGTAAAATTATTACTTTGATCTCCGCCAAGACGAGGGCACCCTCTTTTTAGCTTCTCCGCCCCGCCCATCCGTATCAACACCATGTCGAAGGGATGGGCCGGTGGTGGGGTTGCGGGAGGGGTAATTCGGTGATACCAGAGGCGGTGACGAGAGGAAGGTCTTCCACCTTGACGGGCGAGACTTGTTTCTTCTTAGTAACTGGTGGGGGAAGAGGGGTTCAAGGGCCTTGGTCATTCAGAAGGGATTATGGGCACAGAAGGAAATTACGTTTAATCCTTTGGGGCAGCCAGGACATATACTCGAGTCTTCTTTAAAGAGGATTTATTAACCAGAGTGAAATTCTCTACGTATTTTCAATTAATCTTGTTATAAGAAGCTCTATTAATTTAGAATTGGAATTACCAATCAGAAAAATACAACCATACATTTAATTTATCACGCCTATCTACTTGATGAGCTCCCTTCAGTTCTAAAATGAAATGTTTTCTTAATATAGTACGAGAAATTATACCAGCTAAATTCCGTCTCTAAAGGGAAAGAGGCCAAGTAAATTTCGCAAGGGAACCCGAACAGTTTCCGACCGCTCATTAATGAAAACAGGAAAATTTAATGAGCTCTCAGAGTATCAAGTTGACTGCAAGAATACTCCCGCTTTTTAGAGGGTATGTATTTCAGGCTGAGGGTAGAAGAAATGAAGTTCCTTAATATTTTCTCTTCTCTGTGTACTTTTGACAATTTCAATTATTCTTTGGCAAACTTGAGCCAATCGGGAAGGCTTTTGGGCGATGAGTTGGAATTTACTTTCCGTTTGTATTGTCTCCCTTTGAGGAATGTAGCAAAATGAGATTATAAGAAGAAAGTAGGAGACGGGAACTTGGGAACAAAGGTTAAATAAGACCTTATAATATTATTCAAATTAATCATGTTCTTAAATTGCAACCTATATACCCTTCATACCCTTCACAAACATAATGCAAGCTGTAGATTTCATTTTCAAGTTCACATTATGTCCTGCCAGTTTGCTTGGCAAGACCTAATGGGCATGTACAAAAAAAAATTGTATCTTAATCCCTACCCTCTCAGGTTATCTCTTACAGTTAGCCCTTCAGAATTTCTTCCATCCACCCTCCTCCAATATTTACACTACCGACGAACATCTTCAAGCGCTACAAGGACAGGAGGAAGGATAATAAGACCACGCAACTGCTTCTGCATTATTCATACTCCGTACAGAACGTATCTCTAAATCCAAAGCAGTGCGACACAAAGCTCGCGTTTGGATCGTTTATAGGCCCCAAACTCTTAAGAGTTGCAATAAAAATGAGGCTTCTGAACATCGTAAATAAAACACAGGTGTGCGGTAGTACAATCGCACTTGTATTCACTTGGCCATCAATGGAATAATTTATTAATGTTATTGATTTTTCGCCGTCACTTATCTCGTCTTTTTCACATAAGGTGTATGGTCAATATTTGATTTAGGTTCCTCTTGGGGAACTGGAGCAGTGTGTACTAGTGACGGCGTGTTCCCTTCCCTGTGTAGTGTGGATTTCTGCAGAGCTGGCAACTGTTTGCCCAACTCAACTGTTTATCAACGACTTGGTTCATGCCATGCCGTGTAGGATGAAGGTTGGGGCGAACCTTGATATAAAACTTTTATCATATCATGCGGATGATGTCATTTTCGCTGTGAGTCCCCTGGACATAATGTAATAGGTACTTAGAAATAATATTATTGCTTGTCTTCAGGATTATTGTGAGCAGAGGGGTCCATCTAGATAATAACCTGGAAACGTAGAGCTCGGTTGACCGTAGAGTTTGGAAGGAATGGAAATATAGGAAACGCACGTACCAAAAAACCGTCTCCAGTTTTCCAACTGATTCTTATAGATTTTGGGGCGCTGAGTCCAGGAAAAACCAAAAAAAAAAATTTTTTTTTACCTATGTAAGGATTGTCTAACTAGAAAAACTACCTCATTATATTTTAGGAGGTTTTATTCATTCTATACATGTAGCAGGAAGATATGAAGGGGGGGGGGGGGGGGAGATCCAGTCTACGCCAAGAGAAGCATTCAGGGGAAGAAGAAACGGGCCCACCACGAGATTAATAATAAATCAATTATTATTGACCCCCAAGACTGACTTAAATTTCTTCTTTTTTTGCTCTTACTAAATTTCGAAATGAAAATTTGTTGGTTGTTAACGCAGTGGAATGAACCTTATTTTTAACCCAGTGGCAAAGGATAACCCAATGTAAAAAATCTGAGCGGGATGAAGCAAATTGGCTTCTAGATTTAGATTCAACCCACCGAAAAACGTTAAAATCAGTCAAAACATTCAAGGTTGTTAAATTTCGTCTACCTGTGTACTTAATTTAAAAAATTGAAATTCGAAATAGCTTCAGGTAATAAAATGTAAAGGCAACATTTTTCGCGCTAGCTTTGAATCGCCATAAACACTTTTCGTATAATTTCGAGTTTGATAATGAGGATATCTCAAGTTGGCTGTATGCCTCCCCAGACTGATGGACAGTATGTTCATTGCTGTATGCATGTTTTTTCTTTTTCTTTTGACCGGTTCCTCTCTTGTGAATGGATTGTATTTGTTCTCTTTTGTTCACTCCTTCCACAAATATAGTGGAACTGTTCAAATAAAAATATATATAATTGCTGACTTTTTGAAACTCAATTTCATTTACTAATCGAGTTATCGAATGCTATTTTAATTGAAACGAATGTCAAGTATCGATCATTAGCTGATGACTTTTAGTTGGCAGTAAAAATTGGTTCCACTTTCCACGTGAGCATAATAATGGACTAAAAGCCCCAGCTTTATGCTCCACGGGATTGTTTTCATTCAATTTCTGCAATTGAAAGCTTCGCGTTAATTTGAAACGCCTTTCCCTCTAGTTTATTTCGCTGCCTGGCTCTAATTACTCGGCGATAATAAATTGCGAGCTAACAACTCTCAAAAGGGCGATACAGATGAGAGTTACGAGAGAAAAACTCACTTGGGAACACTGGCGACGTGAGAAGAATCCACATCAATTGAAAATCCATTTTATTTTCACAAATGAATATCGGATTTTCTGACGAAACGTCCAATTTTGTTAAACGACTGGTTCTAAACTTATTTCCATTTAAGTAACAAAACCAATCTGGCAAAACGGGGGTTTTCTTTCAATGTTTACAATTACTGCTTTCAGTACGCCACAGACTGTGGCCCACAGTAGTAACCTACGCCTATGAGGCGGCGCATGCTGGTAATTAAAGGGGACAGCCCCTTTGCTAAGTCCTACTCATACCTAATAGTTGACTTTTATAATGTCATCAAATACATTTCTACCGTATACCGCCCCAGGAACTGGTATTGGAGTCTGCTAACTCACTATCTTTTCCAAATTTACGGGAGGCTGAGGACCTTTTTGGTTTATTATTCTTGGAATAATACAACTATGTAATCGCGACGGAGGTCGACGACTCCGATCGGCCTCAAAATTGAAAATAATCCTTTTCAAGAGATCTAGATTCCAAAACCGAAATATCCGTCCGCCGTCCGGGCCGTTTTGGACAGTAGGAAGTTTTTTTAAAATCCGAAGTTTTGACAAAAACCATCTATAGATGTTAAACCATCTATAGTTGTGCCCGCAAGGTTTTCAGCCCGATCGCCCAACCCCGTGGGACGCTATGGGGCTAAAATGGTGTTAAGGGAGGGTTTTTTGAAGGCTTTTGGCTATGGGATCGAAGTAGGTGTCGTTTTCGAAGTATGTTTGGACGTAGAATCCATTTTTGGGGGTCCCGGAACGATCCGATTTCACTTTGGGGGATCTATAGGGCTTTCACGGGGCTACAAATGGGATTTTTGAAGGATCTCAAGAGGTCAAATATTTTTCGAGTAAAAACGGAATTGTTGAAGAAAAACCTTTTTCAAAAAAAGTTTTTTTCCCAAAATGTTTCATTTATTTAAGTACACGGAATTAAATTTTTTGCATGAGTAACCTCACGTGTAAAATTTGCACCGGTTTTTTCTAACCGATGGCTTCGGTAGGAGGAAATCAGACTCCTTTTCTCCTGCTGGGTCATTAGAACCTGTGGGCCAGAATCTGGCATGGAAGAAAGAGAAGAATCTTTCTTCCATGGCAGGATGGTTTACCTTGTCATCTCAAGTGAAGCCATCCTTTGATCCCTTCCTGTTATGTGGCTGGTGAACCAGGGAGCCGCCTCAACATTTTGAGCGAGCAACCAGAGAAATCTGTCACACCTTTCCCTGTTCTGAACTCACACGGCTGCAAGAACACAAACAAGGCTTAGTAGAGAGGATCGTTTAAGCGGTGATTTTGACTGCCCCGTCTAGGCTTACAAGAGAGGTTGAAACTGTACAAGAAGAGACACCAAGCCGAGAACAGATAAGGACCCTGCTGTGAGGAAAGTTTGAACGAAGGGGGTTTGAGGGCGTTTGGCCAGAGGGGTTTGTGTAAGCGACCTCTGCCCGGATAAGAGGGCAAAGAAAAATATCGCACGAGAGAATCCGGATGAGTGGAAAGTGCCAAGGAAGGGGGGGGGGATGAATGGACTACAAAAAGCTTTTAACCCCGACCCCCCTTTAGAAAATCCTTGTTGATAACAGACAACGTCCTGGTCTTCAGTGTGAAACTGAAGAGGATGGACCGTTCCAGACGGATGATTAGGTATTATTCAATTATTGCGCTTTCATTTTTTGTTCCTCCGGAATAATGAGTTCCACTGCAGTTAACTTATGGTGAAATGATTGCTGATGTCAAACGTTTTGAGCTGTGTATGAACATTATTTTCATTGGCGAAGCCTGATGAGAATCATGTAAACAGAGAATCAATTTACGGCCATCTCTCAGTGTACACGGTTGTTCATAACTCTATCCCATTCTGTGGGGGATCCTCTGTCGGAGGTTGTGTCTCGGTATGTTGAACGGTTGATAATATCCATGTTATACCGTGCGGGACGGCGGTGATATTGCTTTCGTCAAACATCGGGGGAGGGAAATCCTATTATGACCGCAATAACTTCATAATACTCCGTCCATGAGGTTGAAAGCTCGTTGGTTTTCAATTTTCACCAATTACTCTCCTTCCTCCACCTCATTCGCAGTACTTGAACTTTCCACTCGAAAACTCCTCAGGCACGCGCCTCTGCTCATTTGTTTGCTCCTAGCAACCGCCCACGGATTACGAGCAACTTCTTGCCGGTAAATCACTGCCAACCACCATCCTCCCAGGCTGCTCACCACCTCGTTACCGGGCTCGGAAAGTTGCGTCTGATTCGAAATAGCTTCCCTCACACTCTATAAACTCCACAGACATATAAAGTGATGTCATCAATAACAGTAACCGACAGTTTGTTTGTTTAATTAACAGATTAAGACCAGTTCAGCGACATATCCTACGAAGGAAGACTTTCAGCATTCGATTACTCTCTAGTAAAGTATTCGTGGAATATTTATCATCTCCAGGTCAATAAAGTCGTCAAATGGCATCATTTGTCACCCGATATCTTCTTTCAGTCGTTTACATCCTTCTGCCATATGGCAAAACACTCGCCGAACTTCCGACCGTGTGAAGCAGCCCGTTTGAAATTCAGTTTTCTCGCGAGCGGTGATACTAAAAGGTTTTTAACCCCTTACCATTCCTTCGGAGCGTGGAAAGCCGAAGAAGTTTTCTATAACCCGATACGACGCCGTTTTTCCAATAAAGGGAGCACCAACTGGCGCTTCGGGGGTTGGCGATATCCTTCCAAGAGTCTCCGTTTTATGTAAAGACGAGCCCAGATGGTGTTTTCCACTGGACGGTTTTGCGTTCACACGGCGAAGGTCGAGTTCGAAAGTGGAACTTAGCTGGAAATGGCAAGACGATTGCGATATCAAACCAACTGGAACTGTCCTATCATCCTACATCATGTGATTTCTGGCTCGGGTGATTTAGGAGCCAGTACATCCTTGTTGAACTGAATTTGATGTAGTGGGAATTTTATCGAACAAGAAACACACCTTGTTTGTTACTATTTTAGCTATGTTTGAACGAATTTGTCCATTGACCTAGTCCCCTAGCCGTTCTAAACGTTAACCACTAATGGGCTAGGGGACAAGGTCAAAGAAATGGAAAAATTCGTTCAAACATAGCTAAAATAGTAACAAACAAGGTACTCAATGCGATTAGCAATGAGAAATTAGGTGTCTGAACGGAGAAAATGACTAGTGACAATATGGCATTTTGAATTCAGCGCGCTCCAATAAAAAGCTAATCAGCCAGAGTGCACCCGCACGAAAAACAGAAAGTCCCAGCCGACCAACGCCCAATGAGTGAACCCTTCCTGAGATATCCATTCCCCCACTTAAATTCAAAATTGAAAATGAAAAGAAAATGAAATTGGAAATTTGAACTACACCGTAGGAGCCCAAAAATCACTGCTACTACTTCACATTATGAATTTCTTTCAGAAAAAAAATATTAGCGGAAATGAGGTTACCGAGCCCATTATGTGGGAACGACATGGGTGGTGATGAGCAAAGTGGGCGGAGCATGTTATAATTGCATGTTATAACTGGAGCAGGGCAAACTAGACACAACAAAATAATTTAAAACGATGTGAATGCCAAACATTACTTTTCTCATAAAAGTCTTGGACCGGTTTCACGTTTTCTTCGTTAGTATCTGCCTCAACCTTTTATGAGATTATTTTTAAATCCTCACAAAGCGTGAGCTCAAATTTACTTCACAGCCCCATTTTTACGATGCAAACCTACTTAATTAGCTACCAGCTAACAAAGCCCTCAAACATTAGTGTAGGTAACTATTTCTTGTTCCAATCAGATCAGAAGTCTTTCTGTAAAGCTGCCAACTTGTGTCAGGCCCCATTTGTCCCCGAATCCTCGGATTTGCCAAGGGTCCCATGAATGCCAAACACTTCGCATTATTTCGTTCTAGAGAGCAATCGCTCGGGGTATCTTAGTAGACAAGAGCCTATTAATACAAGAGCTAAACTAGTTGGTTCTATTCGTAGGTCCTTTGGAATTTACGACAGCTTTTGCAATAGGTACACTGAGAGAAAAGATTTTTTTAGTGGCTAGGTTAAATCCGAAATAACCTCGAAAAGAAATTGAAACCACCTAGAATCAATTGATTCAACCTAGAAAAAAATAGGTCCAGGTTAAAGTAACATCGAAAAATATTAATACAACCTAGACCCATATAGAAACAACCTAACCCGTTATTACCCGCCCTCTGACCACAACTTGGAATAAAAAAGTGTCAACCTAGACCAAATGTGACCTTCACATTTGGTCTAGGTTGACATTGTGAAGACCTAGAAAATATATTACCTACCTTTGACTTTTAAGTGGGGTAACCTAGAATTGAATGATTTGACCTTCCATATAATTCCCCTCCATTAAAGTCTCGGTTGTACAACTGAAAACAACCGAGAAATTTAAAAGGCGAGATTGCTACTTTAGGTAAAAACCCAGAAGAAAAAGTTAGACTTTCAGTCTCGGTTAAAACTACCGTAGTACTACAAATAGTTTTAGGTTTAAACAACAGTGATTGTAATTCATTCAATAAATTCCAGGTTGTTTCTACAGTACGCTAAGCGGCCGCGGAGAGCGCCACTGTAGGCGGTGGGCGTTAATTCTCGTTGTCTTGGCACCCCTGCTATTTAGCCTGTGGGGGTTGAGGCCAAATCTTTGCCAAATTCTAATCTTCTAATTTCAGTCACTATGTGCAGTCATATTATGACGTCACATTCAAATTTTTGTACTGAGTTGGAAACAGAGACAACCCAGAAAGATAGTTGAAGTTGATAGAAACAACCTGCAATGGAAGTGGAGCAAACCTAGAAAGAAAAGTGGACCACCTAGTAATTTATTAGGACCAACCTGAAAAGAATAGGAAGCTACCTAGAAATTTAACTGGAACAACAGGGATTGTAATTGAAACAACCTCGTAAATAAAGGGACACAACCTAGAGAAAAAAGGGTTCTAGGCTAACGCGCCATGGCTGTAAATTGTTTGAGGTGGGGTGAGCACGTTTTTGTTTTAGGGTAAATCAACCGTCTATGAAAGTGAAAAACATTGAATACCAGGGTGAGACAACCAAGACATTAATGTTTAAGTTAACCTAGACTGTAAATGGATGGAGGCGGCGGCACACACTGTGAACTTAACCTAGAACTAAAGTGTGGGGGTGGCGTATTTTAAATCTTGGTTGTTTGCATTTTTAGGAAGGTAACTTCACCAGTATTTTCAATCTAGGTTAAATTATATTCAACCTAGACTAAATTGTTCCACCCTAGAATGAAAACCAAAAAAATCTAGGTTGGCAGCATTTAACCTAGAAAAAAATCGAAAAATAACCTAGAATAGGCCCTTTTTTTCTCTCAGTGTATGCACACAGCAAGTGTAATAACAACTGCACGTCGGACGGAGTCGTCTGCCCAGTAGCAAGGGTCATTCAAATATACCATACCAGGCCAACCATTACACACCCCAGCCATATAATGGCATTGGGCTCCGAATTTCTTCCCTCCTATCCTTCCCCTTGCACCACAGATTAAACTACTGAGCCTTGCACGTGTATCCATAATGGCAAAATATGAAACTCACCCTAGGTTACCTTTCTTGAAACCTTTCTTGACATACCCTTAAACAATGTCGCTGAAAAGGAGAATTCAACCGTATCATCTCGCTGGCATATTTGGCGAAAGGTGGATGGGGCGTGCGGCGTGAAAATCCAAAGGAGTTTACCTCTCCGGAAAGGATTTGAAGTGCTCGAAACGTTATTATTCCCGAGGTTGGAGCTGCGGTGTTCTCTCGGAGTCGTGAAGCCCATTTGTATAACAATGAAAACGAAACAGTTGAATATAATTTTCTGGAATATAATTAGCCGTCTTCCGCTACCGCGTCTCGATTTTTAACAATCTCATTAGAGCGCTCTCTTGCGGGTTTGTTCCGTCCACCCTCCTTTTCGGGGCGCTTTTCCCGGGAGACTGAATCAATGCTAATTCCATTGTCTTCGGAAAAACCATTGAAATTCACACCGTGCAGATTTCCCACTCCCTTTCCGCATTAACGCCGCCTACTGCGTTCCATCGCGGCTTTTTTTTTTTGCTAGCGATAGTTGGATAAACGAAGTTCTTCCACCTCCTGATCAGATGAAAGAAGGGCGAGAAACTCCCAGTGAAAAAGACAATGGATACCCAGCGTATCTGACTGATGAGATCTTTTCTGCGTAATTTTGCCGCTGATGCGATCTCTTTTGTCTTCGGAGAAGAAACCCCCGAAGGAAATGGGCTGCTTCACTTTTATACCTTCTTTTCTTGAGAACCCTTTGGCCTGAAATATTACCTCACAGCGGGAATATGCATTGGGAAATGCCGCAGGTCTATAGAACATCTGCCTCAAGGTAAACCGAGAATTTTTAAGACTTTAATGGAACTGAGTGGCGACACGGTCCCCACTCTCGTAACTAAACAATACCACGCGACTTCCGCGCCCCCAGAGGATGCTAGTGGATTCCATTAGGAGATTGTGCTGACGCGAGTGTGTGAATCCGCTGACCAGGACCATTCCGTCTCTCCAAGTCTGTTTCGCACGATAGAGCTCTGCCGACTTTTCCCCTTCCATTTTAAATCAAATAAGTATTTGGAATATGCTTTATACCCTAATTTAGATTGGCCTGCCGTCAAATTTTTCAGTTCCCCTTCGCCTGACACTACTGTGTGGTTCATGGTTGTGCAGAATGACCACTCCAAGAGCCTCTACTTTGGTTCAGGAGGTTGTGCCACCTACCCTCGTTATGTCAGGGGACGACAAAAAAAGTGCTATGAAAGGCACACGCGCGAACGGGTTGTGGGGGAGAAGAACACTTGCAGTTTTGATTTTAGTGGGGGGGGGGGGGGGATATAACTAGGTTATGTAGGGGTTTTCAAAAACTCGTCTTACTTACACCGACGAGAAACATGAACACGCCCGTCAGGTGACGGGCTGTGTGGATGTCCAGGACCTCGTGAAAATCTTCGCTCTCTTCGTTGAGCATGCGAGGCAGCAGGAATCTTCTTCTAAGGGCCAAGTAGTGGGGGCTGCGCATCATGAAATGGAAAATCGAGTCTGCTTCTCCCAGGTTGCGTATATGCAGACCCACCGGGAACCTCAGGTACTCATGGCTGTGCATGAGAAATCTGTACAGGTCAGAGTCCCTACGAGGTACCTCCCGGGTTACTGTGCTCTCATCTTCATTAAATTAATGACAAATTTTGTCAGTTTTTTCTGGAGAGATGAACAAAGTAACTCCATGTTGGATTCAGAACAATCTAGGGTCGACAGGAAAGTCCAGCGAACGAAGCAATACGTGCCTTTGTGAAAGCCACATCCGGCTATTGCCAGTGAAGTAGTGACAAACGTCGCATGCATCCCACCACGATGCTGCCCTCCGCCTGCACCAGGGCTCCAGTCCACCACCAAAGGGTCCGCCTCAGGACTCCAACAGCCAGGTGAGGCCCCTTACCTCACATCTAACCATGTAGTGCAGGGTATTCAGGGGGAGTCCGAGAAATGATTAGAAGATTCTGGCTTCCATATCTTGTAACTTGTCCAAGTAGCAAGGAGCCCAGATTTCTGAGCCGTATGAGAGAGAAGGCCTGACTATGGATTCTAGTCCCGCCAGGGACTCGTCCGTATACCCCACAAAGGCCGAAAAGATGAATGGCGACGCCGTATCACCCTGTAGCACCCCTCAGTTATCTGAAAGAACTGGGCCAGGTCGCCACCCACCTGCACACATCCGGAACAATAAGCATAAATATAAATATATATAAGCTATGTAACTGAAAGACTCTCCCGATCATCGTCGGAACGCCAATGCTCAGGAGTATTTTCCAGACCCTGGGGTGCTCGAGGGAATCATACGCACGGCGGAGGTCCACAAAGATCCCGAATAAGTAACAACCTCTCCTCCGAAAGGCGTTCTGAATCAGGGCATTGGAGCGGAAAATGGCATCCGCACACGAGCGGCTCCGTCTAAACACAAACTGCGCTTTTGGGATAGTGCCAGTCACCTCCGCCCAGGCTGTCAGTCTTCCTGTCAAAATCGTATAAGACTTCACTTTAGTGAAGACCTTAGATATCATTAGATTCATCAATGCTATTGACCGATAGTTGCCTGGGTCCCCCCGGCTACCCTTCTTGAGCAGCATGAACTACTTGATCTCTGCCCATCTTTCAGGGGTTAGAGATTATTGTGACGGGTAGAATGAAGCACGCAACACTTTGAGACTTAGGCCGTGTAATTAGACGCCGAATGATTAATAACAGAGTGACATGCGGCGCGCAGCACTGGGTACATGATAAGCGACCATCGAACTGACATGGGACAAGGCTAAGGGCCGGGGGAAGGGGCACTTGTCACCACTACCGGAACTGCTACACTACAGAGATTCATGGATGCTGTTGAAGAATACAACCCGGTAACCAGGTCTTTATTTAAAGAGATAAGACTTATACCTGCAAAACCTCGTATATTCCAAACTAAAAATTTTACAGGAGACACAAAAAACTCCATGGAAACGTCCAGACTGATGGAGTGCCAAAATCCAGCTCAGTTGAGTGACTTATGGCGAATATTGTGACGATTTCTCACTTAAATAACTACTTCAGCACGTCAATTATTATGTGTAACGTATAACTACCAAAAGATGAAAAATATACAAAACTTACAGATAAAAATAGAAAACATTGGAGAGGCGGCAGAGGCTGAGACTTACAAGTTCTTACAACCCTTCTTGAGCCTTTCGGACTTGCAGGTTATTACAACCGAAAACAGAAAAGACATTTCTCAGCGGATCAAAACCAAACTTCGTAGGAACATTCTAGAGCCTTACATTTACCCAGAAAGCTCAAATCCTTACTTTGGGGAAAAATCGGACTTACGAGGTTTTGCAGGTATACGGTCGAAGTATTTTTCCGTTTATTATTCCTAGAATAATAAACCTATGTTTTCCCGAAGTGGCTCATAAATTTTGATCGGCCTCAAAACAATCAGCCTTATAAAATGACATGTCTGCCGTTCGTCCAAGCTGTTTTGGACATTAGACTTTTTTGTATAACATGGGATAATGTTGTATAGGAACGTGTAGGAATTTAGGAAATTTTGATGACATACTCGGTTCTCCATCTAGTTATTGTTGGGTAACAATTTTCAGCCACGACCACTCTTAATCGTATGGCTCCAATGATGTAAATGGGTGCTACAGATGTTTTTGAAGGGAAGAGGGTCAAGTTGGGTATCGTCCTTGAAATATTTTTGGTCGTAAAATCCATTTTCACCAAAAATCTCTGACTAAAAAATTTACATTTAATGTAAAATCCATTTTTGGTGGCCCCTTTTTAGTTATCAGCTATACTTCCGGGGTTTAATTTTTTTTAATTAGTTAAAATAATTTCTTCTTGACGTAAAATTTATTAAAAAGAATAATAAACCCTTGTTGGATTTGGAGCGTTTTTCTTTATCTACTTATTTAATTTCATAAAGCAATGCCCTCTACTAAAGTTAGTCTTATTTTGTATTCAAGGAATATCGGGTAGTTCAGTCATGCCCCGGCTGTGGTTAGGTAGGTATATCGTATATCACTTCGGGAAAAGATATTCCGACCGAAAATCGTGAAGAAGGGATGTGGATTGCCCTACGTGCTAGCTGTTAGTGTCGTTGTGTGTTCCTATCCGTGAAAGGGGGTTGGAACGGGGCGAGTTTGAGGGCGAATCCAGGGGGGGGATGTTGGAAGCATAGGGCCCAGTAAATCACCGCTCTCCTCCCAACAAGTTAAAAGGCGCAGGTTCGATCATCCTTTTGGCAAAAGTTCTCGCCTTTCAGCGTGTCTTTCCCCACCTTTTAAGTGCCGCTGCGGATACGCTGGGGGTCATTAGGGCGAAGAGGAACAAGGAGAGTTATTTTGTAAGTAGCGTAAAGCAAGCAAACACTTCTGGCTTTTGTTCAGCTGCCAGACAGTCTCAGAAGTTGCAATCCTATTTCGTTAAGAGCTAATTTTCGGCGTAATGACACGAATTAAATGAACTGTTAGGGTCAAAAGTAGAGAGTTTGTGAAACATTTCTTCGTTGAAACATCTTTCTTCGTGAAACATTCTTCTTGAAACATCTTCGGTATTTTTGATAGACCCTCGAAAAGCTACAATAGATTTTTCTCCCCCGAAAACGTTCTTATCAAGTGAAACCGTAGGAGTGTTTCCTCGTGCAAGTACTCACCTCTGACGGTTCGATCACGTTTCTGTGAAACGGACGAGCTCGCGTTATAGCTGCCAAACGGGCGTGATTGCATGTGGAGAGTACGCCGGGGAGTAGCAGAAATAAAAAGAACGAGGCAAAAAGAAAAAAAGAAAAGGACGACGAGAAAAAAGTGCCCCGGGATTTACATCGGCGGCGTGTCAGACTTCCTTCCTTGCGGGGGTGGGTTTTATTTTTGGAAGCAACAGTTCCTGCATGAAAGCTGCGGGGGTGAGAGCAGCCTAAAGATGGCAGATGGAAAAGGGGGTGTGTTTTCAAATCGATTTCACGGCACCGTGGAGGTCATTCGGGCACCCTTCCCCGCTTTTTCCCGCTCTTCACCCTCCCCCTCGATTGAGGTGATAGTTGAGGTGTCGTATTGTGCTTCCGAAGTACCATTTCCCCAGGGGCCCAGAATATATACAATATGAGACCTCATCTTTTTGGAAAAGCCTGAGATGGGGATCACACTTTCCCATCATAGCGAAGGAATTGGTTTGCGAACTCAAAACAACCCTCATAAATTTACTTGCAAGCCCATAGCGTAAATAAAAGATGGCATCTTTTATTGTTGTATTTCATAATCCAATTTCATGGATGATTTGACACTTTTGGATTATTTTTCTTAAAATAATACATCTTCACGAGGGGGGTCGAAAATTGTGATTAGCCTCAACATTTGACATTATACGTTTCAAGAGGTCTAGACCTCTAAATGTCCGTCCGCCGTCCGCCGTCCGGGCCGTTTTGGACAGTAGGACTTTTTTTTTTTAATCTGAAATATTGACAAAATACTCGGTTCATCATCTAGTTGTACCCGCGAGGTTTTCAGCCCGATCGTCCAAACCCGTGGGGCGCTGTGGGGCTAAAATGGGGCTACGGGAGGTTTTTTTTAGGCTGTTGGTTATGGGATCGAGTTAGGTGTCGTTTTCGAAGTATTTTTGAACGTAGAATCCATTTTTGGGGGTCCCGGATTTCACTGTGGCGATCTATCGGGCTTTCATGGGGCTAAAAATGGGATTTTTAAAGGATCCCAGGAGATTAAATATTTTTCGAGTAAAAAATAAAGAATTTTTGAAAAAAATCCCCAAAAACATTTTTTTTCCACAATTTTTTTCATTGACACAAAAATTCATTTTTGCCCAAGTAACCTATATAAAAGAATAATATACCTACCCTTGTGTAAAATTTGCAGCGTTTTTACGAGTATAATATACTCGTAAAAAGGGAATTATATTACATATAACCTTATTAAATAATAAAAAGGCTTATATTATAACCAAATGAGTGTCATGCTGGGGCACTTCTCGATAATCGATGAGAATCGTTAGTCACTATCGATTAAGTTGGAGTATTTTTAGTTTTACTTTTTTGTGCGAAATTAGTCAGATTAAAAGAGTGGACACCCTGTAGGGACGATAGAATGAAATAGTTGCACAGCTAGAACACAGGGTGAAAAGTGCTAGAAGACTGCTTTTGCGAACGATTCGGGGTAGGTAATGAGTTTATCAATGGCGCCTTCCACAAACCAGGCCCCGACATCGATAGTTTACTACATCGATGGGCCCCGATGGAAGATTCTAACGAGACTTTGACGGATAGTCGATAACCGTGCGGGAGTGTAATTAAAATAGGCGGTTTGCTTTAGTGTTGATCAGAGATGAGCTGGGCCGTTGTCATTAGCCCTGTCGTTTTCGTTGCGGCCCTCTCGTGACTCTGGACGGTAATCTTGTGTACATTATTAATTTTGTCATAGCCCTTGACCTCGAAACCCCATTCGGGCCAGCAGATTCACCCCTTTATTTCTATCGTGTTCTTATGGATCCACTTCCAACTCGTTCGAAGTTCTGCCACACTCTATTTGATCCTGGTCACAAGAAAGTGAATACAACGTACAGTTTTGGTTTTGGTTCAGTCAGTAACAACTTTTGAAAATTCCTGATTATCGAAAGTATCTTCATTAGAAAACGTAGGAAACGGGAATTCCCACCATTAATGGTTTAATTTTATTGCTTTATAGGGGCCGATTGAGGGCGGGTGAAGACTGTTGAGAAAAGTTGGAGCCTTCACTGGTGTATTTATTGCTAGAGTGGAACGTTTGAGAAGAAAGACTACCGCGAGAAGGATCCTTTTATTTCCCCTTGTTCGAAAGCAGTAAACGAGACGGAATACGGTAACAATCGTCGTTATCGTCGTTGGTGCCAGTGAAAACACGGTTAAGGGTTAGGAACGTTATATAAGGAGTGTAACACGGTGAGGGTCAACACCGGGGAAATTCCTTCAAGGATATATTTCATGGTGGTATAATATAGTAAAAATTCTAACAAGCTGACCTTTTCCACCATGTTCCACCAAGCTGACCTTTTCCACACGGTTTCTTAACTATGTACCCAAATAATATTTTTTTGATACATATTATGTATCAATTGAAGGAGAAATGTGTGCTCTGATATAGTTTAAATTTAATAATAAAGAATACATACTTTAATAACGTATTAACTTAACCTATATATATATTAATAACGTTGTTGGAAACTTGTTGAGGGTCAGTCAAATAAGACGAGATTGTTTTGCCGACGTTTCAAGAGATATATTCTCCTATCATCAGGGCAAGTGCAGGAAAATATCATCAACTATCATTAACTATCATCAACTATATATTAATAACTTATCTATTTCCATTGTAATAATTATAATAAATTATTTATTGTATTCTAAAGGAAAAGTGGAATCCAAACTCAAAAATTTTGATAATTTTTATTTATCATTTAATGATAAGGCGCCATCAAACGCTTGAAGTTGGGAAGGACAGGTCGATGACGATATTTAATATATTAGTGTAATGTTCCCAGGATGACGGGTGAACAATCTATTGGCACCGGTAATTTTAATGAGGCTCCTCCTCCTCTTCCTCCTCGTGCTGCGGCTTTAATATATTAGACTAGGGGGCCACCCCCTGCTGGCTAAAGCCAGCCAACCCCCGACCTCTCCCACCTGGTCTTTGACAACGTCTTCTCGCTTTTCGAAAATGAATAGTTTTTTTTTTGTTAAAGAAATAGTGGTTGAGGGTTTTTTGAAATTCTAATTTGAATTTGGATTCAGCTTGAAAAAATGTATGGGATACCTACCGTCATCCTGTATTTGATTCCTGAATAATATAAAAGAGATGAGAAACTGTTAATTTTGATCACAGAAATGGGTACCCTTTTGGTTTATTATTCTTGGAATAATACACTTATGTTTTCGCGACGGGGGTCGACGACTCCGATCGGGCTCAAAATTTGACATTATCCGTTTCAAGAGGTCTACATTCTAAATCCGAAATGTCCGTCCGCCGTCCGCCGTCCAGGCCGTTTTGGGCAGTAGGAATTTTTTTAAAAATCTGAAATTTCGGCAAAATACTTGGTTTACCATCTAGTTGTGCCCGCAAGGTTTTCAGTCCGATCGCCCAAACCCGTGGGGCGCTATGGGGCTATAATGGGGCTACGGGAGGGGTTTTTTGAAGGCTTTTAGCTATGGGATCGAGTTAGGTGTCGTTTTCGAAGTATTTTTGGACGTAGAATCCATTTTTTGGGGTCCCGGAACGATCCGATTTCACTAGGGCGATCTTTAGGGCATTCGTGGGGCTAAAAATGGGATTTTTGAAGGATCCCAGGATGTTAAATATTTTTCGAGTAAAAAATACAGCATTTTTGAAAAAGACACATTTTTGAACAAAAAATCCAAAAAAAAATTTTTTTTTGAGATAAAAATCCAAAAAAAAAATTTTTATTTTTTCATTGACAGAATTAAATTTCTGCACAAGTAACGTATATAAAAGAATAATAAACCCTTGTGTAAAATTTGCAGCGTTTTTTCGATCTTATTATTCTCAATTAAATACATGAGGGGGAGAGTCGCCGACGCATTGTTTTGTAATTCTGCTGTGTCTAAAACATGAATGAAGTGTGTGTGTGTGTATGGAAATGAATGGAATAATGCAAATGAAAAATACAAGAATGAGCATTGATTGTTCTTGTAAAAGAGGGAGGGTGTTCTCCTTTATGGCATTTTCCCGCTGAAGTGTTCAACAGTACTCGGGCGGAAAATGGAACATACTAGGGAATTGTGATTTTCAATCTTCAGCTCAGCCGCAGTTTGAGCATGTGAAGTATTGTCGAAGGGGATCGTCGAGTGGTCAGTCGTTAGGGGAAGTTGAGCCATTAGGGCTGGTCTCTCCCGCCTCCCAATCCCGGTAACGCTGCCCTCTCCGTCTGGGGCCCTTCAACTTCAGCGACAGCAATGGAGGGAATTTCTGGGAGAACAATAATATTAATAGGCGAGAGCCCTTGAGGTTCTGGAGCCTGCTTCCCCCACTCCACGACGAGAACCCTTCAATGCTCTCAAGGCCTCGTATTTGTGGGCTAGATCTCCGTTTATGACAACTCCATCGTTCCAATAGGCCGAATCATCTGCTAACTGATCGTCGAATAAATCAGACAGTCGATTGCCTACCTGCTGCACTTATTCTAAACTCTCAGAACTGTCCTTTTAAGCAGCGATTCAACTGTTTCAAGTAATTTTGACTTAACAATAGAATCTCCTGCTTACTCACTTAGCCGAAGACTCCTCTTCCTTCCCTCCTTTCATAATTGACATAGTGACACTAATGTGCATTATGTCAATCTAAAATGATTGTAAAATGTGTGCTCACACATTTCACCTAGGTATGCGATTAATCTTTTCTTTTTTTTAAGCATGAAACATGCTTTAGCCGTGACCTAACTGCTCGAAAACGTTACGCGGGAAGAGAGACCCGGATGTGTAACGAAATGGTTTGGTGGTGTATATATAATATATATACATATTATGTATAAAACATACCTATATTATAATATAAAATTATGGTGGAATTTATTTATTTATTCGAAAACAGGACAAGCCCAGTAACAAAAAAAAAATCACGGCGAACGCATCACAGTGGAAGTAGAATACGATGCTACATAATGATATTTTGTTAATATAACATATTATGTAATATTATAATAGATGAATGTAGGGTGACGCAGCAGAATGATGAGGTCTCAGTGGGGATGACGAATTAGGTATTCGGTCAATCGATTTCGGAGTGAGGGTTGGGAAATAAATAGGTGGTCATGTTGGGGGGGGGGGGGGGGGGGGTGAATGATACAAGTTTGCTACGCGGTGTAAGCGGCTCATAGGTCGATGGGTCATGTAATTAGTGGAGGAAAAGGGGAATAGAAAATGGGTGATTTAGGCGGGGGACTCGGAGACCAATCTGGGCCAGAAGATCAGGCGCATCGACCCTGCCAGTGAAGAGGCCATGAAGGAAGACCATATCGGCCATAGTCTGCCAGTCGGCTGGTCCCAAAAGCACCGAGGGTACCGAGTGGAAAAGGAAAGTTGAGTGTCCAGGAGCACATCCAGATCCCTTATGGTGGAGTGACGAGCAAGTGAAACTCCGCGGATGGAGTAGTTGAAGAACAGTGGTGAATGGGAACCGTAGTATGAAGAAACTTCACACTTGGCTGGATTTGGTGAAAGGCCCGCAATCTTGCACCAGCCATCCAAGGCGTCAAGGCAGTCCTGATGCACTACTCGGTCCGAATCCGCCTGTAGGTTGGTACCTATACGGTTAAAAAACTTTACATCATCGGTGAAGACGAGCACCAGGTGATAATATTATGTATAATATAGTATATGTATACATAATATTATCACCTGATGACAACAAGGTGAGGTTATATATACCTGACGGTAAGACAACAAGTGAGGTATATATTATATTCCTCACTTGTTGTCTTACCGTCAGACCACTAGTTCGGCATCCTCACCTGTTTTTTGTTAGGCCACTAGTTTGGCATCGTCACTTGTTTCACCGTCAGACCATTAGTTCGGCGTCGTGCAGTTTCTTTTCCAACACGCAAGATGGATTTCAATCCCAAACACCGATAACTTAAAAGGGGTAGGGCGGTAGGTTAATTTAATTAATCTGACAAGTCACGAAATCAAAGCCTATAGGGCCTATAGTATAGGCACCTAGTTACTACTTAATCATAGTTCGCTTGCCGTGTATGACATACACATAACATTGTAAAGAAAGTAAAGTAGGTTTTTTGTGTTAACCAATTGGTTTACACAAGTGGGGTAGGAGCCGACCCCGCACTATATTTGGAAAAGCTTTAGAAATTCTTGCTCCAGAAAATGGATTCACATAAACTTGCATTCAGAGGTTAATTGTCTGCCAACAAGACAGGTACCTATTACAACACGTGATTGACTTTTGGTCATACATTGGTGTTCTGCCCCCGGATTTCATTCAAAAATTTGAACGAAATCTGGGGGCAGAACACCAAAATTCATTATTGCAATAAAAAATGAATTTTCTCTTCAGGCTAAAATTGCACGAATTAATTTGATTCGATAACATCTTTTAGAGAGCCAAAAGTGAGTTAAAAATGTTCCCATTTTCCTCCAACACCAATTGCGATCCTAACCGAAACATCCCGTAGGATATCGTGACGCAGCATAGGAATTGCTCAGTCGAAAAGGACCGTCGCCGTTCCGAAAGGAAATGAGCTGATCAATTCCATATCCGGGACGACGCCATTAGGAATTCCGTCTCCATTCCGTCATTCGATAGCCAGGCCGAACACCGTTGGAACGATGGAATCGATATCGGTGGAAGCGGCTTACGACCTTCGAAAGGGTTTCGCTGCGGGGGTGATGCGTGCAAACAACGATTTCCAAGGAGGATCGAAATCGGCAGAAAATCCTCTGCCAAGTTCAACGGTCCACAACTTTCTCGAGGGACCTGAGGATGGGGAAACTTTTGATCATAAATAATTAAATCATCAAACTATTTAATACTTCGTAATTGTCCCCTACCTGGGGCCTTATTTTCTCTGATTTCTGGACGGAGGATGGCAGTAATGTCCGAATCCGGACATTATAATGTTGATGGTCGAAACCATCAATAAATTGTTAGGAGAAAACTACCTACTTTACTGATAAAAATAGCATATTTAGGGCCGGTTTCACCACCTCGAGTTAGGCTAACCCACGAGTTAGCGAAAAAATTCACGTTTCACCAGCTGTTGTCTCCTAGTTAACAGGACCGTTAACTTCCACTTTTTTAACTTGCGGATTTTCGGAAGTTATCTCGTTAACTTGAAGTTATGTGTTGTGTGCTAAAACTGATTTTCTGTCAATCTCTAACCTCAAAATAGCTAACATGAACTTTAACATGAGGTTGGTGAAACCGGCCCTTAATGCAGCAAAATTGGCTGATTAAATAGGGAAGTAACTGTTATGCCAGTGACGCACCTCCTGGTACCGTCGCCAAAAGGACTGTTTTGCAATTATCTTGCTTCCATTCAATTTCCCGCTGTTTCTGTCGTTTAAACGGCCCCATCCAGCCTGAAAATCTTTGAGAGGGTTGGCTGTCATTTACCGGACTACTCGGCCAACGACTTGTAATAGAATTACCTCACAACTGTTCTCGATACGGCTGGTACTGCGGATCTATTTTCTCGTTGTTTATTTACGGCCACAAGACTAAACCATCCTTCGAGTGTGATATGTAATAACGTAGGACGTTTTCATATCATGCATCATCTTAAATATGGTGCATCACTTACTGACTCATCAAATTTTGATGTGTCAGTATTTAGTACGAAAAATATTTAACCTCCTGGGATACTTCGAAAATCCAATTGTTAGCCCCATGAAAGCCTTATAGATCGCCACAGTGAAATCGGATCGTTCCGGGACCCCCAAAAATGGATTCTACGTTCAAAAATACTTCGAAAACGACACCTAACTCGATCCCATAACAAAAAGCTTTCAAAAAACCCTTCAATAGCCCTATTTTAGCCCCATAGCGCCCCATGGGTTTGGGCGATCGGACTGAAAACCTTGCGGTCACAACTAGATGGTAAACCAAGTACCTACTTTGACAAAATTTCAGATTAAAAAAAAAAAAATCCTTCTGCCCAAAACGGCCCGGACGGCGGAAGGAAATTTCGGATTTAGAATGTAGACCTTTTGAAACGGATAATGTCAAATTTTGAGGCCGATCGGAGTCGTCGACCCCCGTCGCGAAAACATTATTATTTTAAGAATAATAAACCAAAATAGAAAGTATACTTTCTATTTTTATTTTTACTTGAAATCTATTTTAACCACTTTCAATGTTTACCTATCCTTTCTTTCTCTCGCCACCTACCTACCTCTCACAATCTTTCACTGGAGACATCTTGCAAGCCATATTGTGACACCATACTGATGAGGACTGAATGTCGAAAATGTCGTCTTAATAAGACGGTAATAATATGTTAACCAAACGTTTTCAATTGTTGTTTCATACGTCTAGTTAATAATGGTTAATGATATTAACTAATATATAATATATATATAATTTGTATTTTAAACTGTCAAAGGAATCTGCCTCTAAACCGTTCGAAACTGTTCGTTTCTGAAAACTAGTTTACGAGTATGGAAGCCTCAAGATTTGTGTACAAAAATGCAATTTGGCAACGAGATTTTTACTAAAGAGAGTGTGAAATTGATAAATTGTCTAACATCTCGAGTATCGCGTGATCCACGATGTACGCGTTTGTGTAATGGTAGAGCCGGGATTTTGTAAAACGTTGCTAAGCGTGCCAACGCCTATCCAAGCGAGGCAGGTTTTCTCCTGTATTCAATGATGATGGATTCTTCACCGCCGCATACACCAGGCTGTGATTGTGATGGAGGGGAAAAAAGCTTCAAATTCCGCAGCTCTCCCGACGAGAGGCCTCCGAGAGTGTTTGCTTAGCACAAAGCGAATTTTTCCCTACCGCCCCACCCTATGCAGTTCTTTCTTCCTTCAACATCCGAAAAAAACCACACTTGCTCCCGCCTCCTCCTCTCAGGCTTTACCGCAGGGGAAAAAACGGAGGAAAAGTGGGTAAATACAAAGCAGCCTGGAGGCGTCTTTTTCTCCTCTTCCCTGTCCGCCTACTCAAAACCTGCCTTTAGATGCAGAGGGAAGAGGAGGCGATTTGTTAACAAAGGAGGAAACAAAAGGCAGGTCCTCCACCATCGTCTCTCCATTCTAAACCACCTAACAGAGATACGGGAGTTTTACCGAGACGAGAAGTTTCCTCCTCTGCTCTCTAAACCTCGAGCCAGATTTTGGAGAGGGTCGTATCAACTTGAGGACAGGAAGCCAACTCAGGGTACACGTAGATCTGTGGGGCAAAGGAGTAGAAATTAGGGGCGTAGAGAAAAGAATAGAACTAGAGTGTGAAAATATGTTTTCTTCCCCCAATCAAAAGAACAGTATGAGAGTAATAAGAAGGAAGTGTACAATACATATTCATATGAGAAACACTAGAGTACAGAAATATCCTCACAGGAACGTACAACAATGGAATCTTTAGTGCTCCAACTGACAATACGTACTATTGACGGCGATATTGCCACGGAAAAAACATCCTGTCAATATTACCCTCGGGGATTTCGGGTAAACGAAACACATTGATCCCCTTGGTTGCGCCCTTTTCCTTCTTGAACCCTTACTTTTGCCGAATAACCCTATTTCTGGCGATGAAAGTGAAACAGAGAGAAAGAGCTCTGGCATTGGGAAATGTATCCCAACCAACCCTTACCAAAAGAATGGAGAAAATACCGTTTTCGGAGAGACGAACAGTTACTGGCTACAGCAACCCTGTTATCGACTCTTCGATTATTCATTTCCGGGAAATAAAAACTCATCTCAAAAGAAACAACAAAATACGTTGTGATCGATATTTTTAACGTCACCGTAAATGTTCATACTGATCACAATTTGTTCAGAAGTTGTGTGAACTAAGCATAGGTTGGTGATATTGGCCGTAAATCAAATTTTGCAGGTAGACGAGTTTTATAACGATAAGCGTTCGAAATGAATAGAGTACGAATGGTCTCCTTGCACATACCATACGGTAATATGAAAAAAAAAAAAAAAAAAAAAGCCCCTGAAAATTATTCACATTCGCATCTCTGAATTTCTAGTTCGTAGACATCCTACTGAAAGAATCTAGACCAGACGTCGCTGCATTCCTTCGCAAGGTACTTCCTTGCATTTCAGTCAGCTGCAAAGTGTAGTCAGCTATCCTGGAGCTCAGAAATACAAAACAAATGGGTTTACAACCAACTTGAAACTGAGGTTTTTCCCGCTTTCGACCATAGTGCAGAGGAAATTTTCCTCTATGCACTATGGTCGAAAGCATTTAATCTCATTTGTGGAATTTACACTTCTATTCATGAAACATGACAATGTTATTACGTTTTATATTATAAAGGCCTCTCAAAATTGTGACCCCCTTTGCGAAAACCCGACACATATTGTCAATTTTTCGACTTGTCAATTATTCTGGGAATGAGAACCAAAAATTGACTATTTTCAATCAATCGTCTTGGGTCGTGTGAAGACAAAATAATCCTATCCAAATTGACCTCACAATTCAAAAATACCTCTTGTTTCTAAATTTATTCCTTTCTCATTCAAGATTATGAAAAAGCGTAATAATGAAAGGAGGTTTATTAAGGTAGAAGCTGAACGGGCAAAACGTTATGCCCCTCACAATTCAATTCTGGGTTTCATTTACCAAAGGGCCTCTACAATTTGATTTGGGCGGGTTAAGACACGCAATAGCATCATCCGATATAAACGAACCCCTCATAACTCGGTAGATTTCATAAGTCACGAGTCGCCCTTTTCTGTGGTCCCAGAGCGAATTCTTTTTTCCCGCTAGATGAGAAAAAAGACATCGCCAAAGCCACCACTGTTCCCCCAAGATATATATTATTTTCTTACCTCTTATTGCTGAGTCTCTTACCTTATGAAGAGGTCACCCCCTGCCTATCCCTTCACGCGTTCCAATATCCGAGAGAATTCAATTTTGATATTGTTCAACTCGAGTACGCTCCACTCCACGGGCTCGTAGGTCGAGTTTGGTGTAGCGAAGGGCATACGGTGGCTCAGTCGGAATGTTGCGTTTCCTTCAGATTCCGAAGCATACCTATCAAAGCTCCATCTGGGTCCAACATAATATGTTATGGCATGAGCCCTTTCCTGTATGATAATATCAAATATACTGGAGTTATGTGCGTTCTTGGCATATCGATCACTTATCCTGAATCGGTATACCTGGTTTCCCATCCCACAAAAATCGGTCATCACTCGTTGGAGACCTTGTGATATTAATAATATTGACTCCACATTTCAATGAGCCAATTTCCCCCACCTGAGAAGGACCGATCATGGAAAAGTGCTACTGACGAAAATTATTATTAGTACGGTAAAATTAGCGAAATGTGGGGTAGTCGTAATCCCTACGGTTCTGTATGTTTTTAAGGTTGCTGAAAACGAATTCGAGGTTTTCCGAAAGAACATTTGCCCAGAACCTCATCTTTTTAGCGCAACCTTTCCATAAAAAAATGGAAAGGTGCGCTCATCTCTTCGACATGTTTGTTTTTTTGTGTATCACAGCTTCACGCCCGAACGGCTGGACAGATTTTCATGAGGGTGGTCTCATTGTGATCAGCGAGTTCTGGGGGTGGTTATAGGCTATCAAAATCACCTCCGTCGTGGACGATTCGTCCGATCCCGAGAAGATGACGAATCGTCAACGAATTGTCAAGTTACGAATTCTTAGTTACGGTTTTGGTTTCAATAAAGACCAGTAATATTTCGTAGTAACAGAAAGGTTGCGCTCATCTATTCAATTCAATTGATGGCTTGTTTTACTCCGAATGCATGTTCATAGGGATATCCATGGACACGGGTTTCGTCCTACTGGTACTAATCCTTACCCGCTGTAATAGCGGTGTATTTCGAAGCGAGACTAAAGTGTTGAACAAAACCAAAAAGGGAACTTTTGAACTTCGCAAATTCAGAAAGAAATGAATGTAGAGTGATAATTATCATCTATGTACTAACTTTATTATGTTCTCATTAAATTTTAATGAGAACTTAATAACACAAATTTCATCATTGTAACATTAGTAACAGGTAATTAGAAAAGAATCATTGTAATTTCATATTCGTCTGTCGTCCCATTCTATTTTATCCCTATCTTTGGCGAGCTCTAGCGGGACTGGGCAGGAACAAAGTTGTTGTATTGAAAGTGTGAGAAATATTGTCTCCTTCAATTTTGTGCTTAAGCTTGAATAAGTGCGAATTCTCACTTTATCTACAACAACTGAACGGAACTGAGGGGAAAATCAAAGTGTGGTTTTTATATTTTTATCTGTTTATATATTATATAAACAGATAAACTACTATTTATTCTATTTTTGCACTGTTAGGAGTGAACGTGTTTCTGAATTATTTTTTCTATCAATAGAAGGCTTCCAAATAACACCGAAAATGGGGTTAAAACACAAATTGCAATAATTTCAACTTATAGAATTTATGGTAAAATCGCAATTTGAATTTTTGGGGAAACCAGCGATCAGCTCTCATTGGTCGACGATTTGCCAAGTTGGCCACCATTAAAATCGGATAATTACTTAAAATCAAGTCGATATTAGTTTACTATACACGGTCACATTCACAACAAAGCGAACACTGCCAGATTCGCGTTACAACTTTGACATTGGTGGCATTGAAATTGCAAGAAAATCACGGAAAATTATGAAAAATCGATCTGCACTCTGGTGCCTTTGGTGGGAGACCAAACGTCAAACAGAAAGGGCCTACCACCATTAACCAAAAGAGAAAACAAATATTCATTTTTTTTTTGTTTGAAAATTATAATAAAGAGCTAAACATTTATATTAAATATAAATGTTTAGCTCTTTATTTAGGCTCAAATTTTAGCTCATATTTTAGCATATTTTAGCTCAAATTTTGGCATTTTTACACTAAACCAATCAGTCTATCACCTTGAATAGTCTATTATCTACGCCACCTTTTAGTGGCATCAGGCCCGAGTCTTTTTCGAAGTGATTTTAGTCGTAGAATTCGTTTATGGGGTCTCGGACGCATCTGACTATACTGTGGGTTCCATGGAACCCTGCAGAGTCAAATCCACGCATCAAGTGGTATGTTATCATGATAGCTGCAGCTATTGCTCTTTTATGTACAGGCAAAAAATAGAAACTGAAAGGAAGCCCTTTGATAGGCTATTATTTGTTCATGGCTCGCAGATTGCTCACTCGGGTTTCTTTTCCGGGCAATCTCGTTTTCAATCTTCCCCTCTGGGAGTCGACAAGATGCGAATGACTTTGAAAATAAAACAATGGAAATCTCTTTTCCAACGGCGGGTCGGGAGCTCACGGCTTGCCACAAGGGATGTGAAGGGGAAGGGATGGTAGTAATTTAAATCCCTTCTCACCGCAGACGAGTCGAAAATTATTGCCTCATAAATCACCCGGGAAGATTAACAACCGGAACCTCAAGTTGTAGCGTCGTTTTCCAGTAGGTTTTCCCCCTCGGATGGCTCTGCTAGACAAAAGGGGAAGGTGAAATGGCTCGGGGGATGATTTTTAATAGAATAATGGAATTGGCTTAGCATGAAGTCCCTGCTATTTCTCCCTTCAGTGACACGAATAGTTCCTTCCCCGAGAGGTATACAGACCTCTGAAATGAAGCGAACACAAACCAATTAGAAAACCAAATTTTGGAATAATTTAATAATCTGCACTGATTGCGCTCAAAACCAAGGATTGATTTTGTATGTTCTTCGCGTCATTTTTTTTCCGGGTCTGCCGATTTTCTAGGTATTTTAAATTTCAGAACACGGCTTTATGTTACGTGAATTGAGATATTGGTTGCTTTATTAAATTTTTTTTATCCTCTTTGTCAGCACCTTAGTCTAAATTAATGGCTTTGCCCCTTTAATGACTAAAGCAAGTGGATTTGACGTGTTTGAAAATTAATATAACGATCTGAGGTACGTGGTCCCAAATGCCTGTCAAACTACGGCGTCCATCTCAAAGCTTCTTAAAACTGAAGCCTGTCGACACACCGCATAACTTCTCCAAACGAGATTGTCCACTTGGAAATTTGTCTGCACTTACAACCTCAATTAGTCCTTGAACTAAAGTCGCCCATTAATCACTTCGCTTAGTTTAAAGCAGCAGAGGGAGTCAGAAAGGGTCTTTTCCTCTCTCTAAGGGTCAACCTGCCTCCAAAACTTGGCTAACAAGGGGCTCGTCCAACTGATCGCCCCTTCTCGATCGTCGAACTAGTTTTGGCGGGTTGCTCTTCCTTTCTGGAAGCAGGAACCCTTTGCTGTTCAGTGCTGAGCATAAATCACTGCAGACTGCCCTAAGCCAGAATACATTCCCCTTATGTACGAACGACGTGGAGCTTACGTAGGCTAATGAGTGAAAATGCTCGCTACTTTACTTCTTTTCCGAAACTTGAGGCTCACAACAGATCGTAAGAGGTTCCTGAGGAAAGTTCGCCAAGTCAGAAGTTGTGAAGCATTCAGTAGTCTCCCCACCCGCTTTAACGAGTCTAATGAATACAAAGTCTTGTTAGTTAAGCACTTTCTCTTCTTAACACTGAAAAACGTGCTTTTGTTTACGCTGCAACACTCTTGTCAGAACTTTCGTAACGCATAAAGTGCATCACCGATAAACTACTCTGCAACTGATTGATCAATACATTTGTGCTGTTCAGTCAAAAGTTCAAATAAGCAATTTGTTCTTATTTCCACAAAACCGTAATTATGTTTGAAGTCATGTTCGGTAAACGAAGCACCGTTCCCAGTACCACATAATCAAAGTTGATCAGCGACAACGTTTGAAAAATTGATGTTGGAAAAGGGCTCCCTTGAGAGGGCCGGAAATTGGCTCTTTCAGGATTCCAAATACGTTCTTCATTTGCAGTATGGGATACCTTGAAAGCCCTCGAACGCTTATTAGAACGGAAGGTTATTGAATTATTGGAAGAGACAGGGAGGGGGCTTTCCGACAGATAGGAGTAAAAAGCCAAGTCGTGTTCTGGTACCCCATTAAAGTGAAAGACCGCGGCAAAAAGGTTCGGGTACATCTCACATTTGTGGAAGTATTTTTAACTGAGAGGGCCCCTTTCTAACGAGAGATTATTAATTCACTTTGCTCTGATGCCCACGAGTCTAATGGATTCCCCAACGGGTGGCGTTTGATGTAGCCTTCAACCGGTAAAGTGCGAAAAAGGGGCTGATGGAGATCAAGTTGGATGGGTATGGCGTGGGAGTCACATTTTCATTTTAACACAATTGGTATTATCTCAGGAAGAGTAGACAATACTCTGCCATGTAATCGTGGCACACAACTTTCTTTCTCGATTTAAAAAAAAAAAAAAAAAAAAAAAAACGATACTTTGTGGAGTTACTCAGCATTTTGCACTTGGCAAACAGGATTATTGTCACGCCAATCGGAAGTAATTACAGGTCGTCGTTATGTCCAGTCGTTATGTACGGTCTGATGTGGTAGTTAGTTACCAAAATTGTGTGACTTTTCCTGCAATTTGAATTTGATCTTTGAATCAGTCCTTCGATTTGTTTCGAATCTGTTTTATTGAGCTCCCAGGGGAATGTCTCCAAGCTAACGTGAAGCTCGCTGTGAGTCCATGAGAAGAGGTAGAAGAGGTACTGATTCTTACGTTTATATTCATTGATTGGTTTCAAACTACTTGCGAATTGATTGATTTGCAGCGTTAATGCTTGCGAATAAGCGGGCGCGAGATCTTCTGAGACAAGCGAAGAACGAAGAAGGAAGTTGGGAAGTTATATATAACTTCGACCTATAGGTCGAGAATCGAAGACCAGAGGCTCTGTCCTGATAAGCTGAGTGAGCTAAAATCTCTCCTGGTCACCCTTCGACGTGGAAATTCAAGAGGGAGCCCGTCTGAGAGTATAAGAGAAGATTCAAAAGCCGGGCTCTGACCTGATCAGCTGAGTAAGCTAAAATCTCTCCTATTCACCCTTGGACGTTGAAATTTGAGAGGGAGTCCTTCTCGGACAACAGATGTGCCTCCTGATCAGTGGAGTGAGCTAAAAGCTCTCCTGTTCACCCTTCAACGTTGGAATTTTAGAGGGAGACCAACTGAAAGAAGAACATTTTAACCTAATGGAACCATTTCAGACCTGTCTTTTGGAGCCCTTCGATTGCAAACATGGTATTCATATTCCCATCAATATGAATGGGAATACACATATTCACATCAATTTGCGAGCTGTCGCAGCTGAGATATTAGGGATTTGCACAAAAAAACCGTGAAACCTCGAATGCTAAAGTATACTTTATAAAGGAGCAGGAATACCTCCTTCACAAAGCGGAGGTACGTAATCAGACGGTGAACGTAATAAAATAGGGATCCGAGCTGTCTGTTAAAGAAGGTGGCATTATTGTCAATCACATTGTAAACGTAAAAAAATACAAGGGAAAAACAGGGGCGAAGTTAATCTATAGATTGAGCAAGCCAATCAAATCTTTAAATGTTGAAACATCAAATTTTGTTTCGGGTTCACTATAGCCCGGGCAAAGACGTCCTAGCGCTTAAAACGGCGGATGCGCGACTCTAGAGGAGGATAATAATATGCGGACGGACATTCAGAAATTGGTGAAAGAGTTCTCCTGGATCTCCAATGAGCTTTCCGGGTTAATTCCCGGGAACGATTCCTCCCTTGAAGAGTCGTTGACTGCAGGCTTCATTACGAAAATTTTACAAGCAACGATTTGTCGAACCCACGGAACCGTAACGTTGTTTCCATGTCGTACACAATGTCTCGATCATAAGCCTGGGCGAAGACCGGGTTGCCCGCTAGTAAATAAAATTTAAAAAAAGACCTTCGAGTTGCCGGTTTTTTTTTTTTTTTTTTTTTTTAACCGAATCCATATATAATAGCATTTTTTGGTGGTTTGAATACGGAATTTTTTTGGTTTTTTGGACCTTTCTCTACGCTGGATTTTCCAGTAATCACCGAATTCAGTCGTACTTCTTCAAGACATTTTATAGGAAATTTACTTCAGATTCCGAATATATACTTACTTTTGGTTCCTATCCATCAAAAACGTCAATAAACTGCAAAAAAAGAAGAAAAAAAAAGAGCAAAACGTTTTTCACCGAATTTTGAATGTTTGAACGTTTTTATTATTCTTGGAATCGCGAAGGAGGTCGAAAATTTTGATCGTCCTCAAAATCTGACATTATACGTTTCAAGCAGTCTAGATTTCAAAAACGAGATGTCCGACCGCCGCGACGCACCGTACGCCAGTAGAATTTTTTTTTTTAAAATCTGAAATTTTGTCAAAATACTCGGTTCACCATCTAGTTGTGACCGCAAGGTTTCCTGCGCGATCGCTCAAACTCGTGGGGCTCTGTGGGGCTACGGGACGGGTTTTTTTAAGGTTTTCGGCTAAGGGGTCGAGTTAGGTGTCGTTTTCGAAGTATTTTTGGGGTCCCAGAGCGATCTAGTTTCACTGTGGGGAGCTATGGGGCTTTCATGGGACTAAAATGTGATTTTTGAAGGATCCCTGGTCAAATAAGGTGTCGCTTTCCGAGTAGGAAAGAATGCGTCCTAATTGTGGACGCAAAATCTATTTTTTCGAGGTCCTTCATCACATTGTACAGAATAAAAAAAGATATTACTGATTTATGAGGAAAAACACGTTTTTTCTCAATCTTCTAGTTTTTCCATGGTTGGATTGCCATGCATCCTATTTGTACGAGAACTATAATGGACTTCATCTGCTACTCATGAGCCTTCCCAGGATTTTCCAATATTTATCTGGGGCAAAAAAATTTAATGGGATTTTTTTAAAGGATCCCAGGATCAAATAAGGTGTCGCTTTCGAGTAATCTTGGACGCAAAATCCATTTTTTCGAGGTCCCACATCTGTCCAAACATTGTACAGAATTTTATGTTTTCGTTTTTGATTGTTTATTTTTTCAATATTTGCTTTATGACAGAATTAATTTTCGCACAAAATCAAAGAATAATAAACCAATGTGTAAAATTGGCAGCTTTTTTTCTATTCCTCTCTCTACTCGCTCCAATAAGTCGTGGAAAAAAAATCGGAGCTAGCGTTTTCAAAACTTAGACCTTTCTAAACAGAAGAAGACTAACAGCGACTCTCAAAAATTGAAACAAAGGGAGTTATAATTTTCCTAAGTTTCGCAATTAAAAATCGAGAATTTGATACTCCACAGAAATTCCTCCAGCGACTATCCCAAGAGAAGAATCAACTTGAAGTTTTTATCAGACCTCTTCCTCGTCAACACGAATGCCTGACTAAAATTTCAAGGCGATCGGTCAACAATTCAGAGTTGAGATGTTTTACATAATTCAGGTAGGTAGATAAACAGACTCACGATAATGAGCTTTTCATGGACTTGCTACTCAATGCGGTTAAACAAGTCGGATTAGATGTGGTAATTGAACAAACATGCATAAGTTAAATACGAGTATATCTTCTGGAGAAGTTGATTCGAGCATTTTTTTTTTTTTCTAAGTTTAATAAACGACTTTCCCCAGCGTGCAGTTAAAAAACTTGCACAAATAAGAACCGTCTGTATGCAGAATTCGCACTGACCAGCAAGGTCCATGAAAAGCTCATTATCGTGACACTGTTTACCTGTGAGCTCTCCTTGTGAGCACATCTAGTTGTGCTATCAAAATGGCAAAAAAAAGAAAAAAACAGCCAGAACAAACGGATTCGTTTTGCATATTTGGATTGTACCCGTCATGAACTATGGGTGGAAAAGTCTGAGGCCAATCAAAATATTTAACCCGCGTCGTGAAAAAAAGTTCTTGGAAGTAATAAACTTAAAGGCTGACATAATATGTCATATTATGCCCATGATATTAGCCTTTAGCCTTGAGCTAAAAAACGTTGCCAAGCATGTTCCATGTTTCTTGAATTTTAGCCAAAGGCTCTAATTACTGCTTAAGCAGTAACCTGTGGATTATTCATTATGAAAATCTGCTCTCTAGCTTTCGATAAACCTTCACCACAAAAACACCTGTTTCAGGTGCCCCTTTTATTTTCTCTTCCAAAGCCATTTCCTAAAATTCTAAGTGAAAGGGACATTTCCCGATAATGGAAAACCCGAGCCCGAGAATCGATAGAAGGCGAGAAAATGCCAACGCTCTTGATTTCACTAGTAAAGGAGTTGTGTAATGATTTTCCCTCGTGTAAAAACCTTCCAGTCTCGTCTGATCAGTTTTTACTAGTTTCAACAATGGGTTTTCGACGTGCGGCCTCTGCGTCATGAATAAAGGGTTAATTTTAGCAAAGCATTAATCTTCCACACAAGGGGAGGGAAAAGTGGGACGATTTGAAGGGACCTAATGGGTTTTATTCCCAACGTCGAGGTTAAAGGCCTCCAGTACACCTACCGGGAGTGAATTTTCTTGTTTGCCGAATAGGCAACATCGATTTTTCAACGTCAGGCAAGTTGATTAATATTCTCGGGCGTCGCAACTATCTCCGATTTCAGCGATCGGTTATTATGCTAAGCGATGAAAAACACTGGGGCTCAGTCTTTCAACGGGACTTTTAAATACTCGAAATGGGATTCTTATTTGTTATTGTCGCTTCGTCATCTCAATTTTCCAATTATTCCTTCAACGGTAAAAACGCCAAGGACATAAAAAATGCTGTGATTCCATTATTATAATCGCGCTCATGGAAGGCATTTTAAAAGCAATACGGTTTCATCAGATAAGCCGGTAAAAGTCTCTGAACAGAAAATTACCGCATGTCTACTAATTTCCCGCTGTGAACCAAATGACTGGAATATTCGCTCTGACGATTTCAGCGGACTATTGACGCCTCTCCTTTACTAAGCCTTTCCTCAACACTCGCTTTTCATTACGCTTGAAACCGGAGAGAGAGGTACCTCTCTCCTAACATAATACGAATTATGTTATGTGTAATCCTTATTTAGGTATAGTACGCTAACAACAGCATGTCAGTTCATCAACGCCTGAATGAAAACATCCTATGTCTACTGATCTAAAAGCATCATTACAGGAAATCGTATTTGCAAAGCTCTTAATACACCCTTAAACATCAATAAATGCCATTATTTACTATTATTGCGTCCTACTACCTGGTCTGACTAGACTGTTAACGTGGAATGAAGCTGTGGCCGCATGAGCCACACTTTTTCATTAAATTCGCCCACCCGCCCCTTATAGTTCCGTCGCGGGCCAGTGGAAGCGCTCCAGCTTCCCCCATGAGCGGGAGGGCCGCTGACTACTCAGACTAAATTTTTTTTTCTTTTTTTTTTCATTGACAGAATTAAATTTATGACATAAATTTAATTGTTCATTGTACAAGTAACCTATATCAAAGAATAATAAACCCTTGTGTAAAATTTGCAGCGTTGTTCTTTTTGTTTTTCTTTTTTCCCTCCTTTTCCCTTTTTTCTTATTTTTCTAAGGCCCGCTGGGGCCCCATGTAAAAGTCCGGGCCCGTGGCAAAATGTCTTCTTTGCCCCCCCCCCCCCCCCCTCGCGGTGGGCCTACCAACACCAAACTTCGTGTCAGTCTGGAGATAGCGGGACTCCCTATTCGAACTCGATAGGTACTGCCTCCCAGGATAGCAGATCATGACTCTTAATGTTATGCTCTGGGTAGGGATATTCTGGTACTCCCTTCCTCTTCCTCCAAACACACCGGGTGCATAATCCCAGTATTGGAACTCAACATCTTTCCACCGACATTAAAATAATTGTATTACGAGCCAATGTAAAATTTGGTAGTACATTGGTAGTAGTACAAAACACTGCAAATTTTACACAAGGGTTTATTATTCTTTGATATACGTTAGTTGTGCAGAAATTAAATTCTGTCAATGAAAAAATTTAAAAAAAAAATTTTTTTTGGGATTTTTTTTTCAAAAATGTTTTTTTTTTCAAAAATTCTTAATTTTTTACTCAAAAAATATTTAACATCCTGGGATCCTTCAAAAATCCAATTTTTAGCTCCATGAAAGCCCTAAAGATCGCAGCAGTGAAATCGAATCGTTCCGGGACCCCAAAAAATGGATTCTACGTCCAAAAATACTTCGAAAACGACACCTAACTCGATCCCATAGCTAAAAGCCTTCAAAACACCCCTCCTGTAGCCCCATTTTAGCCCCATAGCGCCCCACGGGTTTGGGCGATCGGACTGAAAACCTTGCGGGCACAACCAGATGGTAAACCAAGTATTTTGCCAAAATTTCAGATTTTTAAAAAAATTCCTACTGCCCAAAACGGCCCGGACGGCGGACGGACATTTCGGATTTTGAATGTAGACCTCTTGAAACGGATAATGTCAAGTTTTGAGGCCGATCCGAGTCGTCGACCTCCGTCGCGAAAACATAGGTGTATTATTCCAAGAATAATAAACCAAAATGGAATTAACCACACCCACCTACATAATAATAGTCAAAAGCGTCTTTTGATGTGAGATAGAGAGGAACTTCTCTTAGGGTGTACATTGGATTGAGGAGATTGTTTATGTTCAAACTGCTGGATTCACCGTGTAGAGTTCAAAGGGACGCTCTCTCATCAATTTCCCATCAAGTCCCACGGTCTGGTATGTGCGATCAATATTCAATGTAGAGTCTCTGTACTGAAGGCGGTTTATAATTATTCAAATAGGTGCTGCTCTGCTTCACGTCGCCAGTGAGATAAAAGCGACGGTTTCCATCTTCGATGCGGACGGTGTTTTGGGTGTTTTCGGCAATCAGCCCTTGGATTAATAGAAACCAACTGAGAAGGATTATCTCACGTGAGTATCTGCGGAAATGTCGGCACGCGATGAGCTTCGTCCCTTGTTATTTTCTGCGATATCCACACGGACATTTTGGTTGCCGATACTGAATCACTGGATACTTCAAACACCAGAATGGGGAAATCGGCCGATTTAAGTTTAATTTTTGAACTAGTTGAAGGCTACAACCGTTGAAAGTGGGTGTACGGTGTGAAGACATTTGTCGTCGGTCCTATAGGAAATACAGGAGCCCCAGACATCCTCGGTTTCATGAACTTTCAGGCTACCACAAGCTTACACTCGACTGCGGCATCCGGTAAAGTAGGTTACCCAGCGTGTGTGCAGAAGAGAATGGAAACTCATTTATCAGCCTGAAAGCACACTCCAATGGGGCGGCGTCTGCCTAAAGATGGGCAAACGGATTACATACCTACCTAACCGTCTTACCTAACCAAAACAGTTCGTATGCATAGTCAAAGACTATGACTTAGTATCGCCGAGCCAACAAGCTGCGAGTTAAATGGCATTACCATTAGATTCTATTGTATGCTTGAGAGGATACTCGTTAAGTCAAAATTCATTTCGTTCATGGAACGAATATCACCATGAAGATTTTGGTTCAGCCACTGCCTTAGGAGAAAGAAAATCTGCAATGTACCAGTATTCTGAGATTTTTCCGAGAGAGAACAGACTTTCTAGTAACTAAAGAACTGTTAAACAACTGTTGTTTACTTAAGGAGTCGGTTTTCTCTCGGTCAAAGCCGGAAATCAGGTAGGTCTTTAGTCTACTGATAAAGACAAACGGTCCACAGACTCCTGCCACGGAATACAATTTTCTTTCTATTTCCTGCTTCTGCCTTATAAGGTCCGCACGCCGATATTAATTGCGACGTCTATCGGCAGGTATTGCTGGTGTAAAAATACCCTTTTCAAGTACAAGGCAATTACATCACCTAATGATGACTCCAGAACCATATAAATATGTTTGCCATACCAATTTGTTCCTCCAAAGGAAAATTTCGCGCACAATATGAGACTCTCTGAGTGAAATGTCTCACGGCGAACGACACAGCCTTTTGTGCCGACACAGGGTGATCGCGACGTTATCATACGTCTTGCGAGCCTCGTCAGTTTGTCACGTCATGAAATATTACGTTCAAGCGAAGATGAAAAAAAAGAGCGATGGCTTGTATTATACCGTAGCAGAGGGAGTGGAAGACCTAATTTAATGATTCCCCAGAATGGAATTCTGATGGTAGGTCATCGCTCAAATTTAATTATTAGTCAAGAAATAACCTTGTTTATCTTTCATCATTGTCTCGTAGCCTTTGGGTCAATGTACTTAATCAATTTTGTGATTGATCATTTATAAAGAAAGGTATTGTCTATCAAGCATTTTCGGAAGCAAAAAATTATAATAATAAATTAATGAAAATTTCCATCAATACTGTTCATACTTACGCTTAATGACCCTTTTCGGCAAATAATCAACAAACAGAGGGTTCTCCAAAAGGGGCTAAGTAATCAGGTCAACATCGATTTTGCATGTTCATAATTAGAGCCCCTCGTAAACCTCTGAATCTAAGGGGACCCGTCTTTCTTAATGAATTCGTTCCCAAGGCCCTCGGGTCGTCACAACGAAGGATAACGCAATAGGAGACAACCCTGGCGAGTTAATGACTATCTTCGATTGTAAAAGGGAACAGCCGGAACCATCTTCGGGACCAATAAAGGAATCAGCCCTAATGAAGGCCGACCTTATTGTATATATACCTCAAAAGCCTATAGGCTTAAATTTTGAGGTCACGCAAAGACTGCTTGGAACTCCTTTGAAATTGTTTTTCATAGAAAATTCTTGGCACGGGATCTTTTGAAAAACGGTAACAATAGAACTTCTTTTATTAAAAATGTTCATAATAGTCATTCAAAAGTTCTTAGTTTAGATGAGCTTATCAACTATGAAATCACCGATATTTTCCTTGTTATCTGAGTTGGGAATATCGAAAACAGTTTATTCAAACCTGATTATTCAAGTAGAATTCAGTGGAGCAGGCCAAGTCGGTTGTGGTTGTACGCAAACCCGGGATCATAGACGTGAGCGGGTGGATTCTGCTGTTACAGATGACGATGTCATCTACATGGTAAGACCGTTGAGGGATTCAATGTATGGAAGTCCCAAAAGTATCGATAGTTCTTGAAAAAGTATCGATACATATCGATGTATATCGAAGTATCTATATTTTTTCAGGTATCGGAGCCGGTACTTTTTTTTATCCATCACATTTTATCAGTTTCAACACCTACGACATGAAGGTAATTGGAATACCTCTTCCTAGATTTCTGGGAGAGACTTCAACAAATTATAGAAATTTGATGTACCACCAACTCCAGCTCTCAGTGAGAATCAACTGTCCTCCATTTAGGAAGGACCACGAAAATGTTTTCCCTTTGTCCGAATTGAAAGTTTAGCGTGAATTTTTTGTCGTAAAATACAATTTTTGTTTTAATAGATACATTAATCTACCTTGTCTTGTCGTGTCAATAGACTCAAAAACTGCCATTCAAAGTTAGAAATTAATAAAAGATTTAACAAAGCCAAGAAATTCATAACAGACCACAGTGACGAAATCGTCGTCACGAGGACTGATAAAACAAACCAGACCATTATTCTTGATAAATCCGACTATATTAGCAAAATACAAGATTTAGTTTCAGATACACTAACATACACCTTGTTAGATCATGACCCAACTGAACGGTATCAAAATCAAGTAAATCGCGAAATCTCTGAACTCCATAAGAAAAAATACATTCCATATAAAACTAAAAAATCTTTGCTCAATTATTCGTGTCACAGTCCGCGCCTTTATGGATTAATTAAAAATCACAAAGCTGGGAATCCAGCCCGCCCAATTTGTTCATATGTTAACTCCCCACATTATAAAATTTCAAAATTTCTCAGCGATATTCTTAACGACAGCTTTCCACGATCCAGGTACACTCTCAAAGACTCCTTTGAGTTTAAAAGTAAAATAGACCAAGTAAAGGTACCTGATGGATATAGGCTGATATCGTTGGATGTCGCCAGTCTCTTTACCAATGTCCCTATAGAAATTATTACTCAGTTAATTGTAGATAATTGGTCTAAAATCAAACGATATACCCGTATCCCTGAACGCAATTTTCTAAAACTCTTCAACCTTTGTACAAAAAATGGGTATTTTCAATTCAATAATAAACATTATTTACAAATTTTTGGCACTAGCATGGGGTCGCCCATTGCCCCAAAACTGGCTGAGCTCTGTTTGGACATAGTATTTGATAACGTTATCCCCAAATTGCCTTTCCAGTTACCCTTTATTTTCAAATTCACGGATGACACAATAACAGCTATACCTCAAAATTCAGAACAAATCATTCTATCAAAATTTAACAAATTTCACCCACGTCTACATTTCACCATAGAAAGTGAAAATGAGTTCCAATCCATTCCATTCCTTGACACCCTCTTAATTAGAAACCCCGATGGAAATATTGAAACTGATTGGTACACTAAACCTCAAAATTCCGGTAGGATTATTCATTATAAATCAGCCCAACCATACAAACACAAAATCAATACCATCAAAAATATTTTAGATCGAATTGTCAAACTCAGCTCCCCCCAGTTTCACCAAAAAAATCATGAACGTCTCCGTACTGTTCTTACTAAGAATGGCTATCCTAATTCTTTAATCAATAAAATCATTACCCAACATTCAGCTAGCCTCACTAGACCACAAAATTTACGACAACCCCGTAGGTATTACTCTACCCCATATGTACGGGGGGTATCGGAAAAACTTTCCAAGATTTTAGATTCTGATTCTGCTCAGCTTGCCTTTAAAAACCAAAAAACTGTAGGAACTCTTTTCACTAAAACCAAAGACCCCATCCCTCATCACAAACAGAACAATATAATTTACGACATCCCATGTCAACAAAATTGTCCCAAACGCTATATTGGCCATACTGCAAATTTCATGTCAAAGCGTATCAATACTCATGAAAAAGAGAGCTCTGGTCCAGTAAAACCCACGTCCACCGCCTTGACTATCCATTCTAGGGAGGTTGGACATAAATTTCAATTTAATAAAGCCAAGATCATTGGTAAAGAACCCATCCTTTTCAAGCGGGAGATGTTGGAAATGATCCATATTGAACGCAACAAACATCAAACAGTTAACTTCAGAACAGATGTCAATCACCTCAGTAAATGTTACTCTGACTTAATCCACAAAGGGAGACCGCCGACATGAAACCGTTAACGCCTAATTACCTGCTCACCGACCAACCCTCAAACCTTACAAAAAGTCGGCATCCTTTGAGTTCTGTTTACCACTTTCTAAAGGGGGGGGGGGGGGGGGGGGAAATCAACCCCCACCATCGAAAATTGTCAGTTCCTTCTGTATGTCTGCATCCTACATATTATTTAGTATATTTGTACGACAGCGACGGCTCACATCGTGTGCTGCCCTTTTTCCTGCACTTGTAAGTAAATTTTTTAAATTTTGTAAATTTATCATATAGTTTCATCAATTGTTAAATTCAAAGTGTAAATTCGTGTTTTGTTCATTTCATTAGGCCCTGATGATAGGAGAATATATCTCTTGAAACGTCGGCAAAACAATCTCGTCTTATTTGACTGACCCTCAACAAGTTTCCAACAACATTTTGAAAAACAACTGCCCCAACAAAAAAGTTTCTTTTTGCTTCGTTCATTTTATATTACCTATCCTGAATTAATTCTCTACCAATGTAGATTAAGTAAAAACGTGAGTTGTGATATAATATACCACATCTCACGTTTTTACTTAATCTGAGTACAGTAAAAGCCCCATTAACCAGGGTCTACGGGGGCAAGACTTTCACGGTTAATCGGAAAACCCGGATAATCGGAATATTAAAAAAACTAAACGAAATTAACTAATTTTTTGCATAAATTAAGGTCAGGCCAGGTTTTATCTCATACACATGTCATCATGAGATAGAGCCGCCGAAATTGCATGTTTTGTCTGTGCTGTCACTTGTTACTCCATCATAATTTATGGTGAATGTCCCCTGTTGTGAAAGTTTGAACAGTAAAACTCGAGACATTTACGTTGATTTTGCCCCCCGTACATGGAGCGAATGGAGCGTGAGGGTACGAATTGGGCCGAGAACCCCGGATATCGGATCGCCACTTTTCGGGAGAAAAACCCCGGATATGGGAGCTCCCCGGTAAATCGGACCCCGGTTAATGGGGCTTTTACTGTATTATTAAATTATAAGTATTCATTATCAGGGGATAATCCCCTTCTATTAAAAATATATTAGGTATCTGAATACATTTTATTAAATAAATAAATTTTATTGTCACGTTGAAGGAGGAAAACAAAAACGACATTTCCACCCATTTTTGATACTAAGTATCAAAAGAAAGTCTTTATAGCTGTATCGATACGATATTATTTCGATACGTTTATGTATCGGACATCCCTAATAATTATTCAGTGCCCACGTGTTCCAACGAAAACATCAAACTGGCATACAAGTTGGACCTTCTTTGGCGTCAATAAAAGAATGCCTAATGGAGGCCAACCCGTTCAATAGGTTCAAACTCTGAAACGACGCTGGGGCTCCAGAAAGAATCCGCGAATAATAAATTTTAAGGGGGAAAAGACGCAGGAAAGAATCCTTCAAGGAGGAATGGAGATAAAACGTTTCCGAAGTAATTTCGACCGCGGAGCCATTGAAAATTCCGCTCCCATCGAAAACCCCTCACAATGGATCTCTTTTGAGGTGGATTCGCAATGATTTCCTAAAAAAAGAAGCAAAAAATCACTTTCTCATTTATTTAATTTTTTTCTGTTGTGGAGTTGCACGGGGAAACATTAAATTTTGTGCATGAGTCTCGTTCTAGAGGGGGTTTGAAAATTTAAACCACCGCCCTGGGAGATTTTTTTTTTTTTAAATTGGATTTACGTCGTGTTTGTAAGACAAAAATTTGTCGCGTTTAATGCGTTTTAACTTTCTAGGCGATTTTGGGAAATCCATAGGTAAGTACTATAGTGTTCGAAAGTCAAAATAGAATGCAGTCGTTTCGTATGTGAAAATGAACTGCTTTCAGCTTACCCTAGAAAGTCAACTACCGAAATCTATGGAAGCGGCAATCAAACACATTCGTTGAATCGAGCAGTTGATGTCTCTGTGACAGTTTTCGCGGGCTATTTTTCTTCAGCGTGAGCTTTATCTCTCCGCCCGAAATTTCCGACACTATCGCCTCCCTCGGAGATTAATGCCGCTAACGAAGCGCTCCCGGGGATGAAGTCCCCGCTTTAGATTAGTCGGAGGTTCCAAAGTGCTGATAACGGGACCAGCACTAAATGCGAGTGTGTGAGCAGTGTTCGCTGAGTTGTACCTTGCCAGGATTGAGTTACTCCAATTGTTTTTTCGATCTTTGCTGTTGGAGGTTTCATACTCTGGAAATTTTCCAGCATTTAATGCTGGGTGGTGCTGGTTACCTATGCGCAACTAGGTGTCACGTGTTGATAATGGTTTGAACAGTTTAATAGTGAACAAAAAAGGCGCCATCCTTTCCCCGCACGACAGTGTTGGCATTTCCTGATTGACCTCCATTCTTTCATTTTCGCAACAAACCAATTCGACTCTCGTTGGTGACTTTTTATATCTGGGTCAAATAACGCTAGCGAACTAGAGGGAACTCTGGATCCGATCCATTACTCTGAAGAACCTCTTTTCCGGCGATGGAATCGTTGGTAAACAAATCCCTTATATCCAGCAGAACTCGATTTCTCCGGCAAAGACACAGGAGCCAATTACTTCCGGTCTGAAGACTCAGGCGAACTGAATGTGGACATCTCCTGGAGATCTACTGGACCAGTGACACAAAGAGAGCCTTCTGCCGCTTCCTCAACTGGCAGCAGCCGGATCATCGGAGTGGTTTTGGTCGCTAGTCACTTCGCGCTGCATTCTGATGCGGCCACAAGTTCTAATCCCGTTGAAGACCATGGACATTAGAGAGTTTCTACTACCTGCGTGGGGCTTGATGCGGCCCCATTTGCGTTCGTAAATACGGTATACGGGCGGCGCGGGAACGCAGGTAGTCGTACGTGCGGGACCACAACCGCATAAAGGGCTCTTAATCCGGGAAGGGACCGCATTTAGAACCGCAAATAGAACCCCGTAAGGTAGTAAGGCTGTTGAACCAGTACCTTCTGGATAGATAACCCTTCACCGTCTGGCTGGTTATCAGTTGCTCAGGTCAGAAGGGAATTCCGTCCTCGTTCTTCATTAGTATTCTTGTGGTGACTAACTAAACTACTGCACAGAATAGGTAAGTGATATGCATCTATCTAATCAGTTTTCCTACTTCTAAAATGGTACATATGAAATGTTTGATGGGCGAAACCCACTCTACTTGAGAGTCTCCTGACGGTCAATTAGATAGATTCATTAGATTAGATTAGAAAATTTGGTAGATTCATGAGCAGTAGGTAGGTAAGTAGCAGTTTGTAGTAAAGTAGAGAAGAGCGTGTACATAAAATACACGCGTGTGTACATCAGTAGCGTGCTGTATTAGGTTTAATGCGAAAAACAGAAATCGCTCTGTATCTGTTGGTACTGTGGTACCTAGGTACAGTTCATGTCATGAAATGATATTTTGTTCATGAATAGTGTTACTTGTAATTTTTTTGGTACTAAATCTAATGAGGCCCGCCAGTAATTCAAGAAAACTTTAGGATAGGTACCTACTCAGGTAGGTTTCGAAGTGGACCACTCAATTTGAAAATCGCATGACACTGAAATGTCTAAACATTTTATTATTCAACTTTGGCTTTTTGCACAATCTAATTTACAGCCACGCTTCTACTTATTTTGTGCTTGGATTGCATTGTATTAAAATACATACCTACTGCATTTGTGAGTAAAATAGCCAGACAAAAAGGGAATAAACAGTCACTCATGTAGCATAACAGGTTGAAGTAGCAAAATTTTTACACATAGGTATTGCCGTCGAAATTTCCTGGTCTCTTCATCTTCCCTTAAGTTTGCTCAATGTTTCAAAATAATACATACCTAATTAAAAATGTGGGGTTTCAAGCTTTATCCAATTGCAAGTTATCGTAAGCAAGGTAACAGTAAAAATTGAAAGTAATGAGCACTTGTACATCCTCTTCGACAGGTAACCTATTCTGGAAAAGATGAGCCAGCCCCCTCTACTTGTCACAGATTCTCAAACAGTGTTTTGTTTCCTTTTGTGCTAATTAAACATACTCGTATAAGTAAATATTTCAGAATTAGAACACAATATTAAAAACAATGTGTATCCTACAACTCATCTCAATTATATTTTTCACTTTCTCTCAAAAAAAGTAACACCTAGTCTAAAATCCCTGTATCAACAAAACAATCACACTACTTCTTTCAACATCAACCGTTGAGTGACGCTTGACGTGACTTCTCATTCCACGTTGGTGCCCCTACCAATGAAATCCCGTAAATAGCGTCTCGTAAGAAGTGGCTGTGCGGTTAGCATTCACCTTGGCTCGCCCTAGTATTTGCGTTTTCCGTAAGTTACTCCCGTCACCGTAGTTACCCTCGCATCTAGTAGAATCTCTCTATTTAATGTGTAGCTGGATTATGATTAATTGACCAATTAGAGCCCCGATTAGGTCTAAAATATTGACGTAAAACTCACTTTACCTTTACCATTACTTTACCTTCCATCTTTGGCACTTTGAACTCTTCGACGTTTCGAACAAGCAACCTGGAAATGGTTTCCATGTCCAAATCCCTCCAAAACGCACGGGGGTAAGACTCGGACATATATATCTATTGCGCACACGACTTCATACCAAATTAAGACGACTGTATTAACAGCTCGTAATAAATAGAGCCACTTTTTGCCTAACGGTGATGAGTTACGGTCGACGTAACTCGAGATTTCGCGCATGGGCAGAAATAACGGTGATAACTTACGTCCTTATGCCTAACGTCGAACGTTATTGCCGTAAAGTTACGGCAATAAACTTACGGTCTTAAGGATACCGCCGTTAATTTCGAGCAATAGAACGTAAATAGCGGCACTTTAAATTTAGCGTGACTTTTGATAAGACCGTATCTCTGTTACGGTCTTATGTGAAGTTAGCTTTTCTTTGATTCTCCCTAGACAAATCCCTTACGGTGATAAAAATTAACAGTCGACGTAACTCGGATGTTTCTTTAGGAACTCTCTAATACCGTATTATATAAGTTTGCTTCCATTCATCTTGATGTGAATTCGGCCCGGTCAGCGAACGTCACGTGAATACGCCTGGCCATTACGTTGATTACTTCATGTTTATTTGCTCACATAATAAGATCTACCATTAATTACATTACCGGGTATTGTTTGCATTAACGTAGGTATTGCTTAACAGGAAGCCAATAGCACTACAGGCTATTTTACACTTGTTTTAGTAAATGTAGATGATTGCTTTTCAGCTGGTATCTACACCATCACAGTAGCGGCAGTACCTTTACTAATTCAGACGGTTCTTTTTGCAGGTAAGCGTTTGCGCGCAAATGGGCGCAGATACTTTCATCTTCATCGTTTGTAGTGGATTCGGACGGCCCTTGGGCTCATGCCTTCTCCTCGAACAAATAATTGATAGTGAATTTCGGTCGACGAAGTTTTCTCGATTAGGAGGTTCTTACGAACAGGAGAACGTTTCGGGAAAATGGGTGGCCAGAAAGAAGGAGAGCGTCTTCAGGAATGAGTCATTGAGGAATGGTCTGATCTATTCTGAACTCAAGTTCATATTAATCAATATAATTTATGGAAAAGTCGAATTAACGGCAGGAACAAGCTATCAACTGTTTGGGTTGATGTTATGTACGGACCCCCATCGCCACAGGTCAATGTCAATTCAAGGAGGTCACGAAAACTACTGATTCCTAAGAACACTGACCTGGTTGCTCGTCCATTCATCAATCGGTTCTCTTTTCGAATATATAGTTATAACAAAATGTTTCTCATTCATTTTCTTCTGCCGAGCAACGCGATCACAAAAACCGCTTTTGAAACTAAAGGAAACAAGCCATCAATTGAATTGAATAGAGGAGCGCAACCTTTTTGTTATTACGATATATTTAATGAGCGAGAGAAACTAAGAAACAGTAGGTATCTAGCCACACAACACATCAAAAATATCCACGTGATGCTCATTACGTAAACAACTGCACCCTAACGACCGATGCGTAATAAAACCTTATGCCGATCAGAGGTAACGAACGGCTCAGGCTGCAAAAATCGTTTTGGAGTCGTTGGAATCAGCCTGAAAAGCTCATTCCATAGACCCTTGTACCAACGAAATCGGACCAAAACTTTCGTCCCCCTTTTGAGGCCTCCTTAGTTACACATCAGAGATAAACAACTTTCGTCGTGAAGGACCTCCCGAAAACCGATGAAGGGGATGAGGGAGGGAAAATCAAGGTAGCCTATAACCACCCCCGGAACTCGCTGATGACAATGAGACCACCCTCATGAAAATCTGTTGAGCCGCTCGGGCGTGATGCTCTGTACACAAAAAAAAAAAAAAAAAAAAAAAAAAAAAAAAAACTAACGTCGAAGAGGTGAGCGCACCTTTCCATTTTTTGGAAAAAGGTTGCGCTAAAAACCGCTTTTGAAACTAAAGGAAACAAGCCATCAATTGAATTGAATAGAGGAGCGCAACCTTTTTGTTATTACGATATATTTAATGAGCGAGAGAAACTAAGAAACAGTAGGTATCTAGCGACCAAACTATGCCACCCAACACATCATCCACGTGATGCTCATTACGTAAACAACTGCACCCTAACGACCGATGCGTAATAAAACCTTATGCCGATCAGAGGTAACGAACGGCTCAGGCTGCAAAAATCGTTTTGGAGTCGTTGGAATCAGCCTGAAAAGCTCATTCCATAGACCCTTGTACCAACGAAATCGGACCAAAACTTTCGTCCCCCTTTTGAGGCCTCCTTAGTTACACATCAGAGATAAACAACTTTCGTCGTGAAGGACCTCCCGAAAACCGATGAAAGGGATGAGGGAGGAAAAATCAAGGTAGCCTATAACCACCCCCCGAACTCGCTGATGACAATGAGACCACCCTCATGAAAATCTGTTGAGCCGCTCGGGCGTGATGCTCTGTACAAAAAAAAAAAACATGTCGAGGAGGTGAGCGCACCTTTCCATTTTTTGGAAAAAGGTTGCGCTAAAAACATACATGTCGAAGAGGTGAGCGCACCTTTCCATTTTTTGGAAAGCCGTCCAATTGAACGCAGAAAATATTTGTGTCGGTGACCCCACTTCTCACCAATCCAAGTACCTACTGGCCACGCCCGTCATTGCTTAACTTCGCTCATCTAGGGAAACGGTAGTTTACCCAACGCCATACCCGACGCCCTTTGGTTTGGATTTTCGTGTCCAATTTACTTCAGTTGTTTTTGCTTGACACACGCACCTCCTCTCCGTACCTTAAAACAACGTGAAACCTGACTCCTTCTGTTGAAAATTCGAAAACATTACATAAGAGACTTTAATTAGTTTTATAATTACATTAGTTCGAGAAAGAGCGATGTGAGCACCTTTCAGGGTCGGTCGGTGGTTCACGTCCAACAACCGCAAGTTAATCAAGTTAACCCCCGCCAGACCCGCTTCGTTAGAAGATACGTGGAAGAGTAAAAGATTTTTCCCACTTCCCGACCAAAAACGCCTCCCTCAAAACATTGAAATTAAAACGTGTTTGTTCTCGTGAAATTCTCATTTACCCGGAGCGAGGCCCGGCAGTCGGGTTTTGTAAACGTTATTTCACCCCCTTTGCGGTCGGCTTAACGGTCTGTTACTTTAAATGGTATACATACTTACAAGAGAAAAATGAGAGCGAAAGACATCCGCATACGGACCCTCGAAGCGCTTCTCTGCAAAACGGCTAGGTGCACCAGAAATAGGATCAGAGTCACCTTAAATAGTTTCATTTTTACTTAGAGAACGTCACCGAAAAAATAATCATGATAAATTATTAATTAAATAAATCATGCCAATCACGCCAATGCATGAATATAAATATTTTTAAATCACACTGACAAAAACCTGGTTTAATCCTCCCTTTAATGGCTTAATCTCTGTTGGTAAATTTGTATTACCCAATGCATCGTGGCAATGAAGCGAGGAATGGAATGAACGGAGGAACAGAAGCTTTCTGTTGGCAATGTTAACTGGGCGACGTTAATGATGTGTTATGATAGAAATTCGGTTGTTAATTCTTGGCTTGGTAGAATTCACGATTCCGTTTCGGAGGGTATCTAGCGACATTTCAGGCCCCGGTTATTGTTGTAACAGGTCGTTGTGAAACCGAAAAGGGCCCTTGCTCCCGAGTTAATGCTACTCATTGACAGCGGTGAACAGAGGGGTTGACTTAAGGTGTGGAGATGTTTTGAAGGGGAGGTTTGAATATTACAAGGGAGCATTGTTTCTCTGCTACGTAACTTCGCGGCCCCCTGTCTTTGTTTTCCGGGAAACCTCCGCAGCACCCGACAAAGCAAAAAGTCCTCTCTTTCCGCGCTAACGCACCGCAGCAACAACCGCTGCCACATTTGCCAAAGAACTTGGAGGTAGAGGTTGTAACCGCTTATTTCCATTCAGAAAACAAGTTTCACACAAATTTCAGAGTGTTGTAATTTCCAAATGGTGAATTCCTAATATCCTTAGAAACATGAGTGTGTTACAGGAAGGAAAAAGAGAACTGCAGAGTGTCAGGATTACGCTGAACAAGGACAACGCTCCTATCGAACAACTCAACCTCCCTCTTCAATATCAAGAAATCGTTATCTACTCAAAGTGATCGATGAATATTTTCGAGTCTCATTCGCATTCCCTTTGGTGTCAACCTCCATGGTAATAGGCCGCCTCACAAATCTGTTCTCAATGTTAGTTTGGCCTTCCTATTTGCCTTCCAATCAGGGTGCAGCATTCAAGTCGGCCACAAACAGTTTTTCATCTCACTCGGATTGAGCTTCGTAGAGGCAATGGACAAGTCAAAATGGGACTATTTGGAAAACAATTTGCCTATGGGCTACCCAATGAGGGGTTCGCATTGATTGTTTTCTATTTTTTAATCTGAAAGTACTCCCTGAGAATGTGGGGGAAAACAGTAGTCAGCCGCCTGAAATCGTTTCCAGAAAATTTAAATGATTTAACGAAAATTACGGCGTTTGAAAAACACGGCCACGGAGGGAGCGTGACGTCACTACCTCTTCAACCAACTACGTGAGGGGATAGTTCCGCCCAGGATTGCCACGCCACTACTCATCACAGAATAAAATTCAATTGAGCTGTGAATCCTTCTGATAAGGCTTCAAATTTCAAGTACCTATTGTGATTAAAAGTTAATTATGTTTTCCGTCGTATCAAGTTATAATTGCTATAAATTTATCATATAAGCTGAAGACACTAGCGCTCCGGGTGAGAGATTCACTGGAACTGTGACGTCACTACCTCAAGAGTGGTGGGAAACCCCGGCCGATTCAAACTGTGCGTTTCGTTTTTTCGTTATATCTTCTACAATGATTTTTTTTTCGTTGGTATTGGAGTCTGTGCACGTTACTTTGTAGCCATATTATTGAATGGTAGGGAAGATTTCCAAATATAAAATCAATGCGAACTCCCCAATGGGAAGTTCACTGCACTCAGTGAAATCTCTTTTACGTCACGCCTCATGAGAGAACGCACGCTCGAAATCGGTGAACGACAACTCTTTACCAGCCTGGCTCATACCACCTGGTAAAGTGCTGTGCTTGTCTCTTTCAAGTAGCAAGAATGATCCAGGGGGTGATGCAAGTAGAGCTGCAGGAGGGCAATCCAGATTCCCTTGTGAGACTGCCAGATGGACGGGAAACAACAGCGTCGAACAGGCATTTAGCACCCATGGCGGAACACTTCCATGGGATTCGCACAGAACAGCAGAACCTGTTTCTCGATCGAGCAACAGGTTCTGCTGTTAGGAAGAGATTAGCGGCTTTGGATTCAAAACCGAATTACTCGTTTAGCTGCAGCTAATCCCCCGAATTACATGTAATCCTCCGAGTGAAACAGCTTGATTTGGTGCTGCACCCTGCTCACTATTTCCTTTGCTCCACCCTCCTAAATTCGACATCCCGCATTTCAGCTTCGTAATTAGACCGCGATCTCAGGAGCTCAGAGAGCCGAGGAAGGCTGCCGAAACATGAGCAGGTAATGTCACCTTCATTAGCCGAATTCGAGTTGTCACGAACAAGCGCATTTTTCATAGTGAATGTTTGTCAAAGAGAATTGTTACAACAACAACATCAACAGCCTGACTATCTACTTCTCCACTAAACACTCACCAATAATTATTCATTCGTGTGGTGTGTATAAAACGATCGACGACAGGCTTACGAGAAGTGATACACCGGCCACGACCCCGCTCTGAACATTTTTTACCTTCATAAACCCAAAAATGATTAATTGCCAGTGGGGCGAAGGTGTCAATTTTTTCTACGGTGAACCTAACCAACTGCCCACATTTCTCGATGTTATCGTTTCTTAATCACAATTTAAAAAAAAAGAGAAGAGTGAACGTCGACCGCTTTTTTTAGTCTTAACTCTCCCTAAATTAAATTTAGGAGATTGAATTAAACCCGAAGCGGTCCATCAAAGAAGCAATTAACACCGCATCGACACGCTAACCCTGTCACTACTTCTAGAAGGGATGAAGGGAGGGGGATTCTTGCCCGAGGCGAGACGCAAAACGCAATTATTGTAGTGAATCAGATATCTAACGGTTTACTCAGTCTAGCTGGTGCATTATTAATTGATGTAGTGTAATTATTACTCTCTACAGGAAGTCGGAATGGGGTGCTTAATTTTGATTACCGATTATACGGGTCATGAAGTTTTCTCAACTCTCTAACAAAGCGAATTTGATACCAACTTTCCCGTCCATCGTTAACCTCCTCGTTTTTCAGCAATCTTTCTATTCTTGATTGTTTGCTCAAGTTTTTTCCGTTTCATTACAACCCAAAACTCATCCCTCCCCCACTCTCCAGTGACAGGGTTTTTTTTTTCACCCGTACAACTTTTCCTGCCGGCACTAGAAGCCCGAGAGGCTTATACAAAAGTTTCATCTCGAATTACTACCGACAACCGCCGCAACTCGACAATCGACAAGATTGTTGAAGGTAAAAGCAGATAAGTACTAACTTTTTTTCTCTCTCTCTCTCTCTCCCTCTGAAGGAACTTGACGGACCAATTTTCTCCGGACATTTTCTCCCCCCCTTTCCAGGCAGAGGACACGCTGCAGACTTTTAAAATTAATAATACCCTCATAAAACTCCTGAAAGTGTCACGGGGGCGCTGACGGCGATCGTAATCCATTTCAACTACCCACCTACTTTATCCACTCGGTGGAAAATTGTTTTAACGATCGAGATGATCACCTTCAAAATACCCATTAAACAGCCAAAAATGACCTGGCATCACTTTATTTCAACAAGTTTACTTTACTTCAATCAATTATGTGGAATGGGGAATGATTATAACAAGCCCATTACAGCGTTTCATTTTATTTATTTTTATGTCCATAATTAATTTTAACAGACACATTTTTGGTTTCCTTTGCCTTTATCGGTAAATCTGAGTATTGATGTTTTGGCACTTGGTTAACGTGTTTTTCTGGCCAATTGCTCCAACTTTTCCCGCTTCATGAAACCTTTCAAATTTTCTACATTTCGAAATTTTAATGACTACATCTTTTTTGCGTAAGTTTATAAAATAAATCGAATAAGGTCCGCAGACCGTTTGTCGCATTTTCCAACACCATTTTTTTGGGTCTGCTGAACCATGTCAATGTATTGGTGTATCCGCATCAATTGTAGATACAATTTTTTAACGGCAGGATCTTGACAAAATATTCGAAAATGGTTCTTTATTAAAAAAACGTAGCTGTACGGTAGCTGTACCCTGTACGCTGTGGCACAGCTACCGTGTATTAAATTTGTAATATTAATTTTTAATATTCCTCCTCTCTGCCGATTTTTCAAGCGGCGCAGATTGCCGCAGCGGTTGAGCACAACAAGGCTCCCTTCCTTTCTGCCCAGAACTGGATTATTGAGTGAGCGCAGTGAGCTTCGCCTGGAGCGTAGGATTTCGCTTTTCCACGTGACGAATGAACGGTGATTTTTTAAATGATTCCTCATGCCCACGTCACGTATTGTCTTTCAAGGCGAACGGGCTTTGACTTTTGGATTTAACTTGGCAGATCACGTTAAAGTCGGAGCGGGAAACATTAAAAGTGAAATTCAGATGAGGTGCTTTTAACTAGAAAAACACGGTAGACGGAGACGTATAATATACGTCTCCGTCTACCACGCACGTATATTATACGTGCAGTATATATTGCGCTAACCTTCGGATTGCTGGCGTATTGCCTATTAATAAAAAAGTGTACTTATAATGACCGATAGTGCATACCCATCGTCATTTAACTATCATCTCGATGAAGTTTACCTACCCCCAATAAAATATTTTGTTGACGTCACATCTACACCGAATCCGCTTGTCGTAGACCTAATTGGAGGCTGTGTGAAGGCTTCCATGATAAGGCACGAGTCGAGCGATCCAGAGATAAGGGAGCAGAATGATATCAACCATACGACCAGTGGCCAATTTACACACTTGAATGATATAATTTTGTTTGGTGGACAAAAGTATACCTATCATTCAAATCTGGATTTTAGTTATGGTCTCCTGTCCAGATTTCTCTAAAAGAATGACCCTAGGTCAGGTAAGATCCAAAGATTCTTCTTAGTGAGAGGAGCTTTGGGAGAATGAGAAGAGGGTAAGCGATTTTTGTTCGAGGGATTTTGACGAAAAAATCAACCCTCAAAGAAATTGCCTACCTAACTGCATCTCAACCATGGCTTTTCAAATTTTTGGTTGGCATTTTTCAGAGTCCGGTACGTTTCAATGAATACCAAGGTCACCCTCTGGAATTTTAGGTATAGAATTTTTTAAGCTCAAATTTTAGCCAAAATGTGCACTTCCGTAACTTTGGAATAGCCGCAATAAAAAGCACAAAAAAACTCCAGAACGATTTTGCTTATATAGTGACCAGGGCTCCGTCCGCCGTCCGCCGTCCAGACCGTTTTGGGCAGTAGGCATTTTTTCTAAAAATCTAAAATTTTGACAAAATACTCGGTTTACCATCTAGTTGTGCCGCAAGGTTTTCAGTCCGATCGCCCAAACCCGTGGGGCGCTATGGGGCTAAAATGGGGCTACAGAGGGGGGTTTTTGAAGGCTTTCGGCTAAGGGATGGAGTCAGGTGTCGTTTTCGAAGTATTTTTGGACGTAGAATCCATTTTTTGGAGTTCCGCAGCGATCCGATTTCACTGTTGCGATCTATAGGGCTTTCATGGGGCTACAAATGGGATGTTTGAAAGATCCCAGGAGGTCAAATATTTTTCAAGTAAAAAACAAAACAAAATTTGAAAAAAACATTTTTTGAAAAAAATAATAAAAATTTTTTTTTAATTTTTTCATTAACACAATTAAATTTCTGCACAAGTAACTTATATCAAAGAATAATAAACCCTTGTGTAAAATTTGCAGCGTTTTTTCTTTAATTTCAATAATTCACTAAATGTGTCTTACCAAATTCAGTTGCCTAGATCGTGTTGCTTTAACCCGTTGGTCCTTCGAATTTTTAAATTTACCGGCTCCCGATCGGCTCGACCTAATCACATCTTTCAAAACCTAATCCTCAAAATAACCCATGGGAGCATTATAAAATGGGCAGAGGCCGAAAGGGAGAGCTTGTTTTCACAAGCCCCACTCTAATTGACGGTAGAGTTGAATCACATGAACTGGAATGAACTTGATCCCGTTTTTCCACTGACCAAACAATATATCGAACTTGCGTGGGAAGCCCGAACCTGCTGATGCTAGAAAAACTTCACTCGCTTTACCTCCAACACAATGGTAATCGCTTTTGTTTCACCCTTCTCGCTTTTATTTGCTTCCAGTTGAAAACTCCCCGCAACATGGGCTGGCAGGATTTACTGGTTGAACGGTGATTCTGTCTTGATGCCATAATTGTTGTGTGGGGGATGTTTTCACTACACCCACACTAAGGGAACAAATTGGGTGCAGTCGTAAATCGCTCGGAATGAACTTTCACACACAAAAAAAAAAAAAAAATAATAATAATAAAACAAAAAAACTATCCATTATCTCATCTTTTCCAAAAAGCATACAGTATTTGCATACAGGTGCGGTTGTGTGGTGTATTAGGTGTAGTACCCCCAATATGTCCATTCTTGCACATTCTCTGGTTTATTGCGGTCGGACGAGCATATAGATTTTTTAAATGGAAAAATCAAAGTTTGAATTCATGGCGGGTACCAGCAGCTTAGCTGGAGTAACTCGGCTCCCCATTGACCGGTAACTGAGGTCGAATTTGGTTCGATGGCCAATACGGCTTCTTTGAAAGAAAACTAACCGTCAGACTCGAGGACGGCGTCTGGTTTATTTCCCTCTTTTGATTGATTATTCATGAAATAATACATCCATGTAATCGCGACGGAGGTCGAAAAGTCTGATCAGCCTCAAAATTAGACATTATTCGTTTCAAGAAGTCTAGATTCCAAAAACAAATTGTCCGTCCACCGTCCGAGCCGTTTTGGGCAGTAGGCTTTTTTTTTTTTAATCTGAAATTTTGACAAAATACTCGGTTTACCCTCTTGTTGTGCCCGCAAGGTTTTCAGCCCGATCGCTCAAATCCGTGGGGCTAAAATGTGGCTACGGAAGGGGTTTGAGGGTTTTCGGCTATGGGGTCGAGATGGGTGTCGTTTTCGAAGTATTTTTGAACGTATAATCCATTTTTGGGGGTCCCATAACGATTCGATTTCACCGTGGGGATTAATGGGGCTTTTATGGCTCTACAAATGGAACTTTCAAGGAACCCAGAAGATCAAATGGACGCAAAATCTTTTTTTTAGGTCCCACATGTGTCCAAACAGTGTACAGAAAAAATTATTTTTAAATTTTTTCAAAACTATTAGGTACATTTTTAAATGTCTGAATTAATTTTCGGACAATTAACTTGTATCAAAGAATAATAAACCCTAGTGTAAAGTTTGCAGCGTTGTTTTCTTCTAGGAACACGGCACAGGGCGACTTCACCCAAAATTCAGTTGCTCGTCCTTTGCGCAGCGAGAAAACAATGAGCGAGAATGTCTTCGTATTATATATAATACTATAATATAATACATATTATGCATGCTGGACGAAGTGGCTCTTCCTCCACGCCGGACCAAGTCCACTTCCGGTACCTACCTAGTTGATTCTCGCGGCCTTACACCAGGGCTGGCGAGAAACTGGTTGTGACACGGGATACCCAACAGGAAGGCAGAAGCCTGCTCTAATCATCTTTAGTAAGTCTAATCATTTTACTCAGTATTAGGTATATAATGAGTTTTTCCTATGAGGTATTATTTTTTGCAACGTTTCAAAAATGCTCTGTGGTGATTTACCGGAGGAACATGGTCACTATGAAGGCCCAAAAGACCCACTATAACTTTGACGTCTCAAAGTTTCAACTTAACAGTTTTTCATTGCACCCTCGGGGAAATAAGCAAAATGGAACCTGCCCCAATACATCAACACCACCCCTTTTCCTTCCCGACCCTAAAACATATGCAAATTTCTCTACCATCCCTCCTCCAAGCAGATAGAAGAGAGCGAGGAAGGAGAAGAGACTAGTAGGAAATATAGGCTTGCAAATTGCGTCATCAATAACACGCTGGTGTACTTTCCACCGAGCTGTTTCGGAGCCTCGAAATATGTTCACCACTACGTGATATTGCCAGTGAAAAACACTGACTTCACAACCGTACGAGATCATAATTTCAAAGTTAAGACGCAGAAGTAGGGGTTTCATCTTATAGGCACTTCGTTTAAAACGAAGGAAGTATAAATACTTCCAGTATTTGAAAGTTGAATGCACCCGAATCCAATATGGATACTATTATAGGAAAAAATGAAATAAACAAATAAATAAAATGAATAAAAAAAAATGGGGGTGTGGTTTTATGAAACCACGGTAAAAGTGAAACTTTTTTTCACACTAGTTTCAGGAAATGATGCCCACATTTATATATTATATTATATATTATCTATTAGGTATGTAATATATTATATAATATTAAAGGGTGCTGGATGGGTGTAAGGAGGGGGGGGGGGGTATAATCTGTAATCTGGGAGGCACAACCCGCGTAATCCCTGAAAATTTCATCAAAATCGAATCAATATTGGCTGAAATCCCCACTCCTTCTCTTCTTTAGGGAAGGAGAGGGGGTTGAAGGAGGGGAAAACGGAAAAATCCTTGAGGGGTGCTGAATGGGTGTAAGGAGGTGGGGGAGGGGGGGGGGGGGACAATCGTTAGAGTCTCAATAAATAGCTCACTGACGTTCGGCAGCCACGCAACTCAAGCCTCACCCCGCGCGAATTAAAACGCACCCGTGGCAACGACGCTTTTTGACCCGTCTCTCGTTGCGAACGATTACCTAGTACCTATCAAACTAATCGAAGGCTCGCAAAAAATACTCGCACCCACCTACCCGTTGGAATAACTTTCGAACGGGTTATCGCACAGAAATCGTTTTGTGCTCGTTGAAATCTGCGTGAAAAGCTCGTTTTAACAGACGTAGTTTCGTTCAAAACCGACGGCAAAAGTTGTATCGGGTTTCGGCGTTTCGAAAATTTTCCTAGTAATCCCTAGTAACGACGCTCTAAGCGTGATGTTACACAAAACGACACATTTTGGGACGATGTAATAAAAGTTTCACTTAAAAAAAAAAAATAATAAAAGAAAGGACACCCAGTGTTCGAAAGAATAATTCTTATAATAAGACAATTATTCTCATCCTTGTTTTGAGGTGTCCTGAACTCGAATCTGAAGTCCAATTTTTGCCATCACGTGAGGTTTTTTTTAAGTTTAATTTGCCTGAAAAAACGAAAAATTCCCAAAAAGTTTCCGCTGAATGGATTGAAACGGCTTTTTCGCGGCTCCGGCGGAAACAATTGGATCTGAGGCAGGAGTCTGTGGACTCCTAATCGTTTCCGTCAACCGCCGACTTTGACGAGGGGAGAACAAACTCCTTAAAAACAACTGGGTCGTGAGACCCGTGGCAAAACGAACTCTTATTTACCCCTGGAGAACAAGGACTTCTCTTCCGAGGGTTTCGGATGTATGACTTATCTGGACGGATACATGGAAGACAATCAGACTCTCCATCTTCAACCCCTCGAGGGAATCGAAACTTGCTTGGTTTTTATATAGGACGTTACTTCGACGAATCGAACATAAACCTTGGAGAGATATTCTGAAACTCCCTGACCATCTCCTCCATCGTAAACGGCAGCAAGAACAGGGGCACTGCGAAGGAATTTATCTAAAAGTATCGATTAAAAAATTTTTTTTGGGGAAGAATAGATTTTTTCATTGTGATTGCAAATATCGGACTTCCGATTCGTGTTCAGCACGCTTCAAAATATGGCCACAACTCATATTTAAAGATCGTTTCGTGTCCCTTTTTCTTGCCTTGAGATATTGATTGACCATAAACAATTTTTGTTCCATACTCAGATTGTGTTATACCTTAACGCTCTTATTCACGCAACCCCATGAAAGCAGTCTACCTTCTTCTGTTGAATGAGATTTTTTTCTATTCAGTCGCCTTGAGGGTGATATGGCTTTAAATCATATCTCTCGTTTGGAGCCGTTCCCTCGGGATCCCGTTAATACATTGCATTGAGTTCAACAGGTGCCTGCCAAATCAAGTTGGAGCCCCGACAGAAGCACAAAAACTGGGGATCAAGGAAATGATACACTACTATTCGATAGGGCAGAAATGTAGGACAGATACAGGCAATAGTTGAATCTAGCTCGAACATTGAAAATAATGTTAAAATTTCTCAAGTCCTCATATGCTTCAACGAATTCCGAGTCCTCCTCAACATGAATAATTCCTTGCAAGGATCAGTGAGAATTGTAACATTAAAACCTCTCATTAATTTACGAAGGATAAATCCCCGAGAGGTTACAGAAAGGGGATGACGACGGGATATTTCCAAGTATAAACACGCTCTTTCCTGGGGTTTTATACGCAGCAACGAGAGACAGACCAGTTTTAATTAAAATTTTATCTGCATGTAATATGGATTTCGCTCATTATTTCTGCGTCGATCCTCCAAAGGCTCACAGAAAGTTACCTACCTACGAAGAGCGACGAGGCCTAAGGGGATGACCTCAATTCCATGAAACTGCGTTAGCACAACAAAAAAAAGTCCGTCCTCTGTCATACACGTGGACAGAACTTCCACCAGGGGTTCGTTTGAAGGACTAGTTTTGTGGGAAACTTTGCCTGATATCACTAACGAGGCACCACAGTAGAGACATAGCGGCTTGATGAATCCAGCAGCCGAGTCAACACTTTTAGACGACTTCTAACGCAAATACGCCTTGAAACAGATATTGGAATGAGTTGTGATGACATCACACGTCTGACTAGGATTGTGAATCAAAAGATATTCTGATTGGCAACTAAGGCGGTGAGTTGCATAGGTTGCAGAGTGTTGACCATAGCGTGGTCCACCATTTTCATCTGGCTTATTTCGCTAACGAAAAAAGGTTCATCTCCATAAAATAAAATAGTATAAACTCATGAAAAATAATTTTATTTCATCACACTGATACAATTTTTATATTTTAATTTTGTTTAATTATTTTATAAAATAAGAAATAATTTCTTTATTAATTATAATAATATTGTCATCAAAATTTGTTTAATTATTTTATAAAATAAGAAATAACTTCTTTAATAATCAAAGAAATGATTTCTTATTTTATAAAATAATTAAACAAATTTATAATTATTATAAATTGGAGAAACTGTATACCTTTGCAGCGTTAGGATAGGTATGGGATGGATATAGGGTTAGATATAAGAACCCCCTCATGTAGCCCCTCTTCAGCCCCGTTGTTATAGAAAATTGGAAATGCCCTTTTTTCAGAATTTCATTCTGCAATCATACAAAATGGACAATAGCTTCTTGAGGCGTGTGTGTGAGGCGATGTAAGGTGCTCACACGTGCCAAAATTTCGGACCGAAAGCAGGTGTGTGAGTTACAACAACTCGCTTGATAACCTTTTGTAACCTGGCCAGATCTCTTATAACCTGACTTCAAAAGTGTCAAGCGCGCAAATTTGTTTAATTTTTTTTTTAGTTCGTTTTTGTTTTGTTTTATTTTCTATTGTTTTTGTTGGTTTTGTTTGTTGTTGTTAATTTTTGACATCCTTGAAAAATCCGTCCCAGCAGCGTGACCGCGTTAGCTTCCTCACGCCCGCACTGACATCCCCTCACGCTCCAAGAACAAACCGAGTATGAGGCGATGTGAGGAACTTAATCATGCGCAGTGCTAAATTTTGCCACTCTTTCGAGGATGCCCTGCATATGGCAATATTGCACCTTTCCTTGAAAGCTCTTAAAAAAGAAAAGTTCCTTTCAAAGTGACTATTTCCTGAACAGCCCGCTAACGAGGTTCAAAAGACGCCTCAGCCAAATTAGCGTGTTTTGAAGCATCCACCCGGGAAATCGCCTGGAATGAGCTCCTTTGTTACGCGCTAAGAGAGAATAGTAGATGTTATAAAGGTGAAAATTCGAAAACAAAGGTTGCGAGAAGGGTTGGCTAATTAACCCAAGCGTTCCCAGAAAAAATACCGTTTTATTATTCTTTATCCATCTCATTTTGAACAAAACACCTTTACAAACAACCGCCGTTATTGGAATTTATTCCAATTAACTAAATAACCCTACCCTTATTTCGCAGTACATTTATTAACCAATTGGAACGAGAAAATTAGACGGGGTGCTAATTAGTAATTATTGGAACTTCCAAATATATTTCAAGCAATACTTAAACATTCTTAAGCTAGTTTTACAACAATACCTGCAAACTGAAAATTTGGTTTTGGACACCTGAGGCAGATTAAAATTGTTCAAATCCTCCAATGGGAATAACGAAGTCATCAAGCACAAAACGAGTACAAGTTACTTGCGATAAATGCAGTATTATTGAATGAGACAGGAGGTTTTTTTTTATCCACATGCGATTGGTCGGTTAATAAAGTTTGACGTCCGGATACAATTGTGTCGACTGGAGGAAAATTGAGAGGAGAAATGCGCGAGGTGTTCCAGGCAGCTCTCATTTATCCTATTGTGGAATCTGCATAGTGGAGATACACCGTATGGCAAGCCGAAACCCTTTGTTTGTGGAAATGGGAGATGTTGTTTGACAATATGCTAATCACCTTTGGGAGATACCTTTTGACACGTAACCCTCAAAGAGCCGACCAACAGTTAGATTACGTGAGTTTAGTATTTCTTTTTGGTTTATTATTCTTGGCATAATACACCTAGGTAATAATTATTGTGTCGGAGGTGGATATTTCTGATCGTCCTCAAAATTTGACATTATCCATGACACGTAGATTCCGAAAACGAAATGTCCGGCCGCCGTTTGAGCAGCAGGAGTTTTTCTAAAAATCTGAAATTTTGAAAAAATACTCGGTTTACCATGTAGTTGTGCCCGCAAGGTTTTCAGCCCGATCGCTCAAACCCGTGGGGCTCTGTGGGGCTAAAAGGGGGCTACGGGAGGGGCTTTTGAAGTTTTTCGCCTATGGGGTCGAGTTCGGTATCGTTTCGGAAGTATTTTTGGACGTAGACCCCATTTTTGTGGGACCCAGAACGATCCGATTTCGCCGTGGGGATCTGTGGGGCTACAAATGCGATTTTTGAAGGATCCCTGGAGTTGAAATAAGTTGTCGTTTTCCAAGTGATTTTGGGAGTATAATCCATTTTTCGAGGTCCCACAGCTGTACTTGTGTACTGTAGTGTTTGTAAACACTACAGAAATTTTTTTTTTAATTTTGTCAAAAATATTTTCCTATTGACACAGAATTAATTTTTGCTCAATTAACCTATATCAAAGAATAATAAACCCTTCTGTAAAATTTACACCGTTTTTCTCTGGTAGTTACTCTCCGAATATTAGTGAAAGTGGAGTATTTGGGATTAGTGCAGAAAACCAGGTATTCCTCACCTGCATGACGTTCAGGTCTTGAGTTCATAGTATCTAGCTCCTAAGCTGCCCCTCCCAGTCACATTTTGATGGAACTGAACTCGATAAGGGTGTATCTTGAATTCCTTACGAGAAGTTGTGTTCCTCAAATTTGTGTAGTTCTTATTTGAGTGCAGTGTGTTTTGCGGAGTTCTGAAGGCGCAGACTCAATGTTCACGCCTCCATGTGCGGTAGAGGAAGGGATAGGAAGTGGCAGACAAGACCATCAGGTATGTATTATGTATGCTCACAGCATCGCGGTAGCATCCCGGATTTGCTTCGGCGGTGTTGGTCGTGGAATGCCTGGTCAGCATGCTGTCGCTAAAGTCGTCTTGGTACGACATGGGTGGTCAGGGGATTCCACGGTTTGACTTGAAACTTCAAGACCACATCTGCCGTGGGCCTCTCGGACTCCGCCAAATTCAAGGTTTCCCTATTTCAACCCTACGTCAACAAGATGAAGCAGATTCAAAGGCAAAAAAGACTGAAGCTGGCGTTCCACAGGGCAGCGTACTTTACCCATTCCTGTACGTCTTGAAACCAGCGATTTGGCTTGACGAGAAAAAAAGACTCTGCTACTTTTGCCGATGATACAGCCACTCTGGCTGAATCCACCAACAAGCTATAGCTTGTATACAGCGATCGATATCTAGCCATCAGCATTGGACAGCCTGGTGAAGAATGAAGATGAACGAAGTCGGTTCACGTCGCACAGTGAGGCAGAACACCCGAATCCCTGGACATCTGAAGATGGTCGACTGAAAAATTAAAGTCATTCGAAAACCCCAAAAACTACCTATTTGTTTTCATTTAGCTTCAAATCAACTCATTCTGAGCGGGTAGGGTCCAATGCTCTCGAGGTTTAAAACGCAGTGAAGATGATAATGAGTTTGGAAAGGTTTTTTTTTTCTCGTGGTGTTGGTGTTCCTTACGACCGCCAAAATGGATCATACAACCACAGATAAGTGAAACAAAGAGTAATACGAGGCTTAGAAAGGACCCCCTATTAATTTATTCATGATTAATAAAGCTAGTTGTCCTTTCTAAGTCTCGTATTCTAAGAAATTGTTGCTTATTACCGTCATTTCTTGGTGTTGATATGACAAAATACTGTAGTTTTTTTTCGATATGACTGTGATTTTTCACCTAAAATTATACGGATTTAATGGTATTTAACGAAACCCTTTTTATAGCTTGTTTCTTTAACCTTCTAGTGATCCAATCGTGAAGAAAATTTTTGCTCCAAGTTGCCCCTTCATGAGAAATCGGGTTTCAAAGTTTTTCAACCTAAAAAGCAAAAAAAAAAAAAAAAAAACCCGTTTTTTGGAGGAAATTGCTATTTTAAGTATAGGAACATGGTATATTCGGAATCTGCGCAAAATTTCCTAAAAAGGATAGTCCATCAAATATTAACCTCAACGAGTAAACCTTCCGAATTTCAAGCCCGTTCGACCTCCATTTCGTGCAGTATTTGTCATGTCCAGGAATTCGGACTTAAGAATCTGTGTATCCTTTCTTTATTCATCTGATGTATCCTTTCTTTATTTTCATTTATTTATTTTTCATTTTATTTATTTTTTCATTTTTTTAAAGTTTCCAGGAAACCAAACGTTGAACTGTAAACCCATTTTGCCTGTGACACTCTGCTCTTCTCATACGACCGTCTTTGGCCTGAGCCAGACGGCCTCCCCCCAGAACCTTTCAATTTACATTAATTTACCCCTGGAGCACCTTTCAGCAAATTACGCGAACTCCAGAGGGCTAAGGTTCAATTTGTAAGGGAAATCACCTGGCGAAAGGAACTTGACCGTTCTCGAGCTGCTTACAAATCGCTATATTGTGGCCAAAATATTCAATTTCGGTCTTTTGGTTTTTTATCATCAGATTGAAAATTGAAAATTCTATTCGAGATTGGAAAATTCTGATCGACCCTAAACGTTTTCCTTCGAAAAATATATTCAAATGCATCGACCCGTTTCGGTTTATTATTCTTGGAATAGTACAAATTAGTAATCGCGACAAAGATAAGTTGAAAATTCAGATCGGCCTCAAAATTTGACATTATCCGTTTCAAGACACGGAGATTCGAAAAACGAAATGTCCGTCCGCCGCGCCGTCCGAGCCGTTTTAGAAGTTGGAATTTTTTTTTTAATCTGAATGTTGACAAAATTCTCGGTTTACCATCTAGTTGTGCCCGCAAGGTTTTCAGCCCGATCGCCCAAACCCGTTCAAATGGGGCTGCGGGAGTGGTCTTTTGAAGGTCGAGGCTATGGGGTCGAGTTAGGTGTCGTTTTCGAAGTATTTTTGGACGTAGAATCCATTTTTGGGGGTCCCAGAACGATCCGATTTCACTGTGGGGATAGGGCTATTGGGCTTTCATGGGGCTACATATGTGATTTTTGAAGGATCGCAGGTGATCAAATATTGGGGGTTGAGGAATTTCGTTGTTTTTGAACGTTGAGTAGGTACCTATCTATTTATGCGGGTCCCTGACCTATCCGAGCCTCCTATGAAGGTATTCAGTTAAGCACAATAAACTCAAAAAAAAAATTTGTGGCGTTTTTTGCTTTCGAAGACATTCAATAATATTGAATGTATATATTATATATATTATATTGAGCGCAAAATTGAGCGTTTTTTTCCTCCGAAAGGGAGATGTATCTAACTTTCGGAGGGTAAGAAAAACGCTCAATTTTGCGCTGAATTTTCAAACGTTATATTCCAATAGTCTTCGATGATGTGCAAGGAGAGTTTTTGGCCATCTCAATATGAGAATGTCTTATAAAACAGATTGTTTAAAATTTAAACAAAGTCTAAAATATTGTTGATATTTTATTGCGAGAAGAATTGGTCGAAGAATAGGTCCTTGGGTAGTTATCTGCAGATAACTATTGATATGTCATTGACATGTGTCGTTTGCGTAATAGCTATAGTGCCTTTCTGCCCTATGTTGTTCATAACAGAAAATGGTGCATGCGCACAAATTACAGCACTGAAAATTTGATGTCGAGTTTGAAATTGATCGTATTTCACTAAAAATGGGAGTTTCACTCACAATAAAGGATGTTTATGCCGCCTGGGAGGGAAATCAAGCGACAACGAAGGGACTCCGTATCACGTGGATTTGGTGTTTTCCAAGTGGATCCCGAACGTGATAACGTCACCCCATCGCACAGCCCAACGCCGGGGGCATGACTGGCCCCCGAGCGGGGAGGTGAGCTTAGCGGGGGGCGCAGTTCGTGGGGGCGGTGGGGGCGGAGGGGGAGACAGGAGGGACCCCCGGGGAGAGCCGCCCTGGAGAATTCGCGGGATCTGTTTCATCTCGGGGTCCGATCACCTTCCAGGTCTCGCAGGACCGGCTGTCAACACTAACAATGGAGTGATAATCAAGGCCTAGATTGACGATTATTATTTTAAAATGATTGTATGGTGTCCTGGAGTGTCCGGTGATTATTATTTTTACTATTTTCATTATTTTTTATTATTTTATTATTTTAATATTTTGACGATTATTATTTCCTTCTGCCAAGTCCGTTCCTTCCATTCGAAGAGTTCACACAACATGGGCAAAACCAGTTTTGATTCCACATGGATTTATTATTCTCAATTATCAAACGTTGTAGATGGTGTGAATGGTTTGGGACCCCCATAAACCAATTCTATGTCCAGGGTCCTAAAATACTGCAAATGATACACCAAGGTTCCAATTTTTTTTGAGTGTGCAAAACCTATTTCTATGTCAGTAACAAAATTTGCAGAGTAATATCAACCCATAGGAAGCAGTTTCGGACAATAATAATTATAAATATTATTGTAAATTGTTGTAAATAATGAATGAAGGAATAGATAATGATGAAATTTATCATGGTTTTGAACATGAAGTCAATTGATGTCCAGAAATCAAATCAGTTGTGACACGTACGTAGATACTGTGTAAATGAAGAAGAATCGCTGCAAATTTTACACAAAGGTTTATTATTGTTTGATTAAATTAATTTAAAAAATGATAATTCGTCATTGAAACAAATTATGACAAAAATTAAAAAAACAAAAACGAAAATTTCTATACAATGTATGGGGTTATTTTTTCTGTTTGCTATAGGGGACCTCCAAAAACGGATTTTGCGCCTAACTTATTTGACTTCCTGGTACCCCTTCAAAAGTCCTATTTGTAGCCCCACGAAAGATAGATTCCCACGGTGAAATGGGATCATTCTGGGACCCCTAAAAATCGATTCCACGTCCAAAAAACTTAGAAAACGACACCTAACTCGACCCCATAGCCTAAACAAGGTTTCAATGTTCGTTTCAATGTTCAATTCAGCATTGTTCATTTCAGTATTCAGCATTGTTGGAATCAGGGAGGCACGAAGTTCGCCTTGTCTCACAAAGGCTCCCACTCAAATTTCAAGTTGTGCGTAATTAATTGTTCAACGAAGCATCCCCGTTCCTCACTCAATATAACCTTACTTTGAGTTGAAACTTTTCCCGTCCCACCAATGGCCCATGTTACAATTCATTGAAAATTGGTTATATTCTACAAGATAACTTGAAGCAAATGAAACGCGTTTCTCCAGCGTGCACCCCGCCTAAATGATATCAAACTTCCTACCTAAGTGCTTTACATGGTGACAAAAAAGGAAGAATTAACATTTCAATTAAATCAATAAACAATACAGCATGGTTGACAATAACCTCTGCCGGAAGTTCGGACTCATCAGACTGTTCACTTGCAGAACTCCACAAAAAACTTAATGCTGCTCCTTAATTAAATATTTCACAACGAGAAGAATACAGAATAATAGGTAAATAAATTAAACAAACAAAATAGGTAAAACAAAAAATAAAAAGAAAGAGAGCCTAGGTGTAAGAGTAAGGGAATCAGCGCTGGTACTGAGGCAGAGGCAGAAAATATCTGGAAAGTACACTGCTCGCCCCCACTGCCTCCAACAACACATTGCCGCAGCAGATCGAGAGGTAGTCCTTGACAAACATGGACCCTGGAAATGTTAACCTGTATTTCAAACTGCCTTCAAATATGAACAAGAAGTTAGCGCCTCAGATCACCGTCCATCACACACAAACATTTAATGCTAAGAAACCAACCTGCAGGTACATAAGACATTTCATATCACATAATATTTAATATTATTTATTTATATAATATTTAATAATATTTATTTCATTTTAATGGTGTTCAGGTTCGGGCGACTCACAGTGATTAGGAACCCCGAATTAGCGCGACAAAAATCGCTTTTTGGGTAGGGAAATTACACAAAAAACTGTAGTGCACTCGATTCTTAAATACAAATTATAATTTGTATTCAATTCATTATAATTCGTGTCTACAGACACGAAAAAAAGGTTGAAATCTTTTCAGTCACTCACTGAGAGGACATAATGTGGTCGGCGAAATCGCTTGTATTTCAGTAAGAAAAAATCAATATCTGTTAAAAGAAAAATAGTGAAAAATCAAAGTTTACTGCGGTGTTCAGGGAGGTCTCAAGAATAAATTTATTCTTCAGGATTTATCCTGAACGAACGCGCTGTGGAAATGTGAGGGAAAAAAAGTTATGCAACGACTGTTTTGATGGGCGACATGTTTATACACGTGCCAGTCCTCTCAGTGAGTGAATAATAAAAAAGTTAAACCTTTGTTTCGTGACTAAAATGTATTCAAGAATCGAGTACACTGCAGTTTGTTTGTTTAAATTTCCTACCAAAAAACTGATTATTGTCGCGCTAAATCGGTGTTTACACTGGGCGGCTGTTGAACAAGGATTTCAAGAGAAGGACCACGTTGATGTTGGGGTACTGCTCAAAGAATCAACGAACAGTTAATCATTGAAATTATTGGTAAAGCTACCTCCTGTGCACTACGATCAGATTGGCCAACCGGACGTTGAAAAATTTCATGTAGGTTTCATAAGTGCGAGTCTCGAAACTTTCAAAAACGATTTTCTCATTTTCGAAAAAAAGTGACCCTCATCTTTCTTGGAGTGGGCTCTTCATATCCAAAATATTCATGCCAGTAAATTCGTTGTATATTAGGTTGGGAAATCGGTATTCAAGGACTTGATTTACGCCTACGGATTGATAATTCCCCTGTCAGATTAACCATAGAAGGGGCTGCACAGGAAGTTTTTTGCTTCTCCTGGAAATTTTTGAAAAGTGGACATCTTGAGTTTTGCTTGAATCCTCCTCATTTGCATGACGGGGTTCGACAGTAACGGTAGAACAAAAGTAATTGATTATTTCCCGTCAACAGACTGAAATACGGAACAAATTGAAATTTGTGAATCCGGTGTGTGGGAAAAACTCTTCTGAGGGTCGTCGTTCCATCTTTGGCTCGGTGTCTGCTGCTACCTACCGGCACATTCGGAAACTAATGTGGTCTCCGACGGCACGTGGTACCAACTCCCACCTCCCCACTCGCGCAGCACCAACTTCGCTCCTTTTATCATTCAGTCACATTCCTTATCATCGGAAAACAAAAAACCCGGCTGTTTGTAAACCCCGTGCGGGCCGTCGACTTCTCGGGTTTGTTTTTTCACGTGGTTTCGTTGTGCGAGTTTTGGTGGGTCGATTTTTTTTTCCCCGTTTGATGTGGCTGAGGAAAGAGGAGTTTCCGTCGAGCACTCATCGCTGGATCCGGACGAGACAATTCGGCTGACTCCACACGGAAGTTCCTGAGGTGAGCGATAACCTGAAACCTGACTGCTCGACAGTCCTCTCACAGAGAAACGTTTCGTGATTATTTACTAGGCATATGTATGCCTTTATTTTCATAATATTTTCCGCATGCATAATATGCATAATAAGCATAATATTATTATGCTAAACTGTGCATGCATACTTATTATGCTAAACTGTGGTCCACAAAAATCTTGATTTCTTGTGGTTCGAATGTTAGGTATGATTAATGATTGAACAGAGTTTGAATAAATATCATGTTAAGTTGTAGGTAAGTTTGTACGACGTTGTTTTTGTTGGATCTCCTATAACACAGACGGTCTCTGGTTGTTTGTGGGTATGCCTGTCTCAAACATATCACGCTAAGCGGTAAGCTGTTTCTAATAAGCATTAAATTTTAATGCTTATAAGTTAATAATAATAAGTTAATTTAACTTCGTACAATAAAAAGATTTTTTTCAAGAGCCGTAACCGATAAAATGAGCTCCTTGAATGATTTTTTTTTACCTATTCAGGAAAAAAACGAACAATCTTTCAAAAGTTACAAAAGTGCCAACATCGCAGAAAAATCATTTCTGTTATTTACTGGGCCTTAGGGAAAATAAAATATTCGAATTTCGTTATAATTTTACCCGGTTTTGGTTTATTATTCTTGGAATAGTACACCTATGACATAGGTGTACTATTCCAAGAATAATAAACCAAAACCGGGTAAATTACATTGTAATCGCGACTGAAATCGAAAATTCTGATCGGCCTCAAAATTGGACATTATCCGATTCAAGAAGTCAAGATTCCAAAAACGAAATGCCCGTCGCCGTCCGAGCCGTTTTGGGCAATAAGTAGGAACTTTTTTAAATCTGAAATGTTGACAAAACACTCGCTTCACCATCTAGTTGTGCCCGCAAGGTTTTCAGCCCGATCGCTCAAACCCGTGGGGCGCTGTGGGGCTGCGGGAGAGGTTTTTTGAAGGCTTTTGGCTATGGGATCGAGTTAGGTGTCGTTTTCGAAGTATGTATTTTTGGACGTTGAATCGGATCGTTCTGGGCCTTTCATGGGGTTACAAAGTTTGTCCCATTTAATGGGTTTTTTGGAGGGTCCGAGGGAAGTCAAATAAGCTGTTGTTTTCCGGGTAATTTTGGACGAATAATCCATTTTTCGAGGTCCCACATCTGTCCGAACATAGTGCTGAAAAAGTGTTTTTTGTTTAAATTAGTTTTTGAAGAATTTAATTCTTCAATTAAATTTTTCAATTTAATTCTTAAATTAAATTAATTTAACCTATATCCAAGAATAATAAACCCTTGTGTAAAATTTGCAGCGTTTTTTATTTGTCCGCGAGATTAAGTTAGCCAACCTAGCTACGCGTCAGGCCGTTTTTGGCGTCTTCAAATCTAAAATCATTTGGCAGCAACCTTCAAATTCTTGCGATTCTCGTCAGTCAACACAAGTAATTCACTTAGCGATCCGTAGTTCTTGGAGACGTGAAATTATGTGAACAGGGTTGCTGTGTCGTGCTTGTGTAGTAAAAACATCACTGAGCGTTCTGGTAGCTCAATGCCCAACGTTCGATGCGTGACGTAATATTTTCAAACTTTTCAAACCATTCTCTGCACGTTACTATTTTGTAATGGTTCTGCACGTTACTATTCAGATTTTCGAACTGCTTGCAGGATATTAAAAGGTGCTGAATCCGAATAATATTATGTTGTTATCCGAATAACATATAATATAGTTAGAAATGCAAAATTCCGGCCTTTTCAAGGAGCTCATCACGGAATTTGTGCGCACAACCTCTGCGCGCCCTTCGTGATGAATGGTAACCTCAAATTTGTTTGCCATATTCGTATTCTGCGCCAAATTTTACCTCCAATAGGCCCATCGAGTGCCATTTTTACTGGGCGCTACTATTAGCATCTTCGTTGTATACAGCCTGAGAGATGGACGAATGTATTTAAAATCGTGATACGATAATATCTTCTATCATTCAAATATTATACTACGATTTTAAGCCAAGTTGAAAGGTTCAAACTTATGGAAGCATTCAAATATGGTAGAAGAGACATGAGGCAAAATCTCTGGAGGAGATGTGGGATTGGTTCCCCCATATAAACCAATAATTGGTTTATTCTCAATTACAATTATTCTCATCGGCGTTCTTTGCGCTCTTCAAATGGGTTGGGAAATCCACAAGGCCTGGAAAATAATTACCTCACAAAACTAGCAAGTTTTGGATAGTTTGATGGAGTAAAGGAATCGTAGTCAGCCACAACTTTCAAATGTTGTCTCTAACGTCAAAATCAGTTGTCAAAGATGAGAAGGACTCACCCTTGATCAGTTATTTAAAGGGGAAATACCCGGTTAGTAGCGTATTCCAAAATTGGGTATCCCTTTACGATGCATTATTCAAGAACAGTCCGACTTCATGATTATGATGTGAAGTTTGGGGAAATCACAATCGTATTTACGTGTTCGCCCTATTTCACGAGATTTTTTTTTTTTTTTTTCTTCTTTTTTAAATTGAATACTACCTACCTATTTTTGGGGGTATTTAGTAACCATGGAACGCAACTAACGAGTGGATTTTATGCTGGACTTTCATTATTTTCTGAGCCATGGATGGGCGGCCACCACTCACTAGGACCTTTTTTTCACTCGGAAAATATTTGGCCGTTGGGATCCTTCAAAAATCCCATTTGTAGACCCATGAAAGCCCCATAGATCCCCACAGTAAAATTGGATCGTTCTGGGACCCCCAAAAATGGATTCTACTTCCAAAAATACTTCGAAAACGACACCTAACTCGATCCCATAGTTAACAGGCTTTTAAAAACCCTCCGGTAGCCCCATTTTAGCCCCATAGCGCCCCACGGGTTTGGGCGATCGGGCTGAAAACCTTGCGGGCACAACTAGATGGTTAACCAAGTATTTTGTCAAAATTTCAGATTTAAAAAAAATCACTACTGCCCTAAACGGCCCGGACAGCGGTCGGACATTTCGGTTTTGGAATCTATACCTCTTGAAACGGATAATGTCAAATTTTGAGGACGATCGGAGTCGTCGACCTCTGTCGCGATTAAATAGGTACACCTATAATGTAGGTAAGCCTACGTATTATTCCAAGAATAATAAACCAAAATGTGATGTCCGTCCGCCTTTCGCAGTAGGAATTTCAATTTTTACAATACAAATTTTGTATTGTACTGTTGAACGTAGAATCCATTTTTGGGGGCCCCGGGACCATAGGGATCACCGTCGCGATCTATGGGGCTTTCATGAGGCTACAAATGGGGTCTTTGACGAATGCCAGGGAGTCGAATGAGGTTTCGTTTTCGTATTGATCTTGGACGGATAAGATCCAATTACTATACAAGAAAATTAAGAAAAAAAAAACTATTCAAGTATAATTAAATTACACAACCTACCTACTAGGTAATAAAATTAAACTTTTTTTTAAATGAATATGGAATCCTTGTGATAAATTTGCAACGCATTTGCTTCAAAGTTGACAAAAATTGTATTAAGTTGACGTTGAAATATGAACCCTAATCGGGTTTATTCCCTTTCGAACATACACGGGTTTTCATCCCTGCCTCTGATGTGGGGCGTAGTGGTACCAATACAAGTTCTCTTTATTTGGCCTTGTATCCAAAACGTCGAATTAGTTATGTCAGGAGACGTAATATTATGTTCTAAAGTCGCTGGTTTACCTCCGTTCTATGTACATGTTCGGGACATTTTGTACCTTTTGGTTTGGGCACCTCCGCCCCCACAGCTGCCTCCTTCACCTTCTCCGCCTCCGGCCCCTTCGAAATCCCTTTTTCGCTGGCCCGGGGGTTCCGTTCTTATCAATCCGGGGCGGCGGCGGGCGCGTGCGCTTTCGTTTCCTAGCAACCCCCGCCCCCGGCCGCCCGTCCTGCCGCCTCCTGGTCGTCCCCGTATCCCAGGCGTTGCTGCTGGAAGAGACCGGACCGCAGGAGTCCAGTCAGTTGTGTGCGCGCCCGCCTCTGTCATCTCACACTAGTGTCGGCTTTGCGAGGTTTTGCCTCTGCAAAGGTACCAAATTGTTCAAGAACTTATTTTTATTTATTTTAAGATGATTACGGCTGGGAAATGCGTCTCCCGAATCGTTCAGGCTTGCATGTTTGCCAGTGAAAAACGATTGTTACACAGTTTTAATGTACATCGAGTTTTTCTGCATTATCCAAACCAAAGAAGGCATTTTTCAAACTCTCTTAAAATGATATTGCCGGCTTCAAATTTCGGGATATATTAGTGGTATAGATCATACAACGAAGGAAACGTTTTCGTGAAAATACCTGAAAGACCATAAGGTCAAAAAATGGTCATAAATACGATTTTGGAAGGAACATAGGAGAGTAAGCATTCCATAAGGGTTGTATTTCTCGACCAGTAGCGTATAACGTCTTTTTGGGTTCTTGCGGGTTAGTCAATTAATGGACTTATTTTTCAGGCGTGAAAAATGTGTCCATTAATTGACCAACCTCCAAGAACCCAAAAAGACGTTAGTAAGCATTCCTACTCAAGGTCACTAGTCGCAATGCAATGTCGTTTTTTAATCGCCAATTAAAATGGCTGGTCCCTAAATACCTTGGTACATACATAGTCCGTAGCTGAGATGGCAGAGTTCAAATTTAACAACTCAATTCTATGAGTACTCGTATTTATACGTTTATAAACATCATGGTAAAAAACGCTGCACATTTTAGACGAGAGTTTCTTATTCTCTGATGTAGGTAGTTAAATTGTGCAAAAATTAATTTTATGTCAATAAAAATGTATACATTTTCCTCGTTCAATATTTGGACGGATTTGGCAACCCAAAATATGTTAGGTACCCCAAAATTACTCAGAATACGACTCCTCATTTGAAAGCTCCTTTTATTGTCCCACGAATGCTCCATACATCCCCACAGTTATTTAACTAGGGTTATATTATATTAGAGTTAGTTCTGGGACCCCAAAAAATGGATTCTATGTCCAAAATTACTTCGAAAACGACACCTTAATCGATCCTATAGCCGAAAAGCTTCAAAATCTCCTCCCGTAGCTCCTTTTTAGCCCACGGGTTTGAGCGATCGGACTGAAAACCTTGCGGGCACAACTAGATGGTAAACCGAGTATTATGTTGGAATTTCAGATTGTAACAAAAAAATTCCTGCTGCCCAAAACGGCATACGGCGGACGGACATTTCATTTTTGTAATGTACTCATCTTGAAATACCTATAACGTCAGATTTTGAGGACCCCGTGGCGTAAAAATAGGTGTATTATATTCCAAGAATAATTAACCAAAACCTGTAAATTTGATCTACTGGAGAAGTCAGTTTTTTAGGGTTTTAGTTGTAGGAATTTTATCATAAATTTTATCATAATTTATCTCTTGAATATATTGAGAACGGGTTTGTGGGTTTGTAACTTTCCATTAAGAGGTAACTTTTGTAACTTTCCATTATATTATACCCATCTGTGAACGTACCAAATTTCCATCTTGACGGTTTTTTCAGAACTGTTCGTTTTCCACCCTGTAGCCATCCGTCAGCCTCAGTCTGATGCACAATGACATTTGCATAAATAAACAGTTAGGTGTCGAACTGGGTTTAATCGAAGGCCGTCTGTTCTGTCAAAATTGCAAATTTAATGCAAATGCAGCGGATTTCCATACCCTGTTCAAGTAGACTAATTGATGAATGCTATGAAGTTTCGGCTTTACTTTGATTAACTGGGTCATTCTATACCAATCGGTAACTTGGGATTAACGCCTACTGTATACCGGTGGATTGCCCATGTTCAAACCTGGCGGGGTTTCAGTTGTTTGTACAGTTTGAGGGCGCGGAGCATGTTGAAGAGAATTACAGGCCTAACGTAACACTCGGGTAATAATACTGTACTGCCAATCTCAGCGAAACACCTGCACGTAGGTCGACCGCCCCCAATAAATTCACCATCCGGAGACTGGAACACAAGGCGGCTGGTTCCGACAGATTAGCTTAATAGTAACATCCTCTCCAGGTGTTAGCGGCGGCACAATGGGACCCCGTGACAAGGGAGTTAATTTATAGATGATTACCCCCGGCCAACCTCACGTCCAACGCTGATGGAACGTTATTGATCATTTAAATTAAACGGGAGCTCACCAAAACACAATCCATTACGGCGGATTAGCGGGTCGTCCTATAGGTGGAGCTCGACCAAAAAGAACATAGTGCCGCCCGGTGGAAAATGACATTTTAATTAGTGAGCATGCCAAAAAGCAATCTTTCAGAGAGAATCACTCGCGCATCATTTACTTAAATTTCACCATCTGTTGATTTACGTACTTACGTTATTTACGTACGGATGGAAAAACGCTAATTTTGTTTGAACGGCAAAGCAAATTAACTAGAATTTTAAACGGGAATTGCTTCCCTGATACTGAGGATTCCTGTCCGGGACGGGAATAAGGACTTAATTAGGTCGAAGGCTTCCAACACACACTAAAACTGTAGTACTTCCAATAACACTAAAACTGTAGTCCAGTAGGGCCAGTAGTCTTAGTAGGATTAACGTCATAGGTATAGGATCCTGGCTTCCCATTGGGTGATTGTTAAGGTTTGCAACAACGCCTCATCTCCAGTTGTGGCACCAATGCTCCAATAAAATTTATTCAATTCTAGCTGGGACACTCGTGCTTCGCACGAAATATCAAATTCCCGTCCATCAGCTGTCTCTATAGAGACAGTTATAATGCAGACATTAAAATGCAACCCATGGTTCACTCGGAACACCCGTGGCAACCCGTCAACTTGTTTATTCAATATTTCGAGTTGAGGCTTTTGGTTTATTATTTTTTCACTATATTGTACCTGTAGGTACAATACTTCACTGACTAAACGCTATTCTAGGACATAATAATATAGGACTAATAATATTGGTAACTCTTGCTGATATTACCTACTCGTTAATTCAAATTGTGCAACCACACGGTACAATGATCTGAATTCGTATATATTATGATCTGTACTCGTATACATATTATGTGCCCCAGATGTTTCATTAAACGTTTAAAACTAGTCGGGATTGAGTACAAAACTCAAATTCCCAATTCAAGTTGAGACTATTATGGGGGAGCACGTGAACTTGCCGACGGCATCTTTTTTAAAATTCGAGTTCGGCACTAAAGCGCGCTGAACTGAATGAAATATTTACTGACACGAGTTAGTTGCCTCTGAATAGACATCTCTGTGTACCGTGTTGACGTTAACCGCATTGTCGTTCGATGCCTCCCGGGGTTGTTGACTCTGCCCGCATACGAATATGTCGCTTCTGCGGAGTGATGGATTTACCGATAGGCGTTGACTCCTGCACTGGTTGGTAACACGGAAATACATGATGTACCGAAACCGCTTTCTTTTTTGTGAAATTAAAAGAAAATTTAGATTAGTGAAGTACGCTAAGTGTAGATAGATGGTGTGTTTGATGGAAGATGTATCAAGTTTCTGAAGTAAATACTCTTTTATTATTTCTCTTAATTATTGTCCTTTTTTATGCTGTCTGCCAAAGAGGTTTTTCAGTTTGCATTGTCACCTCTATTTACTCAACATTTCCGGTACGCACAGAAAACTTCCTTCTACGTGTTATCCACACTAACAGTCACTTAACGTTTTACAACTCATTGTTTGGGCCTGTGCCAACCGTTCAACGGGAATCCCACGTTGATGTACCGCTTTTTTATGATAACCTTTTTTGGCCAGTTTGACAACTGACGACTCCGGTGTCGTTAAGTTCAAAACGACCTCGGAAACGTTCTGGTTTTGAAGATGTTGTCATCGTTAGTGGTGTGCAAAGGTGTCAAGGCTGAACTCACACAGGGCTGATAGTTTTGTTCTTGACAGAGAACTACTTCAATGTCTCGTGCCTCGTCTATTCATTTCATTTGGCATTTTGACGAACAGGTTGTACGAGGTTTTTGGCATTAAAAAAATCAGAATTTGAATAAGGCTAGTTTTTGAGTAAATATAACAATCATTGTAGAATTGAACAACAGCTATCACAATAACTGTAGGTAATTGCTCGTTTTTCTAGATTGAGAGAGCGTGGAGCTTGAAAATGAAAATAATTTTGTTTTCTGGTCAGCTGTGGACTCGCTTCGTGTTTAATTTATTACTGATGCTCGTTCCTCTCGTGATAATGCCAGTACAGGTGCTTTCCTTTGTTTTCCTAACTAAGCTAAAGATTCCTTTATGTAAGGGGCTTCGGACGCTGTAGCTATTTCACGAGCAAAGGTATCGCCATTTCTGATATTACTGACGGGATGGTGGGTGTCCACTTGTGTAGCCTGCTACAAACAAATCCCTCCTTGGGAAGTAATTATAATTATGCCAGGGGTCTCTGGAGGAGCGAATCTTCATTGTGTGGATCGGCTTTGTTTCCTTGCGCTTTCATACACCTTTGACGGAAGGCTCGCTCGGTAGAGGGCTCTCACACAGACCTGACTTTCACACAGGTAAACCCTCACAATACTTGCAACAGTGCCTTTGACTTGTGAAATTACCCTGTGGTTTCAGCTTCCCTTCTCTCTCGCAAATAACTCGAGTACAAAGTACCCTGAGGTCTAAAAGGGCCCCCTAATTATTCAACAATTTATAGTTTGAAACTAGAAGTAGAACAACGGGTTGGACGGCGACTTGTGCAGCTATTGCCTGTTCATGAAAGTCAATATACTTAATTGCTATTTTAAAGTTCTGATGCTCAATTTTTTAAATAATCATTACCAATTGTGACTTCACGTGCAATTTCCCTTATTAAATCCGTCTTTGAACCTCTTTAGCTAATCCTTATTCAGACAATGGATGTATCGAAATTTTTCCTCAGCCACAAAATTTGTGGCTGAGGAAAAATTTAATGCAAATTTAATGCAAAATTCTGAATGCTCGCGGAAATAAAATGATGACACAGCTTCATCGTGAGATCCAGACCCTCGTTAACCGTGGTGGTCTTCATGTTAAGGGATTTAAATGAAATTTATAATCGTCTTTATTGACTATATATCTCTAGTACACAATTCGTGTATGTAATAATTATTGATTGTTTTGCCTTGTACTTGATCGAACAAGCATCCTCCGTCTCTCCACCTTCCTTGGTCGGCTCGTTGGGTGGGCCGACGACTCTCATTGGGTGGTTGGCTGTTTCGCGAGGCCTCTTTAGCTCAGTGGCAGAGCACTGGTCTTGTAAACCAGGGGTCGTGAGTTCGATCCTCACAGGAGGCAACTTAGAGGCATTGTCCTCGGAGTAAATTTCGTTTTGTATTTATTTTCGTTATTCGTGTTAATTCGGTTTATTGTTCTTGGAATAATTACACAGGTTTACAAAAAAAAAAGGTCAATCTCAGGCGCCGCAGAAAAAACCATCAAACTCTTTGTTTTTTGGGGTGCTGAATCCGAATCCGACCCCCGTTTTTTCCGGTCACGTCCAAATTTTCGAGATATTGGCGATTTTTCGTTTTTTCGACCTTTTTCCGTTTTGAAAATCACAGCTAAATTTGCGGATGCCCAAAAATTCCACAAAAACTCTCTTCTTACTGGAAATTTATCGCTGATTCCGAAAATTTATATGAGTTGGTGTCAAAAACAACGAGAAATGTGTGCTTTTGCCTAAAAATGTTGAAAAACGTGATTTTTTCAAAACCAAAGTCACGTTTTTTGATACTTTTTACCTTCTAGCGTGAAAACTAAGGCCGTTAATAAAATTTTTCCAACGAGGTCTTGTAGGTAGATTGTTTCTGCGTCGAATGGGACCAACCGTGATTCTTTACCTTCCATAATAGGGGAGCTATGATTTTTCAAAGTTTCTACCCATTTTGGCCATGTCGTAGAACATGAACTCCTGGAGTCGGCAATGCAACTTGATCACAATAAAACTTTGTTCCGAGGAATATATTGGACTCGGAGGCATCAATTCAGACCGACTCAAAGATGGTTTTATTCATCAAGAACTCACGGAATTGCACTTGAAGCCCTGAAAGACAAGCGCCCAGAAACTTTGAAAAATCATAGCTCCCTTATTATGGAAGGTAAAGAATCACGGTTGGTCCCATTCGACGCAGAAACAATATACCTACAAGACCTCGTTGGAAAAATTTTATTAACGGCCTTAGTTTTCACGCTAGAAGGTAAAAAGTATCAAAAAACATGACTTTGGTTTTGAAAAAACCACGTTTTTTCAACATTTTTTGGCAAAAGCACACATTTCTCGTTGTTTTAGACACCAACTCAAATACATTTTCGGAATCAGCGATAAATGTCCTGTAAGAAGAGAGTTTTGTGGAATTTTTGGGCATCCGCACGTTTAGCTGTGATTTTCAAAACGGAAAAAGGTCGAAAAAACGAAAAATCGCCAATATCTCGAAAATTTGGACGTGACCGGAAAAAACGGGGGTCGGATTCGGATTCAGCAACCCAAAAAACATAGAGTTTGATGGTTTTTTCTGCGGCGCCTGAGATTGACCTTTTTTTTGTAAACCTGTGTTATTATTCCAAGTATTATACACCTGTGTAATCGTGACGGAGGTCGACAACTCTGATAGGCCTCATAATTTGACATTATTCGTTTCATGACACGTAGATTCCAAAAACGAAATGTCCGTCCGCCGTCCGAGCCGGTTTGGGCAGTAGGAATTTTTTTAAATCCGAAATTTTGACAAAATATTGGTTCACCTTCTGGTTGTGCCCGCAAGGTTTACAGCCCGATCGCTCTCATCCGCGGGGCTAAAAAGGGGCTATGGGAGGGTTTTTTTTTAAGAGTTTCGGCGATGGGGTCAAATTAGGTGTGTTTTTGGACGTAGTAACCATTTTTGGGGGATCCCAGAACGATCTGCGATCACTGTTGGGATCTATGGGGCAACAAATGACGGATCATTGGAATCATGGAATTTTGGAGGATCAGCGGGAGGTCAAATAAGCTGTCGTTTTCCGATTAATTTTGCTAATCCGTTTTTTCCCCACATCTGTTCGTACTTCTTTTTTTTTTCTTTTCTTTTTAATGACCTATTATTATTATTATTTTTTCCCAAAAATACTTTCTTATTGTCACAGACTTACTTTTGGCACAATTATTACCTCACCGAAGTATAATAGGTATATTTTTTCGACATTATCGAAAAACAATAAACCATTGTGTAAAATTTGCAGCGTTTCAAGATCTTGTTCGTTATATGGGCGACCGTCCCGGTTGAATCATCGACTATAAATCAGTTCTTAGTTCTGTATGAATCTCCACTCCGTATACGTATCCTCAATTTCCATATTATGGAAATTGAATAATTGAATTTCATCGTTATTATGAACGGTAAACTTGATTGGTATGACCAATTTCGTGATGAATAATTTATGGGTTCTGCTCCTGCCGGAGCCATTCATGGATGACGTTACAATCCATGAAATTGATTTACACCTTGGAACTAATTTGTACAGTATATAGCATGTTAAGCAACACTTTATATTCACCAAAGAGCTGATTAGACATTTTTCGCGCTACGCCACTGCTGGCAAACATTGTTACCTACGTGAAATGAGTTTGAAGAACGTTAAATCTAATTTGATGAAGAAGCGGATCAGATAAGCTATAGTGCTCATGAAAAACGTTGGAAGCTCTGTCAACAGGAAAACATTTTCTGGTCCCACGTGTATGAACGGGGCACGTGCGAAAATGTGTTTCTGTGAAAAATACCCGAGCCAGAGCTTATTAAAACTCCCGTCTCGTTCGCTCTGATTTATATGGGAATTGTGATTCATATCAGATTCTGATATGAGGGAACCTGCACGATGGAGCTGAGTGAAACTTTTCGTTGTTGGTTCATAATGTAGTTTTGCATTTTTATCGTATTTTTGTACCTCGGCATTGAGTGGTCTGTTCAGTGGTCATTTCGTGTGATCCCTGATTGATTTTCACAGACCTTTCCTGCGGCGAAGCGTACAAAGCGGTTAATTAAAATCTAAACACCACTCTTTACGGTCCTTTTGGGGTCGGAGAAGAATGACACTTAATTCGAGGGGTTTTTCAAAGGCTTTGTGTCAGGGGGAATTAGCCCGTCTCAGCTGTTTCCGCTCAGAGATGGTTTGATGGGAAGGGGGTGCCTGCATTGCGGTCTTGTGAGTGTGACGATGGGGAAAACGGAAAACCACAAAGGCAGGACACTGATTATCCCTGCCGTTACTAACCCGTTCCATCATCACCGATAGCCAATGGACGATTAATAAACGTGAGGATTAATAGCTTCTTCAAAGAGGTGAGCAATAAACTTCTCGTTTCGTCGAAGATTGATTAATAACCCGGTACAAATTCCACTGAGAAGAAAATTGATTGTCTCTTACAGAAGCAACGAGGTCAGAAACACACAGAAAGGTGGCTTCTGAATAATGAATGAACAGTTATCCTGAACCTTTCACTAAATCAAGAGGAAAAATATCTTTCTCTCAGGTTCGACTACCTTCGTAAATCACTTCAATTACTTCTCTTCCCCGTTGACAAAAACCATTCCCCAAAAGAACGGAATAAAATAAATCTGTTGTCCATCGTTATACTTCCTATACTTTCATTAGCAATTGCTTTTCAGCAGTGAAGACGTCGATTAACTTAAGTTAATCGACGTCTTCACTCCGGAAAATTCCACTTGTCCATCTCATCAATCTATCCTTTCTCTTCAATCTCTTCGGATGCGAGAAGGACCCTCGGATACGTGTTGAGTACTCAAACTCTCGTATTGAAGTGAGTTGAGGGAGAGTTGCCGTGAAGTGAGCTAAAGCGAGATGGAACAACTGTTGGTCTACCCTTTCCTACTCATTTCACCTTCCAAGGTCACGGAAATAGTCAACTCAACAATAGCGTCGACGCCACCATTTCTTCCACTTGAAATTAAATGTCAAACTTTGCATCAATAATTGAAGTTCAGATTGATTTTGGTTTATTATTCTTGGAATGTAATCGCGACGGAGGTCGACGACTCCGATCGGCCTCAAAATTTGACATTATCCGTTTCAAGAGGTCTAGATTCAAAAACCGAAATGTCCGTCCGCCGTACGCCGTCCGCCGCCCGGGCCGTTTTGGGCATTTGGAATTTTTTTTTTTAAATCTGACAAAATATTCGGTTTACCATCTAGTTGTGCCCGCAAGGTTTTCTGACAAAATACTCGGTTTACCATTTAGTTGTGCCCGCAAGGTTTTCAGCCCGATCGGCCAAACCCGTGTGGCGCTATGGGGCTCAAATGGGGCTACGGGAAGGGTTTTTTAAGGGTTTGTGCTATGGGATCGAGTTAGGTCTCGTTTTCGAAGTATTTTGGGGGAATTCATTTTTGGGGGTCCCGGAACGATCCGATTCCACTGTGGCGATCTATAGGGCTTTCATGGGGCTACAAATGGGATTTTTGAAGGATCCCAGGAGGTTAAATATTTCTCGAGTAAAAAAACAAACAATTTTTGAAAAAACAATTTTTTCCCCAAAATTTTTATTCATTGACAGAATTAAATTTATGCACATGTAACCTATATCAAAGATTACCTTCCACTTGTTTCAAGATTTATTACGTTATTTTACCGCGACTAAAATAAGGTCTGAATAATCAATACAATTTGCTATGGGAGTATAACATTCTGACCGGCAGAATGTATAACCCTTCGACCATATATGGTTTTGAAAATAAGAATCAAAAAGAAACACTCACGATTTTCCAACATTTTCGCCGAACGAGCTGGCTTCTTCAGATGGTACAGTAATATATATAGTTTATTAACAGTAATGTATATTAGATTAATAATATATACGTTCCCAAAATCATTTAATATAATATGTTGATAATATTAGTATACTAAATGATTTTGGGAAAAGTACCTACCTCTTACTTTGAAAAATATACACTATTTTATTTTACACCTCCCCAGCCTCAAAAGCTTTACGGTACACAAAATGAATTGTAATTTCCAAAGATCGTTTTTCAACGTTGAAAATGGCGTTTTAATTACACGCTAATGAATTAATTAAAAAGTCCCAGACCTTTCATTCTCCCTTCCATTATCCTTCCCTATTCATCGTCACCTCCCAAAGTGTTTGATGACAACCTAATTTTCCCCATCCTCGAAATTTCTGTTGATATTGATGTCAACGTTGGTTCCTCGTCAGAGGAATGGCTCAAGTTTAACGGAGTTAAGAAAGGCTTTAGCAACTTCTTGCTTTAAAAAATCCTTTAGCTCCTCTTTTCCTTTCGATAAATTTACCTTTCTCTCAAATTATTAAAAAGGCATACCTACTATTTACAGAATAACATCAGAGTAGGTATCTATATCGGAGGACATAAAAATTCCTTTGCTTTCTTTTTTTGGTCCCGTTGTGTAAGTTTTAGGTTTATCCAAGTTCAACAGGGCTTACCACTTTCCATGGCAAAGACGTTGATGGGCATCCCTCCGCCTTCTTTCCTTCCCTCTTTCGAACAGCTATCCTTCGATCACTTGATGGAAGAATACGCTTAAACTCAGTTGCCGAGTTCTTAGAGCCTTTTGACCTACCGGAAACAATATGGGCGCTGCGGAACGAAAGTGCTGCAGAGGGATTACCATTCAACTAACTGTTGTAGTTGAAAGGGAATGAAACTCCGAGAAAAGTACCGAGAGCTCAACAGTTTATTCGTGTTCTCTAATCGTTAAGGCCTATCGTTTCCTCATAATTTTTATCGCTCGTAAAATTGAAAGTGATGTTTTCGTTGAAGATTTTATGAACTTTCCTGTTCCGAAACTTACGACCGTCCATTTTCTTACGTATAATCATAAAACTTGGTAATCTATTGAAAATTCCTTACCTCTCTCAGAATCAATTTTACAAGAAACGTTTTCGTATTATTATTATTAATGGCTGGAAAATAACGGTAATTTTTGTTCTTGATTAGTTTAGTTGTTAACTCCGTGTAGGACAAGAGACGCTGTGTTTTATTATTTTTGTAATTTTCCTTTTAAAACCTTCATATATTTCCGTAAAAGGCATTGATTGCCCTGGAGGCCGTTTAGCATCATTCACACAACGGTATGACATTTCTCACTGCTCAAATATGGGTAGATGAACAGCGTGGACGTGGATGACGGTCATTATGGGAAGTACCTATGAAATGTTACATCACACTACTCATTCCAACACTGCGTAATCCCCCTTCCCTCCACCGCATTTGCCAGGCTTCGACAATAGGATTGCAAATCTTCTGCAGAGAGTTTTCAGCGTGCAAGCCGAACGGATTTTTTCATTTTATTTTTATTTTTTGCCTCCAATCCTTTGTTGTCAGGCGCCAGATGAATCGGCCTACGTGTGGAAACCCGTGCGAGACCTGAATTCCGTTCGCGGCATAACCGGATTATACCTACGTGGAGATCCAAAAACAAACGCCAACGAGAGGAAACACGCGGAGAGAGGGGCGTTATTCAATAATGTCCGCGTTGAATTGCTACTGCCCAAACACACTGTTGCCGGCAGAATTATATTTATACCGTATAAAGATTATCTTCATGGAAAGTAAAACCTGACTATAACGATAGTTGTTGTTGCACCAATTCTCTCTACAGGACCTACACGGAGTGTACTCGCAGCACATGATAAACTCTCTGAAATTGTTCATCCTGGCTGTTGATTTACGATGAGATTACCGTTAAATATTTGTATTTCTCTCGTGCTTTTCTGTATAGTTACGACGCTATCCGATTTCGTGAATTAATTAGTTTATTCAATGCGGTTGCGTCATAATTAAAAACACTTTTTATCCAACTCTACTAATTCTTCGTTTTTACTGAACTCAATTTAGAATTAGAGGGACAGACGACTCCTCTGCTGGTGGTCCAAATTGTTCATTTCGTAAGAATGGAGACTGGTTTTGAGCTGCCAAGCTCATCTAAGTCCCTTACAAGAATCCTATTGCAAAATCATTTTCCAAATGTATGAATCGAGTGTAAAGTTACACCCATTTTAAGATAGTTGAGCCTCAACATAGTTCTATGTTGAGGCTCAACTATCTTAAAAGGGACGAATTTGAGAGAAAAAAAAATTAATAATTAATTCGGTAATTAAAAGTAATGGCGGAAGAATTTTATGAAATTAATTTACAGTGAACAAATTTTTCTTTTTTTTCGTAACGCGTTGTTTTTTGTTTATTTCGAAATAGACCGTATTATGGACCCAGCAGCAGAGGATTCGTCTGTATCCCTAATTCGCGTATTCGATAGGACCTTTGCACCTACTATAATATAGTTGGTGCAAAGGTCCTATCGAATACGCGAATTACACATACCTATAATATGTTCACTTAGTAAATAGGTGAGCGATGGTAGTAATTTGGTTAGTATATCTTATTTGGTTTATTTGGTTTAGTGTTGTGGGCGTTAGGTACTTCTTTTGTTTATTTCAGATTAAGCAAATCGAAAAACCTTGTGGTTTTCTACAACTATTTGGTTATATTTATTACTAGGTCACGGTCGTTTACTCGAAACCTGACATCCATGATATCACATTCATGATAATCGTGAATTATGACCAGGACCAAATATTTACTGTACAAAAACGTTAAAATCTGAGGACAGTATAATAATACTGTATCTATATAAGCATAATATATTATATGCTCATAAAGATATGTTTACTACTGTATCTATATAGCATAATATATTATATGCTCATAAAGATATGTTTACTAAATGAATTACTTTCTCACATCCAGAATGAATGAAAGTGAAATAGTAATGAATTACGCACTTTCTCCTTATTTTCTTCTTTCCATTTTATTCGCAGTAAAATTAATGCCGAAATAAGGAATGGGCGTGTTTCGGGATTATTATTACTATGACAATAATCACCGAGAGTTTCGATAAATTCTATGAATGTTAATGAAATCGGGTTTTTACTTTACTTTCAGCGAAGTCGCTCAAACAAAAGTCGAAAAAAACCGATTAAATCTTGCCACGTTTTCTTGATATAGCGGCCGACGGAGCTCGGCTTGAAGTCGAAGGGTTCTTAGGGCCGGTTTTACCACTTCAACATGAGGTTGGTGAAACCCTTACTCGCAGGAGCCCTGGTCATGGTCTTCACACGTTGAATATTAAAGAAAGAAAAAAGAAGAAAAAAAAAAATAGGTTTCCATCCCCCTGAACATCATTGACAAGATTCAGGTCAATGGTTCTTGAGTTCCTTAATCGTCACAACTGGGAATGCTGTATGCTTCTCCCTGTTACATTTCCGGTTGTTTGTCTGTGGAATTTTCAAGACACTGAACTCCTCCAGGTCGATTCTATTCAGCAGATACAATTTCTTTGGAATGGGAATTTCATACACGAACATGCCTAGTTCATACCGCCCGCAGGCGCAACTCGTTGTTGTCTTCTTCGAGCAGGTCAAAATCGATGTTCAAATGTAGGTTTTCCAAGCTCAATTGAGAATTTTCCAATTTGAATGGAGAAATTTCCAAACCTAATTGATAATTTTCCAAACTGAATGGAGAAATTTCCATTTCAAATTGAGAATTTTCTGTTTTTTCATCAGAAAATTCTCAAATTGAAATGGATAGTTCTCAATTCAGCTTGGAAAATTCTCAATTCAGTTAGGAAAATTCTCAATTATTGCGCTTGGAAAACCTATAGACCATGATTCTTTATGTTTTCAGTATAACCTATTAAAATTAGGAAAAGATGCACACGACTTTCCGGTTCACGAAATAATCACTTTTTCAATTCACATAATATATTATCTATTCATTATTAGAATAGATATTATCTATTCATTATTGCTGCCTAGGTAGGTGTCTGGTACATTCTAGCATCTATAAAGGTTTACTAACCGTACTAATCGCCTAGATAAAAATTAATTGGGATTCTCGATTTCGTCCGAAACAGAACTAGAAATCTCGACTATACGCCTTTTTGATCCGGGAATTCTTCTCTCAGTGAATAGCTCAGCTTCAAAAATAGGCTGACTTATGATAATAAATTGTCCTCCTGAAGTGGTGGAAAAAAAATACACCCAATGATTGATCTGAGTGTCATCAGGGTTGTTGATCGATTCACCGGGTTAACAAGAACCCTTTGCCGTGGAATTTTGGTCTGACAGAAACCAAAATAGCATCACAGGGTGACGGACCGCATTTGGACATCAAACGCTTAAAACGGAAGATGACGCTGTTCAGATGACAATTTATACAACTCGGCCTTAAGTGAAAATGGAGGCTCCAGGATTGAGCTCATTCGGTCAAGTGGTTGTTGAGTGTTGGATTTATTTGCCAACTGAAAGTTTATTTAGTGGAAGAGTTATTTGAATGTCGTGCGAGACCTGATGGAGGTTATCGGGCATTTCCTTTTCCCCATCATTTGCGATGACTATTAAAAACTATATCTTCCATTTAGTAGCAGCTTCAACTCGATCTGTAGATAGAAGCCCTCTCCCAAGTGTTCTATGCTATTCTCAGCCAGTATTTACGTAATAATTCTAGTGATGAACCTAAGGACTTACTAAAACCCCTCTGGCAATAATTTCCAGGCCAAGCGGCGTCTATAATCATCACTAGGTTCCCTGGCTGAAGTGTCAACTCTACTAATTGATATTAATTTAACAGTCTCGTCGTCCCAACTTTTGATGGACTTGCTCGCCAGTCTGTCCCCGCCCCAGATAGACCTTTTGTGATTTCTCCAAGTACAGAGGAGGGGCGACTGTCGTATCTATCGGGAAGGGGCGTGCGGTTTGGGGCAGCCTCTAACGAAGGAAGTTTGCTAATCAGTCATGTAAAGGGGGTGAATTGCGTGGGGCGGAAGGTTATCCGTTCCTACAAACTCCGTCGCTAATCCTTTGGTCTTTTGCTAAACAAACCTCAGGGGTTTCTCACAATTTCCTCCAGACCTTTCTCGGATTTAACTTGATGAGGAGGGCAAAGGACAAAGTTGAACTTTGTTAGGTCAGCACTGTCAAGTTGAGACATTTCATCCACACCGAGTTCCAACAGTGCTTAAGCACCTTGTTTATTTACCTGTTCTTCTTCCTTGGTCTTCACACTGTATAGTAAATATTTAACGATAGCTGAAGTTTGCGAACGTGGAAAACGTCAAATTAATTAATTTCAGGAACAGCCTGAATTTGGTGAAACTTTGGTGGAAATTTGGTGAAAATTTGGTGTGTGTCCGTAGTGGTTTTAGATTAGTTTATTAACAAATTATGGGAAATGAACCCAAATTAAGGGTATAACCTTAACCTATAGGTATGATTTTTTTTTTCCTGGGTTTGATTGAGTTGGTCGGGTTAGAGTTAATTGTAAATTGTGTTGTGCGATGGATGGGATCTGAAGGCGCATACTCCAGTTTCTCCCAACCGCTTTGTTCGTAGAAATTACAGGGAGTTCCAGGGTAGGTTTCCCAGGGACCATGTTTGAGATGTAGAAGTTATCCCCTGGGGCTTCTCAGCAGGAGGCGGAAACCCCGGTAATCGTATTTTCACTCCCGCATTCCTTCAGAACCCTCAGCATGGATGTCTGTGATTCCTACTTGTGTACTCCTTGTTTTGCTCGGTAATAAGGGAGCTACTGTAGGTCCGACAATGCTGTTTTGAATGGTAGTCCAGTCCGGCTAGAGTTTTCTGAGGAAAAGATTACGTTATTACGCTATTGGTTTTAGATTGGTTCTACAAGTTTTTTTGTGACGCTGAATCCGAACCTGAAGTTTGCCACCTCAACAAAAAGTCGAACAAACCTGGAAATGTTTGAATTTTGTCTCTAGTTTTTCGCTTATATCTCGAAAACTAAGCGTTTTTCGTGGAAACACACTTTTAGCAAAGTTGAAGTAGGTAGACAAAATTCCATACAAAATGCGTGTATTAAACAAGATCGGACCAATAGTAAGGCCACTAAAGCGCGCTGAAAATGGCCACTCTGGCGATCTACAAAACGCTGCAAATTTTACACAAGGGTTTATTATTCTATGATATTGGTTACTTGTGCAAAAATTTAATTCTGTCAATAAAAAAGTTTTAGAAAAATCTTTTTTTTTTCTTCAAAAATTCTTTATTTTTTACTCGAAAAATATTTAACCTCTTGGGATCCTTCAAAAATCCCATTTTTAACCCTATGGAAGCCCTGTAGATCGCCACAGTGAAATCGGATCGTTCTAAGACCCTCAAAAATGAATTCTACGTCCCAAATACTTTGAAACGACACCTAACTCGATCCCATAGCACAAACCCTTCAAAAACCCTTCCCGTAGCCCCATTTTAGCCCCATAGCGCCCCACGGGTTTGGGCGATCGGGCTGAAAACCTTGCGGGCACAACTAGATGTTAAACCGAGTATTTTGTCAAAATTTCAGATTTGAAAAAAAATCCCTACTGGCCAAAACGGCCCGGACGGCGGACGGTCATTTCGGTTTTGGAATCTAGACCTCTTGAAACGGATAATGTCAAATTTTGAGGCCGATCGGAGTCGTCGACCTCCAAGAATAATAAACCAAAAGGTGGAAAGCCCCTATTTCTTGTCGAAGTATCAATCTCTAAGTATACCCGAGATATATAATAAATATCTCGGGTATACTTGGGGATTGATACATATTATGTCACGGGCGACGCTAAGATTAATTATCTGAAAATCGCTCTTTACCCCTTCCCTCGCTATTTCAAGAAAAGTAATGTTTTTACTCCGATAATATCTTAATTATATTATGATAAAGTATGCCTCTTCTGTGCCGTAATTATTTCAAGTAGATTTTTACTATGCTACTGGACTGGATAATAGAATTTCCAGAAATGAGGAATCATCCAACTATCTTTGTATTTTTCCAAAATTTCGCTAACAATGAGTGTAAGAGTTTGTTTCTTAGCTTCGTTATTTTCACCTCCCACGCATCGTGCTAACAATGACATTTCCAAAGTTATGTTCATATCATCAGTGCCTTTCGTGCGTTATACCCTTACGAAAAGTCGTGTTCAGTTCAATTTCCTCCGGGCAAACATGAACTCCCGTGGAAGGTTTATTAAAAGCTCGCAATCTCAGAGGAAGGTCTAATATTACCTTAACTGAGTAAACGGTCCTTCTCATATTCCCTCTTTTCCTTTTCCAGGAACATCATGGTCTAATTCTGAGGGGCAGTGCGAAAAATGAGTGGATTCTGGGGGTTATTTCGAACGAAAATATCTCTGGTGGAGAGAATGGCCCAGAATCGAGTGCCTCAGATGACATTGCTGTTCTGTTTTTGAGAGTTTCCGGTGTATTGGGGAGTTTTTATTTTTTGGGATTGTCGTGGGTGGAAGTTGCAGTAGTTTCCAAACGGGGCTGCATTCAGGGCATTCTTTGTAGGTGCAAAATGACTCGGTTGTAGAGTCGGGGAAGTAGGTCTTTGCGAGGGAGCGATAAAAGCTCAGAACGACGGATTTGTGTTGGGGGTGGATTCACAGGTGGGAAGGCAGAATACAATAGCTCTGGATTTGATGAGGTGGTGTATAGTGGTAGAATGGGGATGAAAAGGTCGTTTAATCGCTCATGATGATGCGGAGGGGTGAGACAGTCTGGTAGAGTTGATGAGTTTTGAATAATCTAGGTAGGTGAAGGCAGATGATATGCACATAATTCTTGAAGAAATTGATGGAAAATAACCCGGGTGATGAAGAAGGTCTGTGGTTTTTAGTTTGTATTGTGAAGTTCAGATTTTAGCATAAAATAAAATGAAATATTTTGTAAGGGTGGGTGCTTGTGCATGTTCCGAGATGCGGTCGCAATCTTTAGGGTTCATAACTAGACCTCCGGACTTTGCGGTCTAAATGCGAGAAATTCGAGAATGTGAGCCGAATGATTCACGTTTAGGAGTCTTACGTTTTTTGGCCTGCCACGTCCAGCATTTTCAGAATAGTGCAATTTGTTGCAGCAGTTATTGTGTGTGGGCATTGCATCAGCCTCTGCGGCCATTACGTGATGCAATGCCCAAAACCTGGAGTTAAGTGACGTTTTTAAGTTATTCGATCTGCTGCGATCAATACAACAGTCTCGAAACTGTGGGTCTTGCCGCATCTTCAGCGCATCGAGAAAAACTTATGATTAGTGACGTGTATTATGCTTTTCCACCTGCCAAGTCCAATAAAATTACCTGCATTTTTTTTTTTTTTTTTTTTTTCATTTTTCAAATCTATTGACGCATTTATTGGGTTTGAATTACTCACCCAATTTTTGTGTTTAGCCCCGGGTCAGCGGACTATTTGTTTTAAATAATCAAACCTATTCAACTTTTTTCACCGTTGGTTCTTATGTTTTCGAGTTTTTGACATTTTTGCATTCGAACACTTCCAGAAGAACCTTTCAACCTACGATTATTATTAAGATAAGCACCAACTCTTGCGTGAGGTCCAACTAGTTGCGCCATTTTCCAAAATTGTAGTTTTCACGATTCCATCTGTATAAAAGTTCAAGACTGAAGGCGTCAGGACGTTCCTGGCCGATTTGGCGTAGATGCAAGTGGTGATAGAGGGTCGAGAGCGAGACAAAAGGGTTCATTCCCGGACGTGGAGGAACCAGGTGCAATCAGCGCCGGCAGGAACATCCCTTTCCGATAGACGGTCGGGGGACAGACAAAGGGTCTTAAAGGCGGAATCTGGATGTTCCAGAAGTCGAGAAGGAGAAGAAAAGGTAACCCTTCCTCTATCTTGGGTGATCGAAAGGGGGTTAAGGGGGTAGCACATAAATTCAATGCCTGGCTAAATCGCCCGAGAAGATTCACTGCCTGGGTTATTGTCTTTCACCTTCCCGCTTCCGTTCCTTAGGTTCTCCCAAGCTCAAGTTTGAAACACCCGTTTCGCCTTGGCCTCACCCAATGGTCCTAAAGTACTACAAATGGGTCGCGGGAATCATTATTTGTTTCCAGAAAATATTTCCTTTCACAACTTTTTGCAGCTTCGTGAAAATCACCCGGTCATGAGGTTCATCGTTGAATATGAATTTTAATGATCGTTAGGAAAGCGGAGAATTCCTTTTAACCACAAATTATTTGATAAAGCTTTAGAAATTATGAGTGAAGCCCGAAAATTACCGCAAAATCTTTAGCGTGATGATTAATTCAAAAAATTGAATTCAATTTTGGCAAGTTTGAGTTTTTTTCACTTTCATTCTTCCTCCTTTCCAAGTTTTTCTCACCGCCATAAAGACGACGACAGATTCATTATTAATCAACTCTGAAAAACATTCCGGCGATTTCGGTCTCAAAAAGACCACTTTGACATTGTTTCGCCGTAAAAGTTTTTTTTTTCTTGTCGACGGGCCCTGAAAAAGGTTGGCTCTTTTAATTTACGGTGAGGCAAGGGGGAAATAAATCCGAGAAAAATAAAAAGAATCCGAAAGCCTGGCGGGGTGGAAACAACTTGGGTTGGCGTCAGCCCAAAAGGAACTCTTGAAAACTGAGGGGGCGGCGAAAACTGTGCTCTTCCCTGCCAGATATGCTTTCCTAGTGAATTTTGAAGGTGTCCCGGGGAGTGGACAGATGTCGAGCCGCTCTTGTCAGGCGGGTTGAGGACCTAGAAAAATTGTCTACTTAATTTTGCTTAAAGGACAATGTGAACAATGTGACGCAATAATAACTTTACTGAAGTCGTAAACCCGTGATGGAGTTGATTCTTCTGTTGGAAAGCGATAATGGAGGAAGACTATACCGCGTAAAGGTCCTGAAAGTGATAGAGATGGAGAGTGATGAGGGGACAGAGAGGGTGATACACGAAGGTGATAAAAGAGAAGAGATTTGGAAGGATAGGTAGGCTCGGTGAGACGACGAAGGGTGTAGACTTTTGTGAGGTGATGGAGGAGCGTGCGGATTCACTTTATTGGAAGATCGGAGGGTCTTGCGAGAGGCACACGTTCCTTCCGAGCTTTGAGATAAGGAAACGAACGCGGGACATCGTAATGATCTGTCTCAATAGGAAAAGAAAGGCAGCGAAAGGACTCTCTCGTCGACAGAAGACAAAATCCCTCAGAGATCTTTCCCTGCCACGTATCGCAAATCGCCTTATTTTATGTTTTCATATCCCATTTTCTCGCGTGGTGATTTCTTCTTTGTCGTCTTTTGTATCTCCTTTGAATCGAACCAAGTTGTTCATTAAATTAGTATGTACTTCAATATAGAAACCTAACCAAAAAGTGCACTCTGGCGAATGGGGTTTATTGGGTTGCCGCCTTCAACGGGTAGAATTCGAAATGCCAAATATTCACTATACATGTTATCAGCTCAGACACCTAATTTCTCAGTGCTAATTGTACTGAGTAGGTACATTGTTTGTTATTAGTTCAACTATATTCGGCCGAATTTTTCCATTTCTCTGATCTTGTTTCCTAGGCTATTGTCACATGTTATGAGGCCGCTTAATACACACATGATGTTTGTTCAAGCATCGTGTATGTTCATGTGGCAGGCCCTGAAGGTCAAAGGTCGTTTGGCTCATCGTTCCCTCAAGGCCTCCCGGTTTCCTCCGCTATGATAATAATCGCCCTTGCCGCCTGCCGTTTTCCTTCAAGTCCCACCCTTTATTCCTCCATTCCCCGTATTCTTCCCCCACCGTTTCCCATTTATTTCCCCGGTTTCCCCTCACCCGACTGTACGTACAACCCGAACTGCCACTTAAGAACCTGGAAACGCTCCCCCGCGAGGGTTTTTTCGTCCTTCCGTTCAGTCGGAATGTCACCCATAAAAACTCCGCGTTTGGGTTCTTTTCCAACGATACTGTCGGCATTCACCGCCCGAAACTGTCCAATTTCCGTGAGAAAACGCGCTGAATCGAACCCCCAGGGAAGCGAGAGGCATCACCGCTATAGCGGGACGTGATAACGTTTAATCAACACCTTTTTTCTTTTTGATTGTACTCCCAAGCCTAACTTTTACAGCGTCATACCCAGAATGGCCATTTATTTTTTTAAAGTGAGCGCCACACGACTTCTAGGGAAATCTGACATACTCGCCCGTCATTTTTTCTATACTGGGCAGAGATCCGAAGGTACATACTCCCGGTTATCGCAGCCGCTCATGTGGTTGGATTCCAACCATTGGATGTGAGAGGGTGTCCTAAGGTAGGTTTCTCAGGACCCTATAGGGTCTATTATTTCCTTAACTCAAGGGTGTATCCTGGGACTTCTCCGCTGGAGGCTGTGGAGACGGAGGATCTAATCGGAGTATTTTCATTGGAGAAGTCCTGATGAGATATTCCTTCATGATCCTCTTCTGGGACGTCGGCGATTCCCTCGAACTGGCCGACAATTAGTGGAGAAGTCCGAAGTGGCGTTTGCATACGAAGGGTCGTCAGACTGCTTATTCAGGTGCGGGTTTTCCTCCAGACCCGATAGAAATACATGATGCAATATACTAAAGAACACAAAACCGAGAGAAGACTGTGCAATTAAAGTAGTAGTAGTTGCCCCCGCACGATTGGCTCCGTCATTCAAGGAAGGGGCGGTACTCGGCTCTTTGGTTGTGCATAGATCCTCCATAGGCCTCTATGGCTATTTCATTTTTCCGCACAGAAAATTAGAACTCAAATATGAAATCAAAGAATTTTGTCTTTAGATGTTAAAAATGAAAATCACGATTGGTACAGTAGCAAATAACATGAAGATGTCTTGCGCTTAGTCTATTGCTAATCCCATTATTAGCACATTTTTTAACTAGCTAGGACACTTTGTGTTTGGGGCTTCGTATTCATGTGAAATAACATTTAGTCAGAAAATCAGGAAGCAGTAGGGAATAAAATTTAATTATTTATTTAATAACACTCGCTGTTCCGCGTCCCATATTCGAGACTTGAAGGATTATTTTGCCATCCTACTTCAAGTTTTCATTGCGTATTCAGTGGAAAATGTTTTGTGCGAAGATTAACAAATTATAATGGATTAGTGGTATAGATTCCACGCCCGAGGCAAAGATATATACCTATATATACAAAGTTATATATCTTTGGCCCGAGGTAACGCAGGTTTGTTTACGAATTCGGCCGAAGTCTCAAGTCTACTTTAAGTCGATAAACACGGAATCTTAGTGCTTGCCGCTGTTGGACTCGGCAAATCCCCCTGGTTGCAATGGAGGGATCCCTGTCAATATTTGTCGTTTATTTTGTCAGGGATGCCGCGAATTATATTTCTGAGGGGAAAAAAGTAGGGAGTAGAAAACCCCTTTTGCCATTCGTGTAAACACGATGAAAAGCCCAACGTTGTCGGAAATATTCCCCCACCCTTCGTCTAACTATCCCCGGGACTCCTCTCCAAAGAATCGAATTAAGTCGGCTTTTAGCGACCTCGCTCCCAAAAGCCAGACTATTTCCAGCGTAATGTACCTTCCCTGAAGTCTCGGTCTTCCCCCTTCTCTCAAATGGAGGGAACCTGTCATTTTTAACCTGATTCTGGGCGATCCCTTTAACGTGATTGATGGTCGTGTCGTAACTAACAGGGTTGGTCATTTGGTTCTAAGAGATCTCCCTCATCTCAGGAAACCCAATGAAGATATCCATCTACGTTCTTTCTTCGATGTTTGTCCTGTTGAAAGAATGCGTAGCGTGAGAGTTTTAACGTGGTCCATGTATAAATCTTATGACACAGGGGACACCCCCAGACCCCCGCAATTTTGAAAGAGTTTCAGGGCAATGAACATGGTTCAAAGATCCTTGATCAAAACATAACGCGGGTCCCATCACCAGACCTCATTTTAGATTCAGGGCCAAGTTTCCTATCAGAGTAGTTAAATAAATGCCTGGGGAAAAGTTGTTTGCTCACTTCTACAGGTGTCTCTGATAATAGAACACATTAATTTATCAAACACCCATTATTATATATTGCACACATATTATGTGTGGAAACTATATCACTGATGTATCTGTGACGTGTCAAGCGGCATCTGTGTCATATTTTTCTTTGCCATCAAATTTCCATACCTGACTATGCTACTCGTGATCAGTGGTGTTTGAGCGAACGTCTGAATCATATTGTATCTTCGACCTGTTCCCTTCCTCTCCCTAATACACAATTACTATAACCCCCTTTTTTTTCAAATTCCTTCCTTTCCAGAATAATTCCACAATTATTGTTCTCATTTTCAATTCCAAACTCCTTTCCCACTCCTACTTACACTTTTATAACTTTTTCCATCATAATGATATTTTTTGTTACTCCCTATAGATGATCAAATAGGGAATAATCCCTACTTTTCCTTCACCTAATTGATTAGAAAAGTAAGACGACTACCACTGAAAATTTTACACAAGAGTTTACTATTCCTTTGTTTAAATTGTACAAAAAATGAGATTTGTATCAATAAAAAAATCGCTAAATCACATACAAACTAAAAAAAACGCTGCAAATTTTACACAAGGGTTTATTATTCTTTGATATACGTTACTTGTGCAGAAATTTAATTCTGTCAATAAAAAAATTTAAAAAAATTTTTTTTGGATTTTTATCTCAAAAAAAATAATTTTTTTTGGATTTTTTAGTTCAAAAATGTGTTTTTTCAAAAATTCTGTATTTTTTACTCGAAAAATATTTAACATCCTGAGATCCTTCAAAAATCCCATTTTTAGCCCCACGAATGCCCTAAAGATCGCCCCAGTGAAATCGGGTCGTTCCGGGACCCCAAAAAATGGATTCTACGTCCAAAAATACTTCGAAAACGACACCTAACTCGATTCCATAGCTAAAAGCCTTCAAAAAACCCCTCCCGTAGCCCCATTATAGCCCCATAGCGCCCCACGGGTTTGGGCGATCGGACTGAAAACCTTGCGGGCACAACTAGATGGTAAACCAAGTATTTTGTCGAAATTTCAGATTTTTTAAAAATTTCCTACTGCCCAAAACGGCCTGGACGGCGGACGGCGGACGGACATTTCGGATTTAGAATGTAGACCTCTTGAAACGGATAATGTCAAATTTTGAGCCCGATCGGAGTCGTCGACCCCCGTCGCGAAAACATAGGTGTATTATTCCAAGAATAATAAACCAAAAACTGGTTGTAATGGTTTTTTTTTTTTTTTTTTTTTTTTTTTTAGTTTACGTATACTGGTACAATGTAAGAACAGAAAAGGGACCCCAAAAATCTATTCTAGATACGTCGAAAAGTACTTGAAAAACGACACTCCACCCTCCACTCAACCTCTCAAAAACCCCTCTTGTAGTTCGTTTTGGTTTATTATTCTTGGAATAATACACCTATGTTTTCGCGACGGGGGTCGACGACTCCGATCGGGCTCAAAATTTGACATTATCCGTTTCAAGAGGTCTACATTCTAAATCCGAAATGTCCGTCCGCCGTCCACCGTCCGCCGTCCAGGCCGTTTTGGGCAGTAGGAATTTTTTTAAAAATCTGAAATTTCGGCAAAATACTTGGTTTACCATCTAGTTGTGCCCGCAAGGTTTTCAGTCCGATCGCCCAAACCCGTGGGGCGCTATGGGGCTATAATGGGGCTACGGGAGGGGTTTTTTGAAGGCTTTTAGCTATGGAATCGAGTTAGGTGTCGTTTTCGAAGTATTTTTGGACGTAGAATCCATTTTTTGGGGTCCCGGAACGATCCGATTTCACTGGAGCGATCTTTAGGGCATTCGTGGGGCTAAAATTGGGTTTTTTGAAGGATCCCAGGATGTTAAATATTTTTCGAGTAAAAAATACAGAATTTTTTAAAAAACACATATTTGAACAAAAAATTCAAAAAAAAAAATTTTTTTTTGAGATAAAAATCCAAAAAAAAATTTTTTTTAATTTTTTCATTGACAGAATTAAATTTCTGCACAAGTAACGTATATCAAAGAATAATAAACCCTTGTGTAAAATTTGCAGCGTTTTTTAAATGCATTTTTTGGGCAATTGAGCTTGATACCGGGCGGGACAACTAGTAAATGGAGAATCAAATTTATTGTCAACATTTCAGATTTATTGAAAGAATTCGCCTGAAACAGCGTATATTGGTTGTTCAGCCCTGGCTCAATCAAATGTTATCTCGTGGGATGGCCAGAAAACACTGGATTCACATTAGTGAAATCTCAAAAATTATCAGTGGCGGACGGTGTGTGTCATGTTTCACAGAGCTTGCGTGTGTCTATGCAGTGAGGTCGTTTCTCAGGGAGTGCTACATTTCCGGGCAAAGTCGACAAATGCAGTTAATCCCATGTTAGGTATAACGTTACAGTTCCGCGCCGGTCAATATTTTCCGATTGTACGATTCCGCACCGAGTCGTCCTCAATCCTACAGTTACGCGCAAGGAAGGATCCGTGTGTCACCGTGGATTGTCAGTGTGTTGGCAATCTGTGATGTCTGACTTTTGTCACTTGATGCAAATTCTCTTCCCCACACCCCAACGACTTCCATTTCATTGAAGCACTGAAGGATACGCAGGCCACTACGCAGACGATATCAACAGCTTATCTTTCATGAGGAGAAACTTTCGAAATCTTTCAAAAAAGTGCGAGCCCAAAAGGATTTCAGTCTCGACGACTACAATGAACTGGAAATTTATGCTTTCACATTGGTTCAAAAGCTCATGCACAACTACGCTCCACTTCGTCACTCTGCTTCGTGGCAGCTTGGCATTATTTTTGATCGTGAGTAACGGAGAACAATTGATTGTTTGGTTACGTTTCGTTCATGATTTCTACATATGATTTTTTCGTTAAAATATTGACGACCTCAGCTACTGTTTAGCGCGGAACTGGCACCTACAGTGTTTTTGTCTGGCACGGGATTGTTACATTGCAAAATTCACTTCCGCGCGGAAGTGGTGGGTAGAAAGAGTGCTTTTTGCGGAACTGGTGCACCCTTTTCTTAAAATGGGGGCGTCCACGTCTTCAAGCCAGTTTGCCCCCGGCTACTACCCCCTAGCTATGATTTCACGTTATCACAGCCATCGCAGAGCATCCCCTTTCGAAAGGAACCCTGAAAAGTGTATTGGCCACTGTTGAATAAAATATGAATTATGGCTGCCCCGAGGATTGTTGGACAGACAGTCAGACACCAACCCACATAGGGGTTGAGACAGGGGAGTCTGGAACAGAAAATGCCAGTGGGAATCGGAGAACGAAAATAGGGCAGTCTCCGCTTTTACTAAACTTCACTAGACTGGATTCCCAGGGAGAGTTGTTCCAGAGAGTTGAATCCTACTGGTTCTCAATCGTCCACAATTCACCTCGTCCGTGCAGTTGACGATGAAAAGAGCCGCTCAGCCGAAACAATCGATGGACTGCCAATTTCATTTCTGTTCAGAGGACGAGGGGGGAAGGGATGTGTCCAAATGGTGTGGGAGGTCGTTCCCGTTGATGGTGGGAGGAGGTGAAAAACAATTTGATTCCACGGGGGTAGCCACCAGACTGTGAGCTGTGACCTAGTGTAGTTGTGGAACACCAGAAAAGGAATTTTCCACTCCTCCCGTACCATCCCGGACAGTTCTGATCGATAAACACTTCATTTGAAAGCATTTATCGGGGGTTTCGTCTGACAGGAACGGGAAACAAACGGGACGTTTCGGGTGGCAAAGACTGACCCCCCTTCCCCTTCTCAGGCAATATGACGTTTCCTAGGAACCAAACGCGCGAGGTTTTCCAAGCCCCTTTCAGAGAACGAAAATTAGAACGACACGGCGCTGTAGAGAACGAGTTTGAAAAAAAATACTGTCCCATTCACGCGTTCTCTCGTTTTTCCCTGGGAAAAGTTGAAAAGAGGAGCGGAGTGAAATAGGGGTGGGACTATGGAACTGAGGACTGGTCGTTCCAAAAGAAGTCAGAGAGAGAGAAAGAAAAAAAAAAAAAACTCAACTGACAGTCAGGCTGTGAAAATGGAACGAGCGAAGCGGACAAGTGAGATAAAATACGCCTCCCAACGGGCCATTTTATTATCGGAAGATTCCGTACACAACATTGTCCTTCGTTTCCTTTCTTCTTGAACGAGAAATTGGATTATTTCCGAACTAACTGTTTACGGAGTAAAATGTTTCCACCGTGTTAATTAATTGAAAAACGATCTCCGCTAATGTACTTTTCCAAGACCGATGTGGAGTTTTCGAAAGTATTTGGTTTTGGAGAGAGTTGCATCAAGATTTTACCTTCCGCAGTGTGCTCGTGGGTCCTTAGACCGTAGGTAGCGATGCTAGTCTCATGGCTCCCAATACAAGAATGGCGCTCGAAATAAAAAAAGGTCTCTTGGGCTGGCACATGGAATTCAACAGTTTTTAGACTGGGATTGGCGCAGTCGTGCAGTACGATAGAAAACGGAAGAGAAGTTGAATGCTTTGCTGAAGAAGACACCCGCATCTGAGAAACATCCCCTGTCCGGACGGGTCTACCCCAGTATCAAGGCAGCAACCATCAGGAAGCTCCTCAGAGCTCACTACTCGTGATGAGATGGGCTTACGGACTGAACTACTCATTCAGAATGCAAAGTCTTTCCTGTCGGGCTGGTAGGAAGAGTGCTCCATAATATTATTATGTAAACTGCATGCGCGGGAAGATACCATTTACTTCTTGCGTGTGTGTGTGTTGGTGCAGTTACTGCACTGATGAGGCCCTGAAGATCCTAATTGGCCCGGAATTCGCAGCTTTGTCTGACTTGTGCTGGAATGCCTGGCGGTACAGATGGTTGAGCTATTTCAATCTCTGAGGAAGTTCTATCTCTGTTATTGTTTTTAGTTGTTCCTGTAGTAGTTTCCCTTTAAATAGGTTTCAACTAGGACTATCTACCCAGAAGGTATACCACAACGCCGTCTGCCGAAGGTTCGGATGAATGAATGGATTTCTATAGAATGGAATTTTATATATAAAATAACTCATATTATGAGTTATTTTATATAAATCCATTCATTCATTCATCCAAACCTTCGGCAGACGGCTTTGTGCCTTGCCATAATGTTTATAATAAAATTATGTTATATTTGTGTTTGTTGATGTTTATGTTTATTTTAGTTATATTCTCATCTGTAACGAAGATGTGTTTCCTTTTGATAGACTGTTCTTCTTCCCCTCCTTCTTAGAGAAGAAGGAGGGGAAGAAGAATAAGAAGAAGAAGAATAGTCTATCAAAAGGAAACACATGTATGTGTCTGTTGCCAAAGAAGCTCAAAATTGAGCGATTAGTTGCCCATTGTTGCTCGAATGTGATCGTTGACGGGCACCGCACCAGTAAACTAGGGCCGATCATTATACTAATGGAATAATGTCGGTCGAGGGCGTCGTGACTGAGCATCGTAAAGACTTTTAAAATTATGTGTCTCTCGAATACTAATGACGGCCCCACATGCGACGCTCAAAACCAACCGGCCGCAGGGAATATCCCGCTCGGACCAATATTGGTTTAGTTAGAAGCTATTGATGGGAATAATAGTTATTCCCGTGTATTTAAGTCACTGGAATTCAAAATGACTGAATTCGCGATGCCCTTACCAAGATACTCACGCGAGTGTTTTGGAATGGTTTAGACGAGATGATCGAGCGGGGGGTCATTTTTCGATGTATTTTTGGCCGTGGATTCCGTTTATAGGGACTAAGATCCATCCTGCTACACCGTAGGACTTTTGAAGTGACTGAGGGACTTGTGAAGGACTTTGGCAAGGATGTCGATTGAGTTGTCGTTTTGGTTTAGGAATAATTCTTGGAATAATAGACTTATATATTCGCGACGAGGAGTCGACAGTTTTGGACGCCTCACAATTTGACATTATACGTTTCAAGATGACGTCGTGTGGATTCCATGAATGAAATGTCCGTCCGCCTTCCAGGCCGTTTTGGCCAGTAAGTAGGAATCTATTTTTTCTAAATCGTAAATGTTGACAAATTACTCGGTTTGCCATCTATTTTAGACTTAGGTTCCACTTTTTAGGTTATTATTCTTGGAATAATACACCTATGTGATCGCGACGGAGGTCGACGACTCGGATCGACCTCAAAATTTGACATTATCCGTTTCAAAAGGTCTACGTTCTAAATCCAAAATGTCCTTCCGCCGTCCGGGCTGTTTTGGGCAGTAGGATTTTTTTTTTTTTTTTTTTTTTTAATCTGAAATTTTGAAAAAATACTTGGTTTACCATCTAGTTGTGCCCGCAAGGTTTTCAGCCCGATCGCCCAAACCCGTGGGGCGCTATGGAGCTAAAATGGGGCTACGGGAGGGGTTTTGTGAAGGTTTCTGGCTATGGGATCGAGTTAGGTGTCGTTTTCGAAGTATTTTTGAACGTAGAATCCATTTTTAGAGGGCCCAGAACGATCCGATTTCACTGTGGCGATCTATATATAGGCCCTATAGGGCCTTCATTGGGCTAAATATGGGATTTTTGAAGGATACCAGGTGGTTAAATATTTTTCGAGTAAAAAATAAAGAATTTTCGGGGAAAAAAAAAAAAATCCAAAAAAACATTATTTTTTTCCCAAAACTCTTCTTATTGACAGAATTAAATTTTTGCACAAGTAACCTAGTATATATACAATAATATAAGAATAATAAACCCTTGTGTAAAATTTGCAGCGTTTTTTTGTTGGTGGGCGGAGGTCACCAATCTGTCGTAGCACTGGTAAAATAATGCCTGTGGGGGTTTTACCCTCTGTGTTACACTCTCGCCAGCCTGTCAGATGTAGTATCGGCGGGGGGGGGGGGGGGGGGGATAGGTCGCGCCACAGTTGACGACGTGAAACCCGCCGCCGAGACGGCCTTCCTTATTATGGTGGGAGGTACTTTCCTCCCTTCAAAATACCATTCTCTGTGTGTTCATTATTATTTAATGTATTTTAAACGCAGTGCTGCGTTTGGGATCAATCCTGACGACTAGGACGGCCTCCGTCCGTGACAATTTGCTCAGGGAAGCTGAGTCAGCGGGAGAGATCACGACGCCTTGATCGACTGACCAGGCCTCCTTTGTTGAATATCCGACCAAGGAAACCACAGGGTCGTTTCCAGGTATGGCTGGACCAGTCCAGGCCACCTCTGACGACGATACTCTGTCCGAGGTAGCTGGAGGCACTGACTCCGGTATAACTGCGGGCCCTGAGCGAAACAATCGAGACACTTCGTGCGGGGTATTGTCATCCTCATGGTTCCCTTCCAAAGATGATGCCTCTGCGATGGATCCTGACAATTCACGCCAATCCGCAGCTAGCTCATCTCCCGTTACTGTGGCTACACTCTCCCCCAGGTCCGAAGCTCACGACAATTCGACAATTCGTGCGACTCTCTGGACGGAGGTGTTTCCACACTCCTCCCTCTTACTCCAAAACACCGGCGGCAAAATCGAGGATTCACGCCTCCGGCTCTCCGCTAAACACACAAAACCTAAATTTAGGAAATTTAACTTCCGAATTAGGTACACACCAGGCATCCGAATCTTGGTGTGTTCCCATAGTGCCAATACAGGGTTTGCTCAAAATTAATCCTAAATTTACTGACGATTTTTTACAATGTGTACAAAATAAAGTAATAAATTTTTGTAAAATTCGCAGCTTTTTTTCAATCTTTTTAGTGGGAAAGGAGCCTGATTCTGATAGTGGTGCCTTCTAGGTTTCAGCACAATTTCCGCTGCTTTGTACGCGATGCAGTTTGTAATTCACCTCAAATGGCACTTGAACAGGAAAATATGAATTTCTGAAACAAAATTTTCAACCCTGTGGGGTATAGTTTTGATTGTGTGTATTTGAAAAGTATACTTTTGATTGCCGGCGTTCGCCCAGCCGTAAGTTTCATTATATTGACCCTCCTTCCTTTCTCCCTCAAGGAGGAGGTGGATCAATTTTTCACGTCCGAGCCGAAAGTTTGTTTTCCTGCGAACCAGCGCCACTAAGTAAATCTCGAGGGAAATAATGTCCGCAGATCGCAAGTCTGGAACAGAATAAATTTCAACTCGGGAATTCTTTTATAAGCAAGGCATAATTCTTATATGAGCAATAATCTGCGCTCGAAATTGTTTCTTTTTTCCTAGCCATCGCCTGGTTTTATGGTTCGACCCTAACCGTAAAGTTATGGCTATCACACCGTGTGATTCACACGTGTTGCTGAGGTTTGAAAGAGGTCAGGGCGATTGAAGTCGCTTTTATTCGAAAGGTATTCCTTGCTGTTCACTTCATCGATCATCTCCCGTGCAGTATTAGGAATTCGTTTTCTAGATTCTAAGCGATGTTGAGGATCACATGAATTCTAGACTGCAGAAAAAGCAGGTTCTTGGTCCGAACATGAAAAGCTTCGGAAACCGGAAATTTTCTTTTTACTCCTTCCACAAAAGCCTGCAATATTGTGCTCGTGCAGTGAATTTCTGAGTGGATCTCACAGGCTTTGACTGGACCCCACTATCGCTATTCCAGCTAATTTCCCTGTTACGCCTGAAAGAGAGGGGGGAAAGCCTCATAAAATTTCATCAAGCTGCCGGCAAGAAGGAAACTTGGTGGAACCCTTAGGCGTGTTTCCCTTTTAAACCGCCAGGTGAATAGACGATTAAAACACTTGGTCCTTCTCTCAATAGCGAGCCCAGATGAGAAAGTGTCTAAACCTTTTCACTCCTGCTTTTGTAAGCCTTTTGGCCGGATCTTTCCCCGCTTTTTTCAAACTAGGAAGTGCGACGCTATGGGCTAAGGTTGTTCATAGTTAGAACAACTAAATCAAAGGAAGGCCTTGACCTTAACCCGCATCCAGAATTGTAATTTGGCGGAGGAAATTGCGCGGTAATTCTTGTATCAAAGAGGCGAAGTTTTTCAAGGTTCATTAACAATACAAAGTTGTTTGAAAAGAAGGATTCCGTACTAAGTGCGGAAAGTCTTGATAGATTTATTAATTTATACCTACTTTGTTTTAATTAAACATTTCTTGTAAATGCGTTTTGACATTACTTATTTCGTCGGCCGCGGCCAGAGAAGTAACAGAGAGGCAGAAAATGAAGAATGGGGTTAATGGATGACATGAGACGACAACCTAGTTTGAAGAAAGGAAGATGATTGGGTTAAAAAGAATGAAAAATGCTTCTCATAATACTGCAGGTCTTTCCTAATTGGTGCTTAGCCCTCCCAGCAAAAAACGTTGTACTTCTTGCACGAATTAAGACGATGAAAAATTCCGGTATACTGTCAGGACGCATAACATCATTACGAGTGTTTTTCAGAGCTTGTTTTGTGTTGCTCTCAACTTCGCAAAGTACAACAACGCTCGGGAACTTTCATAAACAAGGCTCTGGAATGGATTTTGAAGCGCTGCTTGTTTTTAACGATCTCGCGGGATCAGTATTTTTGTTTGAAAATAAACGTAGGTAAGTTGCAAATCTAAAAGCTCAATTGCGTTGAGTGGTAATAAAAATCGTCACTAAGTCTCTCGGTCTAACACCACGTAATGGACATTTTCGCAACTTTACAGGAGGGGCAAAAAAAAAAAAAACTGTTTGATCAATTACACGCTTTTTATCAGTTACACTGTTGACATAGATATGTCTTTAGGGGAGGGGGTTAGTTCAGAATCTGGGGTATCAAAAAAAATGTCACGCTGTTTGGAACACCAAAAAATGTCACACTTTTTGAGACACTTCCCGTGGTGGTAGAGACTTGAAATTTGGAACAAAGGCTCCGTTGGGAATCTAGTTGGCTGAGAATCCATCATTTTGAGATCGGATCACTATTCAGGGTAGTTTGAGGGTAGTTTCAGTCCAATAAGTTAATATGAAAATAGCGGTAACCATCTTAACAACAATGACAGAAAATTATAGTTGTTGTCATTGTTGTTAAGATGGTTACCGCTATAGAAGAACCGCGGAGTTGAAAAAAACACTAGGTAGCTACCGTTGTCCTACAATCTGATATTTCATTTGTAGCTTCTTCGGGCCATCTGAACTATACCGAGATGAACATTACAAGACATATCTATGATCCTATGTTTTTCCCATTCAGGGAAAAACTTTCTTGCTTTTTTTTAACATCGCACATTTCTGTAAATGATCAACACTAAGAAGCAGGGGGTCTCTTGCTCTGTAATTCCTGCCGAATAAGACCAACAATATCTGATGAACAATGCACTAAATAGCGAAATGATGTCTCATCAAATCAAGTGACAACCTTATTCAGTTGGGTGTTTTGAGGTGTTTCATCTTTGGAGAATTTGAGAGCGAAAGTGGGGGACCTCTGTTTTCCTTTATTACCGTTTAAAATCCCGTGGTTTGTAAACTCGAGCCCGAAGTGAAAAACAATAAACATCGGCAGAACGTGCTTTGTTGGTTCCCCACAAAAACCAACACATGTCGGTAAACAGGTTGGTAGAGGAGCATGTGAAATGGGATCATAATTTGTAAGAGTTTAGCGGTATGAGAACAACAAAGGAAAGTAAACTCCGGTTGAAAAATAACTTGTTATTAAGGATAGGCGGTGGGGAACTTCACGAGCCTACTGCTGAATTTGATATGGAGAGCCCTAGAAATGCGTGCTTAGGATATATTTTTTTACCATAATAATTATTATTTTAATTATTAAAATACCTGTAGACCTCTTGAAACGGATAATGTCACATTTTGAGGCCGATCCGAATTTTCGACCTCTGTCGCGATTACATAGGTGTATTTCTCCAAGAATGAACCAAAACCGTCCGTTAGGCTTGTGAGAAGCCCTTGGAGATGATTCTTAATATTCTCAGATAATAATGTGGATGAACTAGTAGGTAATCTCAACTTTTTTTAAATATATTCTAATCTCCAAGGGTGCAGGCATTTTGGCCTGGGTACGAATCCCCTTAATGCGTGACTCTTCTAAATTTAATCAACTTCTCGTCTGGAAACTTTTTCCTGAATGCTCAATTTTTTCAGGGGTAATTTATTTTCATTTTTTTATTTATTTATTTTTTTTTTTTAATGTTTCTTGGAAAGTTTGGGTTCGCTGACGGTGAAGTGCTATTAGCCCTTTTCAGCCCCTCAGTCTTCAAACAGCCTCTCACCTCGGGTTTCCTCACCCCCTTTCGACGCTTTCCGGGGATCCCCGGTCTGCCGGGCGCTATCGATTTCCAGGCCCCCTCCACTCTCGTGCCCTCAAGGCTCCTACTACTTCCAGCGTCAACCCCAACCTTCACCACAGTCCTCCCCTCCTATCTGAATGTATCTACCGAATGTATCTACGATTCACCGCACCTATTCTCATATTCCGTTGTTCCCCTGGGCGGAAGGATGGGCATATTCTCCCTAGGTTGACTGCATCCGTCCGTTTGAATGGTCAAGACGATGGAATGAGGGAAGTGCTCTCAGGCGGATTGAATACCTCTATCTGTGTCCGTCGTCTTCGAATTCTCCCCCAAGAGTGTTTTGTGCTTGGACTTCATTCTATTCGCGGTTCAAATAGCAACTACAGTTACTGTTCAATAGCGTAGTGCAGGACTTCCCAATGTATGGTTGGTTGACCACCAATGTTCCTCCCATCGACAAAATTAAATATAACTAAAAATCGAAAATATGGAACAAATATCTGATGAAATAAAATTTCGTACCGAATTTCATTGAGATCGCGCTATCCGTAATCAATCGACACGGCCGTTTAGAATCTAGACGTTGCGCTCAATTGTGCACGTTTGCGCTCTGGCGGAGAACTCGCAACGGGTGTTTCGGACGTAGAATTTAACGTAGAATCCGAATCTGCGATTAAAAAAAAAAAAAAAAAAAATGGCGGGGGGGGGGGGGGGGGTATATGTGAAAAAATCACAGTTGCGCGCGTCGCGAGGGGTTTTTATACAGCCTATGTTGTGCGCAATCGCACCCGAGATCATTTAAAATAATTATCATCATCTTCTCTTTTGCTGTTTATTCTTCTTATTATTAGCGATCAGTGATTTTTGCTTGGCGCGTGGAGGCTGCAGTTCTCCATCAATTTTCGTGGGAGATGGCTCATTTGAAAGGGCTCGACGCGAAGTTGTGCCTGTTGAAGGTCTGTCCGATCCACGCCGGCTCCTTCGACGGTTTTCGGGCGGTCCTTCACAACGGCGGTTGTTTACATCCTTGACGTATCTAAGGAGGACTCAAAAGCAGAACGAACGTTTTTGTCCGATTTCGTTGGGTCACGGCTCTCTGGAATGCGCTTTTTAAGCTGATTCCAACGACTCCAGAACGATTTTTGTAGCTCGAGCCGTTCGTCAGATCAGGATTAATAATAATTATTATTATTACTCTTAATTATCGTAGCAATTTACCCACGATTTGGTAGAACCTTTTTTAAAAGTTGACCTGGTGTTATTTTCCTTTGTGCAAATTCCCCTCCACTCATTCAGAAAATTTCTATGTATGGTTTATTGCACATTGCAGGCCATTTAACGACCTGCTATGTGCAATAAACTATACTTCCGACTACACGCTGAGTTCAGTGGAAATTCGGATTAAGGCGAAAGGGGCGGGCAAGAGACAGGTGAGCCAGTTGAAGAGAGGGGGAGAGGTTCTCAAAAATTTCTGCGACGGCTTGACCGATTGTAATGTTGAAGGTTCTTCACTTTAATCTGGAAGAATAATTCGGACGTAGAATTATTCTAGAATGGTGGTGGTGGTAACAAAGTTTCGTACCCATTTGGGGAGAAAATAAAAAAAGAGATATATTTCTTCAGATTTATAAAGCGTTGAAGAAATACTAGGTTCGAGATATTATCAGACATGAAGAACCCATTATCGTGAATCTAAAGAGCCGATGTTGAAAATTGGTGGTATGAAGAATGAACGAATTTGTAATGCGAGACTACCGGAAGTCCTCCACCTAATGGATTGTTGTAATTTGCTCGAAGTGGTGGCTATTTCTCTTTAAACCGTAAGTTCTTGAATCATGGTGAGGGCTAACGTAATTAATATCTATGCAATTTCCATGGACTTCTGCCTTGCTTATGTTTCAACAGTTATCAAGTGCTGGGCTGTCAGGGGGTCTTGTTCAACCGAACAGCAGAAACGTGGAAAATTGAGGCTGAGGGATATCACAGTTGTTGAATATCAAGAAATGGGGGGAATGTCATTTACTCATCTCCCACCCTCCCAGATACTATCCATTATAAACATCCGAGATCCTCATACTCATTCCACTCTCATTGCCAAAATACCATCTGTTTACGAAGCATGTCGTAAAATCATTCCACCTGACTTCCTTTATTGACGTGAAGGAACGAGTTTTTTTTTTTTTTTTTTTGCAATATAATATATTGCAACGTATAACGTTATGGTATGCTTTTGGCTATCAAAGCATCAAAGCAAGAAGTGGCCCGGGAAGATTTGAAATCTCTTCGGGTTAACCGGCCGACTTATTTTGTATTCCCCGGATCTTGAAATGGGTTCAGTCGAATGGAATGGAAATGTTCAAGAATTTTCCTCCCAGCTCAACGTACCAATGTAAACCAAATCCGGCTTCCTCTGGTCGACAGCTGGACTGAATATGCTCCCTTTCCAACCGGTTGAACACCGGAATGATCCCGTCATTTCGCTCTAGTTGAAAATGCCGCCCTCGAAGCCTCGTGACTGTAGCAGGTCTGCAAAATGACCGAGCTGGATCTATACATTATTCACGGATCTGTTACAAACCGTACTGTTTTTTGCATGCGCGAATCCTTTATGTACACATTCCATCACATTCGCTGCTACTGTATGAGTACTTTGGTTTTCCCCGGTAACCAAAGCTTGAAATTAACATGAAATGTATTGATTGCATTTTTGGATTTTGAAATTCCAATCTTGCAAGTACATTCAAACCTAAAGCAGCTCTTGCGGAACTGCCTGGTTCTCCCACCTGGGATGATGGATCTTCTCTATGGAGAAGCCTTAGCACAAGGCTCAATAGGAGTATCTCAACTGGATTGTTTTTGTTGTTTCAGATGATATGAGGTGAGAAACCAGGAGATGTCGGGAGAAACGAGAAGAGAGGACGACCCCGGTGCTGGCCAACCCCAGAATCCCCACTCACCTAGACCAACCTCCCAGTAAGTTAATCAAAATTTTTCTCATCTCAATTATCGGTTAAGTGTAAATTCCTGTTATCGCAGCCCAGACTGAAATAACGTTTCAGACCACTGTCGAAATGTCATTCCTCAATTGGATGTCGATTCACATCTCCACTAATTGCCTGTTATCATAGCATACATAATGATAATGTTTTACCATAAACCAAGACTTAGTTGTCTTTGATGGTGCTGAACCTGGAAGCTCTAACAGGAAGAACGTTGCAGGAACAGCATGACGGGCCATGAATTGGTAGCCTTAATTTCGGACTCAAGTAATCGTGCACTGGATGGTCCAATTCCATTCCACTCATCAACCACAGTTAATGAGAACACCCTCATCCTGATCACGAACGATCTTTTCTGTATACCCTACTTGATTGGTCTCAGGCGCGCCCCTGAAAATAAAACCTCCCTCTGGGATTGGTTTCACAATGAACCCCCTAATCAAGCATTCATGAATAAATGATTGTGAAATGTATATCCTATGGAGGAGGGGGAAAGTTATGGAATCCGGAGTTGGGGGGAGTAATTCAATCGCAGGCCATTGGCAGGGCAAGGAAGGGCAAAATGACCTATCTAGCAGTTCTCCTCTAATCTGGTTAGGCTGACGTGATACCTTCTCATCCGCCCACACTGTCGAGATGTACTGGGCCCTATTACCGGACGACAGAATTTGCAAAAATTGCACATTTCCCCTCTTATCAGCGAGAACAAGGGCGGGGTAATAGCCCGTTTCGTATTTAAATGGAGAGTAGACAAATGAGTTTGTTGATGGGCGTTGGAGATTTTCCTCTGAAATGGGACATGATGAGAAAATATACTCCGAGAAACGAAACCTCTGCATTCATTACCATTCTCTGCTGTAACCATGTACCGTGTTTCGCACTTCCCAACTGGTGGTTACGCAATTTTTCACTATATAGAGAAGGCTTTCTCTCTGCCTGTGATTCCCTAAGCACGAGGATGCTGGAGCAATGCTACTGAGGTAACCCTGTAACAGGGGAAGAACTCGCCAAGTCGAATGTTTTGCGAAAAATAGGCAATGGTGGTTCCTGTTAGATTTTTTCACGGCGGAATCGATGGTGACATCCAAACTGGGGTAAAACGATCCCATATTTAAAAAAATTAGAAAAAACGAGAAAAGAAACAACTGTATACAGGGGAAGAATGGACCAACCCGAGCGCAACCGGGGAAGAACGCACCAACATCCAGGGTCCCTTCACGTCGTACTCGCACCCAAGCTGGGGGTACGACGACCATCTCTGATTTGCGCGGTTTTCATGTTTTACAGTATTATTATTGATGTTAGCGCCGATTTGTATTTTTTTCTTCACACCAGCAAGTTTATTAATTTTGTGCTAGGTTCTGGAGTTCTTTCTTGAAAACGGTGAAATTGTGCCGTTTTTGGTTTATTATTCTTGGAATAATACACCAATGTATTCGCGACGGAGATCGGCGACTTCGATTGGCCTCAAAATTTGAAATTATCCGTTTCAAAAGGTCTAGAATCCAAACCCGAAATCTCCGTCCGCCGTCCAAGCCGTTTTGGGCGGTAGGAATGTTTTTTTAAAATCTGAAATTTTGACAAAATACTCGGTTTACCATCTAGTTGTGACCGCAAGGTTTTCAGCCCGATCGCCCAAACCCGTGCGGGCTATGGGGCTAAAATAGGGCTACAGGAGGTTTTTTTGTAAGGCTTTTGGCTATGGGATCGAGTTAGGAGTCGTTTTCGAAGTATTTTTGGACGTAGAATCCATTTTGGGGGGTCCCAGAACGATCCGATTTCACTGTAGCGATCTATAGGGCTTTCATGGGGCTACAAAAGGGATTTTTTAAGGATCTCAGGAGGTCAAAAACAGAAATTTTGAAAAAAAATCAAAAAAAAAATCTGAAAAAAAAAAAAATTGTTCTCCCTAAATTTTGTTATTGACAGAATTAAATGTATGCACGAGTAACCTATATCAATGAATAATAAACCCGTGTGTAAAATTTGCAACGTTTTTGTTTGTGATTTTTTTTTTTTTTTTTAAATACTTACCTACTTACTCTTGAATTTTTGTAATTCTTTGATTTCTTCTATTAAAAATATTTTTCAAAACTCCTTTATGAGTACCAAAATTATGAAAATACCAAATTATTATAAAACATTTAATGTCAGAACCCGTTAATGACTTTTATAGAGAGAAATCTTAAGGCAGAAGAGGCACTATGATTAAAACCCGCAATGCACGTACTTGATGCGTTTTTTCCCTGTGCGGATGGACCTTTGCCCCTTTGTAGCAGTATGGAGTATAAAAAGACTGTTTACAATATTTTTGACTATACCGCTGCTTTCTGCAGTACGCTGAGAGTCAGATCCCACTTTCAGATAAATGTTATCGACCAAATTCGAACTGAGCCGGAACAAATTATTTGCTGAAACGTTTAGGTTGAGGGACTTGGTGCGCTCTTCCCCTGTGGTCTTCAATTGGAAACCGTATCGACTGTGGAGAAATCGAGAAACTCCAACAGAAACGGAATAGGAATGGAACAGGGCTGGTGTTCTCTCCAACTTTTGATAACTGTAGTTATCAAAAGTTAGGACAGCGCTGAAGTTATACATCACCTCCATGACTTCTGAGTTTTTGAGGAAGTCTGACAGCCCATCCCTCTCAACTCCATTACAGAAGGCCCTTTTGAATTATTGTGTTGCCGCTGGCATTGTTATAGTAATTATAACCTTACAATTATTGTGAAGTTCAGAGTGAAGGCTCAGAAAGGTTTGAGGCGTTTTGGATTTATACAGTAGGTATGTATGAGGTAAGCGCTGGCCAATTTGGAAATTTAATGAGACAACCAAGGCAGAAGCGAATTGGCCAGTTTTCCACTTTTGAAGAGTGTACTCTGTGTTCAAACTTGAACTGAGTACATACTTGTCTGAGTATACTTGTATACTCAGACTGCTGTTGGATTTCAGCAGATCGTAGATCGGAATATTCACCCTGTGCCCCAGTTTACCATCGCTTGGGTTTACCATTTTGGGTTCATTATTCTCAGATTTAGATTATTTACCGTAGAGGTGGCGAAGGCTGGGCTCCTAAAGAGCCCCTCGCCCACTCCACATAGGCTTGACAACTGCGCGTTACGCCTCCGTGAGGCCGGAGCCTAGAAATGTTGAATTCCTGGGACAATTTGTGTGAGGCGTCGTAAAATCAATTTTATTGGTAACAGTCCAGACCTGTCTGGCCATGCTTCTGTGATGCTTGATAGTTAAGAATAATAAACCCATCTGAAATCCAATTAGCTGCCCTTTTCTCTTCATACGCCAACGTTGGCAAATGGTTTCTGACCTTGACGATTGCTATGGTGACCTTCTATCCCCTCTGGGTGTGACCATCTATATATAACCAGTGACGTCATATAGATGCTGGTGTTTACCCGAAACAACAGGTGGAGCCCGCTCTCTGTTCATTGATCAGCCCCCGCCATCGCAACCTTGTCTAGGTTCAATGGTGGTGGTTGAGGAAATTCTCTTGGGAGTTGCTTCGGCCTACGTTGAAGTAGCTGTGCTTTTCCAGTGGCACGTTCCGTTTACTACTGGGATGCGTCGAGAGAGCATAATTAGCTTATCTAATTATAGCGTCATTACTTCCAAAACATTGACACATTCTAAACCGACGTTGGTGATAAACTCTTTTCTGTTGAAATAATCTTCTCCTGAAACGCTTTACGGCATTTGGCAAGAAAATTTCGTTTTCGAAATTGGTTTTCTGATCCCGTTACTCCTGAAATATTGGTAACACGTTGTTCAAGGGCAATGCGCATTTTGATGGAAAAGTATAGGGAAAGCCAAGGGGCTACGAAAGGGCGACAGGAGCCATAACACTCGGGCGGGTTGACTGATGTCTCCCTCCTCGCTCATGCAAATGAGGTGCCTTATGGGGCGTGTAGCTGCGATATAACGGTTTTCCGATTCTCATTAGGGTCATATCTCTCAAGCGGTAATATCCGCACGCTATTCGCTTTATTCGTCCACTCATGTTTACACATCTCCTGTTTGCTATGCACGTACAGCAACGTCCAAATTGAACTCGTGATGTTAGTGACATTGTATTACCGTTTGGTCGTATTAACTATAGCTGGTTTATCGAGTTACTGTAAAATTTATCTGAACAATATTTATATTCATTAATAAAACGTTAACTTGAAAGATTTCCGCTGTGCTTGTAGTCTGAACTTATTGAATTTCAATAAAACCCCGGGAGGCACGAGGGTGTTTGGAAAGCTGATTGGGGATCACGTGGATGAAACAAAAGCTTGTACAATATTCCGTGAGTGGATAGAGGAAGGCTTATTCCTACATCGGAAACGGAGAACGCAGGAGTTCATATGATTGTATTGGGCCTGCGGAGGGAGGGGATATCCCAACGAAAGCTCTGAACATTGTTTCGACGCGATGCTCCGCGAAAAAGGACCGGACTCCGGAGGGAAGGATTTCCAGGGGACCAATTAGGACGTGCCGTGGTAGGAGCCAAGAAAAACAACGTTCGCGAGGCTACAATAACACGACCACCTACGTCGTCATTCAGTACAGTGATTCCTGTAATTCTTTGTTGTCGACCCTCAATATCCGTACGATGATTTTTCAATTTGACGTAGGTTAGTCATATCATCATACATGACATACATATCATCTGAATCAGATTTGTCAGGTCACACTACTCTTCTTTGTAAATCCACCCTCTCTGAATTAGATTCCGTTTTTGGAACTGGTGAAGAAAATGTTTGTTTCGAATATACATATTTTGGAGTAGGTACTCCTTCTTTGGGGAGTGGGGGATGCTCATTTATTTTATTCTATTTTTTCAGTCAACTTTTTTCTTCCTCGGAACACTTTTTTCCTCAATGTGAAAAAAAAGAAAAACACCTAAGTCACGTACCTACCAGAAGTAAATGAATTAGACCAACTAACTTAACCAAGATTTGCCTACTTTTATATACTTCATGTTGGAAGGAGAAGGTAGTAGGTAGGTCGTAAGATCAATCCAAGAGACCTACCAGTTCTTGTACACCTAAAAAGAAAACCTGTGCTAAATACCGTTGCTGTGTTGTCGAATAACCAGATGAAACTTACATTCCTTTCTCAGTGTTCCCTTGTTCTTAGGCTGTGTGGTAGTAGGGATGGAAAACACTTCAAAAAAGAATCGATCTTTGTGGTAATTTTGAAGATAGATCGATTTTTGATTCGATTCTAAATCGAAACAAAAAAATTGATTTTATGAAAAACCGTTTGTGAAGAATCGGTTTTTCCAAAACCCGCAAAAATTAAGAAATTAGATAAGTAACTGTTCTCTTTCAAATATTGAAAGTAGAAAATCATTCAATTTTTCCAGAGGGAGTATTAACCGATTTGTCGATAAATTATTATAATATAAATTTCTATCGATTCAGAAAAATGATGTTTTGAGGAATAGGTAACTCGTCTGGGGTTCCGCAGGGAAGCGGTATTGGGCCTTTGTTCTTCTTGTTGGGGATCAACCGTGTGGTTGATTATTTGGGACCTGATGTTCAGTGTTTCTTGTTAGCGGACGATCTGAAACTTTTCCAGCGTGTCGAGTCTCCACTTGACTGTGAGGTTCTGCAGCGGGAGGTGGATCGTTTGTGTGTGTGGTGTGCTGGGAACAGTTTACGTCTTAACCTGGCTAAGTGCTCTGTGGTTACATTAAATGTAATTTTCATCGTTCGGAGAGCACGTGTCAGTTCTGTTATATTCTGGAAGGCTCTCCCCTATTTCGCTAGGGCGAGACTAAGGACCTAGGAGTCATATGCGATTATCGTCCCTCTTTTTCCGGGCATGTAGGCACAGTCGTGAGCGGTGCCACGCGGATGCTAGGCTTTCTGAAGCGTCACACCCGCGAATTCACGGAGATCAAGCCGATATTTATGCTTTATAAGGCGTTGGTCCTCTTAAAACTGGAATACGCATCGACGGTTTGGAGCCCTTATTCTGTTCACTGGCATGCCCTTGAGAGGGTGCAGAATAAATTCTTGACTTACCTTGGATTCAAATTGGGCATTCCGTCCGACGAAATCAGTTATCCTTCCTTGATGGAGACCTTCAAAATCCAGCCACTACCACGGAGAAGGACCCTCGCCGATTTAGTATTCCTGCATAAGTTGCTGAATGACAAGATTGATTGTCCATCTGTACTCGCGAAGTTCCAGGTTTCCACTCCTCGTCTTACCAGTCGCCATCCCGCCTTATTTCACGTCCCGTTCTCGGCTTCGAACTATTTAATAAATTCCCCTCTTAACCGAATCCAAATTTTTCAACTTTATTTTGTCTGTCACGTTGCTTTGTTCTGCTTCTCCCTCTGATTCCTCCCGAAAATGGATTCTTTGTAAAAAAATTACTGCAACCACGGGACCTGAATTATGTTCAATTTTGGGTTGAAATCTTGTTTATAATTAAATTGTTTGTAAATGTAACATTTTGTTGTGAGTGAACTGGAGTTTTTCTCGCTGCCTACAACCTTTCAAAGGGGTGAGATGATCATTTTTTTTCAAAAGTCAGTACCTATTTCAGAAAGTACGAGATGTGTGGCCGCCCGACTTCTGGATGTTACTTTTAGAACCGTCTGAACTCTAAAATCATTCCCCCCCCCCCCCCCCCCATTGTTGAAAATTCAAAACTTTCACTCTTTGGATTTTTTGATACTGGAAAAAGACTCATAATTTGATAATGACCCATCTACGTCTGATATTAAGACGCATTTTGCCTTTTTATTAGCCATGGTTAATAAAATGGCAAAAACGAAACCTTAGGTTGATTATTTAGTGCACTGAATAATCAGCTTACGGTTTCGTTCCCTTTGGCCTTCTCCCTTTTTTGGGGGCTTGGCAGACGCTGAAGACGGGGATGAAACCATAAATCATCAGCTTCCCTAGCCACAAAGCGCGGTTAGCTCGGAACGTCGGGCGGCTTTCTCTTTGCTTTTCGTGGAAGGGTTTTGACGATCTGATGATGGCCCGATCTCTCTTGGAGGGTTTTCGAGGTCAACAGGTGGTCGGCAATTCCCCCCCGTCCAAGTTCACACTAGTCGGTGAGTTTGGAAGGCTTGATATGAGAAATTATCAGCTGTCCCTCCTCCCCTACCATCACCTGTCAAACTTTAACCCCTAAACAACCAAGTGAACTTGAACAGTTCAAGCATCGACATAGCGATCGTTGTTCCGGACGAAGCGATCATTTGTGTTATAATTGACTTGAATTGGAGCAACAAAGGGCAATTGAGGTCATAGACCAACAAAGTCCAAGAAGAACGTCAATCAATATCAATGTAAACACAATGTAGTTCCCACGTCATAAACAATTCTTATTAATTACGACTGGTCTTTCATATTTCGCTAAGAGAACAATATCTTCATGGCCAAGACGATTTGGTTTCAACCGCTGAATTTTTGTGTTTCAGGTCGTTGTGACGGAGACTCGAGGTGGGGGGTGAGGAGGAGGAAGAGGAGCTGATGGGGCTGCTGGACGCCCGGCCCGGACTGGTGGAGCGATGGCTCAACGAAAGAGCGCCTCCCCACCTCGCCGAAAAGGTCCTCAAACGCCCTTCCATCACCTCCGAACTCTTCAACCTCTGGCTGACCACCTCCCCTATCAAGAGATCCAAATCGCCCAACAGGTTGGTCTCGCCTCGTTGATGGGTATCCGATGGAAAAAAACAATCGATGCGACCGCCTTAATTAACGCCCTCACCCAGGAATCACTCCGGAGATGAGCGCCGGGCTAATAGGCCGGTTTGCTCTTTGCTGCCGGTAATAATTCCGTAATTTCAGGCTGTGCCTCCCTCGTTATCGCTCAAATCCGACTAATCGACCCCCAGTCGACGTCCAGCTACAAATAGATTTCATCATCCCGTTCAGACTGCTGATGCAACAGCCCCTCCATCAATCAACGTCTTTCATAATCAAGGACCAGAGCACCTGAACGCACCATAAATACAGAAGCTTCTTTGTAAAAACACCACGAAAAAGATATAGATCCTGTCGGTTCGGATCTATTAACTTTTTACTTTTAAAATGGTCATCATTTTGGAATGAAATTCCTTAAATTTGTATTTTCTCATCTTGTGATTTTTCCGCTGCCCCTGTCTTTACGATTTTGGTTCATTTTTTCAAGTTTCGCCCTATCCCGTTACATTTTGCACCAAAGGAAATACTTTTGTATAATAATATTTTTATAATTTTTATAATAATTATCATTATAAAAAGCAACGCGTACTCGATACGTACAATGCAATAGTGGTTCTTGAGTTCCATTCTACTGTACATGCATTACCCTGCGGTCGTGAAGGTTAGTATTCTCTAGCTTTTTCTGCTTCCTGGACGAGTTAGAGATGTCCGATTCTCCAAATTGAATCGATTTTTGACATTTTCATGTCTTGACTCTGGCACAAGAGTCAAGCAATCGCTACTCGGAACTTTGTCATAATAAGCACAATATTTTGGGGCTTATCCGCAATCGTACAAAATTAAATTTTACATTTAATGTTTCACTTAGTTGCTGTCTGACAATTTAATAACTGTATCGTGTACTTTTTCAAAAAGAAGCTATACATTTGAGAATCGATTTTATCCCCTCACTTTTCTCTGATGTTTCGGTTTTATTGATGCTCAACCCTGCAGCAGTAGAAAGGTAGAAAATGGTTTTCGATTCTTCAGTTTCAGAATAGCTCTATTTTTTCAAAAATGTTTTGATTTGTGAATCCCAAGTTACTAGGTAAAGAATTTTATGCATTTGATTCTCTTTGTATAAAATTGCTAACAGTCTTGGACCTTTTGGCGTAAAAAGAATGAAAATTGATTTGGTATATTATTGTTATAGCCTGTCTGTATTTTATTGCTAACTCAATCAATATAATATCTTAATTTGAGTGGTACGGAGCTGCGGTTGCTCGCATTCGTAACTCATTGCTACTTTAATTCACGTTTCATGTCAAAAATTCCTCCCAGGCCGAGGGTGTCGGGGGAATGGAGGCGGAGGCTGGACCGTCTGGACGAGGGCGAGCTTTTCATGGAGCTCATCCGAGACGTGTCCAACGAGCTCGACATCGACGTCCTTTGTCACAAGATCCTCGTCAACGTCGGCCTCCTTACCAAGGCGGACAGGGGGTCACTCTTTCTTGCCAGGGGGTCCTCCAACTCCAAATACCTCGTCGCCAAGCTCTTCGACGTCACAGTTGACACCGGTAAGTTCGGGATTTGTCAAGTTATATTATTACTGTTCATTTTAATTTCCTCAAGACCAGGACAGGACCCGAATCAGGTGTTTTATCTAGTACAGGTACTCTTAGGTGTATGTGAGGTAGTGTTCGTAGATTTACATGATTTAATCTGTTGGTTGTCTGGCTAAAACCGAACGCGCAAACTCCTTAATCCCACAGCCGTTTGTTTTAGAGGAAATTACCAGGAGTACCGGTATGTGTCAATGCGTCAGAGTAACATCCTAGGCTTGCTTTGCCGGTGGCGTTGGAAACGGAAAGCCTGGTAAGCGTCTTTCACTGGACTCATCCAGATAGAGCACATCTAATGAGCTCCTGGTGATGCAGTGGGAGGATAAGCCCAATGCTAGAGCCTTCACAGGGTGAAAAAAGCTAGGGGGCCGCTGCACAGTACTGTGAGAGTAAGTCCCGTGATCAAAAATCGGTTGGATCGGATTGGCCCTCGACCACCAGAAGGCAAATAGAGTCAGCGGAACCATATCAGTGAACAATGTGCCGTCAGGGCGTAAGTTCACGGTGAGACTGCGTTAGTTACCCAGTAGGTAAACATCGTGGTCTCTCCCCTGGTTGGTAGACGTTCCCCACAAATTTATTTATGTGCCAGAGAAATAAAATGGCACTATAAATATTTAAAACCCTTATTTTAATTTATTTATTCGTTTAACAGTCGCACGGACATTTGAAGTGAGGTCACCTTCATAAAACTTGAAATGAATGTTTGTAGCAGATGCACCAGTACTAATCCTTTGTAATAACTAGCTGTATTGTATTGAAAAACTGTTTTATCGTTGAGGGTGTTGGCATAAATCACCGGAGAATTTGCCCTCCGGTTCTTGCACTCCTTCCCATTTCGTTACTCTTATTTGACAATCGTTTTTCCGATATTTTACACTTGCTCGAAATACTGTGCGCTGTCTCTAGTGTCGGTTGTGAGCTTGCCCTCAGATCCGAAGAAAATGCGCGTAGGGACGTTATAAAATCGTACTCGGGATCACCTTGGACTCGTCGACACCGTCATACGGGGAAGGGCGACTTCTGCGCGAAACCGCCCAAAATACCAGCGAGTGTGACGCCTAGCTACTAATTGACAGCGCTTCGTCTTGGTCTGTACAGTTGGAACCGCTACAAACTCCCTGCCAATTGCCTTGCTACCCTGATCTGAAATTCCATCCAACATTCCGCATTCAAACCTTCAATTTCTATATACCAATAGACGCCACGCCATGCTGGGATCGTTTCCTCTCTTCTGGTTACGACACCCCAACGAATTGATTCCATTTCAATTTTCCCCGCTTGCCCGACATCATTTCCATTTCCTGGTGTTTGGAAAATTTAGGGATGCGGGAAAAGCAGAGAGGAACTCATCGAAAAAAACCTGTTGATTGAATTCAGCGATTCGAACTGCGTTTTATTGGTTATAATATGTTTTGGACCGGAATTATATTATATTTTAATATATAATATTGTGGGTCGATACGAATATTTCAGAATTAAGCAATCGCTTGAGAGCCTCAATTTCAAAAGGGTAACAATCTGGCACCACTCTCTGTATCGCTTCGTCTACCGTTTTTATACCGCGCAGGAAATTTCTTATTCTAGTTGTTCGCCAGTCTTTGCCATTCCATTATATCTCCGCTGAATCTTCATTGTCCATGATTAATTATTACTTATCAACTTTCAAGCTCCCGGGCGATTTACCGTGATTTATTAAAAGGGTCGCTTTTGTCGACGGACTGCTTCCGAGCGTGTTTTGTATTCATGGAAGACACGATGATGAATCGCTCGCTTCGGCATTTGTGTCTGCCATAGCGTCGCCTCTGTTTAGACTCTAATGGTGTTCACACTTCCATTAGAGGTGCCGGCGAGGCAAGAAATATTCGCCATGTTGCGTGTATCTTTTAAGTTGATCATTTCCACGTTATTGTTGCAGAGCTTGAAGATGCTATTCAGAAAGCCAAAGCGGAAGAAATCCGGATTCCTTTTGGAGTTGGAGTGGCAGGAAACGTCGCTCAAAAGAAGGAAGTAATCAACATAACCGACGCCTATACAGTACGTCAAGTTTTTGTTTTTTTTCCTTCTTCCTTGAACGCGAATCTCTGGATTTTATCTTGCAAAGACCCTTTGAGTTTTAATGTGCTCGGCCTCTTTCTGAATGTGCGAGAATTTCATTCAGTCTCACGATTCGCTGATTTCCAAAGGGGGTTATTTTGAGCTTCAATTTGAATTGCTATTTGGGCAACGTTTCTTGGTAATCCCGGCTTTTAAATCGACTCTCCAACTCAAAGGAGATCTAGCTGTGAAGGATAGTAATCCGCACCCTTCATCTTCTAACTCGACCCGAACCCTTTTAAATGAAATGAGGGCGATTCCTTCATTACCGTGCTTCACCAAGCCTTTTGTTACCTTTGGATTATCTCATTAATCGGGATCGCAATTATCGTAAGACTCTAATCAGACAGTAGACACCGAACACCATTTCAGGGGTCACAATAATTATTTCAGTGAGATGGACATTATTTTGGTTGTGTTGGTACTGCTCAGCAGAGTTTGTTGTGAAAATCAATCTAATGTATGGTAAGGTGGGGAAGTGCGTGATATGTTTTATTATGTTCAACTTCAACAAAACCTCATAATTCAGCCGGTGACGTAATGTACTTGCATCCGTTCTAAACATTAATAATTTAAATTCAGTCTTTACATGAGGTATCAATTTCCAACTTGATTATCACCACACACATGCCCCTTCTTGAAAAACCAATGGGGTTAGTGCATGGTAGTGCAACTCATTGATAGACAAAGATAACACTGAATTTAAATAATAGGAGTGAAATAGAACTACTGAGCTTATAAACAAACTTCAAAACACCTGAAAATACTCACCGATTTGAAGGATGGATCACAATAAAAATGGGACTCTGAACTTGGCAGCTGCGTGAAATGGCACAATGTAGCTTCACAACCTACCAGTCAGGTTACCATTTGCCTTGACACTATCTGGCAGATATGTGATGTCAGGCATATAGTTTCAAACGTAGCCCTAGATGCCATCTAGTGGAAATTGATCTAAGTAGCACTGAACGTCCCACTTAGTGCATAATATGCACTTGCCCGGTTTTAGCACTTCCTCCACATTACATTAAGCTACTAATTTATTTTTAATTAATCTGTAAGATCACATCCCTGTGCCCTGTAAAGCCCGAGTGCGTGCGGTGAAACTTTCACATGAGAGTAGAACGTCCTTTCACGTCCCAGGGCGTATTTACAGTGGTCCGGCATAGTAAAGCGTGGCTCCAGAGGTTCAAGCTGAGGCACGCGATCTCTCCTTCATCCCAAACAACCCTTAAACAGTTGCATGGCGTGATTCCCTCCCAAGTGCGCTCTGGGAAGGTAGACGTTTTAAAAGAAAAAAAAGATAAGGACGACGGCACTGAAGTGCTCTTTACGACCAACAGGTGGCGGCGGATGGGTGCTTTTAGCCCTCAGGCCTGTTGTTCTCCGAGGAGGCCTCAGAGTACTATCACACACAAAAGTGGTCACAAAGTGTTGGATAAAAAATACATCTCGGCGGATTTTTTTTTCCAACTGTTGGAGCGGCAAATCCGCATTGGTGGGACGCAGTGAAAGGCGGGATTTGCTGAATCTTCTCGAGGCAACCACTTTTTTACATGATTCGTATAGAGAAAAATACTTTGGTTAGTTAGAAAGACCTTTCATACTGAAGAACATACCGCAAATATACATGAATGCTTTTCATGGTTACTTCGGCAGTTCGTGAATAAAACTCGTTTCCTTTGATCGCAACTTCTATTTTGATGATTCAATAGGAAAAGCTAAGATGAGAGCTGTTTGCTCTCGAAAGCTACTTGTGAATACGGAACGGTCTAATAGCGAAGTTAACGTTTTACGCATTTTGTGTTCAAGACTGGCTGAAAAGCGTACAACTTGAACCAGTGTTGTGAGCGGGAATTATATTTTTATTAATTTTGGTTGATTATTCTTGGAATAATACACCTATTTAACATTATACGTTTCAAGATGTCTAGATTCCAAAAACGAAATGTCCGTCCGTCGTCCGAGCCGTTTTGGGCAGAAGGAACTTTTGACAAAATACTCGGTACACCACCTTGTTGTAGCCGCAAGGATTTCAGCCGGTTCGCCGCTATAGGGCTAAAATGTGGCTACGGTAGGGGTTTTTGAGGGTTTTGGGCTATGGGGTCGAGTTAGGTGTCATTTTCGAAGTATTTTTGGGCGTAGAATCCATTTTTGGGGGTCCCAGAACGAACCGATTTCACCGTGGGCGATTATGGGGCCTCGGTCATGGGGCTACAAATTAGATTTTTCACGGATCCCAGTAGGTCAAATAAGGTGTCGTTTTCCGAGTAATTTTGACCGCATAATCCATTTTTCCAACATTGTACTGAAAAAAAAAACATATTTTTGTTTAAATTTTTTGGAAAACATTAAATAGGCAGGTGTTATCGTAAAAATTGAAAATAAAGCTTTTCTTAACGACACGGAATTTATTTTTGCACAATTAACCTATATCAAAGAATAATAAACTCTTGTGTAAAATTTGCCCAATTGCGGTTTTTTAAATTTTTTTATTAGGTTACGGATGGATGTACTTTTGTTGGAAAATTGTATGGAGAAAGATTATCTATGGCTTGGGGGCAGTGTTACTGTTCAGTCATTCGAGTATCCCGAATCCACATTTACTCGAGTGGTCGAGACCTATCATGGATTATTTACCATCATCGTAAAAGCGTTGTGGTGTTGTATTTTCAGGACCCCCGGTTCAATTCAGCGATTGACATGAGAACGGGATACAAAACCAACACGATACTAAGCGGACCGATTTGTAACTACGAAGGAGAAGTGATAGGGGTGGCACAGATAATCAACAAAACCGACGGAACTCTGAAATTTTCTCAACGGGACGTGGAGGTAACTAGATAACTAAATTAACCATCGAATGGTCCGCCGACTATGATCCAACTCTTGATTAAATTCGTCACACCCACAAACATTGGAATAGACACCGGGTACTACCTACTCTGCGGCCGCAATGCCACTTAGTCATAATATAACTTCACAGGAGAAAATAATAATAATTAGTATTTTCAATTAGGAATTTGCAACCGGCCGCGCAGTGCATAAATAACGGAGTTACAGCAGCGAGCTGCGTTTCATTTCTGAGCGGAAAAAAGGCCCAGAATGGAGTTTCTGAGCCAGCTGTTGATCATTTTTGCAAGAATTTAGAGGAGCCCAATACGACATTTTTCGCCGGAGGCACAGCATCACCGTCTAGTTACGAGGAGTCTCACAAGAAACCCCACTTGCCTTCATAAATTATAAGAATGCCGGATTTCACGCAGAAACCTCTAAAATTCAGATTTCCTTCTATGAAGTCTTCTTGAAAATTTTAATTTGGTACAAGGGATGGAGAAATGGGGGGCCTATTTAACGGTATGGTAAGATTTTACATTTGATAGTTAAATAAGGGATTATGGCGTTTGGAGATTTATTTTGAGCGGAAAAAAATCGCTCAAAAGATGAGTTTTATTTTCTGAACGAAGAAAGAAAGTAGTTAAAAACAGTAAATTTCTCCCTTGATGGGAAAATCAGTAGATCATGGATGGATATGTCTTGGTAAGTGTGGTCGTAGATGGAAAGTAAACAAAATCGTTTCCTGGCTGAAAAAAAGTTTCACAATTTTTATTGGACCCCCTCGTAAAAGACATATCCATGTCAAAATTTAACTCAAAATCTGGTATGAGCGACTCCTATTAATAAAACTCGCTCCAAACGAGAATCCCTGATCCAGATGCACTGAGGAATTTCAAAATTTCATGTCGAATTTACGAATACATTCGGGTCAGTAGCGCGCCACAGAACTATACACTCACAGTTTTTTCAACAACCATTAAATGGAAATTTTCCATCGAATAAATGGCTGAATTCATAAAGAAGTTATTGTCCGTTTTTGAAGTTCAATATCGACTGATGTTACTGAACGACCGTTATTACTTACCAATGTGGGTATTAGATATAATGACATATTGTGTGATGTGATAAACTTTTTTATATGATCAGTTTTTTGGGTCCCCTGTAAAGTTGGTAAATTTCATAATTAGGTGGTGCTTCAAGTCCTTTTTTTTTTTTTTTTTTTTTAACTTGGATTGCAATGAGCAGTTATCAGACTTCACGAAGAAGTGATTGTCTACTTTCACAAGTTCCACCTGTTCACTTTCCCATGCGTTATCATCAACCAATCGACATTCCTCTAGCACACTGGGTGTTTACAAGCTTCGGTGATAAGATGCCACCGGAGTGCGTAATTTCGGTATTTCTAGTATCTCAAGGTGTAAGTGACGTGCGCATAATAATATAATGTGTATTCTATTAGCTGTATACTGAAGAAATATACCGACTCCGTCTTGCCGCGGATTGATTTGCCGATTTTTCTCTTGTTCAGGTATTCCAGAGGTATCTCACCTTTTGTGGGATTGGTATTCAAAACGCTCAGCTCTTCGAAATGTCGGTTCAGGAATTCAAGAGGAATCAAGTAAGTTGAGTTCGTACGTTTACGTGCGCTTCGTGATTCGCAGTTCTGATAATATTTGCACTTTTCGGTTGTTGTAGATTCTATTGAATTTGGCGCGATCTATTTTCGAAGAACAGAGCAATCTTGAGAGGTTGGTAACAAAAATCATGACTGAAGCCAGAGATTTACTGAAATGCGAAAGCTGCGCTGTGTTTCTTCTTGATACTCATTGTGGGGAACAGGTACGTGATGTGATGAACTTCTCGTTGATGAAACAGTTCAGTAGAATCTTTTCCCCTTTGACTGGCTCGCCGTGCAACTAAGAGAAGTGTCCTGTTGTAAAACCGTGCTCAGTTTTGCACACTTTTGTGCAGTCATATAACGTCTCTTATGTGACATTCCAGATAATCTTGGAGAGCATGATTGAAAAAACATCGAGAAATGTTGCCGAAAGAAAACCTTTGTGCAGGAGAGAGGTTGGTTTGCTTGAGTTATGCTGTTTGAGACACCTCGATTTCAGTCTGAAACTCAATGTTTGTAATTTTCAGAGTAATAACGTGAATGTTAACGACATCTTACTCCCCCACGAAGACGCTAAGGTGAATGCCCTCGCTAGGTTCATTTCAATTCAGTTGTAATCCAGAACATATGTTGCAATCCTTACTCCCGATTGTGCTTCTAGATGAAATTTAACACGATCTTTGAGTTGCGTTCTGAATCTCAAAAGGCTGTGGTTTATTCTCCTACCCAAGAACATCTCGACTCCCGTCTTACACAAATAGCCAGCTACGTAGCATCGACAGGACAGGTAAATCATTCGGCCTTCAATTCCCACGAAACTCTGAGACACCTACTCAAATTGAACATAACTAATGAACTACTAATTGAACGTAACTATTCTTTTTCAGATTTTGAATATTGGCGACGTCTCCTCGTGGATGAATCAAAAAGTGACGAGTGATGGAAACAGTCTGATAGCCAAGTGCATTCTCTGCATGCCAATCATAAACGGCCAGAAACAAGTTATTGGAGTCGCTCAACTCATCAACAAAGTAAGTTTTCTGTTTTAGCGTCGATCATGCTTTAGCTTTTTGAACTAACTGCCAAAAACGCGTTACCGTATCCAGGATTGGTATCGAGGGACGAAAATGCGAGCCAAATGTAGCGCATGGTTCTCAATTCGTATCAGGAGGTTCATAGGAGCTCTTTTTTAATTCACTATTAGCAAGCTTCATTGTATTTTGTTGCATGGGTGTATTATTTTGTAACCCCAGAAACCATTGCTATGGACTGGTAAGTTGAAAAAAAAATACAAGCGGCAGTACACCCACAGGCGGCAATGCTTTTTTAGCATGGAACATTCTTTAGCCGTGACCTAGGTGCCCAAAAACGTTATTCCAGGAGGGAGTGTCTCGTTCATATATTACGTAATATATAAATGAACGTTAGGCTACTAGTTTGGCATCCTCACTTGTCGTACGTTAGGCCACTAGCTCGGCATCATCGCTTGTCTCTCCGCCAGGCCACTAGTTCGGCGTTGGATTTAATAAAGTTGTTAATAAATCATGATCCATGTTTCTTGAATTTCAGCTGTAGGCTCTAAGCAAAATGCATCCAGGGGTCCAAAGGGCTTGCCCCCTGGCGAGGCTCAAAGGTTTTTTTTTTTTTGGGTTTTTTTTTTTTGTACCAAAAACTACCCATTCCCAAAAATTGACCCATCAGAAGTAATATAACATTAATTATTTGCAGCTTCAATCACCTGCCTCCAATAATAATACCTTTTGTCTATTCTTATTTTTGCAGGAGACTGGTCAACCCTTTACTGACTGTGATGTATCGATATTTGAAGCTTTTGCAATATTTTGCGGGTTGGGAATCCATAATACACAGATGTACGAAAATGCTTGTAAGTAGAATTTTTTATTCGTTGAAATAATTCAATTTCCTCAGTGCACGTAGCGCTTCTGCTGGCATCCAGCCGGTTGAGCTGGTTTACAAAAAAAAATGAATGGTCTGGCTTTCGAAAACTGCGGCAGTTTCTTCAACCTTTCCGAAGATTCCCGGCCTGTGATGTATCGAATCGTGGATAAAGGCGGAGCTGTTGTACAAATATCTTTGAGCTAATCACCGCAATAATTTTTGTATTTTCTTTGTTGATGATCAGGTAAATTGATGGCGAAACAGAAAGTAGCTCTCGAGTGCCTGTCTTACCACGCCACAGCTTCAATGGATGAAGCAGTGAAACTCTTCAAAGACGACATACCCTCAGCAACAGCTTACAACTTGTTCAGGTGAAAAATAACCAGGATCACACTACTTCACTTTATTGTGAAATAATTTTACGAGTTATAAATTAAGGAACTTGATCAGTTTGAAAAATAATTACCGGTTGTTGCAGTTTTAAATTTATTGATTTCGAGTTGAGCGATGAGGACACATGTAAAGCTACGATCAGGATGTTCCTTCAATGTAACCTCGTTCATCAGTTCCACATTCCCTACGATGTAAGGTTTAAAATGTACATTTCCTTTAGTGTTCGAATAAGTTGTTGAATAGTTATTGAAGAGGATCTGTAATGTAGGTGCTTTGTCGTTGGGTTCTGAGCGTTAAGAAGAACTACAGGCCGGTGAAGTACCACAACTGGAGACATGCTCTCAATGTTGCGCAAACTATGTTTGCAATGCTTAAGACTGGGAAAATGGAGAGGTTCATGACGGATTTAGAGGTTAGTGTCCAGTGGACGTTTTTCTTTGATGCAGTTGGCAACATTGGCTGACAATTGTCACTCATCACAAACATGTTGGCAGATTTTAGGCCTTTTGGTCGCTTGTCTATGTCACGATCTGGATCACCGAGGGACAAACAACGCTTTCCAAACAAAGACTGAATCCCCTCTGGCGATTTTGTACACGACGAGTACCATGGAGCACCACCATTTTGATCAGTGCGTCATGATCCTGAACAGCGAAGGCAACAACATATTCCAGGTTTGCTGATCATGTTTTGGTTATGTAGCTTTGTCACGTAGCGTGTTAACATATTTTTTGTTTTTATGTGTCAGGCTTTGTCTCCAGAAGATTATAAAACTGTAATGGGCGTTGTTGAGCAGTCCATTCTATCAACAGACCTTGCTATGTACTTTAAGAAGAAAAGCAGCTTTCTGGAGCTCATTGAACAAGGAGAATTCGATTGGCAGAGCCCTGGCAAAAAAGAACGTAAGTAGATTCAATAGCGCACAAGTCATTCAATTAAATACCTATCCATTTCCAACCCCGTCGTGCTCTTCCAGTGTTGTGTGGTATGATGATGACGGGCTGTGACGTCGGCGCTATTGCCAAGCCTTGGGAGGTACAACACAAGATGGCAAAGTTGGTGGCAGACGAGTTTTTCGATCAGGGGGACTTGGAGAAACTTCAACTGAACACCCAGCCCATAGTGAGTGGCGTTGCGTGGTTTACAAATAGTGGAAAATTCGCTGACTTTTCACTGCGCATAAGAGCAAGCTGTCGGCATTTATTGTTCAAAGCTATTATTTTTTCGCTTCCAGGCCATGATGGATCGAGAGAGAAAAGATGAGCTTCCTCAAATGCAAGTCGGCTTCATAGATGTCATATGTCTGCCATTGTACAAGGTTGGTAGAATTGTCGCGAGTTGGTGAACTCCTATGGAGCTCAAATCATTCAAGGAGGTTTTGGTGTTTTTTCAGACTTTAGCTGAAACGTTTCCTTGGATCCAACCGCTATACGAAGGGACGATGGAGAACAGAAAGCACTGGCAGGACTTGGCGGAAAAGGTGGAAATGGGTTTGACGTGGATAGACCACGACGTCATTGAGAAGCCCATCGAGGAGTTCCAGCCTGACCAACCCGACCTCAAAGACATCGAGTTCACTGTCACAACGCTCAACTGTGATAAGAAAGTGAGTGATCGCTGCAGCTGCCGGCTTCACGAGAAATATCTGTGCCTTCACCTCTCCACCCTCATGTTTCAGGGGCATGGGGAAGAGGGAGAAGGGCCCCAACAGGGAGCGAGAAGAGCGAACGGGTCAATGGGGAAATTCTCGAGCTTGAGGAAGAACCGTTCACTGGGGAAAAGCGTCAAGACCAGAATCAGTAGGTCACTGTATAGCAGATCCGCCAGCTCGCAGTCAGAAGAAAAGTGAGTTATACTGTATAACTTATACATCATGTTTTTTGAGAATTGGGCTGTTGCCAACTTGATGCCAAGTATATCCATTTTCCATTAAATGGTGGCCACCCTGTTAAAGAGTTCTTTAGGCTGCTTTTTGCTAATAGCGATCGTAAGTTCAGTTTTGGCATGCGCGAAACAATGGCAATCAATGGCCAGCAGCACAACGGTGAACATTTTATGTCAGTAACTAACAGGGATGAGACTTAGGTCTCAACGTACTTGCAAACTAACCTTCCAATGATAACTGTTGTGTCATGATAATTCATCCAATTGTCATCTAGGATTTAGGATTAGTTAGCATTTCATTTGGTTCGCCCTAGACAGAACTATCTGATACTTACCATGCTTTTTACGTTCACTGGCACAATCGCCGTAGAGTGAATTTTCTATTCGTGCTTAAGAAACAGTCAGAACCGTCGTCATACCTACACATTATGACGACCAAGTTCACACCTTGTACCATCTAGCAGCTAGACATTTCAGTCCCTACCCAACACTTTTAAACCCCAACTATGTACCAATTTCTCCAAACCTTCTTTCATTTGTTACTACAGCGATGACTATGGAACTCCTCCAAAAACCTCCTCGAAAGCCGTCGTTCACCCGAAAACCAAAAGCAAACTCTGCTCGCTTTTCTGACTCGGGTGTTTTCGCCGAAAGAAGTCTTCGGTGCATACACATACCCACGCGAATTCACAGAAGTGATCCCCCCGTCGGAAACTGCGGTTTTTTTACTAGTCAAGTAAGTTGTTTCGATGAAAAAAGGGGAGAAAAAAATCATTCGTATAAAGGCCTACTGACTTGGGAAGATTGTTGACCCAGGGCATCGACTGAAAACTTATTTACTTACATCAATTTTTGTCTTGATAGTATTTTTTTATATCGTTTATATGAAAATCTATCTGAACATACTGAAATGAAACTCGGGAAGTTGGGTGATGTTCTATTATGTAGGTGTTGGTACTAATATTACAAATGATTGGAATAGTAGGCTCTTTTTAAGAAATACAAAAACTATCGACTTTTCGAGGGAACAATTGAATTTAAAAAAATTCCATATTTATCTTATCCCTCCTCACTTTCAATTGAGCTGTATCGTTTTAGCTGGCATTAAACAACAGTACAGACTTGTCTTGAAAATCCACTTTTCTACTACACCTGCCAGAACGTCGCCCAACTTCGGCCTCCTTTTTTCTTTTGTTTGCCACACTCAAAACTTTAGTGCCAACCACTCCAAAAGCACTTTTTGTATACGATTATTTAATCAATTTGAACACGGTACTTCGCTACGTTGGCCTAAACAACTTCAGTAAAAAAAAGAAGGTTTTGTATTTCCTGGCACTGCCAGAGAGATTGCTACTAGGTACATTTTTTTAAAGCTAGTTTTCAATGTTACATGAAATCTACTTACATACCTTTTAGAAAAAAATAGCAATAGTGGTAAAGTGTTGCTCACTATTTACAGTAGTGGCTTTTTATCGACGTTTTTGCTATTGAAAGATAAATATTAATCGTTACAACTGCTTCCTTTCGTTTGTTTGGGCTAAGGAAATGTTTGGAACGATTTGTTAGATTACACTGGCGGTAGATGTTCAAGAATTTTATTCAGTTTGGTGCGATTTGTTGAGAATGAAGGCGATTTATGAGCTTTTTATTTAGTCTGCTATGTGATGGAGTCTGACGAAGTGTGAAAAGCCTTGCATCAAAATTGTACCAGTGGTTGTGGCATTCACTCCTGACTTTGGTTTCATGCTCGTCCCTTGGTTATAGTAACGCACTGAAAGGATCTCACATTTCAGGTGCCTACCATTACATTCCCCGTATCTCAACGTTAGATTGTAACTATAATTCCAAAAGAGATCACAAATTTAGCTCATCTAGTCAGAAATTAAAATTGTCCCTTAATTTCCCATCTCATATTGGATTCATTTTCATACAGCAAGACTGACTGCATTGGGCATAGATGGCGTATTTGTTGTAGTGCACTACGAGAAAGTTTTCCATCTATACCACTTGACGTAACTTCCTATTCATAACGTGGCATTATACCAAAAGTCTGGTTTTGTCCTGATTGTACCGCAAAATAGGTGTTTATTTCTCGAGAAAATCTCGGGAACGGCTAGTATAATACGGCCCATTACTTCCTGTGCATGTGCACAATAAGTGTTTTTATATGTATTAAGTGTGTTGATTCGGTGTTAGTTTTACTAAAGCAAAATATTGTGATTCGAGAAGCCCCTGATCGGGGTAAATGAAAATTGAGGTTTTTTATGGCAACTGCACTGCAGAATGGTTCATATTTGTGACGGGGAGGAATTTCCTTTTCCTATAACATCGAAATCGGAGAGATCGATTTTGTTTTTGTTTCCAAACTTGTAGGCCTCGTGTATTTGATCATAATCTGGTACCTTTCTTGTTATTGGATTACATCGATAGTTCGCTACAAAATGTTTAAAATTGTAGGTATTAAGTTTTTGAATGACTTTTCTAAAAATGGGACATTTCCAGGGACTTTTGAGAAAATCCGTTCTGTAATGTTCTTGAAATAACTTTTTTAATCCAAGAGACGCCTCATAAGGTTTGGCGGAAAGAAGTTACTTCTGTTTTAACCTCACGGTTGTCCCCGTAGTACCGCATGACTGTTATCTCTGAGCTATTAATTTTCGTGACTAAACCCGGAACTCTCGTGACTAAACCCGGAACTTTCATGACTAAATGGCGACGCCTAAATGCAACGCCCATGAAATCCTATGGGGCATAGCTCTACTTCATCCCCCCCTCCTACTCCTCTTTTTATCACAACCTCGATCATTTGGGAAAACTTTTCCATTTCTTCCTAGTAGTTGATTACTCGACCCCCTCATCTACTTCCAGTGTGAACTTGTTGTACAATCTTGATCCTTGAAACACTTCTTTGATTTCAAGATAATTATTGTAAATAAAAACAATTAGCTGATGTAGACGAAAAATTAGTTGAATAGTATTGGTTGTACATAAGAAGGAGCCCAATTTGCTTGGCTCCGTGTTGTTTGTCATTGAAAAAAGGTTTTAGATGAATTTAGTAGTTTCGTGAAGATTGCATTAATTTATATGATTGGTATTTTATTGTACGATTTCAATAATTCGTGTTAATACTGTATATAAAAATACGCTTAATTACATGAGAGGTTCTCCTTATCCGGGTTACGAGTTGGTCTTTTAAAGTAAATTATAATGAGCATGTAATATATTTTTCATGTGACTGAGTTTGAACTGGACGGATTAGAAATTTCAGACAATTTTTTAATAATTGATAGGAAAACAAACAATCACCTTATGTATTTCTCCCCGCGTTTATTTATTGTGTTTCGAGTTATGTTGGTTCTGAAACTGAGTTACCATGAAGTCATTGGGTTTGCCGATGTGTTTGTTTTTCGAATCGATACCTTGTTATGTAGCTAGTGCAGTTTTTTTTTTCTTTTTCGGAAAAAGCGCTGGAATAAAGTGGTTGATTGAAGGAGTTGTTGTTTTTGATGTTTTGTCCCTTTCTGGCTCCATGGTCCGCTGCCCACGTGCCAGGTGGTTTGTGGAAGGTAATTGCGACTGAAGCCAAACACTCGGTTGCTATTGAGCTACTTAAGGTCGGTCATTTTAATGCGCATAAGAAAATAATCTGTCTCTAATGACCAGTGACAATTGTAAAAGCATTTTATTTAACAAATCATACATTTACATACGTACTTGATACGTAATTCGTTAGTTTACTATCTCCATCTAGAACAGTTCAAATTAAGCAACTACTATTTATATAAACATAGTTCCTACGTGTCATTTACTCCGGTCGTATTATACGTATGTATGTTTTGTTTAGATAATTAAGTTAAAGTGACTGGTGGGTTAATCACTGTCTTCCACATTTTTGAATTTCTCGTATTTTTGGTTCGCGCTGTAGTTGACTACTTGGGCTGTTGCCATCCGTAGGGTTTCCTGAAAACCATGAAAATGATGCTATCAGACAGGTATTATCCGAAAAGCCTTAAAACTGCCGAAATAATCCACATTCAAATGTGGATTATTTCGTGAGGAAAAGGTCGGTTTTTGTTAGTTGTAATACTCACTCATGCCATTAGGCGCTACGGGAACCTGACTGTCATTTAAACAATAATTGTTTATTATTAATTATTATTGTTGTTGTTAAATTGGGCTTATAAAATATATGATTCGGTGGGAAGGCGAGGCCACTGTGCTCATGTTCTTGCCACCATGTGTTTTGGAGGGTTTTGGGGCAGGGAAAACTGAGAAAGATTCTGGGTCTACAGTCCTAGAGGAGGAAAGGAGGCTCCTTAAAGTTGGGTTCACTGGAGACGTGATTTTAAGAGCCTTCGTCATTAGGTTTCTGTGGTTTTAACCATAGTTTCTAATGGCCCTGCGGGGATCTGATTTTCCAATGCCGAAGCCAAAATTGAAAGGATAAGAGGGATCCTCCATTGAAAAAGCGTTTGATGACATGATATAAGCCAACAAACGTTAATCTTTAAGCGGCGTGTGGAGATGTGGGGGTCACCCACCGACACAAACATGTGGGGAAGAGGCGGTATGCGTTGTCTTCATGGCTCACCTCACCTATTACTGACATGCATTGCCCGGGGCTCATAGGCAAACCGCTATCGACATGAATGCTTCATGCAGAGAGTGGAATTCCACTGGCCCTTTGGCCAGTTTTCGAGTCTCATCTATTCTTTCCTTCTTTCATTAATATCTTAGCTTTCTGAATCTTTTTCAATTCGGGTAATTAAGTTGTTCTTATGATCCTCAAGGGGGCTTGGCTTTGGCAATCGTTTTAAGCATTTTGTCCAGATAGGGCAATTTCTGGCCACTTCGTTAAAAAATCCGCCAAGTTGAGGGCAAACCCATACCTACGGAACAAGACGCTTACCTCCTTCTTGTGTTCGATGCTGAGCAATGCAAGAAGTGGGCAGAACAGAAGGTTGACCACACCGACGCATCTCATCAGCCCAGGGAACCCCATAATGTGAGCCACTTCTCCTCCTACCATAGGCCCTAAAATCAAATTTTTCATGCCCTTCAATTGAATTAGAAATTAAAATTCAACTAAGCGCAAATTGTTCGCATATTATATTTTTATGTAATAAGGACAGGCCCACCGAGAGGGGGGGGCAAAGGGGACATTTTGCCCCAGGCCCGGACTTTTACATGGGGCCCCAGCGGGCCCTAGAAAAATAAGAAAAGGAGGAAAAAAGAAAAAATGGCTAAGTTGCCACTTGGCAGGCAACGTAGTCTTCCGTGTGATTGGGCCTTGTAAAACTCAAGCAATGTGAATCACAATATACCCTGTGAAACACAACTAGGCCAGTCAATTTTGACACTAAATTCGCAAAACGAGATGTATCTCTGATTTTTTAGTATGTTGTTCGGACCCATTAGGGTAGTGCTAACCGCGATTTTTGCGGCCTTATTTCAGTTTTTGCTCTATATCCAATAAACTATGCATTGTCCGACGAAAACTACTATATAAGTTTTTAAATAGCATTAAATGTGTGACAGTTTAAGCCCAACCAGAGCTGTGTAGGTCAATTAGTTTCAGAGTTATGGCACTTTGAAAATAGCCAATTTTTTCCAAAATGTGAACATTTTAGTTGAAGCCTTGAAGACAGCGGAAGCACGTTTTTCAGAGCGTTTTCCGCTTTAGCTCAATAACTATTGATCTGATTCCAAATATATTTTTTTCTCGTGAAAGCTAAATAAATTCCCCATCGCAGTTATTCTATGTGAAATTTTGATTTGAGCGTTGATAAGAGAGGGGCAGGCACGGCAAAGATGTGGCATATTTCGAAACAACCGTGTTTCTTTGCATATTTTTGCCTATAACGCGGGAAAGGTTGGTCAGATCTTACTTTTCTTTTCATTTTTTTTTTTTTTTTTTTAGGTGAAAGTGGTGATTAAATTTTATACAGGGGACGACACATTGCATGCCTATTGAAACAATAAAAGTGCCATTCGTATTCGTTGGAAAGGGTGAAAACAAGATATTTGACCATCTAAGACCACGTTTTTCGGAAGGTTTTCTTCTCTCCCTCCAAGACTATTTCACCGATCGAAATTTCATTAACCCCACGCTTTTTAAAATTTAATCAGCTTTCACCTACAAAAAAAGAAAAGTAAGATCGGAACACCATTCCCGCGTTATAGGCAAAAATGTGCAAATAAACATGGTTGGTTCGAAATGTGCCACTTCTTTGCCGTGCCCGCCCCTCCCTTATCAAAGCTCAAATCAAAATTTTACATGGAATAGCTACGATGGGGAAGTTATTTTGCTTTCACGAGAAAAAAAGAAATTTGGAATCGGACCAATAGTTCTTGAGCTACAGCTGAAAACGCTCTGAAAAACGTGCTTCCGCTGTCTTCAAGTCTTCAACTAAAATGTTCACATTTTGGAAAAAATGGCCTATTTTCAAAGTTCCATAACTCTGAAACTAATTGACCTACAAAGCTCCGGTTGGGCTTAAATTGTCACACATTTATTGCTATTTAAAAACTCATATAGTAGTTTTCGTCGGAAAATGCATAGTTTATTAGATATAGAGCAAAAACTGAAATAAGGCCGAAAAAATCGCGGTTTTTCGTGTGCTACGCGTGAAACACAGCTTTTGGGAAGTTGCAAAGTTGGATAAACACTACTCTAATGGGTCCTAACAGCGTACCTACTAAAAAATCAGAGATACATCTCGTTTTGCGAATTTAGCGATTTTTAGTGCCGATTTTGACTGGCCTAAACAGAAAAAAGGTCAGGGGTTACATGGGGGCCCTATGCCATCTTTTGCCCCGGGCCCGCTTTTTCTCTCGGCGGCCCTGAATAAGGACGTTATGGCTCATAACTTATGGATGTTTATATCCCATACAATACTTACCAAGCGAATAAGCGAGACTGACAGCAGTCTGCTGCAAAGCATACACCGCAGCATAGTTGGCTGAATGTCTGGTATCAACTAATGTAGCCAGAAGCGGGACCAATGCGGCGTCCACTGCACCAATCCCCAACCCAAGACCGAAATGCGGTACAGCGAGGCCCCTCACAGTGTGTACGGTCGGTATCTGAAATTATATCAGAGGCCATTAAATTTCATCCGATTAGCTCTTTGTAAAAAGACCAAGAACACGATAATTACCATGAGAGCAGAAAAAGCGACCAACAACATGGCACCAATCGCCATTCTCCATCTTCCAACTTTATACGCCAGCGGACCGCAGAAGTTGGTGCCCAGGAGGTAGCCGACGCTGTCCGGAATAAATACGGTTCCTAGCTCCCATTTCTGAAAAGAGGTTATTGACTTATTCTCTCTAGAAATCTCATAGAGAAAAGTTTTCACAGAATCAGCAGTTAGTAGCAAACCTACCTTGTCGGAGGCAGAGATGTAAAATACCCGGGTATTTAGTTTTCTGGGTAAGTACCCGCTTTGGGCATTTTAACCTTGATGAAATAGGATAAATAAAAAAAGAAAGGAAAACGTTCTTTCGGCTCAAAAGCCAGCCTGTGCCCAAGTTTCAAGCATTTTCGAGTTCATGATCATCCTCCTGAGAAAATCCCATGAAAGGTGGTGAACGTTTGAATCTGATTGCGATTTCCCCACAACTACAGTTCATAATCGAGAAATTATTCGCTTGGCGCCACATTGCTTGAACAGCACTACACTTGACTTCTATTTCTAATAGTATTAGAAACAGAAGTCAAGTTTAGTGCTGTTCAAGCTTCATCTCCTCTAAAATTAGAGGATAATTTTATCACATTCTCTAATGCGACGAAGTTTTGAAAAGCTAATTGCTTTATTGTACACCATGGAGGAAAGAACCTTCCCTTTCTTTCCTCCATGATTGTACACAATGGCTATCACTGGGAATTATTCAATATCATCACCTTAACCAGTAATATTTATCAGCAATATTTTTTAATATAAAAATGCATTCGTGTTGTGAGATAAAACTAAAATTGATCATAAATTCAAAAGTTGAAAATTACAACAAAATTTGACATTTTTTCATAAACATTTGGAAGGTTGAGTATTTATGGGAAGGTATTTATTCAAAGCTTGGGTAAATACCGTATAACTACCCAGTTTTTAAATACCCTACCCACCGGGAATCCCCCCCCCCCCCCCCCCCCCCCCAACATCCCTGGTCAGAGGTAATCGATTTGGTAGTTCTCTCCATACCAATAAAAAATAAAATGCTACTAATCGCTGGTGATTAAAATAGTATATTTCTTCTTTTCTGGTAAATAAAAGTACACAAAGCGGCGACACCCCAAGGTTCATATGAAATTCTTAATTTGAAATAACCACTCCAAGTATCCAAGAAAAGAAAATCTGGCGATACAATGTTGTTTTTGTAAAACGTAAAGAGAGTTGCCGCCATGTTGCTGAAGGTATCACCATTTTCCACCTTTCTTCTTCTTCTTCTGCTGGGCACCTTTCCTCTGTTGCTGTCTGGGGCCTTCCCCACCGGACGGGCTGGGGGTCGGTTGGGATTTGTCGGAGGACTTGGCCATCTTGGTAATGTCGTACTGGTCTTGTACGCTCGTGGCAGCACCTGTAAAAGTGGATTATTTTGAGTGACGAGCCTCAACACCATTCATGAAGGGAGCATGACAATTTTGATAATAAGGTCTTAATTTATGGAACCGATCTGAGGCGGATCCAAGAATGATTTTTAAGCTCATCGGGGCTGGATACACCTCAGTTTTGCAACCCCCCTCTCATTGAAAAAATCCAGGATCCATCCCTGGTTTCATACCATATCAAGTTCTAACTTTTGTAGTTGACTATCTGAAATCTTACCCTGAGTTCCTTTGCCCACATCCTTGTTCCTCCTGTCTTTCTTTTTGCGGAAAGTAGATCTCTCGTGTTTTGGTAGCCACCGCTCAGGATCTGGATCCACGTTGGGGTTGTAGTTTTTGGGTAGCCGCTTCTTCTTTTTCTTGGAGCGGGACTTCTTCTTCAACAACGGCGTACCCGGAGACGGGTCGGTTTTGGCGGCCTTCTTGATCACCTTCAAGCCCATCATCCAACTCGAAGACTCAAGAGCGTCGGCGTCCACGTTGGGCGTCAAGTCGACCAGGTGGGGGAGTTTTTTACTCAGTTCGTTCGCTTTTTTGGGGTCGAACTGAGCGTAAGCGAGGATCAACTGGGCCAGGGTAACGGTATCGTTCGGGTTGATTTTCAACAGCTCTTCCAAACTGGCGGCGGCGATTTTGGGCTGACCGTTCCTCAAATGTAGGTCTGCAGCATGACGCCAGAGCGCGCTCAAATCCCCGGCAGACGTGGACTTATTCTGTCTGTTCCACGAGACCGCTTTCTCCAAAATCCGCGAAGCCTCTTCAGGCTTACCCATCTCCATGTACATAGAAACTAACGCACTCACAATAGCCGGCCTGTACATGTCATTATCCAAACTTTCCAATGTTTTACAAGCCTCAATGACTTTCCCTTCACCGAGCAACAACTGCACCACAGCCAATTTCATCTTCAATTTGGACTCGGGTTTCTTTTTCGCGAAGTCTTCCAGCAATTTGATTGCAGCAGAATTTTTACCTTCCCTGGACAATATGGCAGCTTTCATAAGCAAAGATGGTTCTTCGGTGAGGGGTTGTTTTTTGACCAGGTCGTCACATTGGGCCATCGCCTGGTCACCTTGATTGGTGAAAATATTTAGCAAACAATTATTCACAGCGATTACTTTCTTTTGCTGAGATGTTAATTTCACTTGCACATTATCGCTAAGTATATTCTTCATCTTCTTCTTAGAATCAAACAAATTCTGATCTCTATTGATAGCAATGCTGTTGTTACTAGCGACAGCAACTACGCCCAAGTCTGTCGGTTTTTTCTTTAATATCGACGAGTAAATTGATAGAGCTTCTCGGTCTCTACCCTGAAAATGCAAGCAGCATGCTTGTTGGAGCCTGATGATGCTTACTTCATCTTCAATTTCCTCGGGGGGCGTGTCTTCATCGAATGACTCCCTGCATATTTTTTCCGCTTCTTTCAACTTTTTCTCAGCCTCCAAATAGCTGCCCTTGACCATCAGATAACAAGCTATGTTGTAATGGATTTCATAGGTGTCGATCTCAAAAGACGGCATTTCGATGGGCTTGCCGGATGTAAGCAGGTTGACGATAATCGCAGCAAGGTTGGTTTGACGTTCTTCGTCAAAATCGTCGCTAGTTTGTTTTATGACGTCACGGTATAGGTTGAAACATTCCTCGAATCTTTCTAAACGGTACAGAACTTGGGCTCGGAGTTCATTGTGCTTCAATTCCGGATTTTCAATGGAATCAAGAACTTTGAGGGCTTCTTCAATCTTGTTCAGCCTGTACAAGGCGTAGGCTTTCTCAAAATCCAAACCCTTCGCCAAAGAGGTGCCGAATTTGTTTAGAGCCGTCAGAGCATCGTCGAATTTTGAAAGTTGTATTAAACTTACAATGCGGAAGTGAAAAGCAAGGGCATCATCGGGGAAACTGTGCAGGATTTTGTTTGCAGTTTTCAGGGTCCTGTCGTAGTCGGAAATCTGACCGAATTTTTGCAGATCACTGTACAAAGCAATTTTCGTCGCTTCCTGATTGTTTGCCATCTCGGCCACCACGTTTATTTTCCTTCCGCGAAAAATCTCACTCTAATTACAACTTCAAATCTAAAAAAATTTACGATCACGACATCCCAAAATCTGGATCACTCGTTGACTGTTACCTTGGTGGCGGGTTATCGAAGTGAGCTGGAACCGTAGACCTATTTGGGGCTCAGTAAGATCTACAGTGAATACTCGTAGTTAGCGAGGCTCCCGCTAGAATCGCTATCATCGCAGTTTCCAGCGGGATCTAGTCCGTAGTAGGTACAAGACATCGAAGTTGTGGAAAATAAAGCGAAAAAATCAAATGGAATTTCATTTCGGAAAACGATTTTGGAAACTTGAAATCAAGTTTTTGAAAAGTGGACAACTTTTGGTTTATTATTCTTGGAATAATACACCTATGTTTTCGCGACAGAGGTCGACGACTCCGATCGGCCTCAAAATTTGACATTATCCGTTTCAAGAGGTCTAGATTCCAAAATCGAAATGTCCGTCCGCCGTCCGGGCCGTTTTGGGCAGTAGGAATTTTTTTTAAATCTGAAATTTTGACAAAATTTCAGATTTAAAAAAAACTGTTGTGCCCGCAAGGTTTTCAGCCCGATCGCTCAAACCCGTGGGGCACTATGGGGCTACGGGAGGGTTTTTTAAGGCTTTTGGCTTTGGGATCGAGTTAGGTGTCGTTTTCGAAGTATTTTTGGACGTAGATTCCATTTTTGGACCTAGAATCAATTTTTTTGGGTCCAGGAACGATCCGATTTCACTGTTGCGATCTAACAAGAAAACAAACAATTTTTTTTACGTTTTTTTAAAAATCCAATTAAGTAAATTAATTTTTTCTACATTTTTTTTTTCTTTTGTTTGTTGACACAGAATTAAATTTCTGCACAAGTAAGTAACCTACATATATCAAAGCGTTTTTTTTTTTTTTTTTCGGACCTAGTTGTTCGCCTCATTTCAAAGCGAACAACTTGAATTAGGAATTCAATACAAATAAATAATAATTTGTTACTTACATATTTAGTTTTTTCTTTTTATCTTTTATCTTTCATTTTATCTTTTATTTTCTTATGTAGCGGAATAGGGGCACCCCGTAAAATCAACCCAATCAGCAAACGTTTGCAAACTTTGAAAGCCTGTGAAGCGACGAGAATGAGACCTATCTTAGGGACTGAAACGTGATGAGAAATGTTTTCTCACCGAAAGAAACAAGGCCCTTCAAAATGGTCAATTTTAGAGAACATCAATATTTTCGGTTCAACATTTGGCGCGCGATGTCCCAGGAAAATAATAATTATGTATAAGAACTGCGTAATAATGACTGACTCCGAAAATTAGGTACTCACAAAAATCATTATACCTACTTACCTACCTACTCTAATGGAGTCGATAGTTTCTGAGCCATTTTATTGTCGTTTTTTCTCAATTACAACCATTAGACGAGATGGGGCATTGGAGAAGTGAGGCTATAATAGCCCAGCTATTATAACATAATTATAGCGTTCTTAATATTATTATCATATCAAGCTTATAATTATATTATAATTATGTACGATTGTTCAATAATGGATAAACAAAAAGGAAATTATTCCGGGTAAGACAAAAATAAATAAGTCGGAAGTTACAATCCGATTTCGTTTCCATGCTAGACTAATTCAAAAAAGATCTGTGGGGATTCAGTATAGACCCCACGGTATTTTCCTTAAAATTGGTCGGCAGCCACTGCATTCAATTGCAGCGCGCTCACGGGGGGCAGCAGCTCCCGGCCAGCTCCCGGCGCCCACGTGCGGGAGGCCGGTGGGATTACGTTCCCGATACCGCGAGCTCCCCATGGTTCACTCGGGCCTCTCGTACGTCGGCGCCTTATTTATCCTTATCCTTATGCTTGGGATCCCCATTCTACTTATCGTAGATTTGGATATCTATCGCACACTTTTTGATGAGACCGCTTGCCAGGACTCCCCCTCTGAAGACATTTCAGTTGGGGAAGCCGGCTCAGCGGACTCTATTTGAAATTCACGCGGGGTACTTGCCCAGGCCGATCCTACCGACAATTCGCTCGGATCAGCCGGGAAATTTACCCCTCGTCAGGAGCAATCTGATTCTGATGCCACTCCTACTGACACTTCGCTCGGTGTAGCTCAGAAGCTGATTGTCTCAGGTATAGATCTGGGCCGCGGTTCTGATGGAGGCAATTTATTGTCTTCAGATGATCCTGCGACCAGACTCATTTCCGGGAACGAACGCGACCCAATTAGGCTAAATCCGTTTGGTCAAATTGGGGACTGCGAAATTCCCCAAATTGCCCCGACACTATTTACTGGACAAGCTGATCACAACAAATTGTGTCAAGCCCCAGATAGATGTGTTTGCGCACTCCCCTCCTCATCCTCCACAAACACAGGGAGCGAAATCTTGGTCACGCCAGAGGCCTTCTCCCAAACACACAAAACAACCAATAGGGACAATATAACCAATTTAGGTACACAAATTGCTCATGTAGGTACACCTTCCACACCCGGTATGGAGGATCTACCTACAACTGGTGACCCCGACGTGATAGGGTCACCAGGGACCGAAAATTTAAAAAAAATGAAGACCATGTAGGCCGTGAGAGCACTGAGTGCCAAAACGAGCACGCGGTCGGTGGTGTTTTTGTGAACTTCTGGATGCCGTCATTTGTCCCCAAAGAATGGGCTGGCCATGTCGGCCGAAAGGTTGGCATAGAGAGCCATAGAGATGGGTTGTGAAATGACTGCGTTTATGCGGCAACTTGTGGGGTCATGGTTACGAGGTCTAGGGTTATATTGCAGGGAGCATCCAATGTTAGGATGAGGCATCCATTGCGTCAAACGCTGCCAGAACCTGTGTGAACCAGTTGACGAAAGTGTCCGTGCATACCCGCAGGGAGAACTGTCCTTCTCCAGGATGAATTAGGTATTGAATTTTGGGACTCGTGACGGCAAAAGTTCTAGAACCGACCGTGTGTGGACACAGTTGTGTGGCTTGAAGAAGCCGGTGCTGAAGATGAAGTTAAAAAAAAAAAAAAAAAATCGGGATGGTTCGAGTGACTCTCGAATGATGACGTCGAAAAACGCGTCGTTTTGAAGTTGTGGAAGACGAGTTCCAAGGCCCGGCAGCCATGGTGTAGAAACTCCGTTCTGACTCGTGTTAGCTTGGGGGGACGACCCAAGATTTAATGGATGGAAAAAGAATTTCCATTGAGTGGGATATTAAGAAAAGAAATTGTCTGAATGTTGGTGGGGGAATTTGAATTTAAATTCATGCCACCTTCATGCCGCGACTGAAGTGAAGACTGCGTCTTCTGGAGGGGGTCACCAGTTGTAGGTAGACCCTGAGGCTGAAGCAAAGGCTCCATGTTCAAGTTGGGGTCACCAGTTGTAGGTTGACCCTGAGGCTGAAGCAAAGGCTCCATGTTCAAGTTGGGGTCACCAGTTGTAGGTAGGCCATGAGGATCTACCTACAACTGGTGACCCCGTCTGATTTCAGTCAGAAATGAGTGTCAACATTTAGGCAGAATCAGCGTTTTGATGAGTTCCTGACAACCTTGATCACGATTGATTCAGCTGCTATTTTCTGTGCATTTTCCACCATCCGGACACACGCAGAATATATTCATATTGATGGTTGATTAAATATGTAGGTACCTACCTAATGACTTCTTCAACAATATACATAAACTAGACACATCTGGGTGCAATCTCGAAGTAGTAACCCTTTACCAACCTCGGGTTTGACGGTTGAGAGCAACCAGAGGGGTAGGCATGGTTCAAGGACGGCCATTGCTGATGTGGACACCCAGATAGCTCCAGCGGTCAGCAGAATCAAACCATCGGCGAGCAACTCCGTCCAGCTGCTGCCTGTTCCGCCGCAAGTCTACATGAAACGAGATGTGATTGGTTGGTATTTTAAAAATTTAGAAAACTGCAAGGTAATAAATGGTTTCTGCAAAGAAAAACCATGAAAATATAACCACATCAAAGTTAAGAGCTTTTACCTCGATAGGTGGTTTCAAATCTAAAAAGGTCATTTGAAAACCTGGAACATCAACAAAGGAACTCACAAAAATCATAATTTATACCTGCTCTAATGGAGTCGATAGATTCAGAGCCATTTTATTGTCGTTAAAAAGTTATGCACGACACGCCTTTTCCGCGATCAAAGGTTGATATAAAAAAAACTGAGAACATTAAAATTAACTGAGAACAGAAATTTTCTGAATGCATAGGTATAAAACATTCATTGCTCCTCTTACCGACATTCAATAATGACAGAAAAGCTATGGCAATGAATGGTGCGGTTTTGCCCACGAAGTCATAGAGGAAACTGCCGAATGGATAACCCACCAGGACACCCAGGGCCACCGAGCCCAGAATGACTCCCATAACTCGGCTCCTCGACCCTTCGGTTTGACATTGCTCAGCTACGAGGCACATACCTGAAATCACAAGCAGATGAGGCGTACAGAATGTATTTGAAGGGAGATAGTTAAACCGAAATTAGCACGCCCACACATTCCAGAATCTGCCAACCTATGAAGGGCGAAATTGCACGCACTTCCATTAAATCCTGTGATCACAACAATAACTTACCAGCAACTCCAATGCACGATGAGGCCAAGCCCTGGAGGCTTCGGGCGAAGAAGAGTGAGATGTAGCTTTCGCCAAACGCAAAAACTATGCATCAAATTTTGTTTAATTATGTTGAACGTACACAAGGAAACATTATCAGGCTGTGTCCAGAGTCTGATCACAGGCACAAACTGCCACAGAGATACTTACGTAATGTCGACGAGAGCAAGTTAACTGATCCCACGAAAAGGGGCAGAGTGTAACCAGTGTATCTATAACAAATTGCCATTTTTAGCGTCGTCGATTTTTGGGGATGGTGAGTTCACCATTGGTAAGTAAGTAGGCACCAACTTACAATAGGGAGCACTTAGAGGAAAGTTAAGGGATTAATGCTAATGTTTTTGTATCGACGTTGTGTGAGAGAGCTCTTCACTATTAAATATATTAGTCTGTTCCCTATTTGCTACAAATTTTGTACCTCTACATCCCTATTTAATAGGGAACAGACAACAGAATCTGATGATCTGGAGAGCAGTAGGGGTTTGGAACAGTGGGTATGGACATTATTTATGTCCTTGACTTACAATGACTTACAAACTTGTGCCAATGAAATACTGATCACCCCCCCCCCCCCCCCCCCCCAAAAAAAAAGAGGTAAAAAGCTATTTAAACCGTTTATAACTAGGGTTAATGTTTCTGACAAACAGGACAGGACCTGGTGTTCTTACCGGGCTGCACATCCAACAAGAGGGTTGACCACCAGTTGCACCAAAGCCTTGGAAGACAGCAAAAGCCCAACTCGGCCATTTTCCTCCGCCACCGAATCTTCGTAGCTAAACAAAGAGCTGCAGTGCACACCCACGACAGCAAAAATAATATTTATCTATACTGTGTTTTCATAGCCCTATCTATTAACCTGTCAGAATCTCACGATCATTTGAATAAAATGTTATAGGTACCTAACATAGGTACTGATTGGTACAGAGCATCACATTTTTCATTTTATCTTTTTTTTTTGCAAGTCATTTTGCAGCTTTTATTGTTAGGTACGCAACCCCGATTATGAGCTCAAATAAATCTCATTAGTGATTTCGAGAAGGGGTCATAAATGAAAAAAAAAAAAAAAAAAAGGAAATTTCCTGGATGATCATCATGATGACCTATAATGAATCTACATGATCCCGTTTCGAAGTGACTCATTCAATCATACAAGAATAATAATGTGTACCAAATGTAGGTAAGTATTTACATCGGAATTCCGATTATAATATAACCGGATAATTACCATAATAGGTATTACCTACCCATCACAGTATTCTTGAAACGTAAAACTCAAAACTTCAATCAACCCTTGCCCTCAAGTTTGTTGAGGCTCAACAAACGACCCATCAAAATCAAATAAATTTTGGAAATGAAATCAACTTCTGAATGGAACTCTAAAAAAATACATGAAAAACTAGAAAACGAAAACTAAAATAAAACGAAATCAAAATATTGCCCGATTAGTACTTACCGGATGTTTAAAAAAAATGATCGATTCTTTCGATTTTCCATTTAAATCGGTTATGTTATCGATTTTCAACACCGATGTTTTTACTCTGTGAAATTCACAACCCTATTAGTACCTAGTAGACTTGTTATATTAAACTTGGTCCTAAATAGTTTTTCTGTGATTTGTGATTTTTGTCATTGTCACAAATCATTAAATGATCACAAATTTTGAGCCCTGAATCAATCTAATTTTTGCTATCCGCGCTTTTCTGTTAATTTTTCTTGTCAGGTGAATTTTCATGGATATTGCGTTTATTCGACCAAGTTAGTTGATTGCTAGATGTTTCCAACCTACGGTGGGATCTATATCACTAATTATCATCGTCTCTGTAAGGTGTAAGTATGTCAATAGCCTACCTACTCCTCCTAAACGGTAAGCGATAAAAATACGGCGATTTTTCCTATCGTCTCTGTGGACAGGGTTAGCTACAAGTAGGGGGGTCGAGAACCCCCCTTGACCGAAGGCCCCCTAAGTGGTTGGCCGAGCGAAGCGAGGCCTTATGTCTGAGTAGGGGTTTGAACGTGTCCATCGATGCTACTCACCGCACCAGGGGGGGTCTGGGGGGCGGAGCCCACCCAGCTGTGTGCGTAGGCGAGCAAAGCGAACCGGAGCATCTAGTGATTCAAAAATAATGCCATGTTATGTGTTGTTCAACCCCTAGGTACCTAATAAGAATATCGTTTGTGTTACAAAGTTTGCGGTTGAAGATGGCAGGGATGCGAACGGAAGGGCCACGTTCGAAATTGTGGCCTAACATTGAATTCGGAAAAATGTATTATTAGACATTTATTCGCATTTAAAAATATATGTTAAACGTAGGTAAGTATTGATACGTTTTCTGTGATGATATGTCTCAGAAACTGTACGAACGTTCGTTCCTAAACCACTTTTAGCAAAGCGTTTAGCAAACTGTTTAAACAGTTTGCTAAACGCTTTACTAAAAGTGGTTTAGGTACTGGACCTTAGTAAAGACGAACCAGATGGAGGGCCAAATCTTATGGAATGATGGTCTAACAGTTCCGTTGGCGGAACAGATAAAGACATCTACGATAATGGTCCTTAAAAAATTGTTAAGGGTGTAGGGAAGCCAAATTTGTGGTCAGTAGTTTGGCTCACCATCTTCTAATCTGAGTGGGCATTACGGTTGAGAAATTGATTGAGAATAGGATATTTATATAACTTACGAATTTGTTCCTGATGGTGCTATCATTCCATAACGACCTTTTTTATCGACGCTGATGAGGTACACTGGGACGATTGGCACTGGAAAATAATTCCGATTTTACTTTGTTACCTATGTGTTTGTACTTTGAATTTAGCGAGAGTTTGAGTTCAACTGAATCCGCCTGGAATTTGTTTTGAGGTACATATAAACACCTACCCACTACCGTAAGAAGCACGTTGTCCAACAGGAAAGAGAGATAGACTAGAGCTAAGATTCGGGTCCTCGACGTGACTGTCGGAATTGCTTGTTGAAGTTGGGGTTGCGTCTCGGGGTCTCTCATCTCGTCGGCTGCTCTCACCTGCGTCTGGAGGCGGCAAGATGTCCCGTTCAGGGGCGGAAGTGGCCCAGTACCACCTGCTGCCCGCTCGTCGCCTAGCAACCCTCTCCTCTTTCAATACAACCTTAAACGAAATATTGACCCAACGGAAATTTTCTCAGAATGATCAACCAGCCGAACCCAACGATCACACAGATCGGGCTGTTATTGAGAGAAAAAAAAAAGGTGCCACCAGTAGTAGTTCGTGTCGAGTTTTGACTAATGCGTCCATCAAGAAGTGATGAGTTAATTTGTACTTCTAAGGCGGACAAGGTGCCCCCAGACATCATTGGTCCATGTCATCTAAAATCTATTATAGTTCACTGTTACACCGTTACCTACTAAGACTAAATTTAAACAATCCTGGAATTCCTATTCTGTGTTTGTGAAATAATATTTCGCCTTACATCCAGCGGACCTTTTTTTTTTTTTTATCTCGATTTTTAAATAGTTTTGTTAGGTATAGTATTCTTGGACTTGATTGCGCAAAAAATGAAAAAAAAAACGCCCAACGTTTGATATATTCTAGTTGTTATTTTTGCATCAGTATCTCTAGACTTCCGTTCTCAATTCACCGTAGACGGAACTCGCTGTCAACGAACGCTTCGTATCTGCTTCAACTCAAATTGTTTTATCGTAGGGCAGCCCCGATTATAAATTTATTCATTTTTTCTCGGTAATGCAGAGAATTCCGAGTCGGCCGGTCCTTGGCCCAGTTACTGGCGCTCCTGGGCTTTCCATGGAGCGTCCGCCGTCGATATAGCTCAGATACAATTTCTACGAAATTCTCAGTGAGCCTGATGTGAGATTTTTTGTCGGTCACTATCATCTTTGCGCGTAAAGCTGGAATAACATTCGCGAAAACGTAAAAATTAAGAAAAAGAGTTGGTAGATACTTGCTGATTTATGGGATACCCTCACGCTCTAGGTACCACGTAACCGACAGATCTGAAACCAGATTTTAAAATGGACCTTATTCGCCTCCCAAACAGTAGGATTACGGCTCGCAATTTTTAGTTGGTTTCAGCGTGGCATGACGTGCCACCTCATACCAAGAAGACTACAAGCATTAAATTTTGCTCAATCTTATCCAGTTTGAGCACTTGTCGTGTATAATCTAGCTAACCCTCACACCTACCTGCTGTTTGGGAATCTTTCCCTGCGCAGAACACTCTCCAGCGTCCCAATTGCATTTCCTTCAACTGAAACTACCTTGTCACCCCATAACGGGCCAATGAGAGAGTGTTCAGAATATTTTAGGATATCTACTGGCACTTCTTTGGCGATGGCTTTTGCATCATTGGTACCCTCGATGCTCATGTGACCTGGGCATCTCGATAATCCCTCGCTAGGGCCTTGTGTTGATTTAAAAAAAACAACAACAAAAAACGGGCCTTCAAGGCAGCATAGTCCTGTTTGAAATTATTCATTCAATCTTGATGATTCTTGCACTTGTTTGTGATTAGCAAGCACCTTTCTTCAATGACAGAAGACCAGACAGAAGATGACAGATCCAAAAAAAAAAAAATCGACTTTTAGGTCCATTGCTATAAACCGTTTAAATCTATGTCTTTTGAGGTGCTGAATCAGAAAATGGCCTCCGTTTTCTCGGGAGCCCCATGTTTTCTTAAACTATGGCCAATTTTAGGATTTTTGGGATACTTTTCCGTTATACCCCCCCCCCCCCCCCCACCACCACTACCCACTCGATTTCGAGTTTCATACACACCCCTCCCAATGGCTTTAGGGCACCCAAAGCCAACCAAAATCGCGAGGGGGGGGGTTATAACGGAAAAGTACCGTTTTTTGTGTCATTTTGGGATTAAAAAATGATAGCCATTACCTGCTACGTCCAACAATTCTAAAAAAACACGCTTCTCATTGGAAATTTTGTGCTGATTACGAATATATAAATGAGTTGGGGAGAAATATGTGATTTTGCCAACAAAAAAAAAAAAAAAAAAAAAAAAAAAAGTTAAAAAATGTGGTTTTTTTAAGTCAAAGTTACGTTTTTTGGTAGGTACTTTTTACCTTCTAGCGTAAAAACTAAGGCCGTTAAAAAATTGTTTCCAACGAGTCTTGTAGGTAGACTGTTCCTGCGTCGGATGTGACCAACTGTGGTTCTGTACCTTTGATAAGAAGAAATACGTTGTGGGATCTTGAGGTTCAGTCAAACTGACTGAACCTCAAGATCCTACAACGTATTTCTGAGCCTAGCAGTCGAGTAACCCAGCCTTGTTTGATAATAAGGGCGCTATGATTTTTCAAAGTTTTAAACCATTTTGGCAATATCGTAGAACATGAACTCCTGGAGTCGGCAATGCAACTTTATTGCTACAAAACGTTTTTCCCAGGAATATATGGGACTTGAAGTCTTGAACATTGAACGGCTTGAATGAAATAAATGACATGGCTTGAAATATTGAATGACATGCTTAAGAAATTTCAAAAATTGGGCTACAATATAAGCATAAAAATTCATTATCTCTTCAGTCACTTGGACAAATTCCCTCACTTCCTGTATGATTTCAGCGAGGAACAAGCCAATAGATACCACCAAGATTTCAGGACGATACAAACAAGGTACCACGGCTTCTGGGACTGCAATATGATGTTAGACTATTGTTGTTACCATCAAAGGGAGAAACCAGCCGCCACTCAATGCCGAAAGGCTCATAAAAAAAGTTTTTGAACTAAAAAAAAAAAAAAAAAAATTATCAAATTTTGTTTTTTAGTGTCCCGACACATCTGGTTTTCAAATTGTTCTTGATGGATAAAACCATCTTTGAATCGTAATGAATTTATGCCTCCAAATCCAATATATTCCTGGGATAAAAGTTTTGTTGCGATCAAGTTGCATTGCCGATTCCAGGAGTTCATGTTCTACAACATGGCCAAAATGGTTAATAACTTTGAAAAATGATAGCTCTCTTATTATGAAAGATGCAGAACCGTGGTTGGTCTCATTCGACGCAGAAACAATTTACCTTCGTTGGAAACAATTTTTTCAACGTCCTTAGTTTTTACGCTAGAAGGTAAAAAGTAGCAAAAAACGTAACTTTGGTTTAAAAAACATTTTTAAGCGTCTTTTAGGCAAAATCAAATATTCTCTGGTTTTAGACCCCAACTCATTTATATATTCGTAATCAGCATTAAATTTCCAATAACAAGCGTATTTCTTCAGAATTTTTGGACTTTGCAGGTAACGGTTATCATTTTTTAATCCCGTAATGACACACACACAAAAACCCTAAAATTGGCCATAGTTCAAGAAAACATGGGGCTCCCGAGAAATCGGAGGCCATTTTCGGATTGAGCACCTCAAAAAACATTAGTGGTTTTTAGCCACGGACCTAAAAGTCGATTTTTTGTTTTGTTTGTTTGTTGACCTGTGTAATAGTTTCTCAAGTGAGTTGAGTTGGACAGGCTTCGACAGCCTGAATCAAATCGCAATTTTTTCTTCCAGTGATACAATTTGACGTAAGTACCTAGACTTGGGTGAAACTTCGCTAATGATAGACGCGAGTGTACATACAACCACGTTCAACATTCTCCAAAATATAAATTCCAGCTGCCATGGTCACTTTGCAATGATTTTTGGAATTTTCTTTGTAGACTCGGAACAATAATAATAATTTCCGGCGCCGCTATGTCTAATGAATGATGGACGAAAACGCCTTTTGGACCAGAGAAGTGGATATGGGAACTTTGTTTTTCACGCCCCAAATGAAGTGAAGAGCGTGAGGTGTATTGTGGCCTGGCGGAGGTTGATAAGCCAGTCGCCCGTGTGATTACTCTCGCAAGATGAGCCACCTGATCCGAACCTCAACTCACTTATTCGCCCTAATACCCGTCCTTGGAAACTCTCGATACCAACGGAAGCGTTGAAGGTGGGCAAAAAATTGGTCTGGCAAATTAATTCTATTGGGACGATTTAAAGGGATCCTCAAGATTGGAAAATGCCAAGCGGCAAATGTTGATGAAACAAGAGTGCAATAACAGGTCCCTTAACAATATATCTCACGCCCTGAAAATATAGCCTGAATCGGATCAAAACTGAAGTCAATTTCGCTCGGTCTCAATTTTTCAGTTTTCGAAAGTGACATTCTAATTCGATGCACCTGGTCGTCTGCGTAATAGATTCAATTCAATGTGATTGATGTTTGTGAGTCTGCGCGCGTCTGTCTACCCCTTCCATGTGGGTGTCTTCCTCACGCTACCCTTCCCATCGTCCACTATAATTCACCTATGATACCACCACTCGTTTAGGATGAGATAAGAAAGGGACAGGAGTCGATGAGGGATATTTCTGACTGAGGATCTTCACTAACGTCCGAAATGTCGCGGCAAGCGGTAGTGCTTTGGGCGCTTGCGTGTGGAGTCGTTTCGGGCTACCGATCAGATCACCCCGTGGGCCAGGAACCCATGGGACAAATTCCGATGGAGGATGTCGACATGGGGCAAAGGCCGATGGAGGATGTCGACATGGGGCAAAGGCCGATGGAGGACGTCGACATGGGACAGAGGCCGATGGGACAGGTACCGATGGAGGAGGCTGACCCGAGCCATGCAGGGCACCCAGATGTCGAAGACTTTGGAGGACACCATCAAACATTTGAACTGGGGCAAGTTCCCGAGCATCACCTCACGGGACAAATCCCTGTTGAAGAACATCACAATGGCAAGACGGCTGAAGATTTCTGGAAGCCCGAAACTGAAGAACATTCGGCACAGGATAGGTAAGAAATTTTGATTTCTTGTGAATGTTAATTTATTTTCGAAGAAACACTTGGGCCATCAGATGCGCCAGTTCAGCCTTCTGGTCGGGCTGACGCAGAGCCGCCGGTTATGGCCTGTAGGACTGACGTCGGATCGACTCGGCGGACGTGAAGGCGAATGAGGTTTCAGGTCCATGTCAAAATTCAGACTTTCTAGATGGTCTTTTATGGACAAGATCCTAGTTTTAAATCCATTCATGGCCTGCAACATGGAATGAGTCGTTTTGCTTAAATCAACACGAAATCGTAATCTACTGTTCAACCGCTGGGAAGCGCTCTCTTATTCTACTTGCCGTTATTTGGGTTTGATGGTTCGGCAGATTTCTTTCTTTCTCTCACCCTTAAGAGAGGCCTGTTTTCTTCTTTTTTTCCCCCTATAAGTTAAGATTTACATACCTGAGATAGTGCCTTCTTCTCTTGAGAGCTGTTAGAGACCAACTGCAATTGCAGGGTTTTGATCTTCTTCGTCGTTGACTCAACAGTTTTCTCGAGCGAGTCGATGTGTTTCAAAATTCTCTCGATCGCACCGACCGGACCTTCTGTTGAACCCCCTTCGACGTCGTCGAGTCCCTCTATAGGATCGCCCATCATAACTTTTTGTCGCGTTCTGGCCCTCCCCACATGGTCAATCCCTGGACGCAAATCCGAAGGGAGGGATCTCCCAAACACTGGACTCACCGGCCTTTGCATCGTGCGAAACGATTAAATTTCGGATCAAATAAGCCAACAAATTCTACATGAAGACTAGTTGTACACAACACTTGAAATTTGAACGAACAACGTTTTGTGTTGTGGAAATTAGCAACTGAGAAACAACTGGGATATTAACTCAAATGTAGTTACCATTCGAAAGATTAATTAATTCATATTGAACGCTCACTTCCTCCGTTTCAACGTCCACCAAAGAAATTTGAACTCGTCAACAGTGTTTTTCAACGTTTACTCCTAACGCGTTTTTCAAATACCTACCAATTTCTTTAGATAAACTAAACAGGCTACTTATTTTTGAAACTCCTTTATCAATCCATTAAAATTGTATCCCTTCAAATTCCTTTCTAGTGCCGATAGCGCTATCAAATCAGGATGCAGACCTTCCTGGCGCTGAACAACTTTATCGTCATCCACCTTGAGAACCGCAGAATGAATGTTCAATTTTGTCACTCGTTCGCGAAACATTTTGGGAGAATACACTAATTAAGGGTGTTATTATAACTCCCTTAATTAGTGTATTTTTAGTATTTAGTGTATTAGTGTATTTTTTAATGCCACGAAAGAAGACTATAATAGTTTTCTTTCGTGGCATTGAGGCCCTCGAGCGTCCTAAGCGAAAAATCGTATGTGCATAAATCTCATTTTTGGGAAATCGACCGAACAGGTATTGCGTCGAAATTCGTCGATATGGGCGTAAGTTTTCAAAATAATCTTGACCATTCTCCTTGTTGAAAATTTCTTGCTGAATCGATTGGCAGAAATTGAATTTTTTCATAATAAAATAGCAAAAAACCCGTGCGAATTTTAGCAATAGATACGAGTATCTGACTAGCAAATAGCAGTTACGATTCGCTACTCTAGTCAAATGCATTTGAAATAAGAAACGTGTAAATCGTATCTGGTGCCAGATACGAATTTTCTTAAGCAAAACCAATGGAATCATCATTAAGCCGTTTATTCGTACGCTCGTTTGAGGCATTTCCCGTCCAGATTCGACTCTAGGACTTCGAAAATCGGTAGAAGCCCCACCCCAACACGGGGGGGGGGGGGGGGGGGGCCACTAACTCATTTTGGTCAAAAAATCACTTACGACTTTTTTTGCTTAGGACGACAGAGGGTTGGGCTTGGTCAAAAATTGATTACGTTCACTCGATACTAGATTTTTTTGTAAATCACAGAACTTTTTTTCCCGAGGGTCTGAAAATGCATCTGTTCGTCCCTGGCCCAAGCATACCTGCTCCTCCGCCCTCCTTCACGTTCCCTCGCCACCTCAACCACTCCTCAGCTCTACTGTTTCCTGGCTGTACGACTGATTGAACTGTTAGGTATTCCACCAGCCCTCGGCGGAATTAGGTACCTACCGAAAAACACATTCTGTGTTTCATTGGTTTGATCCTCGATCATAACATTAACAATCCGGGGGTCTGGGGGTGTTCTCCAGTACTAAAGCAAAAAAAAAAAAAGTTTTTAAATTTACCTCCTAGTGTACCTAAAGCGGCTCTACGGGATTTTAAAGTGGCCGCAAGTTTGGCAGGGTTTTTTGATGGGTTTTGTGTTGTTTTCGAAGTAATTTTGAACGTAAAGCCGATAGAGGGTAAGACCTGGGCGACAACACCGTGTATTTTCCAATCGGGTTCGACTGATGAATCGATTAAAGGGGCCCCAAGATCATTCTGACCACATCGTGGGACGTTATTGGGCTACAACGGGGATTTTGGAGGGTTTTGGCCAGGATAGAGGGCGATGTGTTTTTGAAACGACGAGTAATCGATTACCAGATAGTTTGACGATTTGTCCTATCGACGTACTGGGATTGTTCCAGCAGCACCGTGGCGCTATGCTTTAAAAGAGTAAAAGTTGTTGGTTCCTACTTGATTAACGACTCCTCACATTTTCCAGGGAGGAGGCGATGCAGGGAGACGGTTACGGGCACAACACATACGGCGGATACGGCAAACAGAACTATGTTGGTTACGATGGAACCAAATCCTATCATGGAGGCCACTACATAGTTAAAGAAGGTAACATTGTTCAACCCCCCCCCCCCCCCCTTCATAACGTGAACCCCAATGTTTCAACCTGTTTCTTTTCACTCAGCCCCGTCCCGGCGAGGCTACGGATATTCAAAGCAGTCTTGGCAGTCTGGCCGCGATGCAAAACCTATTTCGTACACTGGATACGGGTACCGTCGTCCTAAAGGTATTGAAGCATCAATTAAATCAACGTTTAAGTACGGACTGTACCTTATGTACAAGGCAAAGGGGTGGGCACTATTTAATCTTCAACATACGTCCTACTGATGTTTCACTGACTTTTTTAGCCGGCTGTACAGAAACTCTGATGCCACCGATGAACTCACGCTTGAAATGCGTCGACTCCTAGTATGTTTCCATTCGCTCTACACTTGAAATTTTGTTTTACTTGATTGGGTACACAAGACAAAAATGGGATTGGTAGACAATTAATAAACCCATCGATTTGCAGTTCTTGCACGGCCACTTGCTTGCGAAGCTACAGTTTCCCTTCTGGCGAATCAGAATTATCAATCGTGTGTCAAGACGGTGTATGGGCGGCTCAAGACGTTCATGGTGTACTCGCGACTGTTATTCCATCGTGTTCCCGTGAGTTAAATGAGTGAAAGTTGATCCATTTTCACCAGTAGATAATTTAACTAGTATTATGTTGTTTTTTTTAGCACTGTTGAAAGCATGTATGTGATTGTGTGTCCAACAGTTGCTTAATTAATGTAAAAGTATAAATTTTATACTTCACGCTAACCCTGTAATTTTCATCTAGCTGTGTGCCTTCCTGGTTGTGGAAACGGAGGCGTCTGCACCTCACCGAATCTGTGTTCCTGCGTTGGTAATTTCTACGGACCATACTGCCAATACGAGAGGAAACCGTGTCTGGAGTATCCCGCACTGTCGAGAAACTCCAGGCGAACGTGCACTGAAAAGTAAATACCTAAAATGAATTTATCTTGAAGCTGAAGTAGATACTGAAAAAACATTGCATTAATATTCAATTGAACGCAATATTTTGATGCGCTATTTCCCTTTGTAGAGAGTGTAGAATCCAGTGTAGAGAGGGGTATGTTTTCCCGGATGGGTCGACGGCAGCAGAACTTCATTGCAAGGACGGAGTTTGGGAGCCCATTCGACGGGACTGGGTCAATGTTCCTGACTGTCAACGTGAGTAATAATTGGGGTTTTACCGTAGAATGAAACTTAAAGGTGATTTCCGTATTCTGGGTGATGCAAGGTATGCTAGGTGTGAGGTCGACCAAAGAAGTGATTGGCCCGGATATAAGTCATCAGTTTACCTACTTAGTAGCCACTTCTTCGCAAAAATAAACGAGCGGCCCCGAGCCATACTTCCTTTGTTTTGTGTTTTATATCGAAAAAAGTGTACAGAGGAATTTTTTCAAGAACATTAGCAACTTTTCTCTTGTAAGTTTGCAATATTTTCAATTAATGGATAAAAGATTTTAGTTTTTCACTCGTAGGAATTTTGCCATTTCAGCTGTGTGTACTCCTCTGTGTCAAAATGGTGGGGTTTGCCTCGGCTCTAATACTTGCCAGTGTCCTCAGGAATTTCGTGGTGCTCAGTGTCAATATTGTAAGTCTACGTTCCATTCTTTACTTTGTTCCTGGTGTTTAGTTGAAACTCACATCTCTTTTTTTTCAATTTTAGCTGTTTCTTCGTGTGATGTTCGCTCTCTGGGGTTCAACGGAAACTACAAGTGTTCCTCTTCTGATATGGAAAGTGTGGCATGTTCATTGAGGTGTCCGGATGGAATGAAATTTGCTGAAGATTCGGGGCTTCCGGATCCGACGGTACTATCCTCCACCCACGTTTGTACTTACGCCACTGGACGATTCTCTCCGGCTGTCGCCCCTCGCTGCGTTTTCGGTGAATAAAATATACTTCATTTCCTCTCAAAACGTTGTTTCAATTTCACAAGTTTGTAACTCTTGTGAACCTATCACTTCCAGATAAATCTGAAGACATGTTGCTCAGCTACCTGTTTCCCGAAGGGACGGGCCATTCGTCCCATGTTAGCTCCCACGAAGGCCATGAATATCACAGCCACAGTGGCACGGGATCGTCGCAAGGTGGGGAAGGTCAAATGGTGACTTACAACATGCTCGCTTACGAATTGGGAACCGAATGGATTTGTTACACGTGGAACTCAGCACATTACAGGACGTTTAACGGAAGAATCCGAAGGTATGGATTTTTACTGTACCCTTTTTAACAGTGGCCCAATGTAATTTCTTTGGTATTCAGCTTCAGCACTGAAGGCGACTGCACGAAGACGATGATCGACGGCACAGTCCACCATAAACCACTGAAGATTGTAGCTCCCGTTGGGGAAACGTGTGGTGCCGGTCGATGCAGTTATTTCTTCGTTCAAATAGGCGAAAACAAGTACAATTTCTCCAGCGATCGTAAGTCGTCCGAATTCCTCCGTCTCTGCTGCTCCGTGGTGATATTTGCCAATCAAAAATTTTTTTTTTATAGCAATAAATAAGTTGAGGGTTCACGACGGACGAAAATGGTACTCAGCTCCGCAGAAGTTTGCGTTTGAAAAAGTGGAAATGGGACCTATGTCAATGACATTTACCACGCAGAACAACTTGAAAATATCTTGGGATCTTCAGGTACTGAAAAAAATTCACAGTTTAACTTGAGAATGAGCTCAAAATCTTGTTATTTACCATGGTGTCAATTATTTATACAGGACTCTCTTCGTATCAAACTCGACAAATCTACGCTGGCTAACTCTTACGGTATCTGCGGGACTGTAGAAGACAGCAGTTATGCTAAAATGGCGGAAACCTATCAGAACTTTGGAGGTTAGAATTATTTACAATTATTGTAAACTAGCAATGCTCTGTACCAATGTTGTCTTCTATGTTGTTTTTCTTTTGTAGATTCATGCACAATAAAAGATGACAAACTCTGTTTAAACGATGAAACTGAAAGGAGAGCGGAAGCGTTTTGTAACAAAATATTATCGGAATCTGCACTTTCTAAGTGTCGAAAGGTATAACTGGTTTTTTTTTTTTTTTTTTTTTTTTTTTTTTTTTTTTTAAATTAGCAACCTCTTTTTTGAAATTTATTGAACACATTTAAAAGAATCAAACACTCTTTTTCCAGGTTGTTAACCCTAAAGAATTTATGGAAACTTGTAAATGGGACTACTGTGCTTGTGAAATTGGTGGATTGAAAGAACACGACTGTGGGTGTAAATCCTTTGAGATGTACGTTGCAGAGTGCAGGGATCGCGGTGTAGAAGTGACAAGTTGGAGGAGCCCGGGCCTGTGCGGTAAGTTTGAGTTACATTGCGATGTGAACCGCAAAGAGTGTCGCGAAAACATTTATTCGTTCGTTTCGCAGCGATGAGATGCGACGAGGGGAAAGTGTACCAGGAGTGCGGCTGGGATCGTATGTGCGGTCGAGGCACTGGTGAGGAGAAGAGGGCTTGCGAAGAAGGTTGCTACTGCCCTGAAGGTACTTACTTGCACAATGGTACATGCCTGAGCAAAGACAGATGTCCGTGCACTCTTAGAGGAAAGGCGTTCCCGCCCGGGCAGAAGGTTCCGAAAGACTGCAACACATGGTAATTGTAACAAAGCATGAAACATGAAACGTTTTTACTTGAGTAACAACATTCAAATCGTGCGTTCTATTTTCTGCAGCGTCTGCTCAGAAGGCCACTGGGTCTGCACCCATCTGGAATGTAGTGCTCGATGTGAAGCCGTCGGCGACCCTCATTACATCACGTTCGACAAGAAATCCTTCGAATTCATGGGAAAATGTTCATACGTTCTGGTTGAAACCAACAACTACACCATCGAAGCTGAGAACATGCCTTGCGAAGGGGCTGTTTCTGAGGTGCGATTTACTTGATAATTAATTAGACAAGCGGCACAGAATAGTCGCTACTACGGAAATTTTAATTCGGCTTATATGCCTTACATCCCCAAAGGGGACTCTCTGTAAGATTCCATCATAATTTCAGAGCATGGGACTGACGCAACGGTACACATCCGAACCGCCGACCTGCACCAAATCCGTCACCATCAAAATTGGCGAGACGGTCATAAAGCTAAAACAAGGAAAGCAAGTCAGCGTCAACGGAATGGACCACAAAATCCCCATCACTTTACCTTCGGTTCACATTCGTCGAGCATCTTCGATATTTTTGCAAGGTAACGAAACAGCCGTAATTTTCATGCACTGGATATACAAACCTGTGATGAAAAATGATAAATTTCTTCCGCAGCGGACCTCTTTGATGGACTTGATGTAATGTGGGATGGAAGCACCAGGGTCTACGTCCATGCTCCACCTTCGCTGAAGGAAAAAACTAAGGTTGGCGAAGAAGTTAAAGCATAATCGCATGCGCCACTTGAGGCTTTCAGGTGCAAAACTGGTATGGAATGTTGGTTTCCATTTGTTGAAAGTCAGGCCAACAGCTCATACTGAGAATTTGTTTGCTGATGTCGTTCCATGTCAAAAGGGTTTGATCCCATTGAAAATGTGTATTTCACGTCTTTTACTGCTTTTAATCTCTGTATAATGATCATTTTCATCTGCTGAACTATTACATAAAATTTTGAAAGATCGGTAGACGTTTAAGAGTTTTTGGAGATTTAACGCTCGTATGCACAGTTTCATTCGATTCTTAGCAAAAAGTCATGCTACACTGCGCCCAAAAAATCTACACCGGTCACCTTGAGCCGAATGGCAAGGAGTGATGAGAGTAGATGAACGTGAAGATGTCATTGTTGTGAAGGGAAGCTGTCTCACCCCGAAATATAGGGCAGCGACGCTTTTAATTGAGTGATAAAGATCTGTGTAAACGGTCTTGTGATATTACTGAATTTTTGCTGACGTACAACGGGTTAGAGCCCATATATATACATATAATAATATATTATTATAATGTATTATTTTTTTCTTCAAAAAAATGTTTTAAATTAATTTTTTTCTAATATTTATTTACCTCGATATCACTAATATCGATGATTTTGAGATCGAATCGAAATACGATGTACCGCCATTCTTAAATATCGATGTTTTAGTATTCTATACCCATCACTAGTAGGTGGGCCATTCAGTTTTTTTCCCAGCTCACGGTTGACAAGTTGGGGATTTTCCCCCTAGATTTAGGGTTTTTTTCTGTTGAAAGGGTTTTTTTAGGGGGAAGAAATGTTTAGGGTTATTTTTTTCCTTGTCAGGGGGAATTTAGGGATTTTATTTGACCTATTGGTTTTCGTATAACTTGGCCATAAACCGATGATACCTACAGTCAAAGTTCAGTTTTCGAAGTACCTATAGAGGTTATTCTGTGGTTTTTGGTTTATTATTCTTGGAATAATACACCTATGTTTTCGCGACGGGGGTCGACGACTCCGATCGGCCACAAAATTTGACATTATCCGTTTCAAGAGGTCTACATTCAAAATCCGAAATGTCCGTCCGCCGTCCGAGCCGTTTTGGGCAGTAGGAATCTGAAATTTTGACAAAATACTTGGTTTACCATCTAGTTGTGCCCGCAAGGTTTTCAGTCCGATCGACCAAACCCGTGGGGCGCTATGGGGCTAAAATGGGGCTACGGGAAGGGTTTTTTGAAGCTTTTGGCTATGGGATCGAGTTAGGTGTCGTTTTCGAGGTATTTTTGGACGTAGAATCCATTTTTTGGGGTCCCGGAACGATCCGATTTCACTGTTGCGATCTGTAGGGCTTTCATGGGGCTAAAAATGGAATTTTTGAAGGATCCCAGGAGGTTAAGTATTTTTCGAGTAAAGAATAAAGAATGTTTGAAAACAATTTTTTTGAAAAAAAAAAATTCAAAAAAAAATCCAAAAAAATTCTGAGTGAGATGTGCTTGAGACTGCTGGTTAGCGGACTCACTAGTATAAAAGAATGGTTTTTCGAGGTTTGATTGCATTCAGGGATTTTTTAGGGGTTCTCAAAATCGATTTAGGGTTTTTTCAGGGTTTTTTATTTACGGCTCAGGGGGTTTTGTGAAAAAAGGTTGGCAACCGTCAAACCGTCAAACCGTCAAACCACATCATTGACATAGAGATTGAGATCATCTATGCGCGTAAAACTACTTGGATGATAATATTATTACCATCTATGCGTTCTCATCATGGTGTAGAGATTCCAGTATGACTTAGGTAAACGTGAGACGTCCCATCACATGTAAGTGATATTTGAATCTCTACACTGTGTAACTTCTTGATGGTCAGAAGTTATATTATCATCCAGAACCCCAAATAGCAGCATGGGTGTTAGACTGTCAATTGGGAACTTCTCGCAGCCATCAATATTACATAACTAGGGTTCTCTACTTGTTGTTGGTAGGTATATTAAGAGCCCTTATCTAACTTATCATTTTTAGGGTTTGTGTGGGACGTTCAACGGTCACCAGGCCGATGACTTCCTCACCCCGGAGAATGACATCGAGCAAGACGCGTCGGTTTTTGGAAACAAGTGGAAAACCAAAGACAGCTGCTTGGCGTTAAACGGCTCCAAAAGGGGACTCGAAGATTGTCCGGCTGATTTGAGGAGACGAGCCGAAGAAATTTGCAACAAGCTTGTTCAACTGGACCTGTTCAAAGGTATTTTTTTGTAAGTAGCAAAGCAATTCAATAATTTTTCCAAGTGATTTTGATTTTTTTTTTTTTTTTTTTCAAGATTGTGAGCTAGGGGACAAAGTAGAAGCATACAGGGACTTCTGCATGTACGATGTGTGTTCCTGTTCTCACAAGCTGTCGGACTGCTACTGCCCGATTTTTTCATCATTTGCCGATCGCTGTTCAAAGGCTGGATTCCCAGTCGACTGGAGATCGCATATACGAGAATGTGGTAAGTTTCGTCTGCATCAGGATGTGTGTACTAGACTGGATCTTGTACAAAAATACGCGAGTTTCATGATTGCACGCACTTTTAGGAATACGCTGCCCCAGAGGCCAAGTTTACGACGTTTGCGGTTCGACCTGTTCTCGCTCGTGCGTTGACATTTCACGAGAGAGGAGATGCGCCGACAGCTGCGTCGAAGGGTGTTACTGCCCACCCGGCGAGGCTTTCGACCACCACGAGACGTGCATCCCCATCAGCGAATGTCCCTGCGTCAAACGGGGACTGGACTATCCCGCGGGACACCGAGAAATCCGACGAGACGCTAAAGGCCCACAACTTTGGTAAGTGTCGGATTGGTTTCACGTGTACGATTTTCGTTACGATAACGCCAACGTGATTTCGTTTCTTCGTCCACAGCACGTGTTCCAACGCCATCTGGGAGTGTCATACGGCTTCTGTGCACGAGATTGCTTTATATTCGAACAGCACAGACGAAGAAAAAGTGTGCAGCGCCTCCAAAAACCAAGTTTACTCCCACTGCGAACCTTCCGTTCCGGTCACTTGCCAGGTACACACACTACAGCACCTACCACCAGTGCAGTCTATTTCATTCATGCATAAACTATCAATGTTCACTCATTTTGTAGAACATGCACAAACATTTTCCGCAAAGTGAGAAGGTGTGTTACGGAGGGTGTGTGTGTAAAAGAGGATACGTGTTGGACTCGGGCACTGGTGAATGCGTCAAACCTGATGACTGTCCTTGCCATCACGGAGGAAGGAGTTATTCTGACGGCCAAGTCATCCAAGAACTTTGCAATACTTGGTAATTAAATTTCGCGTCATCGGTTAAAATTGTACGCAAGTTCCTAAAATTTTGTTTTGTTTTAGCAAGTGTAACTCGGGAAAATGGAATTGCACGAATCACGTATGTCCTGGAAGGTGCACCACGTGGGGAGACTCGCATTTCTTAACTTTCGATGGGAAAATTTACGATTTTCAAGGAGCCTGCGAGTACGTCATGGCCAAAGGCGCGTTCTCTCCTGCACCCACTGATTGTTTCTCCGTCATTGTTGAAGTTAGTGAAATTCTGTTTTGGTTTTGATGATAACACACTATCGGACATGTTTCACACGAGTTCACTTCATGGAATGAATCGGCGCACAACGTGGAATGCAGGCTAACCCAGATTCTTCACACCACACTGCGTTATTTTGTCCTAGATGGTGCCCTGTGGATCGTCGGGAGTCAGTTGCCCGAAATCGGTGACGCTTCACGTGGGGCAAGGGAATTTGAAGGAATCTCTGGTGTTGGACGACGCCACGACGCCTTCAAAGTCCCAGTTGAGCAGGTTGGTTTCAAGATAGCTCTGCTTATAATATAATATGGAGATTGAGGAGAAAGGTTGGTTTCAAGATAGCTCTGCTTATAATATACTAGTCTCTCTGGCTCGCTTCGCTCGCTCCCCTAGTGGGGTGTATTGCCGCCTGTGGGGTGCGTAGCATCGATGGACACGTTCAAACCCCTACTCAGACATAAGGCCTCGCTCCGCTCGGCCGAGCGCTTATTCGGACAGGCCCCCCCCTATTCGTAGCAGAGACGATAGAAAAAATCGGCGTATTTTTAGGGCTTACCGTTTAGGAAATTATTATTTTTAATTCAATTCAACTTTTTTTAAATAGGTAATCGATTCAATTTAAATCGATTCATTTAATTTACATCCGTTTCCGTCGGGGAGAGATGTCGTAGACCTAGCGAGCGCCCCTTAAAGGCTGATGTCCCACCCGCTCAGAGTGAAGAATGATGGCGGGGGGGGGGGGGGGGGTAGAGGCAGTTGGAGTGAAGCCGAGCCAAATTCACGTGGGGTCAACTGCTCCTTCAACATCACACCCTGGCTGATAAAATGATATTGGCTGAAATCCTCACTCCTACCCTTCTTTAGGGAAGGAGAGGGGGTTGAAGGAGGAGAAAACGTAAAAAATCCTTGAGGGCGCTCAATCTATCTCAGAATGTAGATCATTTTTTAATTTCTCGAGATTTTCAAGAAACTATATATATTCTACTTATGTGGGTGGCCGAGCAAAGCGAGACCCCCTCTGGCGAGAAAATGAACCCAAGCGAAGCAACCCCCCCCCCCCCTCTCTGTCTAATCAAATTTGAAAATTTTTCCCTCAATAATAATAGAACTATCTACCTACATGGATGGCCGAGCCAAGCGAGCCCCCTGGCAGATAAAATGATTAGCTGAGCGAAGTAAGGTCCCCCTTTCAGAGTGCTAGTGAAATCACTTGTATACTCGGCCGACCAGTTTCCCCGCCTCTCCATCTATCAAAGGTCCCTGGACCCTCCGTTTTCTAAGATCCCTGGCCCCGCGCGAATTAAAACGATCCAATTGTCTTCTCACCGTGAAATCGCCCCCTCCCCCTCGGTTTTTTTTAAATCCGACTTCGGAATCGGATTGGCCATATTTTGGCGCGCATTTGGCTCGCGGATACCATACCCAAAAAATGGCTCCTTACTGGGTATTTTTGAACCCGAAAAAACGTGGGACAAACGCGAGAAAGACGATTTTTCGACGAATTTCCGGCGAATTTCCCGGGCGAATTTCCGAATTACGATTTGACCGACGTCTTCCTCCAGGTCTGATCTATACGGCTGGTATTTTTTCGTAATTTTTTCGATCCCTCAAACGGCCTTTGGCGCGAGTTGAAAGTGGAAAACGTAGGACAAACGGGAGAAAGACGATTTTTCGACGAATTTTCGACGAATTTCCCGGGCGAATTTCGGATTTTCGATTTGACCGACGTCTACCTCTAGGTCTGATCTATACGGCTCGTATTTTTTCGTAATTTTTTCGACCCCCTAAACGGCCAGCGAGCGTAAAGTGAAAAAATTCACTCGGGAACGCGTTATCCCGTACCAACAAACCACACGGCCGTCTACCACACGGCTACCGTCGGCCAACACGATTTTATATTATTGTATATGATATATGATGATTATGGAGATTGAGGAGAAAGATTACTTCCTGCTGACGTACTAATTTGTTTATTCAAAATTAGCAACTGTAACGTGAGGACAAGTTTCGAGCCTAGTACACTCACGTAATCCTCTACCTGCTCAACTGCTTATAATGACTGGGCTGTAGATGGTCTTAGCCGCTCGAAACCGTTCCCCTCGGCAGATTGGTTTATTTTTGAATAAACCATTTAGAACATCAGCATAGGAGTCACCGTTCTCCCCTTCTCTCCAATCTGGACCTTTACTCCTTTAGCATACAGTTACTTCGGTTTGGCTTCGTCGGTGATTCACTAATATTTTTCAGGATTAGGAAGAGAGAAAAGGAGTTGTTCACGTTCATTGAGGTTCGAGATTTGGGGATCTCTGTTCAATGGGACAGAGGCACGCAAATTACCATTCAATTAGACCCCAAATGGAGAGGAAAGGTAAAGCCGTTCAAATAATTACGTTGACTTGCAAGCTTAATATTTATCCAACCATTAACACGCATTGCACCATCAGGTGAAAGGACTTTGCGGAAATTTCAACAACGATTTCACGGACGACTTTACGAGCCCATCCGGTGGTTTGGAAACAGCACTGGAGTTTTTTGGAGACTCCTGGAAGATCCACGATCACTGTCCTGAGGCTCCCCAGATAAGAGTGAGTTTAAATTTCACGTTTGCTTAATTATTTTCGGAATAATGAACTTCAGCTTTCGCGACGGGGATAAACTATTATTGCTCATTTTTCTATTTTAGGATACTTGTGAATTGAATCCTGGAAGAAAAGAATGGTCGTTGGAAAAGTGTGAAATTCTGAAGTCGGACCTATTTGCTGATTGCCACTCAGAAGTTCCGGTTGAATCATTTTTGGAGAGGTAGGAGGACTGATGATAAATAAGGCATTATATTGTGTCGTGGTGGGATTATGTGGAGGGTTACGAGTTTGACGCTGCATTGGGGTGTTTGTGAATTTATTTCGTTGGAAAATGAGACTTTTTTTCCGAGAGATTCCCAGAAATTCATAGGAAACGGGTTTTATCCTCGTGTTCCTGACGAATTCCTGAAGAGAATCTCGCTGAGTTTGCGTCCAAGTATTTCCAAATCTCCGAGAACGGTGGTAATTTGTTAGCTCAACCCCTGTAAAGTTCATGATTTTGGCCCTTTTGGTACCTAATCTAATCTAAGGGAAAATCTGGCTGGGACTGGTTGCAATAGATTCAGCACTCCAAAATACGTATGTGAGGACACAGATGCCATTGTGGGTTAAGAGTGATTTGGGGGGGGGGGGGGGGGTATTTTGAAACTTGGACTGCTCCCCACATTCGATTGGGTTGGCTAATCAATTCATAATGATAATGATTATTATTAGAGAGTAATAATTATTATTACTCTTGTGGAGAAGTTGCAGAACTACACGTGTATAAATAAATATAATATAGGTAGTTATTATTTATAAATGAATAGAATGTATTTTGTTCTCTGATGCATAAAAAGTAAATTTTTAAGGGTCTGAAAATAGGATGTCCGCGGAATCGAGCCACTCGCACCACTGTGCTCTTGTTGAGCTTGGGTAGCTTTGAGTTGGTCCTGGGAGCGGGTATCGGTTCTCATTGGACGTAAGATAAGCGGCGATGACCGCCACTCATCACAGTGACCCTGCCGATTGTACTTCAGCAAAACGCTATCAGGTACCACCCTCTGAGTTGAAGGGCTCGATTTTCTACAAAAACAAATCTATTGGAACTCCCCACTACAAGTGCTTGGGCACACTAAAATTTACTACGCAAATTTAAATTACACTGCAAGGGTCAGCTTCTCATAAGCGAATTATCAGAAACAGTTGGGAGAATGAAGTTGAACCTGTTGGTGGGCCTCGGCAAGATCAACCTGGTGATATACAAGCATGATGCATTGGTTGACGTCATAGCGGGGATTGGTAGTTCCGTTTGTGTTCTTCCACAGCTCGGCTAAAACACGATGATTAGTTGATTGTTTAAGGTCGAAGGTTTTTAGTGAGCTCAGTGTGATACATATGACCCACAACCCTGGTGTTAACTGCACATATCCACTTTTCCGGAATTGGCTTAAGTGAACTCCGAAGTGGCTGGTCCCGACCCGAAAATGCAGAATTTGCTGCTTGATTTTAATGTTAGGTCCTATCCGGATGCTTCAATTTAAGATTAACCCTCTTGGTACAACAGACCCCTGAGTTGAAAGGCGATTGAGTGTTGTGGATCTTGCAGCGAAGTCACTTGGTGTGTTTATGTGTTTCAGCAGCGTGATATGTAATCATAAGAAAATGGTATCATTCATGTCTCGTGTAATGTTGCCTCACATGAATGAATGCCATGGGTGAATGCCGTTGAATTGAATTAATGTATTTTCGGTCCTAGATGCGTTTTCGATACTTGTGCTTGCAACGAAGGAGGAGATTGCGATTGTTTGTGCACTGCCATCGCTGCCTACGCCCAAGAGTGTAACGTTCACGGAGTTCCCATCAAATGGCGTAGCCAATCCCTCTGCCGTAAGTTCGGATTCCGTTTTTCTCGCAGCTGGCGGATTGAAAAGTCGATGTTAACATTTGAACGTTCTTTACAGCGATACAGTGTGACGTCAGATGTTCCGTGTACAGCCCTTGTGTGTCAACGTGCCCACTCGAGACATGCGATAACTTGTTTACTTTCCAAGCTTCGAGCGTCCAATGCAAGCAAGAAATCTGCGTGGAAGGTGAACGATCGAAAATGAACTCGGCTTTAACAATTTCAAATGGATTGCGAATTTTATTTTGATTTGTTTAGGTTGCCAGTACAAGAAATGCCCAGAGGGTCAAATATACAGAAACACTTCAAGCCCTGAATGCGTCCCCATATCTGAGTGCCGTCCGCTGTGTATGTCTGTAAATGGGACAGACTTCTACGAAGGAGATCTCGTTGAAAGTGACGACTGCCACAGATGGTACTTGAAAAGTTTTTTTGTTTGTTCTTGATACTTGCGCACCATTTCAAAACAGGAGTTTCTCGAGTCTTCAAAATTTGAACATTTAATGTTCCAGTTATTGTTCGAGACACCGCGTCACTTGTAGTGGACAACCTTGCTCTCCTTCGGCACCGCCGCCAGTGATGGAGCAGCCAATAACGTGCGTCACGGGCTGGTCCGAATGGATCAACGCCAACCAACACAACCCAAATTCAATGGAGAACGAAGTCGAACACCTTCCTTCTCTCAGGGATTTCCGACAAACAGGGGGTGATGTGTTGGCTGGACAGTGTAGCGTTGACAAAATGGTCGACATCAAGTGTCGAACGGCCGACAACCACTTGAACCACAAGGAGACTGGCGAGGATGCCGAATGTAGTTTGGAAAGGGGCCTATTTTGTAGCGGATCGTGCTCTGACTATGAAATACAAATTCTCTGCCAATGTGGTGAGGAAAATTGAAGAATTTTCTTTGCAACGTGAAGAAGTAATTGTTGTGACCGGCGTCACGAAAGGTGTCATGTAATTTGGAATATTTTTTTTTTCTTTCAGAACCAGTTACTATCTCAACTACGTCTACGACGACGACGACTTCTACGACTACTTCCACCACTACGGAAACCACACCAGGTAACGAAGAGTGATAAACATGAGGAGTGTCTAACAACAAACTGCTCTCCGTACATAATAAAACCTATAGGATATAGATATCCTTGAAGTTTCCCTCCCAATCACAATTCTTGTAGTGCTCTGGCGGTGAAGCCAGCATTACCAGCAGGTTAACTGGCTGATGAATATGGGTAGAAAGTGTATGCATCTTGGGTTATCGACGAAGCAATTATTATGGATGGTTTATTTTTGTACTGGACAAGAACGTAGTTTCAGAACCACAACCAGATTTCAGAATCATCTGATGATAAAAGAGGTTCTACTTCTTCATACCATCTTGTCAATCTAGTCAAATTGTAGGGAGAATGGTACGACATCTACCACAATAATTTCCAAACGGAATTTATGTTAAATTGCATGCATGAATGCGTTTTAAGATGTAATGAGCTGTCTCAAAGGTTAATAAACAGTTAGGGGCCTTTGAGACAATCACGACACCTTAAAGAGTATTCTTATTTGTTTAGCTCATTCTTGAAATAAAGAAGAAATTCTTTTTGGAAATAACTGAAGTAGTTGGGTACTTTACTGCGTCTAAAATGGCAAACTGGGCAAAAGTTTCCTTAGAATTTTTTTTAGAAAATGGAACATTCATCTTTCAAAATATACTGTTTTTATTGGAAAACGATTTAATAATAATGAACGAAAAGTAATTAATTATTAACAATATGAAATTAAATAGAATATCGGAAAACTTGAGCTAGATGGGAATTTGGACTATTTTATTAACTGCTAAAACGTTATGGAGGACCTAGAGAAGGTCTAACGTTGTAACTGGAATCTTTTGCCCCACATACCCTATAGAGCTTGGTGTCCCGGCAAAATTGATCGAAAAACATCGATTTTTAAGTCTAAAAGCGCATAAATGACCTGCTGTCATTGAAAATGTGTAGGTACGACCCTGCCGTTGGTGACCACTTTCTCTGCCTTACGCTAGGGATCGTTTTAATTCATGTACTAATTCAAAGTTGTGATTATCAGTCAAGGTGCCCGAATGCGACGTCTATGCCCCGCTAAAGCCCCATTTGAAAGACTGCACCAAATACTACCAATGCATGGAAACTGTCGAAGGGGTTCAGCTAGTTGAAAGGCAATGCGGGGGAACCAGCCTCTTCAACGACCGCAATTTCTTCTGCGATGATGCCCAAATCGTCGCTAGCATTCGACCTGAATGCAAAGGTGAGGCCAAATTTATTCTTGGCAATTACCTTTTTATTCGTAGTGTTATGTTCTAACCGAGTTCATGTCCTTTGTAGTTGTGACAGAAGAGGTAACCGACCACATCGAGCATAATCGTACAATTGTTATTGAAGGTACCTACAGATGCTGCTTAACTACTTAATTGTTTAAATATTTTATTATTGCTCCTTTTGGATAATATTGACACATTGCATTGTTAGGTTGTGGTGAAAATGAAATCTGGGACGAGTGCGCTTATGACTGCGAGGCACTGTGTCATCATGCTAAACGGACTATTTTCCAACTCAAGTGCACTTTTGGGGTTAAGTGTGTCGCTGGTGAGTGGCATTCCCTCGATTAAACTTTTATCTAGTGACAGGGACAACGTTATACCGAAACATTATTTTCATTAACAGGATGCAGACCAAAAATGCGTTGTCCTCCTGGGAAAAGGTGGAGAGATTTCAAAACTTGTGTCTCAGCTAAAGATTGCACATGTGAAGCCAATGGCGTGGTTCTCAAAGTAAGTTTAGACGCCTCTTGAATTGGTTCACCAGTTAAAGATACGGATTGTAACAAAAAACTTTCCCATTTTAGACTCGCTAGGAAAATACTTTCCCAGCCAAAACGTCACCTCGGAAAAACTTTCCGAGTAAAATGTATGAAATAATCAACTCGTTAGGGAAATTCAAGCAAACAGTTGGGGTCATTTAAAAGCCAGAGTGTACACCAACAAACCCTGCACATTCATTTCAAACGGAGGCTTCATTTGAAACGGAAGTTCGATCGATTCCGACCAATAAGCTTGAGCGAGCTATGCGAAACGTGAAGAACTGACTCCATTTCATACTTGACAAAATTAGTTTTCTTCGACAAATTTCCATTGTTACTTAACATTTTATTATTTAAAATCCACCCGGCTATCTCCCCCCCCCCCACTGTGGCTTATGGCGACGAAGACGAAGAAGACACCAATGACACCAGATACCAATAGATTTAGTGAATGTATCTGCCATTTACATTATATCTAGTCTCATTGCACCAATTTTTACAGGTAAACTGTTTGCACGAATTTCTGTAAACAGTTGATTAATTCGTACACTTTTACTTGGGAAAGTTTTTTCCGTGGTGACGTTTTGGCTGGGAAAGTATTTTCCTAGCAAGTCTGAAACGGGAAAGTTTTTTCCGCATGCCAAGGCTTCGACCTCGTTTGACATGATTTCGTATTTGCAGCCTGGCGAGGTGATAACACCAGACTGTCGAGTGTGTCAGTGTCTCAAGAACGAGCTGGTGTGCGATGACAGCCATTGTTTCTCCACAGAGGAGGCTACAACGATACTTCCAACAACAGAGCGGCCGGATTACCCGGACATAATAATCGTGTCATCGACTGTGACTCCTCCTCCTCTTTGTTCTTCTGAAAGGTACGATTGTTTTTGTATGGTTTGTACCACTGAAAAAGCCGTACCAGATGCCCAGGTTGTGAGAAAAGAGCCCAGAAAGTGTTGAAGAGACTGCAGCTGGGTGAAGTTGCAGTGTCAAATTTGTAGGGCATTTTAGTGATAAAATGGTGACCACCAACAACAACAAAATCTCTGCATAAAATATCTGTGTAATATACGTTGTTTCCAGGTACATACCTCTGCTGCCAGAACTCCCAGACAGTGCTTTCACCGCCTCCTCCGCTAAAACGGGTCACCTCCCAGTGAACGCGCGTCTAATTTCAGGCATGTGCATGCTCGTAGTAAAATACGCTTATCATACTGCTGCCTTAAAGAGGGAAATAGCAAAGCCCAGGAACGTGAACCTAACTCGACTTTCCTACAGGAAGTGGTTGGCGGCCTATCAGCAGTGAAATAGCCGGCGAGTGGCTTCAAGTTGATCTTGGTGCGCCTAAAGTCGTCTATGGTATTACCATAAAGGGTGACGCAACTCAGTCAGCCAAAGTCAAGACCTTTGAAATGCTGTACAGCTCTAATGGTGTTTCTTATTCGCCTGTCGGATCCGGTTCAACTCCAGAAGTGAGCAGCTTTTTATAAGCAACCAGGTTTCCCAAATGACAGAAATGTTGCTAAATGAACATTTTCCAGGTTTTCTTAGGACCGGTAAACACTGATATATCAGCAACAAGGATGTTCTCTAACCCTGTGGAAGCCCGCTACATCCGTATCCTCCCATTGACATGGCTGCTGTATCCAGCTCTCAGGATGGAATTACTCGGATGTGACTACAGTTTACCCTCCACAACCACGACCACCGAAGAGCCTACTATCCCTCCCACGATCCCTGCCAAGGAAGGTACGCTCCATGACCTCCATTTGTAGAGGGTGCATGAGTTCACTTTTATAAGTAGGTATTTGGTTTGCAGTGTGCACGGACAAAATGTCGCACGACATGAATGATGAACAAATCAAGGCTTCCTCTTCTTCAATGCCGTTAATTCAAAAGGTCATATCAGTTAACGAAAATGGAGGCTGGATGCCGTTGACTATGGACAAGAATCAATGGTTACAGGTGAGTTGGCGAGCGTCTCTTTCAAGTATTGACCTTCAGGTGAACCGTAATCTCATGAAATGATTTTTTTTTTTTTAACTCAGTTTGACTTCTTGGGGTCGAGAACGCTGACCGGAGTTATGATCGCTGGAGGCTCTGGCAATGAATATGGTCAACCCTCCTGGGTGAAATCATTTACTGTGACGTTCAGCCACAATGGGAAGGAGTGGAACCCTGTCGTTGATAAACGGGGAAAAATTCAGGTGAGTTTTGTAATAGGTGTTAGCTATTGTCCAGTGCTCCATATTGTACGCTGTTCTATTACGTGTCAACATCCTTGTATCAGAAATTCAAAGGAAACAAGGACAGTTCTACCGTGGATACCATCATGTTCTGGGAACCAATCAACGCTGCTTTCATCAGGATCACGCCGCTTTTGTGGCACAACAAGATCGTCATGCGGGCACAAATTCTGGGCTGCTACGAACCTTATCGTAAGTGTCAGGTCTTATTTGGAGAACCCGAAATATGGAGAGGGCATTTGAATAATTTTTGGCATTTTCAGCTACGCTCCCTCCTCCAGTGATGACCGCACCCCCGCCAACCATCGTCGAGGACTGCAATTTCTGTCCCGGTACCACACTGGCTGACTGGAAGTGTCCATGTAAAGCGGGAGAGTGGTGGGCTGGTGACCACTGTACGTCTCGGAACAGATGCCCCTGCTTTGTTGGATTCATGTCGTAAGTTGTTTTCATCAGTTTGACCTACCTACATGATTTGTTATTGGGAGAACATTTCGATTATTTTCCTACTAGTAGGCCCGCAGACAGGCTTGCTTCGCTATGCCATTCAAGGTGGGCTGGGAGGGAACGTTTCTCTCACTCACTTACGCGCAGATGCGCCAGATACGATCCTATATGTCCCTAGCCGGCCGAAGGTCGCTTCGGTCCCAAAGGCTTCACTTGGACTTTATGTGGGGGGAGGTGTGAGTAGGGTTAAACCCCAAAATAGGCTTAAATACGTATTCTTCTCTTCCTCCTCCCATGACTGTTATTACCAAAAGAAGGGAGGCTTGTCAAGTATGGGACGTAAAATTTAAAAACAATTTTAATTCAAATATTTTAAAAAAGTTGTTTTTTCTTATAAAATTTGTGGACGGATTTGGGACCTCAAACAACGGATTATGCGTCCAAACTACTCGGAAAAAGACATCTCATTCGACTTAGTGGCATCCTTCAAAAGTCCCATGAAAGCCCCATAGATCCTCTCGGTGAAATTCGATGGTTCTGGGGCCTCCAATAATGGATTCTACGTCGAAAAATACTTGGAAAGTTTGTGAAATCTACGTGTCATGAAAAGGATAATGTCAAATTTTGTGGCCGTTCCAAATTTTTGACCCCCGTTGCGAATACATAGGTGTATTATTCCTGAAATAATAAACCAAAAGGGGGCGCCATGCGCATTTGGGCCGGATCTCACCCTGCCTGGCAGAAGTGCTAGGGAGTTGGTTGGAAAAAACCGTACTTTTAACGCTTACCATATATGGTATATATAAGCATGAAAAACCTGCGACACGCATACCCAGCTGAGGAGACCGTCTGAACTAGTGGGGCAGGTTCATTATCTTAAATTCACTTTTTACCAAAATTACATTGTTTGCAGTTACGGCATTGGGACTGTTTTCGACAATGAAGATTGTGAACAGTGTACATGTACATTGAATGGCATTGCTCAATGTGAACCAAAGAAGTGCCCTCCGTGTGACCAGGTATTTTAACAGAAATTTTTTATATGAAGATTCGTTGTAAGCTAATTGAAACCACTAAGCAGTTTAATTTGTTTCAGGGGCTGAAACGAGTTACAACAGGTTTGTGTCAATGCGTTTGTGAGGCCTGCCCGAGTGGTGAAAGGTTGTGCCCGACGTCCAACATTTGCATTAAAGAGTCTTCGTGGTGTGATGGTGTTATGGACTGTCGGGACGACGAGCTCGACTGTCCCACGGAGTCGCCGACGACCACGTCGACCCCAATACCTACTATGATAGGTGAGGGTTTTGAAGGTCGCGTTAGCCGACAACAAATTAGTGTGAAGGTTATTTGAATCGTGATGGTTTGTTCCAGTTGTGGAAGTCGGATGCCCTCCAGTGAAGTGTCCGCCAGGCTACACTGTCAATATCACGACGCCCCAAACCACGGAAGAACCTCCGGCTTGGAGTCCGTTCGGTAAGAAATCCAAGTGGAGCAACTTCAAATCCAGAGGAGGTTACAGCGGACACAATACCAAAGTGCAGTTCAAGGGGCTAGGGGGTCAGAAGAGTTACAGGAAAGGGTGGTCCAAAACGAGCGCTCCAGTAACTACCACGCAGAAACCCAGGCAGATCTGTCCACAATACGAGTGCTTGCCGATTCCAATGATCAACGAAACATGTCAGAAGCCTGTTTGCCAAACAGGGTGAGTTGTTTGGCCACAGCCCCATGTTACGTGAAATGCTCACATTTAACCGTAAACTCTTATCATTTCTAGTTATACCTTATCCATCGTCGAAACACCTGATGGCCAATGCCCCCAATATTCCTGCAAAATTGTTAAAATTGTCCTCCCTAACGGAGAGTGCAACGTAACTGGGAGAACATTTACAACCTTCGACGGAACTGAGTTCAAGTACGACATTTGCGATCACACGCTGGCACAAAAAGACGACAAATCGTGGAGTGTCAAAAGTAAGTTAAATGGACAGTCTAGTGCTAAAGTTAAGTAATGTGTGGAAAGGACAGGATGTTGGAGGTGTAAGATTTGTTTATTTTTATTTATTTGTGTGGCCACAGCTTAAGAGCCACAGGTAGGTCTACTTGGCTATTGCCTTGCTCCACCTCTTGCTGCTCATGAAGTGTGCAGGGGAGGGGGAGACTGTACATTGTACAGTGTACAACAAGCACATGCGTCGCTGGTACTCTTGAGTTGCTGCATTGGCCAATCGTCGTAGGCCACTGCAATTAAAAGTTCTTGATTCTCTTGTCAAGATGTCCCGTTACCGCTGAGTAACTGTAATCAGGAACCACCCACTGCATGCTGGTGACAGGGTGGCCCCGTGGACTAATGCGTCAGTGAAACCCCTGTTTACAAATCAGTCGGGGCACTGATCCTCCTGGTTCGAATCCAGGGACGGACACCAATGTTTGACCAAAAGTCAATCATGTGTTGTAATACCTGTCTTGTCGGTTGATAATTCACCTCTGAACCTTTGCAAGTTTATGTGAATCCTAGCAGAGGCTCCCGTGACGAAGGCAGCCGAGGCATGTGTATTCTACACACAATATCTGAGGAACAATGTTTACACTGTAAACAACCTCTCTTGGGACCTCGGACGGGGATAAAATTTGTCAGGTGGACCCGTAAAAACATGCTTTCGTTTGCTGAGAACGTTAAACTAGCCACACAGTCTGTGGGCCTTGGGGCTAAGGACGGGAGGAGGGAAGAATCAATTCCCCCAAATCCTCTTCCAGACTGGTCGAAGGGGAGGTGGGATTGTGTCCACCCTTGTGATAAGACGTGTTTTAGGTAATTAGGAATTGGAGCTCGACCACCCAGGAGGCAATTAGAGTCAAAAATCGGACACTCGAGTGTACAATTATTGTGCAGTTAAGTGTTGCCCGCAGTGTTCCGATCTCCCGAAAAATTTACATTGTACCACCCACTGCATCTCCAACTGCCAAGCCTCCAATGCGTAGAACTAGATGATCCCAATACTCACCCATTCAAGGCGTCCCGATAGCGTGGCCAGTGAGCACTCACGCTCTGTACTGGACCCCTCTTCGTTCCCTCCAGCCACATGAATTTTTTCCTGTGCTGGCTTGAGTCCCTTCACTTGTGCTCAGACGAATCCTCCGAGAACATGGAGGCTGCTTGGAGAGTAAGACTATCTTCTATCTTCAAAATCAATCTTACTTTCGCCTCCACCTCCTGTGCCAGTGAGACAACACATCCAAATCAGTAGGGAATCGTTTTACTAACGTTGAGTTAATCATTTTTGTTACTTCCAGAGCTTAAGAAATGCAAAGGAGCGTCTAGTGGACCTTGCTTACTCATCGAACACAACAGCGATAAATTTTTGTTCACAAACGATTTAGACTCCTGGTTTAATGACTATCACTACACCATTCCTCAGGTTAGTTTTATTCTAGGGTAGATGCCTCTGATATTTCAGGATAAGAGGTCCACAGAAGAGAGAGTTAATTTCAAATTTCTTTCAAACAGTTACAGAAAATAGGCGCTCAACGTATGGAGTTTTCGGTGCGTCAAGTCAGTGGGAGCTACATCATCTTCACTAGCAGTTTGGACCTCTCCGTCATTTGGGACAACAGCGGCAACGTTAAAATCATTGTAAATGCCAACTGTGAAATGAGGAATTTTCGTTCGTGGTTCGATAGGCTGACTCATTTCACGTGTTTGTAATCAGGTGCCAGGAGAATCACGAGGCCATGTGGACGGGCTCTGTGGCTACTTCGACGGGGACGTCGAAAACGACAAGCGGAAGCCGAATGGGGAACTTGCCGTGTCCAGTGGCGATTTTGGGGATAGTTGGGGCAGCATCGAGGAGTGCATGACGATGACGTGTCCCCTCCACGTACAAAAAACCGCTTACCAAGCATGTCAAACGTTCAAGTAAGTGTCAACTGCGTTTATCGGGTAGTTATGGTTACAATGTGTATAGGTACTCGATAAAATGACGTCGCAACTTCTTCTCTTCGATTTTCTTCCTTTAAATTATCTCTCCTAACTTTTCTAGACAAAATCCGCTGAACCAATGCTCTCAACATCTCAACCTCGACAAGCTAGTGTCCCAGTGTGTCGAAGCAGTTTGTTCCTGCGTCGAGGGGGGCAACACTACGGACGAATGCCGCTGTCAAGCCATTCTCGAGGGAGCTACGGAGTGCCAGACTCTGCAACCGTTAACGGATTTGTCCATGTGGAGGGTGAACAACGATTGCCGTGAGTATCCGCCATTTAGGTTTTCTCCCTGCGATGGAGGTTGCCATGACAATATGTTGGATTTGGTTTATTATCGTATACTGTGTTGGGGACAAAACTTGTTGAATTCTTTAAATTCAAATCTCAACCGTTAACAATTTTATTCCAGGGAGATTATTCTCCTCATACCAAAGGATTTTGAGGTGTGCTGAATCTGTACGCGATGTCGGGAGTGCAATATTTTGACCTTTTTTGGAGCTCATTTCTCAGCACGCTCTGGTGGGTTCCAGGCGAAACGTTTGTGTTTCGTCAAGGGAGCTACTGCCTTTTAAACATCTGTTCAAAACCTCCAATTTTAGGTCATTTTTCTGCGCGTATCAATGAGGAATTTTGAACTGAAAATTTGGATTTTGTGGGGGAGTTGAAGGGTTCAGAATCAGAATCTAATGTCAGAATTGCAGGAGGCTTATGATTCCGTCCCGTACCCCCATTAAATCGGAGACGCTAATCCCTCTCTTGCTCGAGGCGGCTATGGAGTAAGTTAGGACTCCCTCCGGAATGCAGTAACTGCAACAACTGTTGTTATCTGCCTGAGAGTCCGTCACGTTGAAGTGAACATGAAAATAAGCAATCCAGTGACGGTGACTCGGTATCGGCGCTTGCCTAGCCAGTTTGTGCGTGTGGTTTGTCACTGTCAATGTCAGAAGCGATGTCGTCGGTGCCAAGCTGAATAAGGGTTTCCAAGGCAAGCCAAGATGGTCCCAAGCTTTCCAGACCTGTCCAGATCTTGCGTAGTTGGTGCCAAGTTGGCTAAGGGTTTCCAAGGATTGGAAAGCTGGACCCACGCTGGCTAAGGGTTTTAAAGGCTTGCCACGATGGTCCCAACCTTTCCTGAGCTGTCCAAGGCTTGCAGAGCTGATCCCAAGCTGGCTACGTAGCGAGCTTTTGTGCGTTCTCAATTGTCTACTAGATTACTATTGTGGTATTAGAGAGTTCCTAAAGAAACATCCGAGATACGTCGACCGTTAATTTTTATCGCCGTAAGGGATTTGTCTAGGGAGAATCAAAGAAAAGCTAACTTCACATAAGACCGTAACAGAGATACGGTCTTATCAAAAGTCACGCTAAATTTAAAGTGCCGCTATTTACCTTCTATTGCTCGAAATTAACGGCGATATCCTTAAGACCGTAAGCTTATTGCCGTAACTTTACGGCAATAACGTTCGACGTTAGGCATAAGGACGTAAGTTATCACCGTTATTTCTGCACATGCGCGAAATCTCGAGTTACGTCGACCGTAACTCATCACCGTTAGGCAAAAAGTGGCTTTAGGAACTCTCTATTGCTAGATTATTATTGTTTGTGACGCTCTTACGCTCTTAAGTAGGTACAACTTGAACTCATAATTAGGTAACCTACCCTTTTAGACTTTTGCTACTGTGCAATAAATAACCAACATTGAGTTTGTGATTGAATCCACCCCAAAGTAACTGAGTGGGAATCCTATAAGCCAAACGGCCGCGGTCGTCTAATGAGCACACGAGACGGAGTCCTGCCCCCCCCCCCCCCCCCCAGAATTGCGACATTCTTGAAACTCCCTTAAATGATACGTAAATTGCAGCCTCCAAGTGTCCGCCTGGCTTGGTTTACAAGACGTGCTTCAACAAGGTTTGTGAGCCTTGTTGCGCCGAGCTCATGGAGGAGGACGCTTGCCCCGAGACAGAATTGTGCTTCCCTGGATGCTACTGCCCTGACGGTCTCGTCCGAAGCTTCGACAAGTGCGTTAGTCCAGCAGATTGCCGTGACTGTAAGTTGATTGCTGAAAGTTGAAAATCCGCCCAGTATGGAACTGACAATTTTCTCGGTTTTTGTTTGTAAAGACAATTAGTAGCTCTGATCTCGAAATGTTCCTTTAGGCCAATGCGACGGTATAGGGAGCTCAAGGTATGTTACGTTTGATCGAGCTGACTACACCTTCGACTCAAAATGTACCCACGTTCTTATGCAAACTATCGACGGTACCGGCGTTCCTCTATTTCAAGTGAGTCCTCCAAAATTTTACGATTAATTGCAATCTTGAATGAGCTATTTGTGTGAACATTGAATGTACGACATTTTGAAGGTGTGGACGACCCACCGAGCGTGCCACGTGAACCCACAAGAAACGTGTTTGCACGCGATAACTCTCCTGTACAGGAAATTCGTTGTTCAGATCATCAACAACGTTTTCGAGAAAGTATGCTCGCTTTTTAAGATTTTTGGCTGATTTGTAACTTCTGCAGCCCACTTCCATGATTATCACCCATTTTACTGTTCTTGCAGCCTTCAGTTCACGTTGACGGCAAAAAGTATAAGGCTTCGGACAATTTCGAATGGTTGACTGTGGCGGATTCTGAAGGGAGAAGTACGATTATCAGCTTACCGGCGGTCTACTTTGACTTGGAAGTTCTTAACGACGGGACTGGGTTCAGCCTCAAACTTCCCTCACATTTGTATCGAGGGAAAACGGAAGGGCTTTGCGGTAAGGTTCATACGATTCTAAATCCAGGAAACTACACGAATGCTAATAGGCTACACTTTTTCATCGTTTCAATTCCCTAGGAAGCTGCAACGTCAACACGACCGACGACTTCAAAACCTCACAGGGTATTTACACCGAGAACTTGAAGGAGTTTGGTGATTCTTGGATCGTGAAAGGACACGCTGACAGTACGTTCTCCAACAATTGTTTACAACTTTTGACTTCGGTTGGAAAATTTAATTTTATTTTTTAATTTTTTTTTTTTTAATGAAACGTTTAGTTGTGGGCGACGAAGAACACTGCTTTGTGAAGGAAAACATTTGCCAACCGCCGACGGAAGGGCAGCCTGATCCTTGCCAGGTTCTACTGGGAGAAACCTTCTCCAAGGTACACAGGCCGTCGAACCTATGAAATACTTTTGACATAAGTAAACTTTATTTTAACATTTGATTTATTCATAGTGTCATCTAATTGTGGATCCGACTCCATACGTTGAGAGCTGTCATCAGAGATTGTGCACCAATGGGTCTTTGTGTACCTCACTGGAAGCCTACGCCCGTCAATGTCAAAAGGAAGGGATATGCCTCAAATGGAGAGGAAACGTTTGCCCTTACGACTGTCCATCTGGTACGACGCTGCTGCGAGTTTTACCTAAGTTGCCTTTTTTCGTGGCGTATGCAACTTTTAAGAGAAATGAAACTAAAATTGGGGGCTTTGTAGGTTTGGAGTATTCGCCCTGTGGCATCGGATGTACAGAGACGTGCGACAACTACAAGCTTTTAAGGGATTCGCCTGACAAGTGCTCTCTTTCACCCGGCGACACTTGTAATTGCCCCAAAGGAAAGGTGCTTAACACGTAAACAGATACAGTTAACGAACTAGTATTTTATTTGACATTTTAGATAGATAAAACAAGCTAAACACTGGCAGGTTCTTCGAGATGGAGTCTGCGTGGAAGAGAGTTTGTGCAAGCCGTGCGATGCCGAGGGTCACTACGCCGGCGAGATTTGGAAGCCTGACGTCTGCACGGAGTGTTCCTGTGAAAAAGAGTCCGTACAGTGCAAGAGGATCACTTGCCCGGAAATGGTGACCGTTTGCAACAGGGGATTTAAATCCTTAAGTGTCAAGTCAAACGAGTCCGAGTGCTGCCCAAAACACATTTGCGGTGCGTGTAGGAAATGTGTTAGACAAAAAATAAAAAATCGCATTTCCTTTGAGTGCAATTGCATTTTCCTATTTGCAGTTCCCGAACCTACGCCCGGATCTGTATGCCCTGAACCAGTTCAACCTCATTGTGGGTTTGGGCAGATATTGAAACTCGAGACGAACTCTGCTGGCTGTCAAGAAATCATTTGCCGTAAGTCATCCACCGTTCAATTCTGACTTTCCATTTCGCCTACCCTTAACTGACTCTTCAAACCTTCTTGACAGAATGCATGCCCAGAGAGGACTGCCCCGACGTGTCGAAGGAAATGAACCAACCTAGGCCGCTGGGAATGGTCGCCATATTGGACGAGTCCGACTGTTGTCCGAAGCCTTCAAGCGTGTGCAAACCCAACACGTGTCCCCCTCCGCCGAAATGCCCTCAACACCATATCCTCAGCAAGAAAGACACCGAAAACTGCTGCCCTTCTTATAAATGCGGTAATTTCACGCGGATTTTCTTCATTTCACTGAAGAATTCATCTCACTAGGTATCTTAATGTATATTGCATCTTTGCAGTCGTTCCTGTGGGTACATGCTTGTATACGATGTCGTACATCGTCAATGCAAATGGAGGAGAAAGAGAGAGGTCTCTGCTAGAGAAAGAAGTCCATTTGAAATACGTAAGTACTCATCTACCTCCTGGCGTTTTTTCGGGTTGGAGTTTACTGTATGCTGGGAAGCGTCTACCAATCCAAGGTGAATGGATTTAATCTACCGAATTTTAGTACTTTTTTCATAGAACCAATTTTGTCTCAATTTGGTTTCCGAAAAACGTATAAGTTGTCGACGCTGAGGTTCAGGAATCTGGCATTGTTTTGGCGTACGGCGGAGGACGATTGGGAACCAATCCAATAGATAATTTTCTTGGCAGTCACCTATACCACTAATTCACAACGTCTGTGTGTCACAAGCCTTCTCCTCCGAAACTGTGAGTGATATAATACGCAGATTTTTTCTACCGTCTCAGGATCCCTCGCATTTCTTACTGGGGGGTTGAGATCCATTCAAAATGCACGCAAACCGGCGCATATGCGCCCAACTTTCTTATTTTAAATGGGAAACCATAAATTTTATGTTGGGTTCGAATTCTTCAGCAAATTTTACGTCTGATAAGCCCATTGAATTTTTGATTGGTGCAAATCCACACAACTCTTCTTATCTTCGTTGTTTACAGTCTGATTGAGTCGGCGTTTCCACTGTATCTTATCTAGCGAGCCGAATTGTAATACTAAATTTCGAAGAAACGAATTCCGACGATTGGGACGAAGGCGAGCGGAGTGAAAACGAATTTAAGGGATCGGCCTTTGGTGCGCGGGATCGCGCGTTCGTCTGCTATTGAATCATAGACACATAGGAGCTGGCCCTGCTTGGGGAGAAGCGAGCTAAGCCCCCCCCCCCCCCCCTCCCGTCTGATAAAGAGGTCGGCCGTGCAAAGCGAGGCCCCGCTGTCAGAGTGCTACAGTCTGCTCACCGAGAGTGGAAAGCAGGCGTCAGGTATATATAGTATAATACTAAGCGATCAATGTCACCAGATTGCCTACCTAATGGTCCTGGCCATGCCCTTCTCTCGTCACTCTCATTCCCCATTATCAACCATCAAAGTAATGTAAGGTGGATGCGGCGAGATAGTGGGAATCCATCTTAAAAAAGACGATTTAAGACGAAATAGACTATTTCGTCTTAAATCGTCTTTTTTAACCATCAAAGTGTTTTCTTGTCAAGTTTGATAGATAATTTCTTTTTTTTTTTAGTATCTAGTGGCATAATATGCCATTATATATTATATAAACCATCTAATATGGTTTACATACACATCTTTTTACTCTTCATACCGACCAACAACGACCAACAGTACGGTTCAACACGGTAACATACGGTTCAAGTACGATTTCCTACCATTTCGGTCCTCATACTGTTTTCTGTGGGACCAATACTTTACGAGATATAGAAGGTTTAGTTTCCAAAATTGTGGATATTATTCGCACGTACCTATAACCAAGCGACAGCAGTGGGACGCATGCTTCACGATGAAGAGATATGCAATGGCCCTTCATAAGTTTTCGCTCATAAGTTGTGGGCCATCTCTGTACCTGATCCGTACTAGCGGCCTCTACCAGGCTGCGCCGAATATTCCACCTCGCTTATCTCTAGGACCCAAGTAAATGAACTTTTTACAGTACCTAACTATAGTCCGTTCACCGAGACAGGAGAGCTACGTTGTAAAAAAAAAAAAATAAATAACCAGAAAGCTACGACGCATATCACCTGTGCTGTGAGGGTTGCATACCTACGGATGGAAGGGAGGTGGTCCTGTTGGTCGTTGTTGGTCGGTATGAAGAGTAAAAAGATGTGTATGTAAACCATATTAGATGGTTTATATAATATATAATGGCATATTATGCCACTAGATACTAAAAAAAAAAAGAAATTATCTATCAAACTTGACAAGAAAACACTTTGATGGTTAAAAAAGACGATTTAAGACGAAATAGTCTATTTCGTCTTAAATCGTCTTTTTTAAGATGGATTCCCACTATCTCGCCGCATCCACCTTACATTACTTTGATGGTTGATAATGGGGAATGAGAGTGACGAGAGAAGGGCATGGCCAGGACCATTAGGTAGGCAATCTGGTGACATTGATCGCTTAGTATTATACTATATATACCTGACGCCTGCTTTCCACTCTCGGTGAGCAGACTGTAGCACTCTGACAGCGGGGCCTCGCTTTGCACGGCCGACCTCTTTATCAGACGGGAGGGGGGGGGGGGGGGGCTTAGCTCGCTTCTCCCCAAGCAGGGCCAGCTCCTATGTGTCTATGATTCAATAGCAGACGAACGCGCGATCCCGCGCACCAAAGGCCGATCCCTTAAATTCGTTTTCACTCCGCTCGCCTTCGTCCCAATCGTCGGAATTCGTTTCTTCGAAATTTAGTATTACAATTCGGCTCGCTAGATAAGATACAGTGGAAACGCCGACTCAATCAGACTGTAAACAACGAAGATAAGAAGAGTTGTGTGGATTTGCACCAATCAAAAATTCAATGGGCTTATCAGACGTAAAATTTGCTGAAGAATTCGAACCCAACATAAAATTTATGGTTTCCCATTTAAAATAAGAAAGTTGGGCGCATATGCGCCGGTTTGCGTGCATTTTGAATGGATCTCAACCCCCCAGTAAGAAATGCGAGGGATCCTGAGACGGTAGAAAAAATCTGCGTATTATATCACTCACAGTTTCGGAGGAGAAGGCTTGTGACACACAGACGTTGTGAATTAGTGGTATAGGTGACTGCCAAGAAAATTATCTATTGGATTGGTTCCCAATCGTCCTCCGCCGTATCGATACCAATAAACAACATTATTTTTGAATTTTGTTTCAATGATCCCTTCTAAATGGTTCATATAAACATCTGCTAATAGCGGAGACAATGGCGATCCCATAGCTACCCCTGGTTGAGTATAACAATCCCCATTAAATTTAAAATAATTTTGATCTATACATAAATTCATCATTTGGGATAGCTCATCTTTCCTTACAAAATCAAGTTGAGAATTTAAAATTAATCGGTTAATTACATCTTTACATTGTTGAACTGGAATGTTAGTAAATAAACTAGTAACATCGAAAGACACTAATTTTGAATTACGGGGTACCTGAATATCTTTAATCTTATTTATAAGGTCCAAAGAATTTTTAACGGTGAATTTTGGATTAAAAACAACAGAATTCTTAAAAATGGTATTAAGTTTTTTAGCTAATTTATAGGCAGGTGCATTTATATAAGATACAACTGGTCGCATAGGCATTCCTTCTTTATGGATTTTAGGGAGACAAGTTAGGAGAGGAGGTCTAGGGTTCATTTCAAATATGCCACGTTTCCAAGCCCCTTGAAAAATACTACTGGAATTACTCACCATTCTTCTCACATCAGCCTGAAATTTACTTGTTGGGTCACTGCTCAACTTTTTACAATCATTTTTACTTATAAACTCCATTGTTTTTTCCACATATACATTCTTATTGATTAATACAGTAGTATTTCCTTTGTCAGCTTTCAACACAGTCACATTTTCATTCTTCAACTTTTTCTTTAAACTCCTCAGACACCGTTCCTCATCAGTTGGCACACTTGTAGGTTGTTCCCTCCTAAGAAATTCTGCACAGAGGGATTTGGTGGCTTTACCCTCTTCATTGTTGACTATCACTGCTTCAGTGCTCATAGCGAGATCCAAGATGTCTTTTTGGTCAATTTTGGTTATTGGATTATGCTTCAATCCTTTTGAGAGAAGTTGTTCTTCTTTGGATGAAAGAGTGATACCCGCCAAATTATCCACTTTCTTATAAAATGGCGTTGCTTCTGCTGCCGTAAGCATTGGTGGTAGTTGGCGTTGCTTTAACCACCAGAGCTTCCTCTCCATCGTCCTCTTCTTCTCCTGACCGAACGACCACACCTTCTCGACTATTTCTGCGATAATAGCTTCTGTAGCATGCTGATATCTTGCAGTAATTTCTTGGTAAACGAAGTATGCCTTCTCACTTAGTCTATCCCTTTCAAAGTAAAATCTTCTTACCTCGCCGTTGATCATTTTCTTCTGCGCCTCCTTGACGTACTTCGCCCCATTACGGCATGGCCCGTTGTAATGGACCGTAGTGTATGAAGGGAAGATATTTAATTTCCGGCACTGGGTGTTGAACCAAATGTTCCATTCCACTTTGCATAATTCCTTCTTCAAACTGTAGTAGGTTGCCGCGACGTCCGCTCGACTAGCGCCCCGAACATAATGTAAGGTGGATGCGGCGAGATAGTGGGAATCCATCTTAAAAAAGACGATTTAAGACGAAATAGTCTATTTCCACGATAAAAATATATAAACTTGTAGACGCGTTTCGGTTGATTAGACCATCATCAGTACAATACAGAGTGAGGAAGATGTGAGAAGTTACTTATATACAAAAGTGAAATGTGCCTTCTAATGGGCGTGGCATTAGAAAGGTGGCATAAAAGGAGAAAGGTGAAAGGTAATGTGAAAGGCAAATAAGTGAAAGGAAGACTCACAAGAAAATGTCAATTAACGGGGAACGCCTAATTACATCCAGGTCATTAACAGATATTCCTAAATTGTGAATTTTCTGAATTTCCAAAGATTCTAAAGCATCTAATTTTGGACCTTTTTGGCAAACATGAGCTATCCCAATGGCTGGATTATTACTGCCTATCTCATAACTAATTCTATGGTTTTCTTCTGACAAATGTTTTTCAAAAGCTTCCCTACCCCTTCCCAACCTAAGATCATCACTATGTTCTTTCATTCTAATTTTAAATTTTCGGCCGGTTTGTCCTACGTATTGAATCCCACAATCACATTTTAATATATACACACCCCCTTTATCCTCTAAGGGAATCTTATCTTTCACACTCCCTAATAATTTCTTCGTAGAATTTTGTGAATAGAAACCTACTCTGAAACCCCTATTTTCTAATATACGACCCACTTTCTGAGTTATATTCCCATAAAACGGTAAACTAACCCACTTCCTATTATCTGGTTCTTTATCCTCCCTTTCCAAATTTGTGACTGCTAACTGAAATTTCTTCCTACTAATCTTTCCCCAAATTCTATCTATTGTAACCCTAGGATAACCATTACTCTCCGCTATAGAGTAAATTATTTCTTTTTCTTTCCGAAAAGCTAATTGATTCATTGGGACCGATAAAGCCCTATTAATCATACTATAAAAGGCCGCAAATTTATGAGATGCTGGATGGTTGGAACTATTATGAATAACCACGTCCGTATAGGTTGGTTTCCTAAACACTGTAAATTCATGCTTACCCCCCTCTAATTTTATAGTTAAATCCAGAAAATTCAGCTCATTCCCCCCCACTTCCTTAGTAAACTGAATATGCTGATCTACAGAATTGAGTTGATTAAAGAAATTAGCTAGTTGCCTATCAGTCCCATTGAAGAGGACAATAACATCATCAACGTATCGATACCAATAAACAACATTATTTTTGAATTTTGTTTCAATGATCCCTTCTAAATGGTTCATATAAACATCTGCTAATAGCGGAGACAATGGCGATCCCATAGCTACCCCTGGTTGAGTATAACAATCCCCATTAAATTTAAAATAATTTTGATCTATACATAAATTCATCATTTGGGATAGCTCATCTTTCCTTACAAAATCAAGTTGAGAATTTAAAATTAATCGGTTAATTACATCTTTACATTGTTGAACTGGAATGTTAGTAAATAAACTAGTAACATCGAAAGACACTAATTTTGAATTACGGGGTACCTGAATATCTTTAATCTTATTTATAAGGTCCAAAGAATTTTTAACGGTGAATTTTGGATTAAAAACAACAGAATTCTTAAAAATGGTATTAAGTTTTTTAGCTAATTTATAGGCAGGTGCATTTATATAAGATACAACTGGTCGCATAGGCATTCCTTCTTTATGGATTTTAGGGAGACAAGTTAGGAGAGGAGGTCTAGGGTTCATTTCAAATATGCCACGTTTCCAAGCCCCTTGAAAAATACTACTGGAATTACTCACCATTCTTCTCACATCAGCCTGAAATTTACTTGTTGGGTCGATTTTCTTCCAGGGGATCTTATGCTCAGTTTTCAACTCGCTCATTTTTCCATAATTGGTACCTAATTTTGAGTTGTGCCAAGTTTTTCTCTTCCTACAAGCGCCCAGTTTTTCACTGTATTTCCTGTTTTGCGCCCAATCATCCACCGCCCTCGGTGTACATGGCTTCATTCTGCCAAAAACGCCCAACGGTTTATTAATCCATTTTAACAAGAATTTTCCTCCCGTAGCTGGGAGAAACGTGGAGTGACGGCCCTTGCAGAGAATGCCAGTGCGAGGAAGAGGGAATATCCAAATGTACGTTGACGACCTGTCAGCCACCGCCGGAAAGCGACAACTTCGTCTACGCGCCGGCTTACGTCAACCAAAAATGCTGCCCGATTTACAAGAGGACCGCGTGCAAAGTCGGAGCAACCATTTACGAAGTATGCCGCATTTGAGCGCGTTATTTGAATTTCACCAGTTTCTTTACTTAATCATCTCATCATTGTCTACAGGTTGGTCAAGTGTGGTCTACGACGAACCCGTGCGTCAATGCCAGCTGTGTGCTTGGTGACGACGGCGAAATAAATAAATTGGAATTGTCCGAAACTTGCAAGAAAGACTGTCACGAGGTGATCACCGACTCGTTATTCTTACTTGATGATGAAGCCAACTAGTCCATCAAATTTTTAAAATGTGTTTGTCTCATTCCTCAGGGTTGGGAGTATCAAGAACCAGAAGGCAAATGCTGCGGAGAATGTAAAGCAGTCGGTTGTGTCGTCGCCGGACAACTCTACAAAGCCGGCACAGTATGGCTTTCCGCTGACAACTGTACAGCTTTCGAATGCATCATCCAAGACAATCAGGTGGGTTAAGATCAACACTTGTCTTTCATTTGTTAAGATCAACACTAGACAATTGACGATACACGCTTGATTTGGCATGTTTCCAGCCGCAAGTTATTTCATCGCAGGAGAAATGTCCAGACTTGTCAGATTGTCCGGCAGAGAGAATCTACGAAGACAGGTGCTGCAAGAAGTGTAATTACACCATTGAAAATCACAGTAAGTCGATGTTTAAAATGTATTGAAATCCCGCTGCACTTCAAAACTAAGCAGGGCGAGTGGCCATGAGAAGAGAGAGCGAGAAGGATGATTTTTTGTTTTGTTTTGTCATTTTCATTCTAACCCATATAAGTGTCGGAAACAGTTGAAAAGTGCCTACAAAGTTCATACCAAAAGAAGAATGGGGAAGATGGTCGAATAATAATAAGTCGTGGTACTACCAACATTAACCGTAATGTCTAGCACTGATTTCTTAGCCGATGGTTTCTTGTACCTTGGATGTTTCCTGTTGGTTGCACTCGACTGGAAAGTCGGCAGCTGTTGGGGGTGGGATGTAAAGGCCACGGTTGGTTCCGTACCACATGCTTTGAATAAATAGGTTATGTCAATCTAAAAGAAGAATTCAACGTTCACGATATCCATGAAACAAAAGGAGCATAACCTTCTAACCGAGGTCTGGTGCAGAACCCCCACTTCTCCGACCTTTTCTTCACCCTCATTTTCTTAATCAAACTTATGATGTGGCAACTATTTACCAGGTTTCCACGGTCGCAATATCCAGCTTGGGTTGTTCTATGATCGAGCTAGCATTTAAAGTGGAACTTTCCCGAGTGGTTTTTCCTTCAACAAGAAAGGACACGAGGCTATCACGTGCCTATGCTTCCCATATGCTCCCACGTGGGCCAGTAGGTAGCTCCTTCCTAGCAGGCTGGAAACCGTAAAAATCCCCTTTGAATGGTTTCGATTTTTTTTACCCAACAACAACAACAACAACAGCAAAAACCCTCGGCCCTTTGGCTCTACAGCTCCGAGTACTTGGAGCAGTTGAACCTATATTCAGGCTACAATTGTTTATTCCAATTAACAATTTAGTACTCACATCAGCAGAGGAGTCGTTTTCTCTCCCTAACCGCCTCATTGGATTGTATCGTTAAGGTGAGGTTAGACCTCTGCACCGTCGGCAAACAACCACACCATTGTATTTATATAAAACAGGCTGCAACGGCAACTGCTTCGCGGCATTCTCTTATGACGACGAATTTCTCTATTCCAGGCGCTTGTACGACTGAAAGCTTATCCCTGAATAAAACTATCGGTCTGGTCAAAGTCCAATTGGATGGCCGCGGAGACTGTATCAACAAGGAGGGCATAACAGGATTCACCGAGTGTTTCGGCACATGTGACTCCTACACGGCTTATAATCCACGTACGTATTACATTCTCTTCTTCCAACAATGAGTTTCCAGTATAACCCATCTGACGTTGATTTTCGTTTTAAAGATTCGGAAAAACACGATAGTAACTGTTTGTGCTGCACGCCGAAAGAGTTTGACCAGCTCCTCGTCCTGCTGACCTGCGAGGACGAGACAATTGCGGAAAGATACGTCAAAGTCCCGAGAAGCTGCTCCTGCACTCGATGTGGCCATGAATAGCGATAAAATGAGAAAAATGTTAAATTCACATTTAATGCCGTGTAAAATAAGAAAAATTGTTCGACTGATTTTCCTTTTTGCCGTGTTATTAGGCTCTGTAAGAGCAATAAATTTCATTTCATGCTGTAAGAAGCTTCCATTAAAATGGTCGATCTTTCGTTTCAAATGGAAATTAATTGGACTTCGACAGTGTATTGATTTTTCTAGTACAGTAAGTTTTAGTACGGTACATGTTTTCGCGTAAGTTTTTTTTAATTGTATGGAACAAAATCATTATAATGACCTCTTTATACATTGACATACCACTTATTCACCGTCCTCCGTTCATACCTCCAATGAAAGTTCTAGTTGGAATTTGTCGTGATATCTGTGATTTGGACGAGTATTATTAAAAGTAATTAATTGAATGAGTGGTTTATCTGGTACGATGTTTAGTGGTGTTGGGCGGTATCATATATGATATTTTTATATATAAAAATGTATCGTATTGTGATCTCACTATTCTCGTTAATAAACTCTTCTCGTGATTGTCTGCATTTTCTATCATTGGGTATTGGGTATCCACCAAAGCTGAGGTTCCAATCTTAAGCATTGGCGCCTTATGTGTTGTGTATTTAGGTAATCTGAAAAAATAAGCTTTGATTTTAATTTTATTTTTAAATTAATTTTTTCCAAATAACGATAAAGGTATGTAGTTAGTACCTTTTGGGATCAAACTCCTCAATTGTGGTGGAAAACGGCTACGTGGTCCGATGTAAGATGCCAGTAAGTATTTGGCGACAGGTACGTGGACTGGCGCCTGTGCCACTCGACCAGATTTCGAGTGCTCACAAAGAAGCTCGCCCTACGCTGGCGCTTTTGACGTGCCAATTAGAAGAGATTGGCGCTTTTTGTATGTACCCGTAGATTTCGATACATCGAAATGTGATAAATCGTCACTTCATCATAGATATTATTTGTATCGCGGTAGGTAGGTACCTTCCTTTCTCTTATTTTTAAGTTAGAGATACTCTCACCCCGGATGAAGGACCGGTATCAATACCCTCGATTTTCACCCAATCCTATAGAGAATGAAGCGTAGATTCCATTACAAACTATGTATGACTTTCTACCTTGACTTAAGCAACAGTCTTGAATTATCTTGTCAGCGGACTCAACGTGAGAGAGAGAGGTTTCCGTGATAGCCCGCAGTCATCTTCTCCTTCAGTAGGTAGGTAGTTTGATCTGTGGCTTCTCACCAAACGCTTGGTTGTGCGAATTAGTAAGGATTTTCCAACCACCCTGCTCCGAGTAAGTCCCGAGCAAGGCAGAGTGGGGATAGAGTAATTCGGAACGAGTTCCGAGCTACACTGACTCTTGGTTGGTTGGAATGGAAAATGAGAGCTCAGTGTAACTTATTCTTCTTCCACAGTGATGGTGATTATTAAGTTCCCATCTCTATTGGAAATCACCACCAAAGCTTTTTGGTTTATTATTCTTGGAATAAATAAAACACCTATGTAATCACGACGGAGGTCGAAAATTCTGATCGGCCTCAAAATTTGACAATAATGGTAAGTACGTATGACACGTAGATTTCAGAACTGAAATGTCCGTCCACCTTCCAAGCCGTTTTGGGTAGGTAATAGGTAGGTATTTTAGTAGGCAGCACATTTTAGACAACGGGTTAATTATTCTTTGATAAAAGTTTCCTTTTGCGAAAATTAATTTTGTGTCAATAAAAAAATATTTTTTTGGGGAAAAAATCGGTACATTGTTTGAACAGTTGTGGGACCTCAAAAAATGGATTAGGTGCGTCCAAAATTACTTGGAAAATATTTAAACTCCTGGGATCCTTCAGAAATCCAATTTGTTGCCCCATGAGAGCCCAATAGATCCCCACGGTGAATTCCAATCTTTCTGGGACCCCCGAAAACGGATTCAATGTCAAAAATACTTCGAAAACGACATCTAACTCGATCTCATAGCCGAAACCCTTCAAAAAAGCCCTCCCGTGGCTCCTTTTTAGCCCCACAAAGCCCCTCGGGTTTGGGCGATCGGGCTGAAAACCTTGCGGGTACAACTAGATGATAAACCGAGTACCTATCTACCTACATATTTTGTCAAATTTTCACATTAAAAAAAAAAATCCTACTGCTCAAAAGGGCCCGGACTATCAATAGTTGTGCCCGCATGGTTTTCAGGCCGATCCTGTGCGGCTACGGGAGAGGTTTTTGATGGTTTTCGGGTAGGTATGATATCGAGTCGGGTGACGTTTTCGAAGTATTTTCGGACGTAACTTCAGTACCAGAAGAATAAACCCTCGTTTAAAGTTTACAGCGTTTTCGACATACCTACCTACCTCTTGCTTTTCGGAGTAACTCGGTCGAGAGTTAATTCATTAGCTAATTCCTCGAAATCCGAGTCCGTGGACGATTCTGAGGATGACGATGAAGAGGAATAAAAAAAAAATCGCTTCCATCAGACTCAACCACAGCCGGGGGGGACCAACCATCAACCGCGGTACGAAATGAGAAATGAGTCAGGTTAGACATTTGCGGAGGTTGCACGTAGGTTTCTTGTTACGGGCACCTTACTCCAGCCTCGAGACGGAGTAGCTCGGTGTAGCTCCGAGTAAGCCCGAGGGACGCTTGGAATCAAGGAGCTTAGAAGAAGAGCTTCTTCTAAGCTCCTTGCTTGGAATACAGTGCAAGTTGCTCCGAACTTACACTGGCCCCGGTTGGAATGCACACCCGTCAACTTTCTCTCTACTGCGCATGCGCAACTGCTCGGAGCAGCTCGTAGCAGGGTGGTTGGAAAATCCTTAGTGTTGTTGGGGGGGGGGGGAGTATTTGGACAAAGCGCAAGATCTAAACATTTTTATAGAACAATGAGCTACCTACCATTCCTTGTACCGCCATTGGCGCAAATAGAAATGCTTTGAAAGAGAGACACATAATAATAATATTATTATTATATTATATATTATAATATAATTCCCCTCCCCCAAAGAAAAAGATGGTAGGTGTTTTGAGACTCGAACACAGTTGATACTAAAATTTAGTGTTTTGTTATGGCCACGGCATACTGCTAAGACAAGAAAGTTGAAATTGACTGATTTTGTGTGGAGGTTTCAAACAAACACTGTTATCTTTCATAGTTTTGAATCCAGTAACTGGATTCCAGTTAGAAGCTAAGGTTTTTATCCGTGCGTGTTTTGGAAAATCTGTCCAAGATATTTTGTGAAAAAACTGCATTCAAGTATCGGCGATATGAAGGACGCGGATAAAGAAGTTGAAGACAAAAATGTGGTCAAGAAGCGCGAACAGCTCTACCGGCTCATGATCAGGTGAGCAAAAACGCTTTTGTAGACACACACACACACACACACATTCATTTTTTGTAGACTGATGAGTTGAGTTCTCTCACTCTTCCAAATCCACAGAGTTCTGTCGTTATCACGGAGTAAGTAAGGTAGGTAGTAAAGGTCGTTATTGATGTTTATGTTGACTGTGGTCCTTATTGGGTTCCATCTAATCTGCATAGGTAGGTACTATGTGTTTAAAAATATGTAAGACTACTAGGTAAAAAGGTACTTACGTAGTAATTACCTACCGGTCTTTTCTTGACACTGCAATGAGCCTATGTATGAGAGACACTGCAATGAGCCTATGTATGAGAGACACTGCACACGGTGTGGTTTACTAGTAGCGCCGCACTGCTGTTCAGGTGTCCATTGTTGAGGACCGTTGTCTTGGTTGAGAACGGAAATGTTCCGTTCGATTTAGAGCCGTTGAAGTGATACCGACCTACTTAATACGTAGGTAATATAATGCTTTTCACTGTCATCCACCCACTACCGTACCTTTTCTGGCCATCCGGCGTTGAATAGATAAACAGTTTATCTCGATTAGTGAAGTTGTGATTAGTGCCGTGGACAACCTGAACTTAACCACTCTACTTTACTTTTTCACGTTTCAGTCAACTGTTTTATGACGGCCATCAGCAACTCGCCGTGCAGCTTGCAGCCATCGCCCAAGCTGACCCTCCATGTCCTCCGTCAGACCGGCTCCTCCATGTAGTGACAATTGGCCTCCAGCATGAGCCTGAACGTCACAAGAAAGAACCCACTCCTGGCTTGAATCCCATTCAGGAAATTCTCGTTGGGCCTGGCTTGGGTAAAGTATTTGACCGAGAGAATCTGCTTGTGCCTATACGTACAGTGGTCAATATTATTTGAAAGTTGTTCCCCTGGCATTATTATTTCCTACTTGTTATAGATCTGGAATACGAAACTGACGTGGACATAACTGCTCCAGAACCCTCTCTATATGAGACTGTCTACGTGACGTCACATAAAGGAGCTTGTCGGACTGGTGCTTTCAGTCTCGATGGTCAATTAATTGCGACGGGAAGCGCTGACGCTTCTATAAAAGTATGACTTATCATCTAAAAATGGCCTTAGAAATAACTTGCTTATGAACAACAATCTAGTTGTGTGTCGTGAACCTTGGTTTTGTCATGCACCACCATCACATTCGTATTTGTCCAATCGTGCAGATTTTGGACGTGGACCGGATGCTTGCCAAATCTCTGAGTGATGCCATGGAAAGTACTACTGACAGTCAGGGCCATCCTGTTATCCGAACTCTCTACGACCACTTGGAAGAGGTTACCGCACTAGACTTCCACCCGAGGGAACCCATTCTGGCGTCAGGCTCTCGAGATGCGACCATAAAAGTGTTTGATTTTGCCAAGGCTTCCGTCAAGAAAGCCTACAAGACTATAACGGTGAGAAGTAGTTTCAAAAGTAACTCGATAGATAGAAAACATGTTTATTGACATTAACGGGTACAGGATAGGTGTAAATCTGTTCCAGCAGCGTGAGCGTGTTAGCATCCTCACGACCACACATCTCCTCATGTTCACACTCAAACTCAAACTCATTCATGCTCCAGGAACAAACCTAATGTAGTTTAATAGCGATTCTGAGAAAAGACTTTCGATTATAATAGTACAACACAATAATATTGAGTACTATTTTAATAATAATTATTAAAATAGTAAAATTATTATGATGGTCAGTGGCACACAGAAGTGTTTTATAACTTGCCTACGCTAATAAGCATATTATGTATATTATACTCACATAGATTAATTACTTCCATATTATGCGTTCTGTAGCGGACCAATTGTTAGAGATGGGTCGATCCGGATGGGTCCAACTGTCTGAAATAGTCGTTCCATTATTCATTCATTCTCAGAGAGGGAAGGTGCCAAAATTTAATGCCCATTTTTCTCGGCAACCAGTGAACCAATTTTAGATTTGTGAACTTCTACGTGCTTCAATCAAAAATCAAAAAGTCTGCATCGAAACAGTAAAATTTTAAATTCCTTGTTTAATAACTGAGTTACCAACTTGTTGCCGATTTTAGATTTGTATAAAATTATACAAATTTAGAATTTTCTACGTGCTCAGAAGACCAATCAAACAGTCTGCATCGAAACAGTAAAATTTTAAATTGTTTAATAACTGAGTTACCAACATGTTTTTGCTATTTAAGCAACATTTTTGTAAAAGAGGGATTTTACCTCCATAGGAGAATTTTTTTTGAGTCCATTGGTTTCAACCGCATTTCTGTACGACCAATTGCGGCGGCGGAAGGTGAAAGCCTCGTATATTCCCACGGTTAAATCGGATGGTTCAGGGACCATCAAAAATGGATTCTGCGTAAAAAATACTTATTTTCGATGCTCATAGATGCACGATCGATTCTGTTTCAGGACTCCCATGGAATCAAATGCATTTCATTCCACCCCACCGGAGACTTCCTCCTAGTTGGAACTTTGCACCACGTGTTACGTCTCTACGATTTCAACACGGCTCAGTGCTATGTCTGTAGTGTGCCATGCCACCAACACAGTGACAGCATTACCTGCGTTAAGTAAGATTCCCTCGGTCATTCTGCCATCGAATCTATATACTGATCACTTGATAGATTCGAGAACCCCTCTTCGGCAATACTAACATTCAGTTATTTTCAATCTTTCAACAGATACACACAAGGTGGAAAGTATTATGCTTCCTCCAGCAAGGACGGTAGCATAAAAATCTGGGATGGCGTTAGCAACAGATGCGTCAACACTTTTTATAAAGCACACGACGGTGCTGAAGTTTGCTCCGTGACCTTCACGAGGAACGGAAAAGTATGTTCTCTGTTTATTACTGTTATTATTTACTTGCTTGTTTATTCTGAATTTGATATGTGCCATTATTGCCAACTTATTTCTGTGGTGTGTGACGTTAATGTGATACTTTCTTGACACTAATGATTACAGTATCTCCTGTCATCTGGGAAGGATTCTCTCGTCAAACTCTGGGAATTGACTACCAGTAGGTGTCTCATCGCTTACACTGGTGCTGGAACTACAGGTAACTGACTCGCTTACAATGTCATGATCAATTCAAGGGTCCGTGTTTATCCTCAGAATGGGACGTGTATTGGCCCGTTTCCTTAATTAAGGCCATATTTTTAGCGAATAATTTTTCAAAGCGGGTTGACTTTTGCCCTCAGGAAAACAAGAGCACAGAACGCAAGCAGTGTTTAACCACACAGAAGATTTCGTTTTGTTCCCGGACGAAGCAACGACTTCCTTGTGCGCGTGGAACGCTCGCAATGCCTCAAGAAGACAACTACTGTCATTGGGTGTGTACTTACAAATGAGCACCTGGTGTAATAATTACACCAATTATTATTGAATTGAATTACACCAATTATTCAATTATTATAATTTTTAAATTATTTAAAAAACATTTCTTACAGAAAGGTCATTCTTAGGAAGTAGAGAAAAATAGAAACCGTGACATATTACTAATAGGGGCGTAGGAAAAATATAATATATGAAATCGCCTGAGAGCGGGGCGCGTCGTCGTTATTATCGTCTGTTTATGATTGGTCTGAAAGATGCAAGTTAACCAACTGTACAACGCGTAAAGCCGATCCTGAAAATCGATCATGAAAGAACCCAAGAAGTTTACCTATTTAAAAATCTACCCGAACGGATTGTTAGTAAATATTTACATCATTCACAGTTACCTACATCAGTTAGATTAAAGATTCTTCCAGAGTTTTGTATAGCTTTGGGGGTTCACAAATTTTTAGCAGTACATACAAGGAATTCTGGTAGGTTCCTAATTGTGTTCGTCATTCACCTGCGATTGTTATGTAATTGAAACATCTCACTCTGACGTTAGTTGAAATGATAAAATAGATTGAATAAAGTCGGAAAGGCATACAAATTGAGAATAAAAAAACTAACCTTAGAATTCGCCTTTTGTAGTATCAGGACTGAAGTTGAGAAACTGGGGTTTGTTGCATTGTTTGGGTCGTATAACTGGCCAATTGCAACGAAAAGGTTATGTATTCATTGTTTGTTGACCCACACGGGACATAGTCATCTTAACACTGGCAGCGAGCACGGCTGGCTGGTCTGGGGTGGCCTGATCAGCTGACTTTGATTGCGAGAATCCATCAAACCACAATGATTGCAGGTGCTCCGAAGTTAAAAATACTATGATTTCAACAAACTAAGAGAAATATTTCAATCTGTTTGCCTTTCCGACTTTTTAATTTATCTAGTTTATCATTCCAACTACCATTTGAGTTGCATAAAAATCGCATGTAAATGACCAGCAGCACATCACAGGAATTCAAGGGCGATAGTGACCTACAGTCCTTGGAGCGACGTGAAGTTTAGTAAAATAAACTCCATCTTTCAGTTCGTTTTCTTTCAGCTCATTATCACAAAATCTTGATAACCCTACTTAAGGAGCTCATTTACACCGTTTCCAATCTCAGGGCTGGCGGTTGGCTTCTTCTTGATTCACTCTTTCATTTCCAGGTCACAACGGGCCTGTTCGACAGATTGTGCACAGTCCTCACTCTGCCGCCTTCCTCACCTGTTCAGACGACTTCAGAGCCCGGTTTTGGTTCAAGCGACTCCAAACTCACTAACATTCCCACTTGCATTAATAGAACTGTTTCTGCTCTTCTTTTGGTGTAATAATGTGTTTTGTTTTACAAGTAAGATTTATAGTATATTATTCTCCAGTTGGTATCCGAGAATTTTTCAAGGTAAATACATTAATATTTCAGAGTCGTTTCGGTGGTTTTTTTAATGCTAGCGAAGAGCTTACGGCCAGCGCGGATGTGGTGGATCTCGTTTATCCTGTAAAAATACTAAAGTTGATAAGAAAATCTCGCAAGCATGGAGAGCCCCATTGTGGTAAAGAGGCCATTGATTCTTAAAACGTTAAGTTAACGTTACTTTCGGAAACTAACCCGGTAAAGATGTTTGTTTTGTAGCGCAATGTAGCTCTCTTCGGATTTTGTAAGAGTTGGCTTCTTTGAGAGGTCTTGCCCCAGCATCGGTATAGTTTCCTCGTAGTCTTCTCCCCCTGGGAGGACCAGGACGTCCCAATACGTAGTTGACACATACTCCTGTAATATGATTAAATCTCAGCATGTAGTTTTGAGCGCAATCCATACCAGCTTGTCCGAAAGTCACTGTACCGTAAATAACTTGCTGGCGGCTTCGTGGGCTTCGTTGAATTTGTAGGATATTTCGATGTAGTGGTGGTGCGCTTGTCTGAATGAGTTCATCAAGGTTTTATATTCTTGATGGAGCTCCTGTAAAGTGATGTGTTAGGGGGTGGTCAGTGTGTGAGTTAGGGTTAGAGCCTAACATACTCAATTATCAACCTCTTGCTCCCCCAAAGCCTTTTTCTCCTCGCTGAACGCCGTGATTTGGCCCGAATCAACAACTTCACCAAATTCTTTGGTCCGCTCCCAGCTTGTCCGCTCGACGACTGACCTGTTCTCGTGCAGTTTTTTGTTCATCTCTTTCAATTTTTCTTCCAAGTCTCGCCGTTCTCTGTAATAAGACATTGAAATTTCAGTTTCTACCTTCTTATTAAGCTCCTGCACTTCTGATTTGTATTTAACCGTCACAAAGAAGCCTTTGGGAATGACTAGTGTTGATGACGCACTTCCTAGCGGACTTCAAATCTTCCCCAATAGACGTCAGTCTTTTGTGCCAGTAAGGATGTCTCGACAGGAACTCTGCCCAATATCTCTGCCGATTGAATTTGGCCTCTTCCAATAGCTCTTGCGTGACGACATTCGGTTTCTCATTCTGAAATAGAACCCACCGACAACAGCGTAAGCCCTCCACCAGATCAAGAGCTCTGAAACCCCCAAAGCGATCTGGTTTTAGATACCTTTGGTTCAATCTGCTGTTGGGGTTGCTTGGGAATCCCCGTCAACTTACTTGCAAATGAGCCTAGAAAAAGATTTGTAAAGTCTGGGATTTACGGTAAAAGTTAATGAAAGACCAATTCGGTTATAATTTTTTTCGCTTACCTGATGATTTCTTCTTGGCTAAAGCTGAAAAGAGAAAAATGCAGATAGAATGTAAAATGTAATTTTCGCGATCATTGTAATTGAGTGAGTCATTTCACATTTCAGTTCCGGTTTGCTATGACGCTTGTGAGCTATATCATCCTCGCTGCTCTTCTCTGAGAAACTTCCCAAGTGATCCTTTAGTTCGTTGATACATCTGAAAGTCGGTTCACTCATTAGAATAATTCTTATAGCTATATAATAATTATATAGCTATAAGAATTATTCTAATGATTCTTATAATAATTATTATTATAGCATTGTGGATAAGTGGTGATTCCTTTTGCTTCCTGTTGGTAGGTAATTCGTGAATGCTGCGAATTGGGTTTCTTATGGGTTTTTACAATCAGGAATCATTTAGAATCGGGCAAGTCCGACGCCATATTCTGCGTCCGAAATTCGACAACGACTCCCCATACGACCGTCTGGCCAAAGCACTTCAGAAACCGCATAGATGTTGAATTTTGCACAAAAATTTCGTTTTAGAATTTGGTGAGGGGGTAAAAAAACCTCAACATTTTCGCACTTTTTTCAGTTTTTCGCTTATAACTCGGAAACGACGCATGGCAAAGAAAAATGTCCTCTTTCTAAAATTAAAGAGCATTAAATTGTACGTCGATTGCACTCCCGACATATGTTTCGAATCGGTCCAGCCGTTTAGCCGCTATCGATCGTCAAAATGGGTGATTTTTTCCCCCAAATGTAAGAATGGGAAATTTTCTAACTTTAGCTTTAGCCCAACTTACAACGCCTGTAGCTGAAAAACGGCTGCCCTTATCATAAAATGTCATAAGATAAAAGTTGTAGAGCATCAAATTGTTATTTGAAAAACCCCCAAATTCATAAATTTTGCTCATAGGGAACTTGAGAAATTGCGCGAAAACCGAAATAAGTCGAATTGCTCTTAAAACGCTTGCTTTTTTTTCTCGGCTTCAAAATCCCCTTTTCATAGTGATTATGACATGACACAATGTGACTACTATATTCAATCCATGTGCCATCCCCCCCCCCCCCCCCACCTCCAAACGTTTCACGTACGAAGTTAAAGAGCATTAAATACCGCATCGATTGACCTCCTTACATATTAGAATCGGTTTACAACCAAGCGTCAAACTAGGCAATTGTTTCCAACTTGGCTGAAAAATAGCATTCGCTCATGTTTCAACCGCTGTAACTTATGAACGGCTATTGCAAATGAATTGACTCAAATTTAATTACGTATAACATCAAATTGCGAGTTTACGGAGCACCACTCTTACTACATTACTGTTGTGGGGTTGGGCAGGTCAGTGGTGTGTGGCCTTTTAAACTACTTACGCAGCGCCAGAAACGTCACGCAACAATAAACTGTTTCTAACCTCCGATAAACCGTCTTGAACGTGCCTATCACAGTAAAGGGGTGGGCCATGTTCATCAGGTGCTCGCATGTTACCGTTCCCGAACTTCTCAGGTAGCTTTCCACTTCTGCCTGAAGGTTATGGCTCTCCAACTTGGGTACCGTCAAGGGAACGACACCATTTTCCAATAAGTCTGTAAGGGCCAACTCGTCTCTCAACCTTTGAACTTCTTGCTACGGTAAAATTCGCAAATTTAGCTTCCTCGAGCAATAGATTGTCGGAGTACGACGCGGTTTATGGTCTCTTCAATTTACTTCAAGCGATTGGTTGATAGTCATCAAAGAAGGCCCTGTAACTGCTCGGGAATTGAGCTGCTCGACTCTACCCGTCAAGTTACATCCGAATCTTAAAGTTGCCAGAGTGTACCTCAAATAATCCTTGGAGCGTCGAACGTGCCCTATAAGTCTGGAATTTCAAACGTATGGAAAATAATTTGTCCCAATCAAAGCCAACACAGGCGATTTGCATCCCAAACCATCCTACGTAAGACGAAATAACTCACCGGATGCTCCCGTGCCGCAGACTACCCCCTAAGTATCCGACCATTTGGCAGTTCCTGAACAAATTGGTCGGTTGCGTCTGACGTTTCATGGCTCTCTCCATCGAATACGCCCAATTGCTTGAACGGTCGTACACAAATGTGGACACGTTGTTGATGTTACGCTGCAAGCAAGGCCTTTCCCGCATTTTCGCCCAGTGAACTTCTGTGCCCGCTGTGTCCACCAAGTGAATCTGCAGTAGGTAATGTTTTCTGAGCATTGAATCAGCAATACCTCCACGCCAAGCAGACCCTCAATTGGCGCTCGTGAAGGCAGCCCAAAAATGTTGAATCACTGACTGGATTACGCAGTTTTTTTTATTTTTATATACTACCGGTAAGTACATGCCTTCTGAACTATAGGTTTCTTATGGGTTCGCTGGGACGGTTCTACGAAAACTGTGAGCACCATTGAGCCACAATTTTCACGAGAGATGGATTTCCGACTGGACTCGACTCTGAACAATAGCTCAAGCGTCTCTTTTTCAGATTTCAACCGCTCGGCTTTCAGTTTCTTGTACAAAAAAAAGAAAAAAAAGTTTAGCGTTCAAATTCATTTTACCATGTTATCAACAATTTTTCCTTCTCTTGGATGCTGCCACAGTGGAGCTGCGCTAAAAGCAGCGGAGCAGAGCAAAGAGAAGGCGCTTTCAAAGTTACGAGACTAGTCATCGAGTCAGTACATACGATTCAACAATATTGAAAATAAATGAACCCGATTTTTTTATTTTTTTAAAATTTTTTAAAATTTTTTTTATACGAGGGCCATTGAAGGAATTTGTATAATATTATTTATCAATCGCCAGAATCTGATGTGTATGGGCAATTCCATCGTTTAGGTATACAAAGAACTACGAGAAGATCCCTCCAAGTTTTGGTTTATTATTCTGGGAATTCATTCGCCGAGGGTTTAAAAAATTGTGATCGGCCTTAAAATTTGTCATTACACGTTTCAAGATTATCCCGAAAATAAGTGTCCGTCCGCCGTCCAGGCCATTTTGGGCGGTAGACTTTTTTTTTTTTTTTTTTTTTTTTTTTTTTTTAATCTGAAATGTCAAAATACTTGCTTTGACATCTAGTTGGCTTTTGAATGTGTTGTTTGGAGGGGTTTCTGTAGGTTTTCGGCTATGGGGTCAAGTTAGGTGTTGTTTTCGAAGTATTTTTGGGCGTAAAATCCCATTTAACGTGTCTCTTGAAGGATACCAGGAGGTCGAATGAAGTTTCGTTTTCCGAGTAGGTAATTTTGGACGTAGAATCCATTTTCAGGGGTCCCGCATCTGTCCGAACACTGTATAAGAGTACATAATATGTGCAGCGAGCAGAGCAAAGAGAAGGTACTACATACCTACAGATTTTTTTTTTAATATGAGAAATTTATTATTGACCGAATTAATTTTTGGATAGTTTATACGAAAGAATAATAACCCCTACCTAATGTATAAGTTGCTGCGTTTTTTTTCTTTCACTAATTAGGTCATTTCAGAGAAATTAGGAGACCAACTGTACGACCAACTATAAGAGCTAATAGCCAAGACAAATTAGACTTTTCCCTCCAATAAAATAGTGTAAAGTTGGAAATGTTTTTAATCGAAATAAGATATTAACCAGGTTTGTTTTCTTCGCTCTCTTGGCTGCTCACAGCCCCATGGGGTGCCTCTGTGCTGCCCCATCTGCCTTCCTGCGTTTGATTTCCTCCCTACCTTCGCTGCTTTTATCGCATCTCCACTCGGTTAACCCTAGAGAATAGCCCATCGTGTCATATGCGCAGCAAATCGGAGCTCACCCTACAATCTACTTCTATTGATGGATTGCTCAACAGGTCGTAGCATGTCCCGTTAACAAATTCAAGTGCGAGTACTCTCATGGTGAATTCTTTCTTTTGCTTCAACTCAAAAAGGGATTCAAACAGACGTGGAATGATTCCCCTGAACTAGAAATGAATGGTTGGTAGAATATTTGGGGGCTCCAAATACGGAAATAATTTCCTCATTTTGCTGGTTTCTTCTTACGTAATAGTTATTCTGAATGCCTGTCATGGTGAATGTTTTCCCAGTGCCGTTAGATCCATATGCCAAAACAACTATATCCTCTCCTCTCAGTACAGAACTGAAAATTGAAGAGAGATTAACCACAGGCGCATCAAGTGATGCTGAAAGCACACATGTTATCTGATTTTTTCGTTGAATTCAGACCTAACCAAATCTTGACCCAAAACTGTGTCATATATGAACGCCTGGCAGGCGTCGGTGAATATTCCATCCGTTTCGAATTTGATGTAAGGGAGTTTAGTCATTGCGGTGCAGGTGAGATTGTGGAACCATATAACCTGGAATGGAAACACGTAACTATAATATTGGCTAAGATCTATGATATTATTAGATCATAGACGATGGCTGTAGGCTGGTGGTGTACCTACTTACTTTTTGATCGTCATCGATGTCAAAGCTCTCCAGGCTAGTCCGCTCGTCGGGAATTACCCTGATGTAGAACCTTCTCTTGTCCATTGATTAGGCTGAAGTTTCAGTCTACCTCAAAACTTTTGAAATATCATGCTCCTTTTCAAAGTGGTTCGTAGTCTTTTGGCGCAAATCTTGGAACGAAATGAGCCAAGCGAAGAGCATTGTACACTATGGTAGTGTTATCGCTTAGCGGTTGGTAACTGAACGCGTGGGTAGGTAGCAATCTGTCGAACTCATAAAATGCGATGAGTTAATGGAAAATTGTTGAAAATTCTCGACCGTTTCAAGGGCTCTTTGAAAAAAAAAAAAAAAAAAACGCTGCAGATTTTACACAGGGGTTTATTATTCTTTGATATAGAAAAATAGTGCAAAAATTAATTCAGTGTCATTCAAAAAAAAAAAAAATTAAAAAAATAAAATTTTATTTTTAAATTCTGTACAATGTCAGGACTGATGAAGGACCTCGAAAAAATGGATTTTGCGTCCAAAATTCCTCGGAAAAAGACTCCTTATTTGACCTGGGATCCTTTAAAAATCACATTTTAGTCCCATGAAAGCCCTATAGATTCCCGCGGTGAAATCGGATCTTTCTGGGACCTCCAAAAGTGGATTCTACGTCCAAAAGTACCTCGTAAACGACACCTAACACGACTCCATAGCCGACAACCTTCGAAAACCCCTCCCGTAGCCCCATTTTATCCCCATAGATATAAATATCGATATATTTGTAATTATCGATATTTGACAACCGATATCGATAAGGTGTCGTATCTCTTATCACAGACTTGTTATCATGGGCTTGACAGATATTTTTACACTAGGTCTATGCTGTTGCTTGCCTATGTTTTTCAACATCAGTCAGCTTTCTACGGCATAATATCTTGTAATACGTAGGAAACTTATGATGCTTTTAACTGGAAAATGTAGCTCAAGTGGTTGCGTGGGGTTAAGTGATTTTGAAGTTATATGGTGAATATTCAAGGAAAATTATATGGAGGTGTCAAGTCACCGCAGCCCGCAAGCTTTCACACTGGAGGTGCTCATCGCTGTCAAGTCGGGTTAATAACAGTGATGGGTATGTACATAATATGTTAACATATTATGTTACTGTGCGTATTACTTTTTTCCCCTTTTTTATGAGGCCAACACGGCAGTCATTGTGGGGGCTCAACCCTCAAACTTTCAAGTTGAAAAACAGTGTACATATCCCAGCCTTTATCCTTAGCTGGGGCAGACTATACTCGCCTTTTTATAGGCGAGCTACCGAGGAAATATCGATGAGCCTCGTCCCGGTGACATACAGCGGAGCCCTGTCCATACGAGCAATACTGCATTATTATGTACATACGTTTCAGATGGAGCCAAAAACGACCAACTTGCGGAAAAGTGCTTCGCTAAAAATCTCATGAATGAGCCAGGTGAGTAGCTTGAATGAGCTTCCTTTGCTCTCCATCTCCTTCGTGAGCCACACACTTCGCGTAGATCTGTAGGCGAGTGTGTATAAATTTAAGGGAAGAGAGAAGTCTGGCGACCTCCTCTGCAGCAACCATCTAGAGATCCTTTGAGATCATTGGCTGTATTGGGATATTTTGCTGCGTCTCTTTGGTGGACGTGACTGCGTGTGGCGTCCTGTCTTTGATGGAAAGCTGTCTATCTGTTACCTAGAATACAGGCTGTTCGTCATAGTGGAGGTCTATCCCAGTTCTTGCCCATTAGGGGACCGTACACCTGCCGGTTTTTTCGTTGGAGTGTCGGGTTTCCACGAAAAAACCGGCAGGTGTACGGTCTGCTATTGACTATGGGGTCCCACAAGGCTCAGTCCTCGGCTCAATTTTGTTTTTAATTTTTATTAATCATCTCCCTAGATGTCTTCTATATTCTTCAACAATTCCCATCCTTTTTGCTGATGACACACCTTTGGTCATGAGATTTTTTATTAATCATGTTCTACTAACTGCGAAATAGAAGCTGCTTCTATCAAGGCTATCACAAATTGGTTCACAGTAAATCGACTCTCAGTAAATTGTGTCAAGACCAGCATCATGAGGTTTGGGTTGAGAGACTGGGTCTCGACAACAACCTGGCTGACGTCAAATTCCTTGGTGTTCCCTTGACCCAAGGCTTGACTGGAAGTCCCATTGTACACTTCCCTTCAAGTCTCAATAGAACCTTTTTATTGAGGCGTCTTTCTGAAAGAATGACCAAGTCTGCAGTCCTCGCAGTTTATTACGCTTGTTTTCAGAACAGAGCTGTCTATGCAATTCTCCGTTGGGGGACACTCCCCTGCAGCGTCCATTGTTTTTGCATCCCTGAGAAAGGCTGGTATCTATTCGTTATCGAGAGGATTGTAGGCTAGCATTTGTTAAGCTGGGAATTCTCACTGTCCCTGCTATTTATATTCTTGAATGCTTAATTTTTGTAAGATAGAACATTGACAAATTCCTCAGACCCTACCATACGTACCACACACCCAGTAAATACAAACTCATACTCCCCTTTCATCGACTATCAATCACCTGTAATAGCACCACTTGGTGGGTGCTCAAAATTTTCAACGCTCTCCCTGCTGATATCCTCCAGATGGTCCGTTCAGGGCCCGTATCAAGGTTTACCTCGTCAAACTGGCTCCGTACAGTTTTGATGAGCTCCTGGCAGCGGTCCTGAATTGCTCTATGTAGTGTGCCTGTTTAATGCCTTGGTTAAGTTCATCAGTCTTTTTCGTGAGTTTTTTTTTTTTTTTTTTCCTGTGTCTCTGTTTGACCATTGCCCATAGGCATTACTATGTGTATTCGGCAAATAAATAAATTGATTTGCGTGCATGCGACTTAAAATGGAATAATTTGTACCCTTTAAAGTACCTACTTATTTGTATTTCAGAAATTACTATCGAGACCGGCAGTAAGTTGGCCTTGCACGATGATGTGCCTTTCTATTGTCCTCAGTGTCATTTTGGCGCTTTGAGAGCCGACGAAATGAAAGATCACGAGTGTGGGCCGAATATTAAACGGACGGTGTGTGGTATATGCGGTTATCGAGCTGTCACTACAGGGAAACTTAAACTTCATATGAGGTGAGTTTTGTCAACCCGGGTAGTAAATAATGGTGTACCATTTCCGTAATTTACTCCTAAACCAATAACTGCACGGTCTGTTGTAAATTGTCGATTTTTATTTCAGATCACACACTGGTGAAAAACCCCACGAATGTCCCATTTGCCACAAGATGTTCAGGCGACAACAGCACCTAAAGAGGCATGCGCTGGGTCATTCGAATGAAAAACCGTACGCTTGCAACAAGTGTAATTTCACTTGCATCCTTCCCGGCGCCCTCAAAATGCACATGTACCGGCACAATGAAAACAAACCATACGCCTGCTATCATTGCGCCTACTCGACGGCACTTTTGGGCCACCTCAGACGGCACATTAGGATCCACACGGGCGAAAAACCGTTTTCCTGCTCGGTTTGCGGGAACGATTTCAAAACTCGAACCGAAGTCCGGATCCACATGAGGAAACACACTGGAGAGCGCCCGTACAAATGTACCGTTTGCCCGTACCAGTGTGCTCAACCTGGGACCTTGAAAATCCACATAAAACTCCATTCGGACGAGAAACCCTACATGTGTGCGCATTGTCCCTACCGGAGCAAACATCTTGGTCTTCTCAGGAAGCACGTCTCAGGCGTCCACTTAGGCGTGAAGAGGCACTCGTGTTCCTATTGCAGTTACAGAACCTCCCAACAATCGCGAATGAAGGCTCATCAAGCTGCTCATGTAATGCAAATTAACACACTTCTTCAAAACTAAAGGTAGGTAAGATAGGAAATTATATTTTTCAATGTCTTTTGTCCATTTTATTTCACTCGTGTTGATTTTTCAGGGACAATTAAATAGATGGCAACAACAAGCAATTTGTGTGGCTGATATTCACAAGTGTCATTGTGGCCTGGAGCAATCGACGTCATCTATTTATTTGTTGGAAAGGATCTCCTCACAATGTTGGGCCGTGCCTGTTGGCAGCACTGGTCATGGAGATGCCATGACGTGATATCCTTTTCTGTAATTAAATCTGTACCTCACAAAAACTTCAACACAGAGTAAGATCGACGTTTGTGCACTTGATAATTTTATTGTGAAATACACTGACTCAGACTTTATTTTAAAAAAGGCCGTATTCAGACCTAAGTGATTTTTTTAGTGGAGTCACGTGCTATTTTGATGAGTTACCCTCAAATTTCGTAAACATTATCTCGCAATAAGAACATCATAAATAACATTACTCTTCATGAATCTTCCTTGTGCGCTGAAACCCTGCTACTTCTCGATTTTTTGAAGCTGGCGACTAGTATTTCTCCGGTTAGGGTTATGCAAGACAAGGTGATTCCTCCCAGGTACAGAGCAAAAACGCCGATGCTGTCAAACAATGACAATGGTCTAGCTGTGCCATCACCACTGAGCTTTCTTGAGGCTTCAACAGCTGTTGCCATCCTGAAAGCATCTCATGTTTTTGTGTTTTTTTTTTTGTACTCCTCTACGAATTGGAAGACGAATACGAGAGAAATAACTTATAGTTCGCCCTACCTGCTTGAAAGGTATTTCCTGGAAGCTTCGGCTTCCCAATACAAGAGAAGTCCGTTTGACAGTAACTTTCCTATCAGCCTGTTGTAATGTTTTGTGTAAGGTGAGGCTGCAAGTCGGTTCGTTTTGGTTATTATTTGAGCGTTTCCGCAACTGAAATCTATCAGCAAGTAATGTTGCCGACATGCTCACCTTTTCTTATAACTGTCACCAACGGGGAATGATACAAATATTCGGTCATCACGTGTGATTGAGCTACTATTGTTTCATTCAGATAATCTCTACTTGTGTAGTGCCCTAGGGAGAAGTAATAACATATCAGTAGATAGCAGATAGATTTATATTACCTAATCAAACAGGCGCGCCTAGGCGATCCTGTTACGTTGAATGGTTTCAGCTCCAGCATAGGCGTTTACCTCCAGCAAGTATTTCCAGGATCAATCCATATTTTCCACTCATTGCCATTTCCCTCAGTGTTTTTATTGGTTCCACCTGTATTCAATATTCGAATGAAGAATGACTCCAATGATAATAATACAATTATTACTTAAAAATTTATATCATGAATCTCCTATAGGACGAAATTATTTGTTACTCATCGATGATCCTTCATTGCTGTTGCATTCGTCGGTAAGCATTTTCTCTCATTCGTTGGAATTAACATGAGCCATAGGATCTCGATCTATCTCTCTCTCTCGCTCCCTATTGAATCCGATCAAGGACCTTAATCAATTCTTTCTTTCGTTCAAGCAAAGTTTGTGCATACTCTGAAATTCTTTACGATGGTTTTAATCATCGGGTCGTCCGTGAATTTTAACGGAGATGCGTATGCTACGTGCTCGCCGGCCCAGATAATTCCGCTGGCTGCAAGGTCGTGTAGTGTGTTTATCGGTTTGGTATATCTACATAAATTAAAAAGATGTTTCAACGATGATGATAGGGAGGTGGGTTGACACCAGTAATTGAATGTTAAATGAAGCTAGAAGGTTGAAACGTACTGAGGGGACGCGAGGCAGGAGGCCAATCCTGCGCCGTAAATCGTGGCAAGTATCTTGAACAGAATCTCGAAGGCGGTGAGCAGGTGACGAATTGGGGAATGGGGGATGAAAGGTGAGGGCTGTTGCAATGACATACCCAAAGATCTGAACAATGCGTCCATCCCTGTTAAGAACATTCCTTGATTTCCAACTTCTGCTGTATACCCTGGAAATTAGAATTGTCGAGGCTCTGTTTTTTAGAAACGCCATTCAAGTATTTGAGTGGTACATACCTATCCTTTCTCTTACTCATCTGTTGTGCAGGAAAAGGGTGCATAACTCGACTTCCAGTACTGCTAAGGCTTCGGGCAGTAGGTACCTAGTGAAAGTTGAGTTATTTTGACCCCTTTCTTGGACAACTGATGAATTACAGTTCGTGGGTCACTAATTGATTCTTTCGCTTCTCCTACTTAACATAACCATGTAGGTTATGTTAAACAACACGTCTCATGGGCCATACGTGGATGTTATGTCGATTTTCCTCCATTTTAGCTTGGCTTTTTTTCCAATAGCCGAAGGCACTACTGCACTCTCCTCTAATCAGCACCTCTGGACTGTCATCCACACCAGATAGAAGAATGTGCGGACCCCCTAGCCTCCTCTTAATGGAATTAGTGGTAATAATTAGGCAGCCTGCCCCCCCCCCCCCCCCCACCACACGGGTTTTGACCCTGGGAGTCCTTTATTAGGCAGGCCTGTAACTGGCAGTGTTAAATAGGGTCATGAGTGCGCTCAAATAATATTTATGTATATTATACATGTGAAGCAAGCCTACCCTGGCATTGGGGAATTGAAGCGAGGCCCCCTGTCAGCTAGCTTTTTTGTGGGAACCATTGTGGGTCCTGCGGTTGACGCCAGGTAGTTCAGAGGTTACAATTTCCTACCACTCCTTGGTCGACGCAGTGCTCCTCCCCCGTATCATTCGGGCCAACATTTAGGTGTTGGAGAGATGTAAAGCTGTAGAGGGGATGAGACGTCTGTCCCTCTCAGGCCTCCAACTGGAGCGGCCTTTAAGTGGAGTATGTGGAGCTACCACCCTCCCAATCCAGTAATCCTCGGGCGAGGGGGAGCCCACGCTGCCACAGGCAGGCGACGAATGGTTTCGACCACTCGTGGTGAACCAACTGAAGTCCCACCGGCCGTCCCCCTCAGTTGGTGTTGGATTCGAGGTTGGTCGTGGTGATAGTTACCCTCATAAGTCAAGAGGGAACTAAAGTAGGTACCAGCCCGCTTTGCTGGAAGGGTGCTAGATCACTCGGCCCCACCTGTGGTGATCAGCCAAACAAGTACTCTCACCTTGTGTGAGGGGATCTAGGCTGGGATTATCCATGCCCCAGCAAAGGAAATGCCATCTGTTTGCAGACGGCAGGAGAGGCACATACAATGTCAGCTAAATAGTGGGGATAGGTTTAACCAAATCACCGCATATCTTTGTACTTAAGTTAACAAATACCTATGTATATAATTGTTGCACGGATTCCTTTTATGTAGGCTTGCCATGTATGACAAATTACGTGAGTCTAATATATTACATACATATAACATGCACATTATCCTCTGCCGTCTCTCGGGCGACATTGCATTGTTCAGTGTCCGACAGTCCTATCGTGCAGGTATTGGAAGGTCTACCTACCTTGACAGGATTGGCTTACTGGTAAACGTAGCTGTTGCTTTGGTAATGAGGAACATGAGCACGGCTGCGACTCCTACGGATGCAATGTAAGCCACCCACATCACCAGGTTGAACGGGAGGAAAGGGACCAGCAAGCCTCCCACCCTGGACGGAGCTGCCACCAGCAGGACGACACCACTTTGGAGGTAGCCCGCCGAATAATCAATGTTCCTGTAGTATTCCACTAAATAGTAGAAACCTGCTATTCCAAACTCGGCTTCGCCTTTGTAGACCTTGCCAAGAAGTCCTAGAAATGAGGCACATCAACAAAGACGTCTTATCGTTGAATTAGGTGACTTCGACACTTTATTACACGAGCCCAGAACAAAAGATTCTACTCACCGTCACCCCCAGTCACGTTTTCAGAGATATTTCCGAAGAGATCATCATCAGTGATTGCGACAATAGTACAGTTATGTAGGATGCAAAACAGACTTAAAAGCTCTGCCTCCTGACCAGCAAAAGGGGAACAAGAAGAATACGGAAGAAGATCTACAGCGTACACTCTAAGCTCTGCAGATACAACATAATAATATAATTTATACAACATACCTATGTATGAATGTTGTATAAATTGTAACGCCTCAATAATCTCGCATTAAATTGCCGCTCACCTTTTCCATTCAAATCCAATGTTTTGTCTAAATAAAGATCCTTTTTTTCTTCAAAGCCATACTCATATTGCCACCTATTCAAGAGGATTTTAGGATCTCGCCCAGGTTTATTTGTCCTCTCGTAAAAGTTGTTGGTGTACATTTCAACCTGCCAACCTAAAACACAGGCCGGCATTGGTTTTTTGTCCTCTGAATGTATTTGCGACGGTGGCCGAAATTTTTAATTCGTCCGAAATTTGTCATTTTGTGTTTTATGACCAAGTTGCCGTAAATGCCATGCACCACTTGGCTGCCGGTGGGTTTCTGAGTAGAGTGGCTTCAGGGGTTCCAAAACTTGTGCGATTGTATTGAAATTCTGTTGGATAAAATAACCTTGGGTAAAACCGTTTGTTTGGTAATTTCTTAGGTAATATGGGCTGAGCTATCATTCCACTCCTAGCAAGAATCATTAAAAACTACTAAACCACTAAACCCCAGCCAATGGCTCCTTACCATGAAATAGGTCTACATTACGAGGATTACTGAAATACGAGTTGCATTACTCTTCCTAAAAAAAATGCGCTAGTAACTAGCCTTTTTTCGTCGTGTCGATCAAAGCCACTACCAATGAGGAAATGAGCTCATTAACCAAAGGCATATCCATGAGCACATCCAGAAATGCTTCATCTCGTGAAACCATGAAAATCTTCGGGTTGACTCTCTGCAAAGTCATTGTGTCATAACCTAACTGGGCTTGTCCCCAGGCCTCCACCAAGCATACGGGGTTCGCCACGCTGACAACGTAGCTGCGAACAAGATGAAAACCAGAACGATCAACTTACGGCGGCTTTGATTGTCTTCGCATGTTTAGAGTACTTACCTCGAGCAGCGCTGATCGATGGCATCGATCAGATCATCCACCAGAAGCGAGTTGTTGCAGATTGGTTCGTGGTATATCAAGAAGTATGGCACCGATGTATTTGAGACTGCTAGCTCGAGTAATTCTTTAGAATCTGCCACAACTACTATGCACCTATCATTTTGGAAATATTCATTGACAATCGTGCGGTAGAACTTTTGGAATATTTTATTGTTTTGTGAAAACATATTCCGATTGGCTCTGATTCTAGTAATGATTACGAGACACCCCACCAAAAGATTGAACACCTTTTTTGGTGGAATCATTATCAACTAAATGTGTTCCTTATGGAACCACATTTTTAAGAGAACTTCTCGAATAAAATGGTTTATACAGAGGGTAAGTCTTCACCACTTAGCCCGGGAATGTGAAGTGTATGCCTATAGGCTTAGAAGCAATCTTCTCTAGGCTTTTTGAAGCAATCTGCTCCTAGCGTATAAATCACCGATCAATGTAAACAAACGTTTTCTATGCAATCGATAATCCACTCTGATCGTCAGAATTTTTTTTTAGCCATCCATTATTGGGCTTTCATGAGCAAACAATGTTCCCCTATAGTAATAAGAAAATTTCTGGGGATGTTCCTTCACCTTTTCATCATCAACCAGAACAAGAACTTCGACAGGTTCTTAGGAACCTGTAATTACTGGGGTTTCCTGCTAATGTTTTCTTGTATCCTGCCGCATCAGCCCCCGATGCGTAGTTTAATCTGTGCCCCGATGAGGATACCTAGCTACTATTCAAAATAGACGGAGCTGCATCCTGCCAGAAAAAAAGGGAGCGAGCTTGTTAGAAAATATATTTTTTTAAATCCGAACATTTTTCAAACCAACCTAAACTTTGAAATTGATGGATAGCAGTGAATAATTCAATTGATTATCAATTTCAATTATTGAAATAACAATTTTATTATCTAAGTGAATTGCATTGAATTGATTTATATTTTAATGCCGACAATTCTCTTTTTCTCCTTTCCAAGGTTTTAACACAAAATGTGTGTTTACGGAGGTTATTTGGTTTGAAGTTGTTTGAGGCATTAGGTGTAAGTAAGGACCCCGGGCCCACCACCACCACAGGTTAAACCACAACTTTGAATCAGACTCAAGAACTGGCTGAACGGCCGTTGAAAGGTTGTGGGTTGGCGGCAACGTTTTTTTTTTCTGCCCGATTTTAAAAGAAGAAATCGATTTTTAAGAGAAATTGACTAATCGATTACGACCTCGATACATATATATATATATATTTGCAGCACTACTTCAAAATCGTTGGGTCGCGAAATATTCCAACCTCCATGGACCATCTTGACATTTACTTATACCCCCTTCATGTTGTGCTTCCACAACATGTCATTGGCATTTTTGGACAGGCCCCCAAACCATTAAATTTTAATAATGGTGGAGTAAATTAGATTAATTCTTTGCAGGGCTAATATATAATACATTATACACTATATTTGCGTCTGGATCAGCTATTATGGAGAGGTCGCCAAGTTATGGGAAAATAAACGACGCCAACGGTATTCACAAACATTAAAATTTAATGTTGTTGAAACATTTAATGTTTCAATAAATTTTATTGTACAAAATTTACATGTAAGTATTAGGTATGTCAATATTTAATATTGTCATAATACACGTAAATTGGTGTTGATTCTTCATTGGATTAAAAAAAAAAAAAAAAAACTAGGAATGCAAAACTGAATACTTTGTTCGGCACATTCATTATGGTACATAGTCACTACTTCTTGTCTGAACTAAATTTTAGATACAGCGCCTTGAAAAATGGTCGTCACCTGTTGACCAGGATTGTGATAAATAAAGACTAGGAATGGTTTCTTCACGTTGAAGAATTTCGGGCCACAGGTCGAGCAGGTAAGGTATACGTTAGTCCCTGAAACAGACATTCGCATTGATTTCTCGCATCATTACATAAAACAATAGGGACAGCGTTTCAGTGTGCTCACTCATCTCACTCACTGTCTGTCATACTAGAACGCATTTTTGCCTGAAACATTGATTTTGATTCTTGTATTTACTTCAGACAGTTGAAATTGATAGATGAGAGTCAACAAAGGAAGGGCATTGTTAACAAAGAGCCAAAGTGCCTGAACTAATGATTATTTTAAAGTAGGTATTAATTGAAGTTATAATGAATTTCGGCCCATAAGCTCTTCGTTCCCAATGCCCTTCAGCTCCTTGGAAAATTAAAATAAATACATATTATGTACCAGTTTGGTCGGCGGGCTCGATCCCAATATTCTTGAATCCGTGCCATTCTAACTACAACTATGTTATGATGTTAGCATGCATTGATTTGAATAAGGTAAATTATTAACAGACAATGGACAACAAATTTACGGACATCACAACAAAATTACGCTATAGGTACGCTACATTTTAATGTAGAATAAAACGAAGATAGCTTATCGTAGACATCATTCAAGCTTGGGTACAATAGGGTTAAATGCACACGATTGCACAACACATTTTTGGAGCTCAGGCAATAAATATAAATAATAAAGAAGGGTGTTGATGGTGGTTTAAAAATAATAACTCCATATTTTTCAAATACAAACATACCTATCAATATTTATTATTGATATCTTTTTTCTGCTCCAGTAATTACAGGAGTGGGATTCACGACTACGAGATTTTTTCATATGTGTATTACCCTCGCACATACATTGTGTGTATACGAGTAGCAGCGGGTTTATCAAATGCATTCGTTACCTCAAGTAAAGGCCCAAGTAGGCAAATCACTCATTATCCCTATGGAATTTCAATAGCGTCACTCAGTAATTAGCTTCCTCAGGTTTTAATCGAGGCAACAAAATTTAATGCATCAAATTTTGATAACCTGACTCAAGAACTTACTTATGAAAGGTTGTGGGTTGGTCTAAATAGCTCCTCAACGTTAAGGATAATACCTTCCATAGTGTGTGTTATAGAAGGAGATAAATATGCATTGCAGTGATGAAACTTATCCCGAAATATTGAAGAAACTTGACGCAATAGAATGTAGTGCACTTTTCATTTAGGTGGGGCTAATAATTCCTTGACAGAACTCGATCACAAACAGGTACAATATTTTATTTGAAAAGTATCTTTCCATAAACATAAAAGCCACCATTCATTTAGAGTATTTCTGTGTATATAATATCAATTAAGTAATTGTATTTGAATGTGGACGGAATTTTTGGTTCAAACCGCCAATTTAAATTTTCGAAATAGATCCTATGAATAAATTAGTAGCGCCTTCTAGTAGGAAGATGAGGAATGGTCGGTTCACCGAAAACTGGACCGGCGGGTCCGGAATGGCCGCAGACAGGGCAACAATTTGGAATCCTAGAACAGAAAAATCATTATTGCGTGCACGATCTTTGAACCTTCTGAGCAAAACGGTCTCTCATGCAGTTTTTTTTAAAAGTTTATCAAGAAATCCCCCCCTGAGGGCTGCTCAACGCGAGAGACCAATCCTGCCCAACCCTCTCTGTGTGGCATAAGGACGATGAAAGCAAGTAAAGAGTGAGGAGCCAAATTGGTAGAATGGTGTATGGGGAGCTGAATCGGCTCAGTAATCAATTTTCATTTTGGGTGGGGTCAATAATTGTAAGTAATTATTACTTATCCAAAGAGAACTCGATCGGAAGTAAATTTTTTTTATTTGAAAAAAGTGGCTGTGTGAGAATATAAAAGCAACCAAGCGTTTCGAGTATTTCTGTGTATATAAATCAACTAAGTACATATGTAAATGTGATCATAATTTTTGGATGAAACTGCTATTTCATATTTTCGAAATAGATCCCACGAATAAATTAGTAGTAGCGCCTTCTAGTAGGAAGATGAGGAATGGTCGGTTCACCGAAAACTGGACCGTTGGGTCCGGAATGGCCGCAGACATGAGCATAAATCGGATTCCTAGAACAGAAAAGTCATTATTGCGTGCAAGATTTTTGAAACTTCTGAGCAAAACGCTCTCTGATGCAGGGGTTTTCGTTCATTAATCGCTCGAGAAAATTTGATGCAACCTCCTGAGGACGCGAGAGACCAATCCTGCTCAATATGACAGAGGACGGTGAAAGTCAAACCAAAGTTAGGTAGACTTCACTTGAACGTGAAGAGCCAAATTGGCAGAATAGTGCATGGGGGAGCTAAATCAGCTCAGTCATCAATTTTCATTTGGGAGGGTTAAATAATACCCAAAGAGAACTTGATTACTTGGAGGTAAAATGTTTTATTTGAAAAAGAGTGGCTTTCTATAGAAACTCAAATATGAATATAAAAGCAAACAAGCGTTTCCAGTATTTCTCAGTTTATAATATCAACTACCATACAGGTAAGGAATTGTATTTAAATGTGAACATAATTTTCAGTTGAAACTGCAAATTCAAATTTCCGAAATGGATGCTACGAATAAATTAGTAGTAGCGTCGTCTAGTAAGAAGATGAGGAATGGTCGGTTCACCAAAAACTCGATTGGGGGAGCGTGGGGCCAGCGAATCCTCATTAACGAGACTCCTTGAACTAAACAGAAAAATCATTAAATAATATTGCGTGCTCGATTTTTGAACCGTTGGGATTTAAAATGCTCTCAATGTAGGATTTTTGTCAACGCGAGAGACCAATCCTGCTCAACCTTCTTTATATGACATAAGGGCGGTTAAAGTCAAACAAAGATAAGTCAAAATGACTGTAGCTCTCATTTATTTATATATTCGTGACGGAGCCCCAAATGATGGATGATGTGATCTCTTTGTGTCGAAGGCTGACGAGAAATGGCCTGTCCACATTGAGTACTTCCTGGCCCAAATCTTGGGTATTCAAACTAGATGCATGCCCTAGAACACAAACGATTGAAAATGTGATTTTCATTTAGGCGGAGAGAAAGTGCGCAGAAAAGCAGTCGTGCAGCAATACGGGGAGTGGTTAGATGGTCTGACTGAGATCCTACAATGCAAGGTCATACAAAATATAAAAAATCGATTCTACGTCTGAAATCAATTCATACTTCTCTCGAAACGCTGGTCAAAACCATTGAAAATATACTTTTACTACTTATGTACTAAAGATAAGGCCCGATCTGACGTCATGAATAAAATGTTCAAAGATTATACGCCAGTACATCTGCGGTCTATTGAATAATAATATCTAGGTACTAGTTCAAGTTTTAATAACTTGTAAATTTTAATTGCACAATCGGAACTTTTGAGAACACATTATATCAGCAAGATTTGCTAATATTTTGCCGATATTATTAGTCTTAATAATTTACTGTTGCCCAACGGCCTGGCGCCTGGGGTTGATAGTATTAAATGCCAGCCATCTGTGCAATAACCTGATCAGACATGAGTAACAATCATGTCTTATGGCTGGGGTCGCTCCGAAATTTCGAGCAGAGATCCCGCGCAAATGGGGTTTTCCGAGGAGTTTAAAATTTAGCAATGTGGGAGAACTGGGTTCGATATCCCCTCTGTTTGCTTGTTAATTTTTCCAATTATGTTTATTTATACCTACTTTTTATTTTTTATTTAGATTCATCATCTTTTTAGATTCCCCACTGAGTAAGTAAGAAAATTTTACCTTTGTTTTTATGACGGTTCGCAGTGTACATGTGCTTCAAGAGTGGTGTAGTTTTCTCTTGTTCCTTCATGTGTCGAATAGTGAGTGGTGTAGCGATGCCGGCACAATCGAAGACTGAATAAAACCGTGAATTGCGTACGAATTTCTTCAGTTCCTTCATGTTACGCCGTTCACTTGTGAAACTCCAGAAAATGAGAAATTTAAAATATTTTTGAGTCAAGTGTTTTGAACAGTTTTGAAATAACAAGTACTGCAAAATTTGCAGTAGGTACCTACTTGTTAATTCAAAACTATCAATGCGAAATGTAAAGCTTATCTAACCGCCTAAAAGCAGATCGTACGCGACGTTAACCCAAGTCAGGCTGACACGAAAGGAACACAAATCGTTTTTTCACAGCTTCTAGCAAGGCGCATCGCTGTTTTTCTTCTAAAAAAAGTGCCAATATATATACCTATATATAATGTATAATAAGGCCTATATATTATATATAATGGGGATATGTACAGTGATGCCCACTAGCCAAAGCTGGCTCTCGAGTATCAATGCTTCACGCTGATTCTTTATTTTGTTACCAAATATCACTGCTGTACTGATGTCTGCGGGTGTACCTACTCGTGTTTCATGTCCGGGTGTACTCACGTACTCCCTTTCTATTCTATTCACCGCTCGGTGCGTTTTCCGCAGATTTCAGGTACACACAACGTAATCGAATTTGCAGCTTTTATTTAAACCAACTATATAATGATACCAATAAAAATAGACATAACAAGAACAATTAAGTAGGACTTGCGTGCGGCAGACTAAACATTTTCACAGCCAAACGTCATCTTCAGCTCAGTCCGACAGAAGCAACACACCACATTCCATCAGGCACTCCAAAAAACGTCACGCTAGCTATAATATTGAAACACAGCCAACAAATACAGGTTGATCTGTGTTCAGAATGTAGACGAGGAACGGACGATCTGCTATGAATGTACTAGGACGAATCATTGCGCGTGCAGAGAAGCCAACCAATTTAACTCCTAAAACAGATGATCAAAAAACCAGTCAGGCAGAATAACCGTTTCGAAGCTGGTTGCTTGCAGCCATTTTACGATCTCGTTGAGTAACTGGAGTTTCGAGGACTGAAATAATCCCTTTCTAGTGATTTGATCGCTGAATGCATAAATTAATTAATGAAATAATATTAATGTAGGTACTATATTATGCGTAATATAATATACCTATTATAAAAAACGAAAAACATGGAAATCCGTGATCTGATCCACATTAGATAGGTAGGTATTTACGCACATTTAGATTATTATTATACCCGAACTCCCGTCACCTACACTGAGCTCATTATGCAGCACGAGTCACACGAAACATAGAAATTACTTACATTATTATACGAAAATTAACCATACTCGAAAGTAGGCATACATAAAGGCTGGATATTATAAGAATGAATTGGCAGCTGGAGGTGTCCAGTGCCTCCAGTTTTTTTTTAGTTGAAAACTCGTCAATTCGTTCTCAACCCGATTAGGTAAGCTTTTGTAGAGTGTAAGGTGAACCGGACGTGGGAAAACAAAATTACAACTGGTACTGCCATCAAACAGCATTAAAAATTGCCAAACGGTCGGAAACAGTTTATTACAAGGCGATTTGGTTTGCATTTTGAACAAAATAAATGAGTCTTCATTCCGACGTGGCTGTTTGAAAGCGTAACGTTACACTTGCGATCATCAATCTTCGATCAAAGTTTGTTAAGAGAAGATTGGAACACGACGGTGCTATGATTGAGGGGCAGTATATAAAATGCAAAAGGCCGGTCAGCTAAGAAAACTTGACGCTCTTCAGAATTCAGCGATCGGGCTGCGTTCACGAAGCCTGAAAAAATTCATTGTGTCGCTAGAGTGATGATAATATGTAGCATTTAGCATTAACGGTGAGCTGATAATGAGTTTAGTGAGTTCCACATGGGTGTCTAGCTTTGTTCTAATGCAGGACTTCCCAAACTACATTCTTACCAAAATAAACGTAGTGAATAAAAAGAATGGGGTCTATGTCAGAAAAATAAACAAGTTCGACCGAAAATCTTTCCAGTGGCTCAAAATAAAAGGCACGAAAAAGAAATAAGTAAGTCTTCAGTGAAGAGAAAATCGGGAAGAAAAATACCTGTATTCAAACTGCACCAGGAACCTTTCCAGAAAGGCGAAAACTAATCCGCCAGAGCGCACTAGCACTGAAATGAGAAGATACCTGATTTTGTGGTATATTCTGTTGGTCAACTTGGGTTTCGACGACCTTGCAATGATACTTGCACTTTATTAGAGTGACGCGCATTTCGAAATACTCAGTAGGTATTGATCGATACTGAGCGCCAAAGTGACGCGAATCAGACGATGGTTTTCGCAGTTGCCGTCGAATTCGAATTGCTGGAACATTTACCTACCATTCGACAACCACATTAACTAAGTATCTACTTGAATCGCCTTCGCTTAGATAACCCGCTGTTGAGTTTGCAGCCTCCCATGTGATTTTTCAATGGTCAGTGAGTGGCCAATCACACAGCTTTCTACTCGGAAGCCAAGCGGTTCAGTTCAAAAAATTAATTATTGGTGGTTCACCAAAAATTTAAATTGCACTGGAGCCCAAAACCTACTTTTCTCGTATCCTGACTTGAAGTACTTTCTCCGAAAAATAAACATCAAGACACGGTTCCGGACCCCATTAAAAACTCAATAATAATAATTATTGAGTTTTTAATGGGGCATGTAATGAATTATTCATTTTACTGCAAATGGAAAAATAAATAAATAAAATAATAACAATGAATACTCAAAACAAAAGTTGATGGGTAGTGTGACGGGGGGCGGGACTAGGTTGGTCTCTCGGACATTTTTAAGGAAATTTTAGAGTTGTTTCGGTGTACGTTCCAATTATGCCAAGTCAGGAGTCTCCCCCAGATTTTTTTTTTTTTTTTTTTTTTTTTCGCCGGGCTATTGGGGGGGTTCTTGAATTTGAGGGAAAATTTATCAGAAAAATTATAAAAATCTTTTGATTTTCAGAAAAATTTAATTATTTTAAAAAAATGAAAACTTCTCACGTAAATTTTCACATCACCCCATATAATCACATTTTCCCCATCTGGATGGAATGCCACCAATTGTTTCATTATTCTCTTAACAACCGACCCACACTTTCCCTGAATGCGAACGAAAACTTTGATTGGGCTGATAATAATTATGAAATCATTAGCCCTTTTGCGTTTCATTGTATAAAAATAAACAAATCAGTGTCAAAGTTGGCTCGTTAAATCCATCTTCAGTCCACTCCATTTACGGCAGGAGTTTTTAGCATGGTGAAGTAAACTAGCTTAAAGATTGGGGCGCCACCAGTGAAATGTAACGACACAACTCCATAGACTTAGAAGAGTAGCTGCAAGGTATTAGCTCCACACTACCCCCAGATGATGGTCCATCATCCCCTCCCCATTATGGAGCACCTGGTAGGAGCATGGAAGGTCAAGACCGGGGAGAGCAATCTCATGCAAGCTCTGCGAGTGTAAACGAGACAGGAGCAGTTTAAGGAACAAGTTACAAGATGAGACGTCGAAATAACCTCAAAATGTTGTACTTTTTCCGTTTTTTTTTTTTTTTTTTTGCGTCTATTTCGAAAAGTAAGCATTTCTCGTGGAAACACACTATTAGCAAAATTAAAGGAAATAACATTTCCTATACAACGCATAATATCCGATCTTCAACTGTAGTATATTATACTACAGTTGAAGATCGGAACGATAGTAAGGCCGCTAGAGCGCACTGAAAAAAATGCCACTTTTTCGCTATTTTCCAAAAGCTAGTTAAACCCCAGATTCACTTACTAAGCCAATTTTTTCGATGCCCAACATATGTAGGTAACATTAGCCGAGTTGCCGAACGTCAGTGAAGCTCATAGGCGACGCTATAAACATTTACTTAGCTATCACAAACTACAAATTTAGTGTCATGTATCTAAATCTAAATACTTGAGTAAGAGGGGTCCGCATAGAGATTGTTTCGTGAAAGAGGTCCGCTAGCCTAAAAGTTTGGGAAGCCCTGTTCTAATGTATTATGAGTCAAGGAGTGTTCGGCATGAAGTTAACACTAAGAATTTGTAATCGATAAGGTGCACACTGTTATGCAAGTTTACCAGTGAATGCAGCATCAACTTCTCCCAGAAAAATGCTCATGACAGAAACTACCTGAATATATACAGAATAGCACGAAAGCCATACAACAGCAATGATCCTACTATATTGAAGATAGTATGAATATATTAAATATAATATATTTAATATAATTAATATAATTAATATAATTAAATATATTATATTTAATTTCGATCCTTTTCATTCCTATCCTATGATAATATCATAAGGACCCAAAGTGCGGGAGGTTTTTAGTAAAAATTACTCTCAACGGTGATTCTGTCGCTCTTTTGCAATGGACATAGAAAAAACCAAAATCTCGCGTTCGTTCATTCGAGCCCATTTGAAATCGCACAGGCCAGTACCTTACAATTTTTTGTGTGGGAGTATTCGGTTCGCTCTCGTAGCAGCCCCCCGTCGTCAAACGGTAGACATCCCAAAAATCATTAGCTAGCAAGCTTGCACAGCAGTGTGTACCCTTCATTAATAGCTGGTTAGGTCAACATAATTCTCCTGAGTTGAATAGGTGACTCACGAAGGGTGAGTCTTATAATGTACAACTCACCGGTACAATTTATCGTGCCTGCATATTATGAATGCACGATAAATTGTACCTCTCAATTATCAAATTCAGAAATCTCTGATTCTGTTACGTTTAAATGATATCCAACCGATGCAGTACTCAAATGCTCAAAGAAATTTAGTAAAATTCACGTTTTCTGTTTCTTTAATCAAAAAGTCCTACCCGCCTCAAGGAAGGGAGTGTCCTAGAACAATCATTACCAACACCACAAATAACACAACTCTGTTGATATGGTGCTTGTGAGCATACGACACCATACGTTCTAACCTCAGGTTCTGTGAGCCGCTACACCATTGGATTATGAAAATGCTATTGTTCGAAGAATCTAGAAGGACCGCAATAAAAGGTCGGTCCACTTTAAAGTTTTTTCCCCTGTGACAGTTAAGACACCTCAGTTTTTCCTTGACTCCTGAAATATGAATATGAATAAGTTCAAACTGTACATGATCAACTTGGTTTTTTTTTTTCCATTAAGACTAGTTTTTTGAAGAGTCCAACTTAACACTTTCGCGGATATTAGTGGCAAAGTTCAGGAAATTCTCCAGTTGGGCAAACATAACGCATGGATTGCTTTCCTACATAGTGTGGTGTTTGCCGACGGTGCAGAGGTCTAATCCAATGAGGTGGTTAGGGTGAGAAATGACTCCTCTGCTGAGTACTAAATTGTTTATTGGAATAAACAATTGTAGCGTGGGGACCGGTTTCGAGCAACTAAGCTCATCTACAGCCCTGACAAGAAAACCATTTGTCATTAGCATCAGAGGAAAAACCATAAAATTATATTAACAATGTAAGCTCGAAATTATATTATACTGAAGGTATATGAACAAACACAAATGGTGAAAAATTATAACTGACGAAAACGGTCCAGAATGGTGGGACATAACTTGACAATAGTAAATTCGGAATATGGACCCACTGTTAAAATTGGCTCCATGACTGATGGCCAGTGAACCATTTGAAAACCAGTTATGGTATACTACAGGTACTGAAAGGAGAATTGTTTATTATTCTAGTGGCAAAACATCTACTTGATATATGATTAGTGACAAAGAGAAATTAGAGGTAAGAAAGTCAGAGATAATTTTAAAAATGGACCCATTTGACAAGGTTATTAATTGGTATTAGGAAAGATGAATTTGGAATTATTCGTTTAAAAAAAAAAAAAAAAAAAAAAAAAAAAAAAACCACTTACATTGTTAATATAATTTTATGGTTTTTCCTCTGATGCTAATGACAAATGGTTTTCTTGTCAGGGCTGTAGATGAGCTTAGTTGCTCGAAACCGGTCCCCACGCTACAATTGTTTATTCCAATAAACAATTTAGTACTCAGCAGAGGAGTCATTTCTCACCCTAACCACCTCTTTCCTACATACTTCCTCTCTAAACTAAGACGTATTAAAGTGACCAATTCGTAAGAAACCGCGGAAATAGCGAAAAAAAAGGATGATCATTCAGAAGAAGAACCGATGTAAATCATTGAAATAGAACGTCTGCACATAAAAAAAGTCATTGAATGGGGAAAATGTTCTAAACCAGTTATGCACAGCACCACAAATTCGAAAACCTCAAGCAATGATACCTCCATATAAAGGGAAAAACGCTGCAAATTTTACTCAAGGGTTTATTATTCTTTGATATATAATTGTTCATTATATAGGCCTTTTTTATCATTTTGTACGCAAGGAGGGGACAAGAGTTCCTAAATACTTGTGCAAAAATGTAATCCTGTCAATGAAAAAAATTGTGGAAAATATTTTTTTTTTACCCAAAAATATTTGACCTGGGATCCTTCAAAAATCCCATTTCTAGCCCCATGAAAGTCCTATAGATCCCCACAGTGCAATCAAATCGTTCCGGGACCCCTAAAAACGGACGTCCAAAAATACTTCGTAAACGACACCTCGATCCCATAGCCAAAAGCCTAAAAAAACCTCCCGTAGCCCCATAGCGCCCCACGGGGTTGGGCGATCGGGCTGAAAACCTTGCGGGCACAACTAGATGGTAAACCGAGTATTTTTGTCAAAATTTCGGTTTTGGAATCTAGACCTCTTGCAACGGACAATGTCAAATTTTGAGGACAACCAGAGTCGTCGACCTCCGTCGCGATTACATAAGTGTATTATTCCAAGAATAATAAACCAAAGCGAAGTTAATCAGACAAATCCGGTATCAAAGATTTTCAACACATTTGGCGCATCGGCTATTTTCAACTTCAAAATTCACCGATTATTCAAGATGAAGGCAATAGAATTTCAAGTACATCGAAAGAAATACTTTTTAAAGCGTTTATTTGCATAGTTTGGATATTCGCGATGGGGAACGAAATTACGAAACGTCTAGGTACCATTTTGGACAGTAGGCGTCGAAACGTCAACAATATGCTCGGTTTCCCTCCTATCTGGCAACTTAAATGTGGTATTATTTACCAGGGAGTCGAGAGAGATGTTCCCTTAAATAATTTTGAGCTTCGAATCTATTCAAGCATTGCTAGCCGTCAATATTTTCATGGTGTTCGTACGGTAAGGTGCAATATCTTGAGCCACAGTTGGATTATGATTAATTACGGTTCGATTGAATATGTCTTTGCCTAAATCCGGAAACAAATTAGCCAAAACAATAAACTTCTAAAATATTGTCAGTATTCATCTGTACGAACCACCTAATTTCTCTAACTCTTCCTGACTGGCTCACGGTATAAACAGGAGTGTACGAGCCAGTTCTGTTCTGAAAGTAAATGCATAACTTTATGCATTTACCTTCAGAACAGCAGTCAAAATTCGAGCAGTTCTGCGAAGTTCTACGAACCACCTTTTCTATAAATCAAATAGAAACATACACCATCACAAGAAATCTCACATCAACACCAAACTGGTAAGCTAGCATAGCAGTTTGAACCCTTCGTTCATCGCTAGCCTGACTGGTTGGAGGGTAAAGAAACCCCATCAGGTTAGTGGTGGTGGTGGGGGGGGGGGGGAATTGTTGAATTGATGAGACATTAAATGTTACTCACAATTCATACTCACATTCAAAAATCTTTGCTTATGTTATGTTGAAATAATTTCTAATCAGAGCCAGAATCTAATTATTCAAAGAAATATCTCCCTAAGATTTTTTCTTTACTGAAATAATTTTTTATTAACAAATCCTACCCGCCTCAAGAAAGTGAGTGCCTACAGCCATCAATACCAACACCAAAAATTTCATGTTGTAGTGGCCCTTGTGAGCATAAGCCACCATCCGTTCTAACATCAAGTTGTTGGAGTCGCAATGCCATTGAACTATGAAAATCCTACTGTTCGAAGAATCAAGGAGGAACGCGATAAAAGGTCTGTCCACTTTAAAGATTTTTTTCCGGATTTGCTGACAGTCAACACACCTCAGTGTGGCCTTCATTCCTGAAATATGAACATGAGTTACAGACAATTTAAACTATGCAATGCATAGTATGCATGCCACAATTAACTGTTTTTTTTTTTTTTGTTTGTTTAGTAAGACTAGTTTGGGTACTTTTCCGTTATAACACCCCCCACCCCTCTCCCACTCGATTTCGAGTTTCATACACACCCCTCCCGATGGCTTTAGGGCACCCACAGCCTACCAAAATCGCGTTGGGGGGGGGGGGGGGGTTATAACGGAAACGTACCCTAGTTTGAACTAGGTTGAGCCGAACCTATTAAAATTTAATAATAATTTAATTATTATCTTAAGGCAAAATCATATAGGTACCTAATTTAAAAAAAAAAGCTGCAAATTTTACACAAGGGTTTATTGTTTTTTTTTTGTTTTTTTTTTATATAGGGCAATAATTAACTGTGTCGATTAAAAAAAATTAGGTATATTTATTTTTTTTTCAAAATTTTCTTTTTACTCGGGAAATATTAGACAACCAGGGATTCTTCAAAAACCCCATATGTAGCCCCATAAAAGCCCTATAAGTCCTCACAGTGAAATCGGATAGTTCTGGGACCCCTAAAAATGGATTCTACGTCCAAAATAATTCGAAAACGACACCTAACTCGACCCCACATCCGATACCCTTAAAAAACCCTCCCGTAGCCCCATTTTAGCCCCATAGCGCCCCCAAGGGTTTGGGCAATCGGGCTGAAAATCGTGCGGGCACAACTAGATGCAAAGTTGCACGTATTTTGTCAAAATTTCAGATTAAAAAAAAAATCCTACTGCCCAAAATTGGCCCGGACGGCGGACGGCGTACAGTGTACGGCGGACGGACATTTCGGTTTTGGAATCCAGACCTATTGAAACGGATAATTTCAAATTTTGAGGCCTATCAGAGTTGTCGACCCCCGTCGCGATTACATAGGTGTATTACTTATTCCAAGAATAATAAACCAAAAGGGTCTCAATGTAGAGCACCTTACCCTACATGAATGCGTACTGGTAACAATACTTTGGAAGACTTTCTAAGTAAGACGTAATTCTTACGTAAAGTAAGAATTTCTTACGTAAAGACGTTCCTTGCTAAGTACCCTTCGATACTCTACACAGAGTCTACGTGGAGAATAAAACGTAAATTTGGCAATTCGACCAAATCCCCCTTTGCAAAATCATCAAAACAGAAATATTCCTTTAGAAAAAAGAATGAGTAAAAATTGGTCAGCCAACCATCCGTAGCACCACGTAACAATCCAGCAACAGTTTATTGCTTTCCACTCGGCTTATCATGTAAAATACGAAGTCACACTTTTGGACAATAACACTAACTCATCCAGTGCGATGTCATCACACCCAAAGTGGATTTCGGATTAACAACGGTCAAAAATGATTTCTTCCACAATACTGTTTCAAGTCATTTTATTCAGTTAAAAATGAATCATTGTCTACGTTCACATTTGAAGTTTCAAAGTGTCAACACGCGTTAACACTAAACAATACTGATTACCGTGGCAGAACGAGTACAATTCATTCAACAAAAATAGACACTACGGTGTCCAAAAGATCATTCTGTGCGTAATGGAGTATTTATAATTGGTAATAAACCGATAAGTATTGACGAATATCCAAGAGTATTCACTGGAGAGCACAACACATAATGCAATCAATGTGCTAGAATCGATGCAGCACAGAATCACCGATTTAGTCGCCGTAATGCATTGATAAAATTCATCTGGAGAAGGTAATAATACTGAAGGCACGGCTATTAGTATTTGATGTGAGGGGATTACTCTCTGCTTTACTTCTCAGAGCACTTTCATTCGATTCATCAAATTCATCAACCAATTCCGATTATAATAATACTGGGAGCTCCATCTGCGACTGAGCACATAACAAGTGTATTAGTTAATTTTATCAGATAATACTCGCTGTCCATAGGGTTTACCTACCTAGGTGCAATGTTGATGTGAATCAAAGTGTTCCTATCAAAACGTCACTTCTGATCTGAGGTAGAATGAATGCAAGTTATGGGCGTGAGCCAATGAATATTAAGAGTGGGTAGGTAATGTTAGGAAGGAAACTTATAATTCAACCAATTTCATTGAGTCGAACTAAATATTAGCAATAACACAAACAAACAAAAATTGTTCTAAAAGTGTGAGTGAAGTGTGGGTTTCAAAGACCTATGGTCAGCAACTAAAATGAAAAAGTTAAAGATTCCCTACTACATAATACGTAGCAGGGAACCTTCAACGCTATATATTATATAGATGCAATGTGCCAATACTGTGTGATACGCAGATGACATATATAGTCAGTGTTTGCTAGAAACATACTTGATATTACAATTTCACAATTCAACGCGAATGGAATGAAGACGTTTATGAGGGGTTGTTAATGACTCCGACGAACAGGACGCTTCCCGGCTCAAGGACAGAGCTCAAAACTATTGCAAAGGGCCTATCAGCGTGAAACCTCTCCCGGAAGACCATCGACCTCAAACGCATCTGACCCGCTGTAACATGAAAATCACTGGTGTCGAGGCTACCACAAAATAGCAAATCCAGAACATGAAAATGAAGAATACAAAGATTGGCAAATGATGTGTCATGACTGGCCTTTAACAGAAACTGAAAGACAGCCCCCAGAAACAGTCGTCATCTACATGAAGGGGTCAATCGTGGGAGGAGTAACAGGTATTGAAGCAACCCGAAACAGGAAGAGTTGAATGCAGCCAAATACTGTAGCGTAGGGCAGCACGTTGCTCTGTGGCAATTTTTAGACACCGCAACCCTCATCACACCTTGCAAATCCGTTTTAGAGCTCGTCGTGTTCTAATACGTTACTATTCGACGGCTTCTGTACAACCCCAAAGAAAAGGACATTCGGGCTATCATAAGATACCACGACCACAGCGAACGGTTTGTCGACTAAGAACTCTTCTCGGATGACTAAGCTTCTCTTCTGCATCCTCACGGCTGGAACACCAACACGATTGTTCAAATCAAAATGCTGCTTGAGCTCAGAATTCAGTAAAAAAATAAAACATTCAAAAAAGAAATAAAATGAAAACTACAAAAGCATTGAAGAGAGAGAAGTGGTGATGTAGTCAAGGCAACGAACGCTCAAAAATGGGTCTAGGTGGAAATGTTGGGAGCAGAAGCGATTTCTTCACCGATGTGTTTAGACCCATGGGGGGATTAAAACACTTAAAGTCCCCAACCCTACAAGGTGACAGGGGGGGGGGGGGGGGGGCAGTTTCTTCATTTTTTCGCTCCTAACTCAAAAACGGTAGGTCCTACAGAAAAAGTCATTCATATAAAACATGAAGCTCGCCCTACTTGCTACAAAAGTGTTCCTATTCATTTTTCGCGTTCCTATAATAGTTTAGGAGATATTCAAGCTTGAAAGTGGGTAAAATTTAAAAAATCCGCTTTTTCGCACTTTTTAGTTTTTTTGCTCACAGCGCCTGCATGCAGGCGATGCATCCTAGCGGTATGGGTACAATTACATAATCAAAACTACATTACATTTGCTACAATTTGAGCACAAGTACGGCTCTGTACGTAAAATAGGAACCGAGAAAACGAATTTTAACCAAAACCAACCGTAAGCAGAAAACCACGTTTTTCAGAACTTTTTCAACTGAAGCTCAGAAACTATAGGCCCGATTCTTAATTTCGTTTTTTCTCGTGAAAGCTGAATAGATTTTGTAGAAGGGGCGGTTCATTACATTTGTGTTGAGACAACAAAAGTGCCGTCGTTATTCGAAAAAAAGAAGCGAAAAAGCGGGTTTTTGAAATTTTACCCACTCAAGCTTGAATATCTCCTAAACTATTATAGATACGCGAAACTATGATAGAGGCACATTTGTAGCAAATGTGGTGAACTTCATTATTTATACGGATGACTTCTTCTGTAGGACCTATCGTATTCGAGTTACGAACGAAAAAAACGAAAAAACTTACCTTCTTCCCCCTCCCCTCCCTTCGTACGGTCGGGGACTTCACACATACGTGAAGAAATCGCAACATTTCCACCTAGAATCATTTATTGCCCAGACTAATGTGGGAAAGTGAAGAACCACAAGTAGGTAGGTGTTATGAGTGGAAATAGGCGATTGGGGCAAGACTGGAAATTCTTCAGACTTGAAATATAATGTATTTAATATGTACTATATGAGTGTTAAGCAGCTTGTGTCAGAATTCACGAAGCAGAATTAACGTCTCAGGGTGTCCACAGAACCAGAGGAATGAGGTTGGGGATTTTCCGACTGAAGGCCTGAGTTTGGGAAAGAGTTGGGTGTATGCGTAATGAGCTCGTTGCGATTTCCAGAGCAACTTAAGAGAAATCCGAGATCTGATAGGGTCGATAATGGGGACCTCTGAAATCTCTCTTAGCCGGGGACGATAGTATTTCTGAACCCTAATACCTTTCTGTGGGGGAAGTTTGATTACTCGAGCGAGTTCAATAACTTACAGCTGTTCCAACCATTGAAAACAGTTTTGCATCAACGTCCAAACGTCGCTACCATTTGTGAAACGTTAAAACTTTCAACTCCCCATGCCACCAAGAGTGGGAACGCAAAAAAGATCCTGAGAGCAACACTTCCACCTTCCACCAATGCACAAGAAATATTATCGGATCAATCACCCACTGGCACCGTTGAACCAGTTGTTTTCGCCGACTGTGATTATGCTCTCAAGAGTCAAATCGAACTTTTCACTTCGACGAATCACCATCATTATAAAAATACCTCGAACGTAAACCGTCAAGATTGCACAATGCATTAATACATGGTACATATAACCACGAAAATGTCACATGCATGGGAATGCATGTCAAGATTGCACAATGCATCAATACATGGTATAACCACGAAAATTCCACATGCGTGGGAATGTTAATATCCATGTGCATGCACAAAATCATGTTTACAGGGTTTAAAATTCCCTCATCGATTAGGTACTCCAAATGGCTATTAAACAAGAATGGCCACTTACCAGTCACTGCAGCTGCTTCAGTACCTTCCTCATTGACTTCGATAAACACCTTTTGCTTTATTTTCGAGACGTACAATGGTTCAGCACTCATTCCTGATAGATTGGCTGACGTTGTTTCGAATATGTCAGTGATTCCCATCTAAAAATGAGGGACACACGTGGGATAACGTTGTATAACCAAAATGGATCAGTCTGAACCCTCAAGAAATAATGTAATGATTCGGCCGTGTTTTGTGGAAGAAAATGCTCACCTTCCTCAAAGGATCTTCAAGACCCAACTCAAGCTCCAATTTGAATTTCGGGAGGGACAATATCACTTCTGTGTCGTACATTGCTTTCAATACATCGGCCAATGGCGTGGTTTTCAGCTTATCAGCTACCTCTTTGAGAGGGACGTTTTCGAACGGTAGAATCACGACCATTCGGAATTTGTCACCCTGAAAGGATATTTTGGAGGAGCATTTAAAGGTAAAAGATTCATTGTCGACCATTTATACAGTGATTTGAAATTTAAAGTAAACACGTACGCTGTAAGGCAACTCCAGAACTTGAGCCTTAATGTTTTCATTGCTGGAATACATGAAGTGACGGGTCATGTGCATCATTCGAACTTTAACTTTTCCCGTAGGTGCATTGAAATCTTCATCCAGAGTGCGATCAGCCTCGAACTGATATCTCCAGTTGGCTTTGAAGTAAACCGCATTTGCCAGCACAGCCCTTGCACCTCTCAAATCATCTGTAAAATGGATACTCATGATCTTTACTAGGTACCTTACTCGGTGCTCATGATCTACAACGGAATAACTTCCCAGCATGATTACTTCCTCCAAATTACGCTCAATGTAATTTCAACGAGGTTTTTAACAAAAGGGAATAATCATAGGATGAGGCTGAATTTTTAATCAATATTATTATCTTAATGAGCTCCTTGAATGATTTTATAATTTTTTTTTTTTTTTTTTCCTGGAAAGGTAGTGCTTCAAAAGTAACGAAAATGGGTCAAAATTGCAGAAAGCCCGTCTCTATTATTTATACAGCCTTAGGAAAAATATAATATTTGATTTCCGAGGACTGGAGGGACGTGGGCTGATACGTCATCAGCTAACATGCATCTCTCGGCCAATCAAAAGATTCTTTTGATTGGCCGAGAGATGCATGTTAGCCAACTTTGTTACGCCAAAAGCCAACATTGAAAATCGAGAATCGGGGTTATCATCAGAGAAGGTCATTCAAAAATCGAGCATCGAAGTTATCATCAAAGAAGTTATTAGAAAATCGACCAGGGCCGAGTTTTTTTATTCTGAAATTTTATCATTCAGCACTCTGGCGGCACCGCGCTCAACTACTCGACGCCCAGGACTTTCAGTTCCAAATCTTCTACTTTTCTAAAACAGTTCTGCACGTAAATTATTGGAATTTTCGAACTAAAAATTTGTGTAGGGGGTTTTAAAGGGTGCTGAATCCGAATAATATTAACATATTATGTTGATAGACATGATGGCCTTTCTCAAGGAGCCCATTACCTCTTCGTTAGGGAGTGAGAAGATATTGTTAGCCCGGTATTCTGATTTTTGAAAGAAGGGTTGTATTGAAGGGTGCTGCTGAAAGTTCACTCACCGGGCTTGAAAATGGACTCAATCTTGTTGTTGGTATTTGCAGCACACCAATCGTTTATAAATTTTGCCGCAGCAACCTGGTTTGTGAAATCAACTTGATCCACAGCTGCACCGAAAACCGACGTCATGACATTCTCGTATGTGCTAAGCATTTTGAACTGTTTGTCTACGAAAACAGACGAAGCTATTTGTAGCACAGGATCCTGGAAAATGACGAAGGACTAGAGTACAAGGACGAGAAGGTATGCATATATGCATAGCTAAAGGTATTACCTAATACATGACGTGTATTGTACATTGTACAATATGGCACAGATACAAAGTAAACAAAAACAACTTATATAATACAGTAGTTCTTTGGTCAATGAAGCTTTTTGAAAACATTGAAAAACGAAGTGGATTCCAAGGGTGTAAAAGTAAAAGGATTCAATCTGAGTCACCGCTGTAGAGGCAGCCTCAGACCTACCTTTGGCGTCGAGCTCATCAGAGTATTCACTTATAAACATAGGGAGACTCTGCATTCAGAAAATAGCAACACCAATCGACGAGACACGTTTTTTATTTAGCCATTCTTACAAGGGTGGCAAAGCAACATAATATTATTATGGGTGAGAGTTTTGGGCAGAATGGGGGAATTTGCATTTATTTTAGATTTGGAATTCTTCCCTACCGTTCAATAATATGGCTAAAAAATAACTTGCACAGCCTCCAATAGCAATGAAAAAAAAAAAAAAAATCATTGTAGGAGATAATATCTCCTACAATGATTTTAACAATATTATAACAAATATACGGTTATATTATAACAAAAAAAAACGAAACGAACAGTTTGAATCAGCAGGGGTTTCCCACCAGTCACTCTTTAGGCAGTGACATCACAGTTCCAGTGAATCTCTCACCAGGAGCGCGTGTGTCATCAGCTTATATGATAAATTTATAGCAATGATAACTTGATACGACAGAAAACATAATTCATAATACACGGTACTTGAAGAAACGACACACAGACCAAAAAATTTGGGACGATGTAATAAAAGTTTCACTTAAAAAAAAAAAAAATAGAAAAAATACATGCAAATTCCCGCATTTATCTGTCATTGTCAATGCGACGCAGCAAGGGTAGGTATGAGGTCGCCTCAAATAACTGTGTTCCAGAATTACCTCATCAGTTCATATCCATGATACCGGTCCACTTTTACTTCTTACCACTTCTACCAAAAATAAACGAGCAAGTTCCAAACTGGGCTAAACTTTAAAAAAAATTAATTCATGAAGGTATTTTTCATTTTTATTTTTTTCAAGATTTGTTGACCAAGCATCTTTCTACTGGCTCACGAAATTCATAAATGTGTATAGGACACGTTAATATGGCGTTTCTTACCTGAAGAGAAGTCAATAATTCTTTGTACGATTCAATAGCTTTGTCATCATTGGCGTCGACTCTCAGAGCACGAGCAAGCTGATTCTTGCTTTCTCCCTTTGTTCCTGCGTAAACCATCGCCAAAGCGATTTGAATGCTGATCGGCGAAACGACCACGTTCTCATTTTCCTTGCCCTCGCTAACAGCCTACAAAACAACGAACAACTTAATTTACGAAGGCCACCTTCCTAATCGCCGTCACTCGCGGTTTGAAGACTGGGTTCTGTAAAAATATAGCAACTGAAGCCTGAATTCTCCATTGAGTAAACAGTTATGTAGTACCTAGATTTTCTACAAGAGGTGTTTTGTGACTTTCTCGACCAACCTGGCCAGCTGCTACTGCAGAATCACCTGACCAGTTCAGAAGCTTTGATTCGTTATAACAGTATTCGTTGTCGCAACGCCTTAGTCCCATCCAGCTAATCGATTCACAACCTCACATATCGTAAAGAGGTATGTAAGTGCAGAGGGGCATGCTACAACGATAGTGGCTGATAATGGAGCACTGTCAGCCCCGTAGAGAGGGGGGGGGGGCACTGGACCCGTTGCCCCCGGGCCCGGCCTTCGTAGGGGGGCCCGGATTTTCTTGAGAATTTTTTTTTTTTTTTGTAAAAAAGGGGGGAGGAGAGGCAAAATGGGAAAAGGGACAGATCAATAATATTGATTTGTCTATTGATATTGTATGAAAATTTTTCCTATATTATAGGAAACAATTTCATACTTTTTTTTTTTTTTTTTTTTTAGGGGGCCCGATGAATTTTGCCCCCGGGCCCGGATTTTCTCTCAACGGCCCTGTGTAAGTGACTAAGTGGTTAGTCATTTAATCCTAATAGCCGGTGTCCACGAGCCCACTATCTAATCGACACTTTTGCTGAAGCAAGTTGCATGTTTACATGGCGGTAAAATTTGGCACAACTTATTGCCTGACACTAGTGTCCGAGAGCAGTGTCAGGTCAACTATCGCAAGGAACACGGTTTATACGGTGCAGTTGTGAAGTTGCTGCAACATTCTTGGAAGAGATTCTACATCACGAAGGGTGATCATTAGACATTGACTAGATGCTACGGCTCGCTTTGTTAGCCTACGCACCAAGACCCCCCCCCCCCCCCCCCTGGTGGGGTGAGTAGCATCGATGGACAAGTTCAAACCCCTACTCAGACATAAGGCCTCGCTTCGCTCGGCCAAGCACTTATTCGGACAGGGGGGGTTCAAAACTCAGGCATACGGCTCGACCGCTTAATCAGACATAAGGCCTCGCTCCGCTCGTCCCACCGCTTATTCGACCGGGGGGGGGGGGGGGGGGGGTTCTCCCCCCCCCCCCCCCCTAATGTTAGTTAAACGGTCGGCCGAGACGATAGAAAAAATCGGCGTATTTTTAGGGCTTACCGTTTAGGAGGAGTAGGCTCATGACATACCCAGCCAGCCAGCCACAGACACACAGACACGAGTGGGGCTAAGAAGTACCTACTAGAGATGTATTTGAAGGATTTAGGGTAGGGGGTCGAATGAGGTGTATTTTTCAAAGTGTTTTTACTTGGACGAAAAATCCATCTTTGAGGATCCCTTGTTTGGATACAGGTGAAGTTTTTTTTAAATGTTAAATGTGTTTATCGACTTAATCTTTTTAATTACATGTTAAATCGAATTATTATTTTTTAATTATTCAACAGGTAATGATTGACGGGACGTTTGGCCTTGCGTGAGCAACTTCTCGAAACACCTGATTTTTCGACAAGAAAAAACTAAAACAAACCCAACCGGGAATTTGCTAATTTGCATTCATGCAGCATGACACTCGTACCATAGCAACGTATTTAGCCAAATGATTACTACTGGAGAGAAATGCTTCCAGATACACACTCCAACCATTGAATGGTGTGTCGCTAGGGATACGATCCCGCCGGAGGTTTTTAGCATGGAGCTAACTGCCAGAAAATGTCCCACGTATCGAGGAACGAAAATACGACGACAAAGGATCATAATAAATAAGGTAGGGAAGTGACGATTGGTTGTGTAGTAACAATGAGTCCTTGAATGATTTTTTAAAAATTTTTTCCTGGCAAGGTCGTGCTTCAAAAGTTACGAAAATAGGACTTGCAGAAAACTCGTCTCTATTATGTATAGGGCCTTAGGAAAAATATAATATTTGAATTCCGAGGTCTGGAGGGGGTAGAAGACGTGGGCTGCTTCGTCATGTTTTGATTGGCCGAGAGACAACAACTATGCAAGTTAGCCAACTTTACTATGCGAAAAGCCGACCCCGAAAATCGAGAATCAGGGTAGGTCATTCAAGCCCTAGTCATCAGAGAAGATCATTCAAAAATATATTTAAAACTGCAACTGAATACTATTTATTTTTAATCATACAAAGAAATTAAAATTGTATTACATTTTATAAATGTTATATATATATATTTTAATGATTTTTAAATTCATTTATTGAAGATTAATTAATTGATGCGTTTTTTAATAGGGTAACCGTTATTCCTTGTCTCACGCCCCCAGTTCCGGAAAAAGGCTCCCAAGACTTATTTTTCTGGCAAATTTGTTTTCCAGTATCATATTTTTCCTATTATAATGATAGGAATTAGCCCTTTTCAACCATTTAAAACAGCTGGAACCGAAAAAGTAGCAACTTTGAACATTAATAGGTAAGTTCGTTGAGTAGGTACATCCGATAGGTAACTGTAAAGAGGAGTTTCGATAGTGACGGAGGTCGTAGTAGGGTGATAAGGGTCATTCCACTATCGAGCTGTTGACTGGCTGACGCCCCTCACTACAGAGCCGAGTGGAAAAAGCCTTAGCTTTTCCAAACCTTATCTCACTCCCAATACCGTTTTTGTGTGAGTTAATATAATATACAAACACAACGAGTATATACGAAAATACGACTACAATCGAATAAAATACACATCATCAATGCATTAGCACATATTTCTTCACATCTAATTGGAGTACCTGTAATACAAATTAGGTTAGGTGTGTACACAGTTTTCATTTACATGCGAAAACGCCGAGCCAGAAAACACCAGAAGGTGAATGCCTTATTGGAGAGGTGGAGTGGGTGATTGTGCTTGGCATTACTCATTCAACTGTTTGAGGTTGTGTTTCAAGGTGAGAGCCACCAAATGAACCGACATCCGACAAGATTTCTGCAATTCTTTCCTCGAAGGAAAATATGGTCCACTCACAACGAACCCGTTGGCTTGGCATCTTTGCACCCCCCCCCCCCCCCCCCCCCCTTTGTTGTTGTGAATTTCAACCGTGCCAGCTGCGGGACTTGACATTCGAATTGCAGATAAATGTAGCACGTAATAGGTTGCACATGCCCTACGTTGCATGTCAATTTACGTTGTTATATAATGGAATAGAAAAAGTGAAAAAAAAAAAACAACTCACTGAAAAGAAGCTCGTGGAGAAGTCTTGGCTTTGCGACGTTGACTCACCCATTACGGAAACAAGAATGGACAGTCCCAGACAAAGACCTGAAATGAGAATGGAATAGATTAAATATAAGAATGAGGACCGGATAAGAGTGCAGTGATAAGTGCCAAAGATAAGAAATGAAAACCCTTTCAAAAGTGAACAAGTTAATTGGAAACCCTTATAAACAATATTTCACGGCCAGTACCCAACACATGTCCGTTGCCTTTGAGATTTAAGTAACGGAATTTCCTAATTTTGAGTGCTGAATCGGTTTCAGTGCATAAGAAAACGGACGATATTAAATGAACGCTAAATTAATTCACGAAGAAACGCAGCAAAATTTACGCTTGGATTTCGTCACTAAAGATCTAACACCACGTCATTGACATTTTGACGAAAATGGATTTTTCATTCCATTTGATAGGTATTAACATGCCAAGGTCACCTGGAAACATAAAAACGATGAAAACATGAAAATGACCTACAGCACGTAAATGATAAAACAGCGCAGAACTGAGGAAAAGAGCCCATAAAATAAAAGAGTATGTAGCTGATAAAACAACGCAACTGATGAAACAGTTTTTTGCCTCTCCCATAAAGTTGCGTAAATGTCAACTTAAGTGACGATTTATTACCTAATCCTTTGAATGGCAGAATTTTAAACCAACCGTATTGAAGTGAAGAACCCTTCAAGAAAACTGTGCTCTACTAGAAATGTTGCTATTTCACGTTTCAAATTACCTACTACAAAATTTGAAGTAGTTAATTTGAAACGTGAGATGCTAAAGTTCAATAATTAATATTGACAGTGAAAATAAACTTATTTCACTATAAACTCGTCCAGTAACAATAAATTGATTTATTGACAATTTATACCTTTAGGTTAGCAAAATTTAAAAGGTTCACCATAGATTGAAAATTCCAGCACCAATATTCCAAGTCGAATGGCCTAGCAGAAAGACACGTGCCGGAAGAACAAAGGGAAAAGCTAGCTCGGGTGTTGAGCTGGCCTACTTCATCATCGCAACGCACCGAGGGGCACTTTGGAACTATCCGCACAACGGTTGGCGGGGATAAGAACAAACACCTTCATATCAGCCCAGGAGCGTCAATTCCTACCGGCCCTGTCGTTCATCAGGTACAGAATGTTTCCAAACAGCTGGAAAACATTACAAAGGCAGTGAGGTTTTTCACTGAGCAAGGAAAGAATGAGCCCATCAAGCCCATCGAGTTTTCTTCAGGGGTAAGAAAAAACGCTGGAAATTTTACACAAGGGTAAATTATTCTTTGATATAGGTACCTAGGTAACTTTGGATATAGGTAACTAAAATTTTGGAAAAAAACGAATGAAATTAAAAAATAAAAATAAAACATTTTTTTCTAATTTTTTTTTTTACTCGGGAAATATTTGACCTATAGGGATCCTTCAAAAATTCCATTTGTAGCCCCATGAAAGCCCTATAGACCCCTACAGTCAAATCGGATCGTTCCGGGACTTCAAAAAATGGATTCTACGTCCAAAAATACTTCGAAAACGACACCTAACTCGATCCTATAGCCATAAGCCTACAAAAAAAAAACTCCCGTAGCCCCATAGCGCCCCACGGGTTTGGGCGATCGGGCTGAAAACCTTGCGGGCACAACTAGATGGTAGACCAAGTAGGTATTTTGTCAATATTTCAGATTTTTTAAAACATTCTTACCCCAATGGGCCCAAAACGGCCCGGACGGCGTACGGCGGACGGACGCATTGGTTTTGGAATCTAGACCTCTTGAAACGGTTAATGTCAATTTTGAGGCCGATCGGAGTCGTCGATATCCGTCGCGATTACAAAAGTGTATTTTCCAAGGATAATAAATCAAAAACCGTGGGTGCCAGCAGAGATCATACAGGTTAAACCTGTATATATTATGGCTTCTGAGGAGGATAGTTTGAAACCAGATGGGATGATGACAGTGAGAATTAACTCAATAATAATTATTATAAAATCTGCAACTGATATGCAAGTCGAGTGGTGAGACTGCAAAGGGAGTCCCATCCGTGGTAAAGGTGATTTTCCGTATGCACGAAGAGTCCAGCTAGGTGGAAGAAATAATTCTACTAATAATGACTACAATTATTGTAGTCAAGGAGTCGCGCTCTTGTTCATTGCGTATCGTGTTTATACAAGAAGAATCCGTGGGGAAAATGTCACGGTCAAAATCGTGCGATTATTCTTATCGATGCTTGCGATTAGGCAAGGATGTTGTCAGAGACTGGCTAAGAGCCACCAAACTCGGATTTCTGGATTTCCAACATCTGGTTCAGCTTGACTCCTCCTGCCAAACGGCAAGGATATTGGGACGAACTGGCTAAGAGCCACCAAGCTTTGATTGGGGATTTCTAGGAGCTGGTTCAGCTTTACTAACCCTTAACAAATGGCAGGGATGTAGGCAGAGATTGGCCAATGACCACTAAGCTCCGATTTCGGGCAGCATTGGATTCCACCGGATTAGCTAGATCAGTGACTAAAGAGGTTCACATTCCACCGATGAGACCGATCGGTGTTTACTCCTCGTATGTTTATTCCACCGGTCCATTGAACAACGTACCTACTTGCCAACAAACCCCTCAGTTTCCCGAAATGTCGTCTAACGTGTTGACCCCACAGAACATAGAAAGAGAGATCTTTCTAAGTTCTGTGGTTGACCCTTATTGTGAGCAAGCGCGGAAATCCGACGGAACCTAGTGTTCGAAAAATATCAAGCGAGACGGTAGTCTCGCGATGGCAAGCTAAGAGAGTTGCGGTGCCTATAATTTACAGTTGAGAAGAGCGGGCCAACTTCCGCCCCTTCCGAGACGATCCCGCTGATCCGATTTTTGGTTTATTATTCTTGGAATAATACACCTATGTTTTCGCGACGCGGGTCGACGACTCCGATCGGGCTCAAAATTTGACATTATCCGTTTCAAGTGGTCTACATTCTAAATCCGAAATGTCCGTCCGCCGTACGCCGTACGCCGTACGCCGTACCCCGTACGCCGTACGCCGTCCGCCGTCCAGGCCGTTTTGGGCAGTAGGAATTTTTTTAAAAATCTGAAATTTCGGCAAAATACTTGGTTCACCATCTAGTTGTGCCCGCAAGGTTTTCAGTCCGATCGCCCAAACCCGTGGGGCGCTATGGGGCTATAATGGGGCTACGGGAGGGGTTTTTTGAAGGCTTTTAGCTATGGGATCGAGTTAGGTGTCGTTTTCGAAGTATTTTTGGACGTAGAATCCATTTTTTGGGGTCCCGGAACGATCCGATTTCACTGTGCCGATCTATAGGGCTCTCATGGGGCTAAAAATGGGATTTTTGAAGGATCCCAGGATGTTAAATATTTTTCGAGTAAAAAATACGAAATTTTGGAAAAAAACACATTTTTGAACAAAAAAAATCCAAAAAACAATTTTTTGAGATAAAAATAAAAAAAAAAAAAAAATTTTTTTAAATTTTTTCATTGACAGAATTAAATTTCTGCACAAGTAATGTATATCAAAGAATAATAAACCCTTGTGTAAAATTTGCAGCGTTTTTTTTTTTCAATCAGAACTGGAACCATAACCCACACACCAAATTTCATCCAAATCTGTTGACGGGAAGTGGTATTAATTGTGATTTACCACTTACCCTCACCCTCATAAACACCCCTTATGGTCGTAAACATTTGAAACCCCCAAAAGGCACTTCCATAAACCAACCTGGCTCACATACCGAATTTCGTTGAATTCAACAAAATTCGGTTGAGCGGTTTGACCTGTACGAGTGTCTATTAGGTACCGAGAAGAAGAAAAAAGGAAGAAAGTGCCAAAACACGCATTTTGAGCATTTTTGAGCAAATGATTTTGATGATGAAAGGTGTCTAACGCTTCATATTTCTGGTCAGGGCCGGTGGAATTGAAATCGACCCCCGATTTCTGGATTTCTAGCTCCTGCAGGAACCATGGTTCAGCTTGTCTACGTACTGCGTGGCCCCTAACAAAGCCCATAAAAGGCCCACAATAAGCCATTATTATGGCCTAAAGCCCTATGGCGTGGGTGGCACAGTGGTCGAATGCGTCCGAAAATACCCCCAAAATGAAAATGGTCAAATTGGTGTTATGGGTGCGGTAAACCACTCTCACATGCCTAAAGACAATTTTACCCCCAAAAAATGTACAAGGGGCTGCCGAGATGCATTAGGTCAATGGACCGATATTAAATATTGGAAATTTAGAAGCTACATGATTTAGACGCCTTCTACAATGGGTACCTTACCTACATTGTAATAATGTCGTGAAAATAATTCATCTCCAAGTCAGGTTGTATAATATAGCTACAACCTAATTGTTATTTAAGGTAAAATAACTGAAGGTGAGCATTTTTCGTTTATTAGGGCCTTATTTTCAATTACAATTGAACAAACGAGTTGAGGAATCAGTTTTTCGACTTCATGGACCAGGAAAAAAAGCTTTAAAGAGCTTTACTCAGGGACCTATATCCCACCATAGTACAGGTTTTGAAGCATCGATGGCACAAGTTTATAATTGTTGCAGCCTGCTGGTCACAGAGAAGTAACAGAGAGCAGTTGCAGCTGGTAGGTACCGTTTGAGGGTTTTTGGACAAAAATGGCCTTTTTCGACCACTGTGCAGCGTCTAGTCCGTACAAAGCATGGGATCCACATCTCCTAAGAATATGATTCTGCAGTTCATGTAACAGAAAAAACCGAAGAAAACAAATCGCAGAGTAGAACGTATCAAAGAACGATAAACCAAAACGAGTGTTAGTTAAATTAGTGTCTTGAAATACACCATGGTCCGAAAAGGTTGTTCCCGCCAAGGTACAAGAGATAGGGCATACCTAAGCCAGAATGAAATCCAAGGAAATATTAGCTAGCGTTTTCATCATTTGGAGAAGGTGTCTGCGGTGACACAAAAATACCTCGAGCATGACATGACATACCTAGTGAGCATTGGCAGAATGAGTAAGAATCAAAGCGTGTTGATAGTGAGAAGTGTCGCAAGTTGTGCAAGCGATAAATGACGAGAGGAACCACCTAGTTTTTTAGAAAAATCGCTGAATGATGCTTGTATGACTCACGTAGAACGCGACCGTCTGCCTTGAGAAATGTGACCATCCTACCCGGTATTCGGTAGGCCGTCGCGGTGGGGGATCACAAACACAACAGAAAGAACGGAGCATGCGCGAGGCCATCATTCAGAGGCCAAACTCACGTTCCCAAGTCAACCTCAGGGCTGCCAGATCCGTCCTCCGAAATATCCCGATATGAAGCAAATATACCTAAATACCACAATGATCAATGTTAGACCAAAATGATTTTCTGATAAGACAGATTATTTTTTCTGATGATTATTACGAAAAACGAAACGAAACGAAACGAAACAAGGGAATTTCACCCTGAATTTTCGTCCGACTGGCTGCTGCCGTCGCGGACGTCGTCAGCCGTCCTTCTCAAGGAGGATCGGAACTTGTCTGACGATTGCGCTCATGGCTCTCCATTGCCTCGTCCCCCTGGGTTGGGAGAAGTTCGCCGTCCAATTGAACGCAGAAAATATTTGTATCGGTGACCCCGCTCCTCACGCGGTCACCGATAGGTACAAGTACCTACTAACCACGCCCGACGTTGCTTCGCTGATCGAGGAAAACGGTAGTTTACCCAACGCCACACCGGACGGCTGATGTTTATTATTATTATTTATAATAGTTATTTTATATTATAATATAATAATAATCCTTTGGCAGAAAAGGTAGGTATCAGCAGTCTACGGGGACAGTTCCATCTATTCTAACCATGCTGTTTCCAGAACTGGTATGATAAAAGTCCTGTCCGCGCATGGGCAGTACCTACCTACACGGTTGTCTGTAACATGCCCTGGACAGGGAGGTTGGAAAATACCTGGTTGGAAGGTACCTACTCTTTGAAAATATCGAACCGATACTTTTTAAAATATTGATACGATATGTATCGATACATTTCAAAGTATCATACATCCCTACAAAGAAATATAAGGCAATCAAACATTGTGAATCACAGTTTGCCCGAGTCACAACTGGCCGAGATGACAACACGGTTACACAAGAGCCCACGGAATATAAAGTTCTACCTACCTATTCTGTGGCAAGAGACATGATGTGGAAGGGAACGGCACCAGGCATCATCAGAAATGCTCAGGAATAGGGGTCGCAATCCCGCGGGATTTCGTAGGTAATTAATAAAATAATTTTGCTGAAAAAACGCTGCAAATTTTGCACAAGGGTTTATTATTCTTTGATATAGGTTAAGTAATTGGGCAAAAATTAATTTTGTCAAAAACGTTTGAAAGAAAAAGATAGATTTTTTTTTTTTTCTGTGAGATATTTGGACAAATGTGGGACCTAGAAAAACGGAGTTTGCGCCCCAAATTACTCGGAAAATCACACCGTATTTGACCTCCTGGGATCCTTCAAAACCCCATTTTTAGCCCCATGAAAGCCCCATAGGTCCTGGATTGGATCGTCCTGGGACCCCAAAAATGGATTCTACGTCTAAAAATCTTCGAAAACTACTCCTAACTCGATCCCATAGCCGAAACCCTTAAAAAAGCCCTCCCGTAGCCCCTGTTTAGCCTCATAGAGCCCCGCGGGTTGGGTCGATCAGGCTGAAAACCTTACGGGTACAACTAGTTGTACCTACTTACCTAGCGAGAATTTTGTAAAAACTTCAATTTTTCAAAGAATTAATTTTTGCTCAATAACTGTACAATAGATTAATTATTAACCTATACATACATACCTACATTTAGTTTAACATATCAAAGATTAATAAACCCTTGTGTAAAATTTGCACCTTTTTTTCTTTGTTTCACCATTTTCGCCTGGGAAAGAACTGGAAAAGGCAATTAAGAAAGAAGTATAGAAATGAATAATTATTATTCTATAGAATAATAATCTATAGATGTAGGATGGATTGTATAGTAAATGTTACTTCTGAGTAGATCGTTTGTGAAGCAGAGGGAGAGATAAGTAGGTACAAGAGGACTGCCTCCTATTGCCTCCTCTAGCCTATAGCCTATGCCAAGGCGTTCCGCACCCCTGGACCCCCCGGGTTGTCTCTACTTAAAGCTTGTCGACTAAAATTCAAAAAACCTGGAAACAGGGCCCTATTTCATAAAACTCTTTTCAACGCTACATAGTTTCAACTCTTCAACTCGTTACTAAGACTTAGTAATAACTTAGTTATTTCAAGCGCTAGTTACCTACTTTCGTAACATGAAACCATCTCGCTTTTTCATCTCACTTTTAGCGGGGACCCAACGCCAAAACCTGTTTTCTGGTTAAAACAGCTTACCTCAGATAAATTACTCAGTTAGGTACGGATTTTATGTTCCATCAACTTACAGTAAAACGTGACTATTACCAATGAAATGATTCATATGTGACTAAAACCCCCCATCAGAGATTTATCTTATCTCGTTTGCTGCCTAGTCTTCCGTGGCCATGTAGGGGGGGGGGGGGGGGGGGCAAGTAGGTAGTAAGTACGTGGTCGTGGAAAATATATTCTGGATTTTTACCCGGCTCAAAATTTGTACATACATTTAATGGGCTATTAGGTATATCTGCGGATAGTGCGTATCATTAAATGATAAATTTTATTGCGGCTAACATTCAATTTATTACCCTTAGAAATAAAACTGCATGCTTACTTAAGGGATTATTTATTATTCTTTTGTATACAATTTTCAACAATTAATCCACGTCAATAACTTTTTTTCGATTTAAAATAAAAAGAACTGTTTAGTATTAGGACAAAATTTGTCAAATGGAGGACCCAAAATGGACCCCCCCTGGTGGGAAGAAATGAGAAATGTGAGGAGTCCGTCTACATAAATAAATACCTAGGAACAAGATTTAGAGTAAAAAATATCAAAAATGAGGAAGTCACAAATGAAGTCTCTATGTAGGTATGTACGAGTATGGAACTTGGAATGAAGCATAACAGCCCAATTTTCATTGTAAGCGTCGTCAGGATAATTTTGCTGCGGCTGCATTGCTCGCGTAGCAGTCTATAATTGAGAGATTGAGAGACAATAATTGTGCTCCTGCTTGTTCAGTGTAGCCTTTTTTTTGTAGCATTTTCCACCGTGTGTGGGGACATTTGTAGTGGCCCCGCGCCACCTCTCGACTTCGCTGGATTTTCGGACGGGCCAAAATCCACGGAGCCGAGCCACAGAGCCAACAAATGGACTCGCTGTGTGTGGGGGGAAGCCACAACGCCTGCAACACCTGCGAAGCCAAATGGACCAGGGCCAATGACAGTCTCATTCGTGTATGTTAAATCCCCGGTCCAAAAAGTGCTATGAGTGGCCGTGAATGGCCTTGGAAACTGGCCTACTCGTATGTGACCCCCCAAATTTGGACCGAAGCTAAATGGACTCGAGCCTGCGGCCTCGGGCGAATGGCTCCGCCGTGAATGCCGTCCAAGGTGTACTGTTGGACCGGGTCACTTCGCATATCTACTTCAGTAGAGCTCGAGTGAGTACTCTATTTTGAGCTCGGCGTAGGTTGTAGGCAGCGATCTCAAAGTCAAGCATCATGGTCTGGGGTTTCAAATCCAGGTTGTGCTCTAATTAACATATCAGTCGAAGGCAAGTGAACATGTTCAATCTATTGGTTTTCTTGTCCGCTAGGGATCCCCCCCCCCCCCCCCCGAATCGATCGATCTGTCAGGTGCCATACCCCAGGAATGTCCCGAATAGTAGCAAAATTAATAATTAATTTGTTATAGAGCAATTATTGCTCTATAACAATGGATCGTGCCGAAACGAGTGATGCCCCTTCCCAGGGTGTGATCAGTTGAGAACGTATACGTATACATACATCCTGACCAACTAGGCGGAAGATCTACCATATAATAAAAGTTTCAGGTGCTCTAAAATAATTACTTCTATAAAAACGCTGCAAATTTTACACGAGGGTTTATTATTCTTTGATATAGGTAGGTTACTTGTGCATAAATTTAATTCTGTCAATAAAAAAAATTTGGAAAAACACATTTTTTTTGGTTTTTTTTTAAACAGTTGGGGGGCAGGGGGCCCCCCAGTTAGTTAGGGGTTTTAAGTTTTTTATTTTTTTCAAAAATATTTTGTTTTTTTTTTTTTACTCGAAAAATATTTGACCTCTTGGGATCCTTCAAAAAATTTTGAATGGGATTAATCCCATTTGTAGCCCCATGAGAGCCTTATATATCGCCACAGTGAAATCGGATCGTTCCAGGACCACCAAAAATGGATTCTCCGTCCAAAAATACTTCGAAAACGACACCTAACTCGATCCCATAGACAAAAGCCTTCGAAAAAACCCTCCCGTAGCCCCATAGCGCCCCACGGGTTTGGGCGATCGGGCTGAAAACCTTGCGAGCACAACAAGATGGTGAACGGAGTATTTTTTCAAAATTTCCGATTTAAAAAAAAATTCTTACCTACTGCCCAAAACGGCCCGGACGGCGCACGGACATTTCGGTTTTGGAATCTAGACCTGTTGAAACGGATAATGTCAAATTTTGAGGCCGATCGGAGCCGTCGACCCCCGTCGCGATTACATAGGTGTATTGTGGAATAATAATTATTATTCCAAGAATAATGGCTCCAACCATAATTCAGACCCATTTGCTGGCAGAACGTATCCGGTAAACACAATGATGACCACAAACATTAGAATGGGAAAATTTTCAAAGTGCGAAATATGCCGGGTAGGAGTTTCAAAATTTAAAATTTTGAGATTTAATGATGGGTCAAAAGCAGCTCTAGTTATTTTGCAGCTTTCCCAAAATCTGTTGGTTCTACTGCCTTTATGAGTCAAGTTGATAAGTTTTTGGTCTGAAAACTTTAGATATCAATTCTCCTAACTATTGAACACTACTACTGATTGAGGGATTTAAAAATGTTCGTATTAGCGAGGTGGAGGGGTGGGGTTATTCCACTTGTGAACTACTGGGCGAAGTAAAAATCCCGAATTTCAACTTGGATTCCAAGATATAAACCATAGAAAACGGTGGATTCAGGAGAGAGAAAGGGTCATGACCCAGGGCCAACTATTTAGCTTTAGATATTACCAGTTATAAAACTTATATAACAGATTAAATGTTTTATAACAATTTTATACTTATACTATGAATTTTTTGTTTCCCCTTTCTCCAATTCTGGATCCGCTCCTAATGCTCGTTGTAGGTGTTGATAATCCATAGAGGACTTACTTGAAACCATTATTCTTGTTATTTTCATGACAGGTAGGTACTGAAGAAATGAATCGCGAGCAAACTACATACAACCCGGATAACCGACGACTGAATCCGCATCTGCGAACCCCTCGGTTTTAATAGTTCGACAAATTCCGATCACCCCCTCCTTCCAACCCAATGAAAAGAATCCACAGTAAAATAACACCAAGTTTAGTCATGAGCTCGTAAAATCTTTGTTTCCCTTGACGTAAAACCCTCGTTTTGTTATCTTAGTAAATTTTATTCAGATCGTTTAGTTCAATCTGGGATAGCAACCAAGATAGGTAGGGAGGAGTGGGGGGGGGGGGGGTTCTCAGTTCATTTAATGATGATACCGTTGGGATTAGATCTGTCCAAGGGCAGGGGTCGGTAACTCGTTGAAGGTAGAATGGAGCCAACTCAGCAGTATAACAACAGTTGTTATGGCCGAGTTGCAATAAAATACACCGTACTGTCACTCAAGGTCGTTCAGCCTGTAGACAAGTACAAGTAGAATCCTTCCAGCTCTGATGGATAACCCCAGTTAATTTCTGATATCAACTGGGATCATCCGACAGAGCTAGCGGGGTAATTAAAGCGAAAGGAAGAAACTGTGTGATTTGAAGAAAGAAGGCCGGGGAATCCCGACACAAACAACCACGCCTTGTAGTCTAATTATAAATGAAAAAAAAGACAAATAGGTATTGAATCGCCAGTTGGGATTTTCAACGTGATCCAATTAAAAAAAAAAAAAAAAATAGCGGTTTACTGAAGCATGAATTATACTGAATTCATGAATTTAAAAATCTTAAGTTGGTAGATACCTAAAGCATTATATAATTTCAAATATATCCATTACGTACCTACCTACAAACCGGTTGTTTGAGACCGTCTCCCTGGTTGTTCTTGAGCTGGTGGTTGAGTAATACGTCTGGCCGTTGAGTTAATCATCTTCGCCACCAAAACAGCAAGCGGACGGACTTGGACTACAGAATGCACTTACTGGCGGACTTGCTAACCCCTCATATTTAATAGGTATTTCATTCGTTACAATGGATGCGGATGGCTGTTTCAACGGAAGTGTCCTTTTCTTCATCCTGAAATCCGAAGCGGAGAAATAGACCGAAAACGCGATCCGTCATAAATTTTGAGAGCCATTGAATTGGTACCTACTTCAGGCTGTTAACCAATGTCTTTAAAACACGTCCAATCCCACCAACTCAAAAACATGAAATGCGGAATAAAAATCCGAAGTCATTGATATGAGCCCTACCTAGATGTTCTGGAGGTATAGTAGGTACTACACTCGTTCAAACATGACTCTGTTAAATATCAAATAGCGAGCCCTGAAATAGTTGAATATTGAGATTTTCGCCAGTTACTTTCTGAACCTCTTCAGACTCAGATGTTCTGAAGCCTCTGCCCATTTTTACCATGGTCTCTACATCTGGAGGTAGGTCTGAACCTTTATTGGGACAAAAAACAATTTCGGAGCAATATTTTGAGACGATTGCATTTTGCACGATTAATTTTGCACGATTGCATTTTGCACGATTAATTTTTAATCGAAAAATATTTAACTTCTTGGGATCCTTCCAAAAATCCAATTTTTAGCCCCATGAAAGCCCTATAGATCGCCACAGTGAAATCGGATCGTTCCGGGACCCCCGAAAATGGATTCTACGTCCAAAAATACTTCGAAAACGACACCTAACTCGATCCCATAGCTAAAAGCCTTCAAAACACCCCTCCTGTAGCCATCCATAGCCCCATAGCCCCACCACGGCCTCCATTTTAGCCCCATAGCGCCCCACGGGTTTGGGCGATCGGACTGAAAACCTTGCGGGCACAACTAGATGGTAAACCAAGTATTTTGCCAAAATTTCAGATTAAAAAAAAAAAATTCCTACTGCCCAAAACGGCCCGGACGGACATTTTGGATTTTGAATGTAGACCTCTTGAAACGGATAATGTCAAGTTTAGAGGCCGATCCGAGTCGTCGACCTCCGTCGCGAAAAAATAGGTGTATTATTCCAAGAATAATAAACCAAAATTAGTGGCGCTCATCGGGGCTCACAATTTTTTTTTTTTTTTAATGAGTTGGGAAACCTATTGGAAATTAGGAAATCTAACCCGTTGGAACCAGCTGCCAGGACCTGCATGTCGATTCTTGTTTAAAAAAAAGTATTGATAAAAAAATGAAAAACTAATTACCCAAGCCAAATACAGTGACGATGACGACACTCATGAGTGTCGCACCTACTCCGATGATGAATAACATGAAGCACCTACCTTTCATTTATTTATTCTTTATTATTGTGATACGAGCTCTATTTAAGTCATTTTATGTAATACCTGTCCATGCCGAAGATTTTGTTTCACGTCAAGTGCTGACCGGTTTATTGGAAAAGCGGCTATTGTACCTAAAACCGGAACGTTTCCTAATTATGTTACCTATTACTTAGTATCAGCCTATTCGTGCTGAGCTTCTTCAGTTATGTTTCTCGTGACCAATGAATAATATTCTTATATTCAAATATCATTTTTTGTTATCATTATACAGGTATTATATATACCTAATGATAACAAAAAACAGGTATATGAAAATTGTTATGTAGGTACTGCTGTTTTCTTGACTTAAAATCTTTTCCCCCCTAAAATTGGTTGATTCCTCCCTAACCAGGGGTCCTACCAGTTTTTGAACATCATTTTCGTGTTCGGCACCCCAAAAAACATGTTACATGTTTTTTGGGGTGCCGAACACATGTTACATGTGTACAATGACTTCAGGGGTTTTGGCCAGGTTTTTCGTAATTCCGACCACTGTGCACCGGACGAAACGGTTTTATGGTATGATAGAATTTGAATCCACAATCATCTTATTTATTTATAAAATTTACAAATTCAAATAAATATTACAAAAATGTACACAGTTTATTACAATAATGAATGGAATTTGACGTAATCCTTTTCGAAGGAAAACATTGTAGGACGGAATTTTTATTTGATAGTTTTGAAATGGCACGAGTCAAACGTTAGCGTTTTCGGCCTGCTAAAACGCGAATGTCGAATAATATTCGACTTTTTCAAAAAGTTGTTCGTGAGGTGATTTCTGCTGAAGTCTAGTCAAGTTGATAGGCTAGTCAAGTTGATCGGCTCATATATAACCTTTGACTGGTCAAACGTCTCGATTAAACGTGAAGCTGAAAAACTTGCTTGTTCATACAATTAATGGGGACATTCAAGTAACTTACACCCCATCAAAACCTTCGAATTGGCAGTAGAAACAGTCTTCGGGAATCGAGCGCATGGTGCACCAAACCGGCTGACGGCCGATCTTAATGATTTCCCCCGATGTTTTGTACTTGAATATCAATCGGGCCATTCTCGAGGCCGAGTCTCGAGAGTTAACCGAAATTTTCGAAATGGTGTATGAAGTAGGGGAGCTTCCGGCCTTTGTTGACTTCGTCGCAGGCCGTCATGATGCTTTTGGTGAGGGGCCGTGGACCGCAGCTGAACACCCCGATCTTGCTGACCTGGAAACATAAACGTATTTAAAGAATGCGAACCAATTACTTCGTTACCTGGAGTAAACATGTCAATTATTACGTTGGTGACAAAAAATTATTGAAAACTACGGCGAACTACACGTTCTAGAGTTGACGTCCCAAAACGGCGGATGGCGTACGGCGGACACACATTTCGGTTTTGGAATCCAGACCTCTTGAAACGGATTACCTACGCCAAATTCGTCCACGAATTCTTCACGATGAAGGAAGATAAAAGGATACTTACTAGATGAGCCCGGGAAAAATCTGTTATATAGCTTTTTCTTTTGTAAAGAAACTCGAACAACTTGCGGTACCTACTTTTTTCTTTTGTAAAGAAACTCGTAAGTAGCACACTTAGCGCCCGGTATGGATAATTCTGCCATTTGAAGGACAAAGCTCAATTTTTAGTCATGGGAAGGAGGTCGTTTTGTAAGGAAACGCATTAAAATGATCGAAATTCATATAAATTATAATGTTTTTGGAAGGTTAAAGTTGTGAAATGTCATTACCGTAACTGTCCCATGACGAGCATGTCAATTTTGGTTTATTATTCTTGGAATAATACACGAATGGGATCGCGACGGAGGTCGACGACTCGTATCGGCCTCAAAATTTGACATTATCCGTTTCAAGAGGTCTAGATTCTTAAACCGAAATGTCCGTCCGCCGTCCGGGCCACTCTAATGGCATTTTGGAATAATTCCAATTCCTTTGGGATATTAAAAATTATTTGTAATATTCAAAGTAATGAAAAACACCTGTCCCTCAAAAAATTTCATTACCATCACCGAAATGAAAGTAGGCGCCAAACAGTGGAAGAAAAAGGAAATGTGGTGAAGTTGCGAAAGACAGTAGGCAACTCTGCCCCTCACAAAAGTCAGGGAAGGCGGGCCCAAACTGCCTGTCACAGTCCGGACACTGCACAGAAGGTCAAGTTTCAGGTTCGTACTTTTCAACTCATCAATACCTTAACACTTGACTATAGTTTTTAAAAGCGCTATCTTCAAGATTTTTTTATTTATTTTGAATTCTGTTGTTAGGAGTAACAAAGCGTCATACTGGTTTTCTAAAAACAAAAACTGAATACATGAACGAGGAGGTTATCTGGTGAAATCCATCAGATCAGCCTTTGGATTTAACCAGATAACCTCCTCGTTTATAATACAAAGCAGCCAGGGTATGCCCCTACAAACGCCTTCAGTTTGAATACATGAAGCCTAGAATTTCAACTACGTAATCAAAATCCTGTCATTACAGTAGCAATTTGTTTTTGTTACGGTAATGAATTTTGGAGTATAAAAATAATAAAATTTGGAGGGTGATGCTGAAATCTAAGGTTTTATGATCTATATGAATTTTGGTAGGAAACTGATTTTTTTGAGCCTCGGATTTTTAATGAAATATTTACCAACACAACCGTTATTCAACACCATACCTTTGAGTATCATTGGACGGATAAATTATTCCAATTCTTTCTAACTTTGTATCGTCACCACGGGAGACCACAGAGTGGGAAAACCCATGGTATCACCTAATTGATTCACTTTTCTTTTCGGAATTCGACAACTTCAAAATGGCTAGTTATCGGAGAATCACCCGGGTACAGAATTCTTCCTCTGGTCACTGACTTCCCCCTCTTTATCGCATCAGACTCGCCTCACTGCCATAAACGCTTTTACAGTTTTTTCTTCGCTATTGGGAATTTAATTAAATCACTATATTCTCTGAAGATATAGCAATAAAAGGAGGCAAAGTCTTGCTGTTTTCACATCGCGAATTTCTCAACCCAGCAAACTCAATTTTGCTAATAGGAGCATAGTAAGGGGATGGGGTAGCCAAGTTTCCTCCACATAAGACGGACTTTTGCCTGAATACGAATACTTACGTAGCTGTGCTTTTTCTGCACGAATTTCAGAAATGATGACATGTCGGGTCTGCCAAAGTGGTTGATGGCTTTTAGGCCAGTGAACATGCTCGTTTTGGAAAGCCGCTGGAAATGGTTCTCACAAATGTACTGAAAAGAAGAAAAAAAAAAACAAAAAAAAAAAAAACAAGATAATTCATGTTGAACACGACGATTGAAGTTATCGTTGAAAGCTAATCGTAATAAAATTACCAGCATTGTGGTGCGCAGGTCGAATTTATGGAAAAACTGAGTAATGAATATGTGGATTTCTAAAACATTGGTCACGTCTTTTTTCTCAACGTCCCTCAGAACTTCGATGAACCACTCGAAATGTCTATGAGAGGGACAAATCCAGAGGAAGTATACCTGAAAGTATTGTAGAGCACAACGTGTTGATACGAAGTGGGTGAGTTGGGTACAAAAATTGGGGTTTCAAATATAGCAAAAGGTGAGCTTACTTTCTTGCAAGCAACTCCGCTGTACCGGTTAGTCGACGTCCCAAAAACGAGATCATTGAGAATGGAAGCGTAGGGGGTGACACCGATTCCACCTCCGACCATAACGGCCACTTCGAATTTGTACCAGTCCTGGTTTCCTCCGCCGAAAGGTCCTTCAAGCCTTATCTGAGCAAAAAAAAAGAAGAAAAATCAGTTTGAGAACCAATTTACTAGTACAAAAGTCGTACAGTGTTGAAGAATCGCGGGAAATCCGGAAAAATACAAAAGTATAGGCTTTCTCACGTACACTGTAGCCTTATGGCAGGTATTTTCCGGTTGGTAAGGGTCTGTAACGAGTAGATTGATCAGCAAAGTATTGGCAAAATACTCGGTATCCGGTCGTCACACGACGTGTGCTCTGTGGGGATACTACGCGGCTATGGATAACATTTTTGAATAACTTTGGACAGCGCCCATTTCATCCTACAGACCCCAATACTGCTCTTTTGCGGCAAAACCTTGATATACCATCCACCCTTCTTCATTCCTCCTTGTTTCAACAGTAAAAATATACAATTTCCAACCGGGAGTCTAGCTTGGTATACCTTGGGCTCTTCAACTTCTGGGTTAAAGTTGCAAGGGTCGAAATAATTTCTCAACTTCCACGTCCAAGGCCCTTGGGCTTTTATATGACAAGAGAGGTAATTTTCGTGTGGCGCTGAAGTCAAAGTGAATGAATGGAACTCCTCACTTCTGAACGACGTGCAAGATAATCTCACCCATTGGCCTAAGGAAATAGTGAAACAATTTAATAATCAATAGTAAGTAATACAAATTCAAATGGCTAAAGTAAATTTACCTGAAAGGTATTTGAAATTAGGAGGACGGTAAAACTTTATTTTGATCACGTCGGAAGGTAGCAGTTCCGTCTCCAATACGTCAAGAGCCATATACTTCGTCCTGACACTAACAACCTGCACATCGGAATTGATTAATGAGGGAGTAATTCAGTCATAATTCAACGTGATGTGTCTACTCACCTTGTCGATTGCGTAGATGATGCCTGGAACGATAAAGAATATCCAGAACCTGGGGGGTCCTGTGATTCGGGCCAGACCATGCACCAAGCACAGAAGGTAGAGGACGATGTAAAGACTGTGCGCTGACCAGAAAAATTTGTACGCTTTTTTCCTTATCGTAGGATGGGCGAATACGAATATAATAGTCATGATGATGAAAAGTAGAACGCCGGTTATGCCTGAAACATTTTTCAATGATTAGGGTCAGTTTTTGAAAATGTATACAAAATATTTTAGATACTGAACCCACCTGTGATAGTTTGGAAAAGCCAAAACGTAATTCCAGGCTTGTAGTCCGAAGGGAAATGAACCTCTGACGTAAGGCAATGTATGTGTTCGAGGGGCTGCGTCGATACATGGTAGAAATTGACTATGTGCCCGACAGTGTGAAGGAGGGAGAAGAAGAGGGCGGTGCAGGCGACGATTTTATGAAAAACGATGTGCGCGTCCAAAGGGATGTACTGCTGAACGGGGAACTCCTTCAGTTTGGTGAGCAGGTTCCTCGACATGGTGAGAAGTAAAAGGGAGTAGCAAAATGAGAGCGAGGAGGCTGAACCTCTCGTGATAGCTATGCCAACTCCCATGATGTGTCGGAGGTCTGTGTGTTCCGCCATGAAAGAATAATCTGCAAAGAGTTGAGGGCCTCGATGATAGCAAACTGAAATGCGACTACGATGCCACAATGATGTTCTCCAAATCAAAATGACTTACGAATGAAGCGCTCAATGAATAATGCGATGGTTATAACGTAAAATATGAATAGGTACACGATATTCTGCCGATTTTCTTCCAAGTATGTCACGGCAGCGTTGAATGTCTCAGTTATCCAATGCTTGTCATCGTCTATTATGGGATCTATGTGGAAACTCGTCATCCTGTAATGAATCATACAATAATAACACGGTACGTGCTGGTTGAAAAAATAAATCATTTAGAATTACAAAACAACTTACCTGGCGACGTTTGTTGAGGTGTCGAGGAAATTCTGCTTAGCTCCTTTACAGTCCAATCCAATCGCCACGAAATCCCCTTTGTACTCTTTCATCATTAATTTGAAATCACCATACGTCAAAAAGTCTTTTTGTTCGAGGCCAGCATTCTAAAGAATTCGAGAATTATCGTAAGCCCAAGATTTATATTATATTCACGGAAGGAATGTGCCGTGCACAAAATCAAATGTGAAATTTAATACATCGTTGTATTAGATTGAACTATTTATTGGTACCTGGAACATGCCATCAATCAGTTCGGTCACGTGCTGGTCTGACAGGCTTGTTGTCCGGGCTATTTCCACAAGTGATCGCAGCATTTCAGACAGCTCCCCTTTGTCGATGACTCCGTTCCTGTCGTTGTCGCACATGTCAAAAATGATCCGGAGTTTGTCTTCAGTTTTGCCGCGCGAAAATAAAACGACGGTGTCTAAAAATTCCTGAGGGAATAGCCGCAAGCGTTAACGTAATTTTTGTTAATAAAAGTCCTCATTTCCGAAGAGGAATGCCAGCCTTACCTGAAAAGATATGCGCCCGTCTCCGTCCTTGTCCACTATGTTGAACATCATCCTCACGAAAACGTCGTCGGATTTCATGCCGAGCGCAGAAGCAAATTCAGCGCGAGATAGCGACGTGCGCATCACCACTTCACCATCCGCGCTGTCTGAACCTCTCCGACGTTCTCCAGGTTTGAGCCCAAACGTCAGGGCGTAAGCTTCCCTGAAGAAGTGTTCCAGCCGTTTCTGCCTCCTCTCTTTCGTTTCCGCTTTGCTTAACATGGCTTCACGGTTTGACTGAAAAATTGGAAGTGGGCATTGGTTGGGCCCTACATTAACAAAGACAAACATCGGCTTCTCCACCCCCGCTACAGAACTGGAGGTTATGACTTACTTGAACAACGATAAGATGCTTCTTTTGCGAAGTCAAGAAAGATTCAAGCTTGTTGAGGAACTTCCGTCTGGCAGACATGGCGTCGAATTCCAAAACGAGATCGTGATCACGAGGTATCCTCACCAGCGCCAAAGGCCTCTTCTTCTTGCCACGATCTGGTGCCTGAAAAATAACATTATCAGGTGTCATTCAATCATTAAAGTAGGTACCAGCGGAATTCAGGGGTCAACAATCACATTCATTCTTACAACTGATTCCTCGACAGTGACAGTGTCCGTGTTCTTAAAGTTGACAGTTCTTAGTTTCTCTCCTTTTCGATCTACTGTATGCAGATACGTTTCGGGACCAAAACGAACTTTGACGCAGCGGCGATGGTTAGCATGCAACCACTCTCTGCAAACCACAAATAGGAGTGACGAACAAAGCAATTAATTAAATCAACTTGTCTGTACGGCTGGCTCAACCTTCCTGTAGAAACTGGCACATTCCTGCCACAAAATACAAAAATTTGAATCAACGTAATACCTGACGGCCATTTTATCAACTGTGGCGTTGGTCGATTTGTTCCCTGACTTGAGTTCTTCTTGCTGCATTCGGAGCTGTCTTCTTCTTCTGTTCTGGAGTTTCACCACTCCATATCCTGCGCCGGCCGTCAACAACGGGACGATGGCGAGGAAGACACAGGCGTACACATAGGCCAGCTCACTTCCCTACAACACCTATCTTTTGTTAGGGAGGTGTTTCTAGAATTTCTCGAAAGCCGCAAGGTTCATACCATGTCGGAACACCAACTCCAAAGGAAACCCAAACCACAACGCGGCTACACAAATCGTACAACCTACTACAAAGAACAGTTTATTCGACTTCAGATGTCTCACCTCGAAGTAGTCGTAGCCCTTCAAGTACGAACAGGGTTCGAGGACTGACGCGTTCAACATGGCAGGCTGAGGACAGGGGTCCCCCTCAGACCAGTAAAATGATTCCTTCTGAATGGTCGACGGATCAACGTCTGTCGCATTCACGATAACGTCCCACATCGTCACTTTTTTCAATTCTTCAATTTCTTCTTCGGTGAATATTCTGTAAAATGAAAACGGGAAATTACTGTTATTAATTCATTTGATGATAGTATGTAATTAACTGGGTTTCGTGTGACAAGAGATGCAGTGGAAACAATTTTTTAGTTATAGCAATAAACGGCCATGGAGCTCAAACGAAAGAATTATGTTTGAAGAAACATAATCGTTACTTTAATTTTTTTTATAACGACTCATGAGGGATGGACATACTGGGCAATGGGTCGTTTTGGAGCCCTTAAGTTTTGTTTTTGTTTTTCAAGTTTTCAAAGTTGGTACCACTGGTGGAGAATGAGCAGCATTTGGAACGACAACCATTTTGCAGCTCAGTTGCAGTCACAGAGTAACAGAGAACAGTTGCAGATCGGTTGCAGTATGGATGTCGTAGAGAGTGGTGACCTGCACCTCCATTTTACAGAGAGTACAATGTACTCTCTGTAAAATGGAGATGCAGGTCACCACTTCGTGGTTTTCAAGTTAAAACCTCCAAATCAATGTATTTTTCATTTGTTTTTGATTGGTTGAGGCTCTAGGGACCTCATTGGAGTAAAATAGCTAAGTTAATATAAACTCAATCGATTCTGTTCTACTCTGTCAGTGGTGGGGGTGATCCAGGTACCTCAAAATGAAGGCGGTGTCTGGGGCACATGTCTGGTGTAACTTGTCCAGCCTTTCTAGACTGAGAGAAGGGCCTAGGGGAGAAGGGGATCAAAATTGTCGACACCTATCGCGAATAATTTCAAGAATAATAAACCAAAAAGAGTGGAGAAAAAATAATTAAGATTCTTTTTTACACTTAATAGTAGATAAATCTACAAAAAAAAAAAAAAAAAAAAAAAAAAAAAAAAAAAAAAAGATTCAATTTGGAGAATCAGACATCCTTAGGATTTCTTGATGCTTTACACTGCACGCATGCCATACAGCAGTAATACAACCTACCACCTCTTACATTCACACAATCCGGCGATGTTGAACGTTCATCAGTTTGTTAGGCATGAAATCATAATATTTGGTGTACCAATTACCCGTTGTCGGTGTTTTCGAACCAAAATCGGTCCGAGTCTCTGAGTCTGGTGATCTGTTCGATGATGATAGTCGTGAACAGCTCGCCCGGGCCGTCTTTGCTCTCCAACATGCCACCGATATAAGTGTCGATATTATTCACTCCGCCGTACGTCTCTTTGAGCCTTTTCTCCAAAGTTGGGTCGGCGGCGAAAAGCTCGGGATTTATGTCTGACCACTTTTCACGTTTTGGAAGCCGGAAGAAAGCTCTCACCTGATGAATGGAAACGTTAGGTACCACATTGAATAAATCGCGTGCTGATTCACTTTTAAACACAATTCCTGGCCACGTTTAATAACTGTAAATAACCACGCTGTCTTACCGTGTTGTAATCCGGGATACCATGATCCCTTCCTCTCATGATGTTCAGTGCTCCCAGATCCCTCCGGGAAAACTCATTTGGCCCAAATAGTCTGTCCCTCACATCCGAACAGAGCGTAGTGTCCTCCTTTTCAGCAAGCTGAGACGCCATTCCGAGAAGGACTTCTTCAAGAGAGCTCTCACCAATAACGTCCTATAATTAGAAATCATAGCCTGACATCAAATATGCACGGCAACTCGAACGTATACTGAACAATCTGATACGATAAAATAATGACGTTTACAGCAACGTATACAGCAACTCACGCTAGAGTCCCACCAATGCGAACAAAGACGCAGAGCTGGATTTCCCATAGCGGTTTTCCTGAAATTGCATTGACCGTCTCTTCGGTATATCCCTGGTGGGATGAGTGTGTGGCCGAATCGGAAAGCAGCAGATTGGAAAACGTGGGATATGCCAGGATGTGTGTGCATCTTGTAACCCTTGTACGAAGGAAGTTCTTGGCCGGTGAACGCCGGCAAGTATTCGTAGGCTATTATGTTCTGGAAAAAAGTCATATTCAACCAAGTTCAGATAGCATTGTTCATAAAACGTGATCGCACGCGCATACAATACCTGTAAATGAGCAATTAACATCCTCCGAGCCCTGTGGAACACCTCTTCATCCGGCCAATCGGGGTGTTGCTCTTGGACGCGTTCAGCAAGTTTGTTGTGCCATCGAAACCACAGAATGGAAAAAGCCAGCAAGGCGGGGTTTTGGTTACTCCTTGGGTCCCCCAAAACTAGAACAACCAGCACCGAAACGTACATGAAGTAAAAATTGAGGTCTAACTACTGCAAGGCAACTTTCGAAAAACGTTTGACAATTTCAGCCATATTATGTCATCATAAACGCACGGAAAAGACGTTCGGGAGACAGCGTTCTCAAAGCGTGGGGAACTGGCTGATTGAAAAGTGGGGCCCTCATCTTGTTCTTGACCGGCCATTTCCCCGAGTCGTCTGTCAAAAGGGTTCCGTTCTCGTACGTCCTCATCATACTCAGCCACGCTTCGCTTGTAGAGTAGACAAAACTCCCGTCAATCCAACTGGTTACATGATTTATCTACGTAAAATGAAATAATTAAAGAGTGAGGAAGTAATGCCGTCGTTCGATAAAATCAAATATTGTCGAATGAAGAGGTCACCTGCTCCCTTGGGCTGTTTGGGCTTTGGCCTGTGTGCGGATCGTACTTAGCCCTGTGAAACGGTATGCTCTTTCCGCCTGAGCACTCAGGATCGTACATGTCATCGCACTTGTCAATGGGGATCTGGTGGACTTCAATGGGGCAACCACTTTCGGAAGCCATCACCACCTCGCTGCTCACCACCTGGCCTAACCAGAAATAAATTGTTGAAATGAATCGAGTTCATGATAGGATTTCCAAGTTCCTGGGTTGAGTAAGAAATGTGGAGGGCTCACCGAAAAAAGCGAGCAACGCCGTTCTGTTCTTCGCCGACGGCAGACCGTCGCTCCCTTTCATGAACAGCTGAGAGATCCGTCGAGCGCTGGGCCGATCTTCCCCGGACATCATGTAAACGCCGTCCATGTAAGCTGCCGGGGCTCTTCGGGTCATCTGGCTTTCTGCAAAAAGAATTATATTAGCCTTGAAGATAATTACCTACCATCCAAGTGCTCTGACTTTCCCTCAAGTTTACATAAAATTCAATAACACGATCGATAAAAAACCGCAGAACCAGACGGCAGAGAGACGTTTGTAACGAATGAAGCCAGCGCCCAACTGCGGCTGCTCTGCCGGTAATGTGGACTATTTTACTCAAACGCTGCAGGGGGGCCCGTCAGCAAGACGGCCAAGAATAAATCATTTCCGTTCGGGGCCCGTAATTTTGTGGAAGCTAAATTGCTTAGCCTCTGAGCTTGGAGAAAGTGGTGCATTAATCAGGTCGGCCTGCCCATTTCTCAGACTTAATATGTAATAAATTTTGAGGATATTGAGGGGTGCTCATGTAGTGTGCCAAACGGGAGTAGCCAAACTTAATTCAAACTTAGACGTTGCAGCTCCATCTTTCATGATTAACTAGATGCTCGCCTACGCACCCAGCGTACAACAATTCACAAAACTATTAGATTAAAATGAGTGAGAGGGGATTTTTCTATGTTACAATAGCTGTAACATGAGATTTATAGCATTTCAAAGGTAGGTACATACATAATTTTATAATATTATTATAAAATGCTTAAAATCTCATTCTCTCATGTTTCACACCTCAGGGGGCAGTGGTAAATAATTTTAACCGCTAAATAGCTATGACTCTTGATTCCGTACAAACACGGATATTCAAGAACCTTTTGACGTTGCCTTTAAATACACCAAACTACATGATCACAGCTGAGGCTGGGCCAAATCGCATTGGAGCTTTCGTACTACGAAGAGCATTGAACTGGTGGGAGGCAGTACTGAGGATGAATCCTGGCCGATACCCTCGCATTTGCTATAGCATTGGTATACCAACAAATGCTCGTCGCGCAGAGTAGAGGGGCTGACCTTGAGAAATTTAACTGGGCCAGCCAACTAAGAAGTATTCTGGTGAAACTGGGGTACGGAGAGCTGTGGAATGCTCAAGACGCTGAGGAGGTTAGACGAACTAGCCAAGCGGTTCTAAATAGTTATAGTACGATGGCGGCGTACGAGGACTTCGAGAGAATTTTATGCTCCAGTTATAACCGATCCTACATCGCCCTGATAGAAAATTACAATTGCCTCAATCATTATCTGAATTGGGATGTGCCGATGGAGGTCAAAAGGGTAGTAAGCCAGTTTAGGCTAGGAAACGAGGAAAAACTACGCATCTACTACAGAGGGGACCTGTGGAAAATCGACCATGACGGAGTCTGCTTTCTGTGTGCTACAGGGGAAAGGGAAACCGTCCCGCATATATTCGGGAAATGCCCTCAGCTCAGCGCCGACAGGATTCGGTACTTTGGATCGGCTATGTTGAGTCCAGAGTTTATCCGTGGTTGCCTCTTCACAATACCGAATAAGGACTTATTGTACAGAGTTTTCAATTATATTAAAGCCTATATAAAGCGTAGGAAATACTTGGAAGATTTACTTATTGATGTGGGGCTTCGTTAATGTTGACTCATAATATATAAACGTACCATGTATCCAGCTGAAGTTATTCAAGCCCGGTTAATTGATTTATTTTTTATTTTATTTTTATTTTTGCCAATGTTTGCCACTTAAATTCTTGTGCGAGCCCTTTGCTGTACAGGTCAGTGATACCTTTATGCAAATAAAAAAAATTATTGATTGATTGACTCTTGATTCTACGGGTAAAAACCGTGGAGAACACTTTCCAAATTTAATTTTGTTTTCACACCTGCCTCACTGTGTCCAAACTTGGTGACGCGGAAGGCTCGAAGAGTAACAGTTATTCATGAGCCGATTTTTTGTTTTTTTGTTTACCGAACGAGGGTCACAAAAAAAGAGAGCCACCCTTCGTTTTCAAGTCCCTAAGAAAAAACCAACATCCAGCGCAAGGTGGACTTGGGATTATAGAGATTAATATTCATCAAGAGCTCTCGCATTAATCAACCTGCTTGCCGCGCCCTCAAGTGGAGGTGTTTGATGTCAAAGGAAACCCCCCAACACACCCCTTTGGTTCTGAAAAAGGTAACAACGGGTGACACGATTATCAGTTCCATTGCTCAGGAGAGGTTTTTTTTTCATGATTGATGGTTATGACCGACTTTCCTTGATAAGAGAGAAAGAATTATCTGACACAAGAATGCAAGTACCTAATGAAAAGGATGCATTGAACTGGAAGTACATCCGCTTGTTTAATATGAGAAAAAAATCAGAGCACGAATCCCAAGCGCGGGGGTCAATATACGTCCAAGCAATTTTCCTAGGTTTTGCAAGGGGTATTTATTAAGCATGTTAAATATTTTAAATTTTAAAATAAATTATTAACCTACTAACCCTAGGTTTCAGGATAATTTGCTCGAACAACCCTTAAGTGACGCTTGTACCACAGCGTACAAGACTAGTAGAATAATACATAGTTTAGGCTTTGCGTGAGTCCTTCATCCTATATCCAAACAGTACCTAGTGCATGTACTGTAGATATGTATAAAGTTCTACTATTGAAGGTATAGCTGAAGTTTAGTGAATTAACAAGGAATTTCACCCACGGTTTTCGTCCGATGCTCCAGCTCGGAACCTTTTCTGACGATTGCGCTCATGGCTCCCATTTCCTCGTCCCATGGGTCAGAGGCCGATCAAATGAACCTCAAGCACTCTTAACTAATGTTATAATTGCCTTTTAATTTCAGATCAAACGTTTACCAGCAAAATGTTAAGAGGAGATAATATTATACAGGTATAGGTAGGTCTAACACTGACGACAGAATCTGTCTCATTATCAGTTCTCAAGATCGAAACCGAAATGGATTGGCCGCGATTTGTCGAGGGTCGTTAGAAAGGCGGGTACACCTGTCTGATGGAATAATTTTACGGGAACTCTTGAAGATTATTCAAATGTGCGTCAGTCGCCCGGACTACCGGAAAGTGGGCGAGGACCGTGTCGCCCCCAGAAATGTATCGGTATAACCGATCACAAACAGTCCGAAAGTTTTTGGAAAGAACTCGGCGGATTCACATCGATCCGATTGGTGGTTTTTTCCCTACAAGTTTCAAGTAGGTAACCCTCGACTGATCATAACACCCAGCAGTCTTCGCCAACGTAAATCATCACTGGCTATAAACCCCTCGAAACCACCAACGGGGTATTCCGCCGAGGTGAGCATGCACACACGGTGTCGTAACACGTTGACAAGACTTGCCCCATAACAATTAATTCTTCTTTTACGGGCGTCGGATTGTTAACGTTAAAAGTTGTAGCAACACGCGGGGACACATGATGAAAAAGTGGAACACCATTCGCTCGTTTATACGTAGGTACTTAAAGAGCGCGACAGTCGTTGGCGGTGGTCCCATTACCGCCGAGTCGTGAACAACGAGTACCAATGCAGTCGGTACCTTCTCGTCTTGGTCGTATTCTAAGCTACAGGCACTGGTGGGATAACTGGTTGCAGTTTTAAATGTACCTCCCTGGAGATTTGCTAACCAATGGCCACCTCCGGAATCAGGGATGCCGCGTTCTACCACGAGAGATGCCTACGAAGTCTAATTACGACTTCGAAACTTGCAGTATAATAGTGCCCACTGCAAATTTACAGTTTGCAGACTGGCTCAAATCAGATTTGATTTGATTCAAGAGATTGTCTTGATCTAGCTAATCGAGGACTTACTGGTCCTAAAACAAACTGTCCCTATTTATAACTTGTAAGTAGGCCAATTTATCTCCGCCCTTTAGGGGGGGGGGGGGGGGACAATAATTAATTTTGTGCCAATAATAAAATGTTTTTGAGAGAAAAAAGAATTCTACCTACATTGTTCGAACAGATGTGGGACCTCGAAAAACGGATTACCCAATAATATTATAGGTTATTGCATAATATGCTACAGTTTTGGTTGCATAATATTATTATTATTATTATGCAACCAAAACTGTAGCACAATAACAACAAATTGTAGGTAGTTACCTGAGCAAATACATTTTCATCAGTAATTTTTCCACGGAATAATAGGTAGGTAGTTATGTTGAGCTTCAAACGTCCAACTTGGAACCCCACGAATATAAATACGAACAGCAACAAGCAGGGACAAAGGTTGTCCGACAAACTAATCTGCAGAAAAACTGAAAAAGAGCAACCAGAGTTGCCAACAACGGGGGGGGGGGGATAAATAATATAATATGGGATATCACCCAAGAAAGGGAGTAAGCCCCGGAGAAATGGGGAAAAGCAAGAATGAAACGGGAAAATCTGAATGATCTGGTTGCAGCAACACCGCATTATAGTTTTTCTGCGAATTTCGCGATTTACATTAACACTGGAGCGCTGTAGTCGTTTCCAAAATGGCCGTTCATTTCCGGCAAGCTGTCTCAATCTCAAGAGGCGATATGGAGGATTTCTTCACAAAATCGCTCATAATTATTTTTTGGTACACCTAAACTCGATGTTGGCATGAAAAATCGATTACTAGATAATCGGACCAGAAGAAGAAGAATAAGGAATCTCTTATCACTCTTATCTCAGCTCTGACAAAATAATAATAATAAGTCCTTTCCATATTTCTTTTCGGTTCCCTGATTCCCGTTTCCCTGATTCCCGTAACGGAATACCGTTCCTATTTACCTAACGTTATGCTTAGGCTTAGTTATATATTCAAATACGCCAATTGTAATGTAGAGTTCCGGAATTTTTGCGAGGTGGGGGCTGTGATCAATGCTGGCCACATAATCGTGTGTGGTGTTCGACTGCCAGAGGATGTCTGCACCAATAGTTATGCATTGGTTCGCACGTCGTGGAAGGAAGAATCAGCATAAAAGGAGAGAAAATTTTATCATTCCACTGTACATGTAAGGCCGGAACGTCAGCGGAATGTAAGTAAGCCGTCGCCGTCTTACGTTATTGCAACAGGTGAGGTCCTACCAGCCTAATAATCAATTCCAATTTCAATCGTTTTCCCCCAAGATCCAATGTTGTTCTGATTTTACAGTCCAAGAGCTTGTTTGGTTTATAGTTATGTTAAAAAGAGGCTTCCCTGTCCAGCTGGCCTTTCTGACCTCTGACTTTGTTCTCATTTTGACGAGGCACATTGTAAAACCTACTTCCTTCGATCCTGACTTAATAATATGTATTGTTCTCAAGACTGCAAAATCAAGAGGTCTCTGAGTTACTTTCCCGTTATCCCCCTCAGTTTTTAATCATCACGAAACTATTCTCAACTCTCGGATAACAGGTTTATATGGCAATTACGAAAAAAAATACTCCATAATATGTATATATTATATACTGTACACCCTTGGATACTTAAAAAATCCCGTTTGTAGCGCCATAGATTCCCACGGTGAAATCAGATCGTTCCGGGAACCCCAAAAATGGATTCTACGTCCAAAAATACCGAAAACGACACCTAAATCGATCCCATAGCCAAAACCCTTTTAAAAAACCCTCACGTAGCCCCATTTTAGCCCCATAGCGCCCACGGGTTTGGGCGATCGAGCTGAAATCCTTGTGGGCACAACTAGATGGTAAACCAAGTATGTTGTCAAAATTTGAGTATGTAGGCAAAAAAATGCCTACTGCTAAAAACTGCTCAACCGGCTTAAGGTAGGACATTTCGGTTTTGGAATCTAGACTGACCAACCGGCCACCCAGATTATAAATTCCAGCCAGTGAGGGCTTTTCAAAGAAAATTCGCTGGTTGGGTTAACGTTGCCTGACTAGGTTTATTTTTAAACTGGAAGAAAACTGAATAAGAAAAATCCTTGTTTTGCTCCCGTACACACAGCAAAACGCCCCCCTGCATATTCGTCGTCAAGGTCCACACAAACGATTATTTTTCTTTTAGCGAAATTGCGAAATCAACCTCGAACTGCGTCTTTATTTCTTAACAAACTAATAATTAGTGAATTATTCTTCTTCAATTTCCAATTTTCGTACCCCGACATGGCTATAATTGGAAGAAAACTGAATAATTAGGTGCAGGGCGCTTCAAATTACATAGGGCAGGCGGGTGACTTGCCGTTTTTGAGTGAGTCTTCGTCTTCCTTTCAGAGTTCGCATGCTTAATGTAAATCGCGAATAGAATCTGCATCTGACGGTCTAGACACTTTTCCTAGACTAGCCTAGTGGCTGACACTAGTTTTTTCTCCAAAATCCAGGGATGAACGATGTTAGCTAGGGATGCAAATCGATTTTTACCTCCGAGTTGCGATTTTTCGCAATCGATTGATTGTACCGATTTTTACGCCAAAGATTTTCGGTGAAATCGATTTACATTGGGATGTTTATTTTCTGTAATTCGTACTTAATAATTAGGTAAAAACAACGAACTAATACGAGTTAGGAACTAATAATTAGTTTTTAAATAATTCTAATAATAAATTGTTAAATTTTGGGGAGTGGGTTTTGGAGAAGAGCCCCTACAATTGGGACTGAAGAAGCCATAGGCATGAGCAAATAAAATTATCCTCTGCGATGAGATGATTAGGGAGAACCTCTACTGATGTACTAAATTGTTTATTCTAATACACAATTGTAGTGTGGGGACAACCGGTTTCGAGCCACTAAGCTCATTTACAGCCCTAGCAAGAAACGTTAATCATTAGCATCACAGCCACAATCATAATATTATACTATTTAGTACATATAGGTATTATAATGAAGGTATAGTGAGAAGTAATTTTGTAATTTAAACGTGCAGAATGACGGTGGGGAATTTGAAAATATTAATTTTGGATTATGGACTCATTTTCACTGATGGCAAGTGAAACATCTGAAAACCACTTTGGCTATACTTGGTAGGTACCTACACTACTGAAATGAAAAAATTAACAAGGTATTTTAGAGCGAATTCCCTCTAAAATAGTTTCGAGTATTTTTATTAATAAAAATACTCGATATATCACCTATAGGTATGTGAGTAGCGATACGGAACAATAATACGAGAAACAATTTTGTACATCAGCAGAGGAGTCGTATGTTGTCCCTAACCACCTCAATGGCTTAGGTAGTATTCCAGAAATAGGTAGGTAGGTACCTACTGTTCCTGTATGTGACCCCTAGCTGCCTAATGAATAATTCATCGTTACATAGTATTATACCAGTAGGTATGGTATCTCATCTTATATTAGAAATCACATGTTATATTATTAAATAACTACCCTTATTATTAAGTAAATGTACTACCCTACAAGTGCTGCGTTTCATTGTTGCCCGCCTACGTGCTTGTACCTTGGGTTCTCTTATAAATCGAACGAAGTATTCTGGTACAGGTACCCTCCGTCTCCGTACCTGAACCAGAATACTTCGTCCGATTTATAAGAGAACCCTACTCGGGACGTGTATTTGTTGCTAACCCTTAGAACTAAATTACTTAGAACTGCGAGTTCTCGCGTCCTGAATGGGTTTTGGATGACAAAATAGCGCGAAGGTCGATTTGGGAGGCGGACAAAACCAAAGTCCAAGAAAGGGAAAACCGTCAAGTCGACAAAAGGTGAGAATCGGATTAAGTGAATTCTTTTGTGGCCGGCGGAACGAAAGTCGCAGTATAACAGACAGAATGAAGGACGACTGGCAAATTTTGAGTTTATTCGTTCATTTTTTCAACCCTTCGGGCGGTCAGTTTATGAGTGAATCGGACTAACCCGAGACTCCTAATGGGACAAAAATCCTTGAGGCCGTTGACAAGAACCGTAGTTTTTTTGAGGTCAAGGAATTTCCTATTCTTCTTGACAGATCGCGTCGAATCGCGAAATAATTTGGTTATCACGGCGGAATATCCCACAGCTGCGGTTGTCAAATCAAATCAAACTCGACCATAGACAACCCCTCGTGAGACCTCTTCACTCGGTTAATATTCAGACTTTCGGAGAAATTTAAACCTCAACAGTAACTGTTCTCAACAAGTTTGCAATTTGATATTGAAGATAACGAGAGCAAATAGCAGAAAACCGTTATTGATCTAACTGAATCCAGTTAAATAGAAATAAAGCCTGTTTAAATCAAATTAAATTGCCTCCAATTAAAGGCGCTTACGTTGCCATTGACTCAACAGGTAGCTCAATTATTTTCCATCCAATTGCATCAAAGAAAATCTCACGTGCTGATAAGAGGCTCATGCTGTTTAATTTCAATTCCTGAGCTGCCGAGTGGCGATGTGAACGCTGTCAATTAGGAGTTGAATTTATATGGATGGCACATTATCGCCAAGTGAGGTGAAGAGATTGCGCTTGAGACGGTTTTATAGGATTTCACCGATGGAATCCAATCGGAAAACTATCTGAACATAGTTATAAGTATCCAACTGTTACGGACTATGATCGTTTGATCTCGATATGGCGATTTACTTTTCAGGTACGCGGCAGATCAATTTGTGCCGTAAATAAGTGGTCCTACAGGGTCATCAGGGAATCGATTGATACGCCAAATGTATACGCTCTACACGGTCACGATACATTTAAATTGGTAATGTGACGTATCCTTGGGAGATCCACAGAGTTGAGCGTGAAGAAAACTCCAATCTTATTAGGTAGGTAGTAGGAAAGAATAGACTCATGTCCCTATTTGAGATTTTGTCCATTACATTTTTATTTTAAGGTAATAATAATTATTACAACTATTGTCATTTTGACAATTGACAATTATTGTCTAAACTTGATACATTGTAGCATTTATAAATCCAATGATCTAGTTTCTGGAGTAACGATATTACGAATAGCTAAATGGACGACCTATTAGTCCAATTTACTCAAATTTGCAGGGGGCCTGAATGGACAACCGACCATGGTAAGTAGGTAGGTCGCTATGAATTCTATCATGATCAGTAAAATATGCAGGTATTTAATGTCTGCTGGTATTCGTCACCATGATCTTGCCACTGGAGAAATTTCAAGTCACTCGGCTTAGTATTATTTATGCCAAGATGGTTTGTCAATTCAATTCCGAAGCTTGCTTTCGTCCAGCACTTCTGACCTCCAACATTAGGTAGGTACCAAAAATTTAATGTTGACAACAACAATTTACATAATCGAGTATGCGGTTCTAAGATCACCATGCCATAAATGGATTCGAATCCGCGGGGAGATACCCAACATTGTTCATTATGGATGATGCCATCCCCTGACTTGAAAATTCCTAACGAGGTTGCTCTCAATTTGACCTTTCAGGAGCCGCGAGTGGATACATACCGGGTCGACGGAGGCGATACCATCCAGGAATATTGCCATAGAGATCCCTTCTTGACCAATAAAGCGTTATCACGATGACTAATGGTTCAGTGGGAATGATGCAGCAAACCAGCAGACCCTACAAGGTTTCACCCCATTAAAGATCCTGTATTAGATTAATACTGGACTCAGTGCATTGTAAGCTGCGGGGCAAGCAGGAGGAACTAGCTTACTGGTCCTACTTTTAGAGGTTGATCATAAAAATATTCATAATATTATTATGATCCAGGCAGAATGGCGATTATAGCAAACTTTCACTTCGAGTTTTTGATACGAACTTTATTGGTTTTTTTCTTTTTCTTCTCTATTAAAAAAGAGCGAGAAGATTCAACCAATCAGAAAGAAGCATATGCATTCAAATTTTGAATTCAAAGCAAAAAGTTTGGAGCGAACATGACATGTTGGCAGCCGGAAGGGCGAATAGTACCTACTGAAATGTAGGGTACAAGCCATTGAAGTTGCTGATGCCAGCTCTTATTTTGCAGTCCCGAAAAAGTTGACAAACATCCTCAATACTATCAGAAAAAAAGTGGAGGAATTATGTGAGAAGGTTGTTATTATTATTGAACGCTTGAGTCGGCCGTTTCCATCTCAAGGAAGGTTTTTTCTTTTCGGGTTTTGTGAGTTTCGTGTGTAAAAATAGGTGAGACTATAAAATGTGCGGAGTAACAGCGAAAGGGAAAATATTATTATGACAAGAGGTCTAGAGCGAAGTACATAGCAAAAGGGCGAATATGACACTGAAAATTGGTTTTTTGAGGCAGAACTTATTTTCAATTTGTGATAGAATGAATGTAACCATAATAATGGAATCAGCGAAAAAGCTGTATTATTTTATTTTATTTTTACCAAAGTCATTATGGTTGGTATAACAATTAGCGTCACTTGAGAAAATCCCTAAAATTTAGTTATGATTTCCCTAAAATTTGGGTGGTGCTGAATATCCCCTTCTGCCTGGGGGATCTTCATTAAGGCGAATGTCCTCATGGAGGATAGGAAATCAAGTATGAACCTCACGACTATGGTCGTTCTATTATTTATCATTAACTGGTAATATAATTGATTAACCTAGGCCAAAATTTCGTTTTAAGAATACCACCGACACATTGAAGTCTCTAATTGATCAAAGCGACTGGTTCCAATTTGAAAGGTGTGTACTGCTTATGGTACTGTTCGCCAATGTTGCACGTGAGAAATTGATTAAACTCCTCATTAGCATGAAGGTTTCGCCGAAAGAGTAATCGTGCAATTGGTACCGCTTTGCTATAAGCGAGCGTAGCCCCAAGGGTAGGAAGGAACGCCTTTCCAACAGGCCACCCCACCTAGTCAATATTTCAAAATTTACGGTCTCCGAGAGCGGATTGCTCAACGACAAAAAGCTCATTGAGCGGAAATTGGCTTTTTGTGGCGCCTCAGGGGAGGCTTTCAAACCACGTGTCTCAACGAGTTCCGCCGACGAGCCGACTTCAGTAGGATTTTGTGCCTTGTGAGCAGTACTTCTGCAGTGGACCGCATAAAGTTGAACACCTAGTTGACAACCAGGTGTCTCATTCCTCATCATTTATTAATAAACCAGAAGCCTTAGATGGTAGAACCATTCGAGGTGAAAAAGACGTGTGATATGTACTCTTACAAGACTAACATGAACACTAGTTGCTTGATGCCTTTTAGGAGGTGACATACGAGCCGACGCGATCTCGACGTTGGTGTTAATTTTCCAGTTATGTGGCTCACATGTGTCACGGTAAATTAACCGAGCATGATACTTTTCCACTTCACGAGGAATTAACCTTCCGATGAAAAATAACTCACGCGAATATTAAAACAAAATAATACCGTCGTGTTCCGCCGTCTCGGTGGGACAGGCGGACCACGTGCCAGCAAATAGTTCCCTCACGTAGTTTTATATTATTCAATCACGAGTTGGAGTTGTTGTACATATATATGCCATTAAAACCGCATTAACCTTCTCCGAGTGCGAACAAATCCCGGCGCATCATTAGACGTTACTTGTAGGTTTTAAACTCTATCAGACAGTTCGTTTCATGACAGAACTAACCGTGAATTAACTAGGTTTGAAATCATTGATTCATGTTTAGAGGATGTATATAAATTTAAGACGGGTAAAATGCATGGTTATGGTAGTGGAGGGGGGAGGAGGAGGAGACGTAGGTATTTAATTCTACGCTCATTTTAATGTAATTTTGGGTTTTGACAGAACGTTGCTCACACAATCCTCTCCTAAATGCCGAGCTCGTGAAGTGAGAGTTCGACACTTATTTTGAATTCTTAGCCAACGAGCAAAGCGAGGCCCACCTGTCCACGGAATAGTAATCTTTATATTGATGGATTGGAAGACTAGTGAAAAAATGATATTCTTGTTTATGATCAACTTACCAACTGATCCCCAATGGGGGTGGGCCAGGTTGTTGAACCAACCATCGTACCTCTGGATCTCCGTGTAGCTGTATGCTCTATCTGTAACCGAGAAAGATAATTAGCCTGAGAGTCAATTATTATAAAAGGATCAGTTTCAATCTAGATTTAAGATAATTCAAAGGTAGGGGCGCTGATAGGTTTCACCGGGAGCGGCACCCGTGTCCGTCGTATGGTCCGAGCCCCTACCGGATAAACAACGTTGAAACACAATCCTATTCCGATTACAAGGCCTGTTCGCGAGGAGGCTAATCGGTTGTTCGACCGGACAGTTGGACGATGTTAGAGGGTGTGGTGCGCAGCCTTATCAATTGAGGACGACATGGGAATTTCTCTGGTTCATGCAAATCGTAAGCTCCGGAATCCGCAAAAAGGTCAACCGGTCTCCGCCGACGTGCGGTAAAATACAAGTTACATACATATACATTAGGGTGGCCCTTACCCTATATATAGGGTTAATTCTGAAAGTATGAATTTCCTAGCTCAATAATAATTTTCAATTATTGGAAACGTTTTAGGGTCCGCGCAAACGCCCTGAAGTTTGAGGTAATGCTCTCTAGAAATGTATGTTTAGCGGAGCATATTATTTCCTAGTCCATGTCTTCAAATTTGAAAAAAATGAAATTGGTATTTAATAATCCATGTCTTGAATAACATTTATTTCAGTGCCAATAGACCTTTGGTGCGTTGGTGGTGTAGAACAAAAATTACCAGACGTTGGTAAAATATTATTAAAAACTTATCTGGAGAAAATAATGCTGAAAATGTAGCTCTTGCCATGAGATCAGACTTGGTCGCTTAGGGTGCATTTTCCTGTGTTCGCTCACATTCTGAAGGATCCATTGAAGTCTGAAATAATATTTCTTCACAAAAATGAAGACTTCATATTATGAAGTCTTTATTTTTAGTCAAGATATTTTGGTAGTCCTGGATTAATTTAACGCCTCTGTCGGCAATTGCGGCCAGTTGAATTGCAATCTTCCAACCATTCATAAAATTCGCTTCTTGTCTTGCTTGCCGTTGAGCTTGTATCTTTGTATCATAGAGCTTGTATCTTTGCTTCTCCACTCTTCCACATTCCCACGAACGGCTGAGGCTTGAGCCTGTCCTTTTGAAGAAGGGATTGGAGGGATTCCCAGAAGTTGTTCCTCACATTGAGCAGACACGAGTATAGCATTGTCATCCATGTTCAGTCCAAATACAGCCTGAAGCAATTCCAGTGTAAAACAAGGGAGTCAAATTCGCTAAGATCTAATTTTTTCCTATCTCTGAATATTTCGAAATATTCAAGTATCTGTTTCCTCATTACTTGCCGACGACTTAGGAATGAACTACGGTTTAAAAATTTTAAAACCTTATTTATTAGGCCTTACAAATTTATTAAACCCTAAATATTTTTAGACCTTATTTAATAAGGTCTTGAAAGCTGAAATAAGCACTTAGAAGCTTCTGCTGTAGGCATTGGGAGGTGAACTGCGTTCCGATCGCTAATTTTGCATTCTCTTTCATCTACATATTCATCTAAATAGCCACTTTTCCACGGAGGAAGTGGATCTCATTTTTGAGCTGCCACTTAGGCATCACACAGGGTATTCCGAAGTAAAAAAATTAGGGCCACCCTAATGTACGTGTTAGGTAGGTACAGCTAAAATGGATCACTCCTAATGGAGTTTCGGCTTTTGTCTTTCTACTTGACAGCAGTTCAGTCAGATTGATTACGAATGCATTTGTTCTTTTTGAATATGTTTTCAACTTTTCATTCAATCCAAGAACATACACCAACGAACTGCGAAAGACTTTACTGTTCAGATCCAATCGCATTCGAAGTACTGAAGACACGTGGAGGCCAAGTGTGAAACCACTATTGATTAATTGTTCTTCGGCGGTCTAGTCAAATGAAACGATATGCTATGTCAGCTGTAGAGTGATACTGCCGTCACTCCAAAGCCGCTAACAAGGTGCTTAAGCCGAGACAGCCCCTTTTGACGAAACGCCGTTTAGGTTGGGACCGGTCGACCAAGCTTTTTAACGTGATGGCTGAGGTCAACGGGCCACTGAGAAGGAAGCAGCAGGAAAACGAAAAATTGGCGTTAGATTGTGATTGATATGTGTACCGATTTCAGTTAATTGTTTGATTGATTAAGGAGGGTCATCGAACCTGTGTCCATTGGCATGACGGTAGAATATTCTAACATGGCTGTTGGAAGCATTTGTGGCGAACTTGAGTAACCACTGAATCTGCCGACGGTCAATTCCTTTGTCCAAGAAAGTCCAACAACACAGCATCCTCTCGTTCAGTTTTGCAATCATTTTAATCTCATTGCATAGTTTAATTGTATAGGGGGTCGTCCTTGGGCTTTCTCCACTTTGGTTTCACACAGCCAGGTTGCCGGCTAGAGATCTTTTATCAATGGCACCGGCCTCACAGGAAGGCTCAGAAGAAGGCTCTCCTCGTTTTCTACTCTGTCTGAAGTTTGGTTTAATTAGGATTCCTAGACGGGTTACGTCATGGGCGTTTGAGTCTGGTCACGACTCAATTGACTTCGAACGGGGTTTCTTCTACCTTCTCTACTCAAAAACACCTGGACATAAGTACGCGGTCCATTTGAAAATTACTGGTAAATAGATCCCGACAACGATCTCCTAACTCCAAAGCGTTGCATCACGCCTGGAAGGATATAATGATACGTTGTTCCGCAGCTGTAATATCAGCCCGATGTTTATGATAGTGTCTGCAATAGTTTATTTCGACACCAGACGCGCGCCCAGTTTAGCTAGATAGGAATATTTTATTATGTGGCTGCTAATTTCCGTGATAGATCATGCTTGATTTTATGTTGAGGAATTGTTCGGTCAAATGAGGACCCCGGAAAGTAGAACAGGAAAATAAGACAAGCACAAGCGCTAAATTCTCGCAAAGGTCCAAATTCTATGTATGTTTAAACAGAAACCGTCGTTCTATTCTCTCTTATTTATAAACACATCGTCTGAAACAATGGAAATTCTGCTGCAACTCGCGATTTAGAACGGTTATCGACACGTATCAGGTCAAGGACTCCAAACGACGAATCCCAACCTGCGTGGCATAATGTGTGACAGGTTCAGAACGGACAATTACCGGCCCACGCATTATTGTGTGGTTTTCGCATCATTAGGGCCCATTAGGTGTGTTCACTCGGGGGTTCCTAACGTACACTCTCAGACGTGAAAAATCAGGAGGCCGCTCTTTACACCCTGGCCCACGCTTTTATTACCTCATGCGGCAATAACTACGAGTGGTTTTACGTCTTATGTGGTCTCACAAGACAGTTTCTACGGCTGGATGCAAAATTCAAAGGAGTTCCTCGACGATCTAGAGAGTTTAGAGTTGTTCGACAGTATTATTTATGTACGACGTTTATGTACGGTCCTCGTAGGTACCAAGTTCCTTACAAGCCGTAAAAGATGTACAAAGTAGGTATGTAATGTACTTTAGCAGTTGTTGTGATGACTCAGTTATGTATACCTAAAGGTAAGTAAAATTTACTTACTCTATCTGGTTGTTTTTGCACAACCAGGGCCTCTTTGTGTTAGTATTTCCGCTTTCAGAAGATCACAACTTGGTTTTGGCAATGCCTTTTTTCCCCTCCAGATCCTTTCATTTTGGCTCATTCTAACAAAATAAAACTTACGTCCACGTATCTCGAGAATTCAGTCACGTCCCGCTAAATTAAGACGTGAGTAAAATTCCGTGACCTTATTATTATAACAGTCCTTTTACTGAATTCGTGACTCGGTTGACCAAATCCGGCTGATCTTGGGGGCCTGGAGTGGTTCCCGCCCTCGCCCATATTTAGTAGATCCACCTTTCACGATCTCACTTCACATCTTACACTATCAACCCTCAACCACCCGAATTGCCCAGCTTTGAAGCAACGAAGGCAGTCATAACTACTTCCTTCGGTCGTGCCCCTTCAAGTTGAAATAGAAAAAAATCTTATTTGAATACTGCGGGTGGGTGCTAACCCACTTAGAGAGTTAGATCACTTCGGGATTTGTCAGGGAGTAAAGATTGGATGGCCGAAAACGGAAAGTAAGGTTTACTGGCCTCCTTGTACAAATGACATAACAACCAAGATTTTCTTGAAGTCGAAATTGCATCCTTCTTTGATACCAACATTTTTCGATTTGTGTGGTTATTTCCTGAAGCGTGGCTTTCACCATCTATGATACCTATCGATATTGCTTCAGATTCCATCACATACTCCCATCTTAAAAGGGGGAAGGTTCATTCCACTTGCAAGCTTGGGACTGTGTGGGACCGCCTCCCATCAACATATATCAATTTATCCTACAATCCAACGCTTTGATATCACGTTATGAATTATCCATCGTACCATTTCACGTCTTAATAGCTCATTAGATCAAAAAGTAACAGACCCCCGAAGCTGATTTCGTTAACCTTTCAAACGGATGTGCAACCCCCTTCATGCAGCGAATAAGGAGGCTCTTGACCGATCAATCTAACTAACTTGATGTAAAGGGCCCCAGACAAGCCTTCAAAAGACCTGTAATGAAGACTTGAGCAGTTTAACCATCAATCCTTTTGATGACGTTGATTTAACTTCATCTATAACTTATGATTAATTCATCTAACTCTTACTAATACTTACGCGTGTGTTAAAGAAGTCAACCACTACCAATCCGTAAAATAACCAAAGAGGATGTAGATTCCATAAGTGCAATCTCTTTTTCGATAGCCGTGTCAGTTGAAGACGATCCGGTCTCAACCCCATAAATCACAAGCCTCCGCTCCAAGTCAAGGTCAATCTCGGATAGGCGGATCGTGACAGATAAATTTCAAGGTTCGTCTCCTGATCTTCGCCACGATCGAGTCGTTTAGTACCGTGTTCCCACTGGAAATCGGAGAACGTCCCCATATTAGAGAGTTTTTGCAGACCTTTCCACGAATCCGTAGCAGGAAATCCGTATGGGCTGTCTAGGCCGACCATGACTGGAAGCTAACCACCTCAACCACCCCACTACAGATTCCTTACGAATCCGTATGGAAAAATTGACTACTAAAGTGACGCGCACGTTGTTTTCACTCTCACATACCTCAAGAAAAAATGGTCGCCGTGAAGTTTTGACTTGTTGCGTTTGAGTATTTCACAAGTATTAAATACTTGTAATAAGAAATTTTCTTATTACAAGTACGAGGACTCCTACTGCCACTCGGTTTTTTGTGAAGAGGAAAATGGATGAAAATCCAAAAAAAAATGGTCGCCGTGAAGTTTTGACTTGTTGCGTTTGAGTATTTCACAAGTATTAAATACTTGTAATAAGAAATTTTCTTATTACAAGTACGAGGACTCCTACTGCCACTCGGTTTTTTGTGAAGAGGAAAATGGATGAAAATCCCAAAAAAAAGGTCGCCGTGAAGTTTTGACTTGTTGCGTTTGAGTGTTTCACAAGTATTTCTTATTACTAGGGTTGCCTGATGAGAGAAAAGGAAAAAAAGGACATCAAGATAATATCTTAATATCTTATATATTATTTAACGTATAAATTACAAAATGCACATACTATATTATAATATAATTATAAGGTAAAGGTTTTTCATCAATCAGATGGATGATGGTTTGTTACCTACCTAATCGGGTATTATAATATGTTGAATGTTGAAACTAAAAACTTGAAGTGGATTCTATTCCTATTAGAATTAGATCATTTTCTATAATATAATGATATTATATTATAGAAAATGTAATAATATTATAGAAAATATAATAATATTATATTATAGAAAATGATGTAATTCTAATAGGAATAGAATCTACTTCAAGTTTTTAGTTTCAACATATTATGTTGAATGTTGAAACTAAAAACTTGAAGTAGATATTATTATAATACCCGATTAGGTAGGTAACAAACCATCATCCATCTGATTGATGAAAAACCTTTACTGTGGGGACATTTAGTCAGTTCCTCTCATCCACTGAGAGTTCATCAGAGAAAAATTTTCTCTGATGGAATGAGAATATTTAATATTCTCTCGACGTTGGCATTATGGGCAGGAATGGCGAAAACAATTTGGCACAATTTGAGAAGCTGTGAGTGTTTCTCTGATTGGTCGACAAGATGGAAATATTCACACCATCTTTGACTGCAGTTCATGGCTTTAAATTTAGTGAGAAATTAGATTTAGGGAGAAATTTCTCCTTCAGTCTTTCAGTCAGAAAATCTTCGACTTCCTCCAACGAAGCTAGCACCTCCAAAACTGAGTTATGTTTGGCTTCCAATTTTTTAATCTTTTCATTGAAAGAAAACATTAATGAATGTAGAAACCACAAGTCACTTTCATTTTCTGGCTATTCAAACAGATTTTTTATTAGGATAGGAGGCTTGCTCTGAGACATAAAATACGACGCCAGAGGTTCATACATTTGAAGCACACGATTTATGCAGGGAAACAACGACAACCAACGGGATTTGGAGTGGCGAAGAAGCTGCCTGTATTCGATGTCAACGCCCACGATGGACATAGGTTTAACAAGAACAAGATTTTTTCTAAGCAGGCTGTTCCAGATAGGTAGGTAGCCCAAACGATTTTCAGGTAATTTCGAGGTAATTTCAGAAAATGAGAGATTTTTTAAAAAAAGAGAACATTTGCCCGAAAAATGAAAAAAGAGAGGACGCCCGGACAGGGTGTGAAAAAGAGGACATGTCCGGAAAAAAGAGGACGTCTGGCAGCCCTACTTATTACAAGTCCTACGAGGACTCCTACTGCCACTCGTTTTTTTGTGAAGAGGAAATGGGTGGAATAAAAATTTCCAATTCATCCATCGAGTGTAGAACAGAATAAAACAGAAGAGAACAAAGCGAACTGAGAACAAAAAATAACAAAGCAGAATACAAGCCCGTTTGTTTACAAGATAACATCTTGAGGTTACAACGGGGTTACACAAGCGTCAGGTTATGTTGCTTTTCATACAGATTTCTATACTGATTTGGTAACCCGTAGGAATAAGGATTCGTACCGCCTACTGCTACAGATTCCTTACCGATTTGTCCTCGCGCATGCGCACTCCCCCTTTCCTTACAGATTCGTACTACGGATTTCCTCCTACCGATCGGTGGAAGGGTCTGCAAAAACTCTCTATTGCTTGGGAGACGAGATGTCCTCCAAAGCCGCAGGCTTTGGAACAGCTAGCTTTTTTAAAGCCAAAGCAAATTTGCAGTATAGTCGACAGATGGTGGCACAAAACCTTATGAAATCTGTAGTGCTGTGACATCTCTGGTAGATGCAGGGACTTATTTCAAAGTATGCAGGTCAAATCATTCTTGAAGAAGCAAATGGGCAAATAAAAATTTCCCAGCACTTTCGAAACCGCGTTTTTGTTTTAATGTTGAAATTTATAGCCCATGATCAGGTGAGCATGTCCCGAAATGGAGCAGTAGAATCAGTAGGTTATTAATTACGCCCATATAAGAAGAGTTATTGCTCCCGTGCCACTTATGGCGAATTCTTCATTACCATTTACGGGTAGACTGCTAGGGCATCTCAGGAGGCGCGCGACCCTTTCGAACTCGTTGCAGGAACAGACACCTAGCATTCGTAACATTTATGTCTCGAAGGTACCTGCCAGGGTTGAATTTATTGGACCATTGTGCCCTAATTGGTTAACGCAGAAGGCCAATCGTTTCTTGCCAACGCGGCCGACATGGACAACTCATTCGAACCCATAGACAGGACACCTCGCATTCGTCCTAAAAAAAACACTTGGAGGAGATTTACCTCGTACAGAAGGAACATTATTGACACTTGGTAATTTTAGCTTGAGTGTCGTCTGGTAATAATTAGACTTCAACTACGATTTTAAGGAGGTAAGGCGAGTCTGTTCTGGGTTACAATCTTTGGTAAAATCAAAGATTATTAATATAGAACCTTTTCTTTTCATGCGTAGGCGTCGACAACTCTTTCTTTTCTGCTGTTCCTTGACAGCATAGGCACCAGGTACAACTACTCAGGGCATTATATCGATAGCCATCAGCAGCCACCAACGGCCATGACTTTTTCACTAGTCAGTTCCTTCCCACTCACCCCGTCTGGTCCCATACGTGATACGACTACGATCCGACCACCGTAAATACGTCTCGTTCAAGAAGGTGTAGACATGTGAGGAATTCGGCGCTTCTTGACCTCTACTACGAGACTTCTATCGACGATCTCTTTACAAGTCTCAGAGCGTGCAGAGCACGAGTGTACCTATTACGGTGGTATTTGAAAACGCACTCCAGTCTGAATTGACTCATTCATTTCCATTCTAACCCACAGTTTTGCCCGCATAATTTTCTCGGTGATTTATCGCTCTGCATACTCATTCGATTGCTCTCAGCAACCGAGTGGGTTTTATTTCATTTCACTGTGGACTGCCCGTGCAATTTAAGATAATCACTTCTGCTTCTCTTCCTCAGCTCAATAAGCTCAATACTATTCCTGACAAGTTACAACATTTCTGGTTCTAGTCGATTGGGATATAGCGATAGTATCGGTGCATTCACTTGTGCCCCTTTTACATTATAAATGGGGGTCGTGTTTATAAAGGCCTTATTCATTATAATCATATTCATATATGTAGGTGTATCATTATTCCAAATGGAATATTTCCAAGTATGAATGTGATCAACTGTCGTCGAGCGTGCAGGCCATCGATTCGTTGACTTTACTGTTAGTAGGAAAGAGCTCATTGCTTTCTGAGTGAGTTCTCTATTAAATATGAATCAAGGACAGTGGCGTAAATAAGAAAAGAAAGCTAAGTCCGGGGTAGTAACAATTTTTAAAATGAGGTGACTATAGTCACAGCAGAGATAGTCTCAGAGACGTCTCAATCTTGGCTCAAATGGGTCTCCACGTTTTACAGCTTTAGAGGTCTCATTCATACCAGAGACGTCCACCAGAGATGTCGCAGAGACAACAAGGGCGCAACGTAGAACCTACTCCTCCAAAGTGACTGCAATGAGACGTCTCTGTGTCTCAAATGCATGTCACCGCCTTCTCATTCCCGAGAGGGCGCTTTAGCTCCCTCATAGGGGCCAGTGCGTGTTTTCATTTCATAATTTTACATCATTTCAATAATTTTCTAGCGCCATTTCCAATATGGCGACCCGCAACAATTATTGTTGATGGGATCTCGGGAATACGAGAACCCAAATCTGCTCTCTGTGACCCAAATGTACAACTCTTGACACACATACGCTTATCCAGAACATCTCAATGGATAAAGACTCGGAGTCTCAGATACATTTCTGACATTGGTTTTCATACAACTCTGATACGTCTCAGCATTGCAGCTCTGAGACGTCTTAATTGCGGACATAGGGATGTATCTGAGACGTCTCGCCAACGTCACACGCCTCTTTTATAACGTCACTGAGACGTACTTAATATAATAATATCTTATATTATAAGATATTATCTCGTTTGAGACGTATCAGAGACGAATTTCTGCTGTGTGGGTATATAGTTATAACTAAGTATTCTAGCACTAATCTAATAGAATATTGATTCATCTTCTCGTAGTAAAAGCATCTTCTCATCTTCTCTTAGTAAAAGCGTCTTAAGTCTGAATATTTACCGTACCTAATTATTTCAGATTAAAAAATATTTTCCTAATTTGGGGGGGGGGGGGGGGGGGGGATCTCTTCTAAAAACTAAGCCAACGTCTACGAACAACGTGGGTGGTGAATTTGTTGAGTTTCGGTCAAATAAGAACGAAAAAAAATGCTCAGAATATTATATCCCCATTTTATCGAGCCTAGTGGGATGAACAAACGCCGATATTGCTTTATTATTCATGGAATAATACACCTATGTAATCGCGACGGAGGTAGAAAATTCTCAAAATTTGACATTATAGGTACGTTCCAAGTGGTCTAGATTCCAAAAAAGCTAAATTGCTGTGTTATATCATTTATTATATAAAAATATTATTTACTTTTTTTTACATTGAATGTTGTTGTGGGGACAACAATAATTTTTTTGTTCGTCCGATTATGCCCGGTGAAATGGTGAATAATACTCTAAAACTTTGGCGTACCTATTCAGCGTCCTTCTTTGTCCGAACCTCAAAACAATTCATCGCCCAAATTCATTTTTTTCCGGCCAACAATAACACCATCGTCCACGATCAACGAAGCCCATAAGAAATAGATTCATGCATGAATTGATCATCTGAAAATCATGGAGCAATCTCAAAGGTTAATTTTTGCGCCCCCTTGTTGAGTTTAGATTAAAGCGCTTGACGTCGTATTTCAGTGTAACCTAATTTTCTGAATCGCTCCCCCAAATTGATCTTACCGGCTACAACCTTAATCTGCCCGTTGACGCAAGGATATTAGATCCTCGAGATGGGATTATAAAATTCAGAGTGGGCAACTGGCCGGCACGGGTCAAAGGCTAACGTTTTCATAACTGGGGTTTTAGTCGTTTGTGTGAAATATGAAATTTTTTGTTAAATGAACAACATTTTGTCGGGCATTTCAATTCTATGTGCCGAATTTTTCAAAAATGATGCAGAGATTTTTCTTTCGGACGCAAATTTGATTATAAGTAAATAACCATGGTTGCCTGCAGGGAACGCGGAGGGCGGTGATTTCTCAACCACCTGCAGACCAACTGGCTCATACGCAAGGTCGAATGACGAAGGACGATCTTAGCTGCTCAAATCCGTGTTTCAACCTCCTGTGATTAGATGAGTAACACGATAAGTATGCAACACCAGGACCTCCCAGTAATGAATACTATAACCGTTTGCTGATTTGTGAATCAACATGGTTTCTGTTATTCTTATTTTAAGTATGCCTGTCGCCATAAACTAGTTAAGCGGAGGACTGTTGATTGTACGGAACCACCTTTTCGATCATCCATATGAAACAAAAAGCAGTAGATACCAATAAGGTCGGGCTGCATTCCTTTCCTATGTCAGAAATGGATTCAGTTGTTAGCAGGTAGTCTGTCATCTGCTCGATAAAACATGCTGCAGTTGAGCCTTCCTGTTCTGCACGTACGTGATATATCATAACAAGCAATTCTACTATAGTGATATATATATATATCACTATAGTAGAATTGCTTATGTTGTGGGACAACTTTTTAAAATATCGCTGATTATTAGTAGTCAGTAATAATTAATTTTCTAAAATTGAAAGCAGAAAAGTAAACCTGCGCGAAAAGTAAATTATGCACAGTCCTTGCTGCACAGCCGAATATTGGCAGTAAAAATTTAATGGCGCTAGGATGATTTATGCATGTTTCGACGTTGATGAGCAAATTATGGCAAGCCTATCAGATAGGAGAGATTCTCTCCTGTGATTAGCACATCTTAGTGGGTAATACCTATTTATTTCAGTTTATTGTAAAAATTGCCTAAGATTTCCTAAATTTCCACCATTTGCCGATCAGTGTGTCATCTTTATACAAACTGTACAAAAACTGAGATGCACCAGGTAGGTAATATGTAAATCGGCTCAAACAATCTTCGCGCTCTGCCGATAATGGATTCAGGATGTGAGAGGTGTGTAAGCCCGGAGCGGCTGGTTAGCGTTTTGCCGGGGGTTATATTCCCTTGATGAAAGATGACTTTTCACCAGCGGTTGTATGACTCGGCCGTTATTCAAATATTGGACAAACAACGGATCAGCTTGAGCGGGCGGGTTGCGACGGAAAGGAAGTTGCCGAGGAAAAAACAAGCTGGAGAAAGAAAGCATGTGGGATAAAGGAGGCATTGTCGATATGCAAGGACACGAGATGTTTCAACTCAGAACGGCTTTTGTCTCGGAAGAGCGGAGCTGTCACATCAACTTGTCGCCAGTCACGGGATGGACGGATGTCGTGAGGTTGTGAAGTACACAAGATTTCACTGAACCACAGAAAAGAACTGACTTGATGAAGAACTGTCTTGTCCCGGGGAGCCTGTGTTGTGAAATGGAAACCGATTCCGCCTCGCGAGACAGTTGCACTACCTTAAATACATGTATTCGTGTGTTTTTGCTATTGCACATTATTTTACCAAGTGGTGACGAAAAATTCCTCCTTAATGAATGGATCCCATTAACAGTCACGATTCACGTGGGCGTCCAAGATCTGGGGCTTCCCCCAAGGACTTTTCAACCCTTAGAATTCAATGCCTTCTTGATGGTTGAGAATCGTGACAGACTCATTAGGACGGTGGAATCTCTCACGCACTCCCAAGCCAAAGGGAGCAAAGAATTCGCTGACAGGTTGGTCTCTTGGAGTTCATCAAGTCTTAAGAATGCAATTTTACCGATGAAATTATCCCATAAAATGACCCTCTGACAGGCTCTGTTCGAAATTGCAAAATGCTGAGGTGCCTCATCAGCCGTCAAGTCTTTCTCCAAGGGATATTAGTCATGAACTAAAAAATCTTCCTCAATAGATTGCATTCACTAGGTGATCGATCCTCATTAAGAGGGAACGTGGCAACAAATTTTCGCGAGAATATTAACCTGAGAATACAGTCACCGCTTCTGTTTCCTATCACTCGCCACCCACGATTGGACGGAAATGACATTTCGTCGACTGATACAAATTAGATTCCTGGAAGTCAAGGACGGTGTTTGCCTTTTGCAGGAGGATTTAAGGAGTGAGTAGGAAGAACACAGTACGGTCTCAAGGTTCTCTCGGAGGGCTTTTACGTTCCCTCAGACTTCCTAATTGTTGATTCCTTGATCACTACGAAATGGGCGTATACGTACAACTTGGGGATTTGTTTGTGGATTCTTAATTTTTTACATAATTTTAATTTGGCGAATAATCTCTCCTTTATAAAGGTTGTACCTTTATCAAATGGTATGCAGTAAATGCGTATGGAACCCGCCTAGGCGGAAGGCCTTAGCAATCAGAGCTCCACATTTCCCGAGCGTGACTCTAAGCTTTAAATTCATTTACGATCCCGGCACCTCGTTCCGTCCCTGCGGAGTTTCGCCGCGCGATAAATCATAGAAAGGCGCTAAGGTCGAGGCTCACGACGTTTTTCTCCTGCACTGAACGAGGGCCGACGCGGGCTACCTCCATCAATTTTCTGTGAGGCACCCTCGCACGGAACATTAATCTGCGTGGGAGAGGAACATATTTTGCCGCCCAAAGGCCTCAACATACTCAGAAGGTTATATCATTACATTGCCACATTAAAGTGTATTTTATCGTAGTGCTCAGGTATCAGGAAAACATTGTATGACACGATAGAAATTGGTGGGGACCGAACTGGTTTGTTATGGTGTAAATAATTGTGCATGCAAATGTGTGATTCGCCTGCGGCTTGCTACAGCCCAACGAACCACTTCAGATCAAGGATGTGGCAAGATGAAGATTCAATTCAGACGTCTTGCTTTCTCAACTGCCGGAGTTCCAAAGCGGGTATCTATTTCGGATTGCAGAGTTAACTGCTACTTGTATAATTGGCTGTGTAACATCTTGTTCAGCCCCGCTGGCCCACTGTTTGGCCTCATAATGAGGGGCTCTCCTCAGGGCGAGCGGCTTTCGTCTAACTCTTAGTAGGAGAGCTGACATTGGCGTGTTTGGATTTTTTGTGGCAATTTCGCTGAAATTAGCGGGTCGGCTAATTGGTTCAAAGCGTTAGATGCCACTAGAATTACTTGTGTCTGGGGAAACAGGGGTGATGACGTTTATTACAGCTTATGGTCTAGACTGCGCAGCAGGTTCCATCTCTATTTACAATCCATCCAAAGCGTTTTTGTATTGTGTAATGAAGATAGGGCCCTTCGAAATTCATATTATCGGGTCCATTGCCCCACCTCAGAGGTGTCTACCACGAACCGAAGGTCCGCCAGCTCCTCGAGGGCAGGTGACGTAACCTTGATGGGACGTGAGGCAACCGATTGCCTCTGCAAACGCTGTCGGAACCACTTACTTCTCTCATCATTTCTTGCCGAATTCCAAAGTTCAAAAAAGGATGGCACTTCCTCGGCTCAAGTTAGACAAAGTTTGTTTTCTATTCGTTGCATCCAGATGGCGAATAGATTGTGCCCATATTTGTTGCATCGTTTCAATTCGGTTTCAATGTGTTTTAAATCCGTGGAAAAATCCAGCCTCACGACGAGATTATTTAGCAACGATTGTGAGGCGATTAAGCTTCCTTCGGCTGTTTACACCTACATACTTCCACCGTCCTTCCGTGGCCTCATTGACCATAAACACCTACCTTAGTAATTCTTTTTAATTGCTCCAGGTAATCCCTAGCCTGGGCTGTTGAATCTTTACGATTATAGGGTGGAGAGATCAGACACGCTGTACCCTACGGTAATTTTTTTTTTTTTTTTTTGCAAATACCAATAAACTTCACATCGAAGCAGTTCGAGTTATGTTGTTGTCGGATCCTTTATACTAGGAGGAATGCTTTCAGAACTATATTATAGTGGCCTACATATTTTTATTTAGGTAATGTAAAAACGTTAAAAATCCGTACACTGCTGAAATCTCTCGTGTACATTCTTGGACGTTGACATTTGAGATGGAGCCCGATGGGAGTACCTACAAGAGACGATTGAAATGACGGGCTCTTCCCTGATCAGCTGAGAGAGCTAATATTTCTTCTGCTCACACTTGGACGTTGGTATTTGAGAGGGAGCCCTTCTGGGAGTGCAAGAGACGATTGAAATGACGGGCATTCTCCTGATCAGCTGACTGAGCCACAACTTGTCCCCTTTTGATGAAAAATTTCGTTCAACATTTCATACAATATGCGAGGAAGCTATGGGCCATGTCCCACTTTGCAGTGTATGTCAATTTGCAGTTTATATGCGGTGATGAAGTCTGGTCATGAGCACTTGATGATGTTGAAATATTACTAGGGTTAAACATCGTTACATAAACATTTCTGTAGAGGACAGCATGGAGGGCTCTTAACCCCATCAGAACGTGCGACATCCTTCGGATCCTTTATACTAGGTGGAATGCTTTCAGAACTTATGCGGTAAAAGAGGATTAAATATGGCATTTTATTAGCGGTAGGTCATTCCAAAGTTGGCCATAACCCATATAATATGTATAGTGACCGCGAGTTACTAAGATGCTTTGCATTTCAGTATGAATACCATCTTGGGGTCAGGTAGGTAGGACTTGGTCAAGTAGACTTGAAGAAAAATCCGTCCTTTCCGTCGACGTTGCCTTTTAAAAGTTGCATCATATCCGTGTGCAATCACACCGTGCATATTAAATACTCGGGTTGGGGAGTTTGTTTTGTTGATAGGCTGTTGCCTCAGTTGGCGCTATAACTTGATTTGGTATTTTCACAATTAATTCTTAATGTGGATGAGACTTTTCTCCCGTACTATCAATTTCGGACAGAGTGACTGGCACATCATGACCTCTGCAAAATGTTATACCCCCAATACGTCAAGTCGGTAAGAGCACACTGTGCTGAATCAGCATTGTGGAAGGAGACGATGACAGGAGCAGTGACACAGTTATGAAGGTCCTTTGAAGAAACTCGATCACCGACGAGGTTTTTGGTCGGTTTAAGGGTGTGGCACATCCCGCTCACCTCCACTAATCTTAATTCACAGATATTAAGATGGCCATGTGAACCTGCTCGAGGGGATCGCCCACTAATTCCGAGCTCCTGGAATTTCATATTGACCTTCGGAGGTTCGGACTGAGTGGTAATTGATCATAAACCCAAATTCCGCACTTTTTGGGGAGAATGAAAAATTTACAGAGAAGAATGCGGTTGCGTCACGCGTTTCTCAAGAGTTGGTTTACAAAAAAAAAAACCGGGTCGGTTTCGTCGAACACACAATGTCACTGAAACAAGACCTGACTGAGAGTTTATTTTGGCTACCAGCATAAAAGCAAGCGAAGCAAGAATTCGACGAGGTGACTAATTCATGCATTGTGATTCTTTCAAAATTATTTTGAAAGAATCACAATGCAATAACTGGCTATTCTTAACTGTGACTATCTCTCAAATCCAATCCTATTTTAAATATCCGAGGAGAGTTGCAAATCACTATAGTTAGTGGCGTAAGGTCAACTCCAAGTTCAGTCGACTGGAGGCCCTAGTGATAGGGCCTACATCCAGCGCTGTAGATCGTCTGATAAACTAGCGAGGGATAGTAGAGGAACCGTATTCCTAGGGATGGGAAAAAATTAAGAACGCTGAACACCGAAGTATTTCGCGTAGGGGGAATCGGTCACGACCCAATCGGCGAATCTCGACACGCTAACAAGACCTGAGGCGACATCAGGGATATATGGGCCCGAGGAGATGTCACGCGGGATACGGAGGTTAGCTTTATGATTCCCATCAGTTGTGAGAGTGCTTTGCGAGAACTACCTTCAATACCAACGCAGGGGTAGCAGGCATGGGCGTAGGCAGGATTTAGCCAAGGGGGGGGCCACCCCACTAAGCGCTATTTTACACACACACACACATACATATATATATATATATATATACGCTGCAACTTTTACACAAGGGTTTATTGTTCTTTGACATAAGTTACTTGTGCAAAAATTAATTCTTTGCCAATAAAAAAATATTTTTGAGAAAAAAAAATCTGCACATTATTTGAACGAACAGTCATGAAACCTCGAAAAATTGATTAAGCATCCAAAATTATTCGGAAAATATTTGACCTCCTGGGATCCTTCACAAATCCCATTTGTAGTACCATTAGAGCCCCCGGTGAAATTGAATCGTTCTAGGAGCCCCGAAAACGGATTCTACGTCCAAAAGTACTTCGAAAACCTATAGGTCGAGTTATAACTCGATCCCATCGCCGAAACCCTTTAAAAAACCCTCCCGTAGCCCTTTTTTAAGCCCCACAGAGCCCCACGGGTTTGGGCGATCGGGCTGAAAACCTTGCGGGCACAACTAGATGGTGAAATGAGTATTTTGTCAACACCTATTTAATCGCGACGGAGGTTGACGACTCCAATCGGCCTCAAAATTTGACATTATCCGTTTCAAGAGGTCTAGATTCCAAAACCGAAATGTCCGTCCGCCGTACGCCCGCTGTACCGAGCTTCTTAGATTGTAGGTATCTAAGGCCATTTCTGGCCCATAACAATCTTTCGCGTACCTAACTTCTTGCTCGCTTTCTTCCCCTAGGGGAAGTGCACTTATGTTTCTTCAAAATTGAATTTTGAAGAAACTTAAGAAATCAAATTTTGATGTCTTCTTGTTCTTGATCTTCAGCACTGCCCTAGGGGGAGTACAGCGGGAGGAGTAACGCAGGCCCTCCTGCCCTCTCTGGCGTTAGCCACACCATTCTGGTGCGCCCGGGATGGACCAACGTGGAGGTGGCGGGTTTTAATGCATTAAAAGACCCCCATGGGTCTTGTTCAACTTTCATTCGTAATTCTTTGGGACAGGAGTCATCGCAACGGACCTACCAGCCTAAAAATTCCAAGAGACCTCCTGTTGAATTCAGACTCCCAGAATTCGACCTGTCGAATATTTTCCGAGTAAAAAATTGCTTTAAAGAAAAAAAAAGAATTAAAAAAAAAGTTTGTTGTTGTTCCAGAAATAATATTCGGACATGTAACCTATATCAAAGAATAATAAACCCATTTGTAAAATTTGCAGCGTTTTTCAATCGTTTCGGGATCCCTTTTAGCTACTCATAGGGGTTGAGATCCTCCCAAAATGCGGGCCTCATTTGCGCCCAACTTTCTTATTTTAAATAGGAACCCCTCATTTTTTTTAAGCATTTGGAATCCCCGGCCATTTTTACGTCCGATAAGCGCATTGAGCGAAATTTCTGACCCTCGCAAATCCGTACAACTCCTTCTATTTTCGTTGTTTACAGTCCAATTGAGTCGGCGTTTGTTCTGTATCCTATCTACAGATCTAAATTTTAATACTAAATCCCTATTATTTAAATGGGCGAGCGAAGTGAGGCCCCCATGTCGGAGTGCTAGTGTTTACAAATTACAATAATTCCAATAATTTCCTTTCCTTGCCCCTACCTACGCATGCTTTCTTTTGAGTTCAGCACAATTTATTTTTGTGTTCCCGAAAATTCTAGGGGGGGGGGGCGCGGCCCCCCCCCCTGCCCCACCCTGTATACGCCCATGGTAGCAGGGGATACTTATTAGACTGTGATGTGCGTTCTGTGGGGGTGAAAAAATGAGTCCACACGAAGGAACCTCTAGGACGAAAACGGTTCAAATTGGATTGCTCGTAGGTTCATTATTTTAAATTACTAACCGAACATGGTTTTAAAGGGGCGGACAGGAGTGGGGCCCCCTAGAACGATTCTACGTCATAATTACCTCACTATATCGTAATCCTTTAAAAGCCACAATGGGCTGAAAACCTAGTGGACAAGTAAATGGGTAGGTACCCGATTATTGAAAACGCAGTAAATTTTACTGAAGAAAAATAATTATATGAAAATAAAAAATAGAAATCTACCGATTTAGAAACTTACTTAAATAAATCTGCCTATTCAATTAAAAATATTGAAAATTGGAAAAATGGTATACCAATCCAGTGTACGGATCCAAAAACGGGATTCGATGTCCAAAACTGCTTCGAAAACGATACCCCACTTGACTCCTGGCCAAACCCCGTCCTGTAGACCATTTTCGTCCCCACGCGTTAAAGCTAGAGTCAGGACAAATTTTGATCAAAATGTTCCAGAAGTTTCAATGTTTCAAATGGTTTCATGACCCACGTTGAAAAAAAGTGGTACCGCCATTATTTTACTAGTGGTACCACCAAAAAAGTGGTACCTCTAGTAAAATATGAGAAATATTCATCATCAAAGCCACAAACACACGTGTTGGACATCACAGTGTATCCAGTCTCTAACAGACTTTATTTCGTCGTCCTTATCCTGAGACAGAAACTCTCCTCCTACGCTGCATCAGGTAAGGTGTGGAATGTGAACCTTCGTATTTTAAAAGATCGTCTTTTTCTGTCGTCGGTTGGGTTACCTAACTGAAAATTCAAAGCAACAAGTGGATTCCGGCCACGTGGTCAAAGTAAGGTGTAACGGATAGCGGTGAGTGAATATATGAAATACATATCCTCGTACCTGCTCCTAAGATGTTATCAATTTAGCACAGTGTTTATAATAACTTAACCGTTCAGTGAAATCACTCGACCTTGTGACCGGGGCCTCAAACCTACCCTGTTGAGTAACGTATAATACGGTGGTTCCCCGAAGCCAACACCCTTCGGGGCCCATGACGTCATAAACTGACCGCCAACCTCCTTAACTGAACCAATTTTAATTCCCTCCGGTCGAAAAACCCACAAATGAATATGATCGATCATGGTCGACCGCATTGTCGTTTGCCCGACCTAAATAACTGGGTGTGCTTTTTTTCATCGGGTATGATAATCAAAGTACCCACCTGAACGGTGCCGAAGACAGGGTGGGTCGTGCCAAAGCACAAGACCAACAGGTTTGGATAGCTGGTAGTATCATTTACAAGATAACGACCAAGTAGCGCCATAAAATTATTTTACCGTGTTGTCGTCACGACAAAGTTGACTGAGTTCAAATTCGTTGAAAATCTAAATTCTGTTGTTCCACTTGGGGTTCTCGAGAAAACATACGATGGATATTTTAAAAAAATAATAAACCAAATTTATTTTCCTTGATTTCATTAGCAACCTGATCTCGTGATTAATCTGTGAAGTCTGCCTTCTTCATGGGAGTAAAATCACCAAGATCTTCTGAAGGTCACATTCTGTCCTTGCCTCATGCTGCCTGACGCTCGTACAAGTTTTCGTAATCTCGTAACCCCAGGAGCCTCAGGTCGCCAATTCACATCACGTGATGGAAGTTCCACTTGGACGAAATTGAAACGACGCTAAATACGACTGTAATTGCACGTCTGGTACAAAATCACTTTAATTGCTCTGATTGTGTCTGTAGTTTTTATTCTGAAGATACTATGCTTAATTTGGGACCACAGCTCCGAATTCCAAGCAAAATTGTCCCATTTAAATATCGGGCAACCTCTCATGTGAGTAGGTTAGGTAAAGTATAAACCCATAATTAAATTTTATAGGCTTCAGTGGATCTACTACGTAACGTTAAACATTTAATTGTTAATTAACCTTCGAGTCTGCGAGCTTCATGGATTATTGCTCGTTCGGCAAAAAAGAGGCCACTTAACCTGGCTCAAATTGCGAAGAAAAAAACTGAAAAGGTACATTGGCTGGTGGCTTTAGATCTAGAGAAGATGAGTAATTCTTTACGAGTTTCGGTGCTAGTAAATATACCTAGCCTTTCCGAAGCAGACATGGTAGGGGAGACCGGGGCAACATGAACCAGAGGGACATCTGAGATGGCCCATCTCGTATTTTGAAAAAGACAAAAATTCGTTTTTCCCTAGCTACACTAGAGCATTATTCTATTATCGATGACGGAAAGGGATGATTGACCAAACCAGTCGTGTACGTCTTTACTTCTTTTTGCTGTCCGCAAGCTTTCGGTGCCATGATGGCCACCCTCATCAGACGTATACCCAGGGCCGTGGAGAGAAAATCCGGGCCCGGGGGCAAAATTCTTCGGGCCCCCCTAAAAAAAAGGGGGGGGGGGGGGTTGTACCTATGAAAATTTTTCCTATATTGATCTGTCCCTTTTACCATTTTGCCTCCATTTTACACCGACCGAGTCATAGCACAACACAGTTGTTGATGACCTGCAACCATCAGTACAATGGAAGCCACGAGCACGTTACGATCTTGGGAACTTGAAGTAAGTTATCAATTTTCCCTTAAACTCTTCATTTTCAAACTTGTTGAGTTTCCAAATCAGCACTTTCAACTATAATAGGCCATGATCCCAGGTGCACGTTGCACATAAAACTTATTTTATCAATTTATATGAAGATGATATTATCAGCAAACTTTTATATCTCCCCTAAAGATACCTAATGTGATTTAACATGGCTTTAACAGTAGTGTTTTAGACGACTATTAAATGTTTTTAAGGAATTTTTTGTTGGCTCATCTTGCCCCTTGAAGTGGTTCATCTTGCACCCGGTCTGGGGCAAAATGAACCATTTGATAATAAACGTTTTTACTCAAAATCAGTACTTTTAAATGGATCTTGAGGAAATGTTGTAAAATTTACGACAAATATTACTTATATTTAATAGAAAATGAGGGGGTTAGTCACAGGTTGAAACGCCATAGTAACTAACTGTTGGTTTTGGTGCCACATCAAGCTGAAGGGGAGACTGTTGTACCTTGATCACGTTGTACCTTGAAACAATTGTATTAGCTCCGGCTGGTGCTGTTATCCAGCAGATCTTTCTACGCCTACATTCTTCTCTGAGGAGGCCTAACTTATCAGTGTAGTTTCATCAATGCATGAAAACGATTGGGGGTCGAATTGACAAATGTGATAAGAAAGTTACTTTTTGAGATCGTTGAGCTCAACTCATTCATCCCAAGCTTTCGAAGATATGTATTCCATGGTAAGCTATTATGGTTCTATAATATAGAACAGCAAATTATGCTATATAGAAACCAAATTGCTTACCAATTTCAATGGGAGAAATGTGAGGTTTGGGTATTTTCCGTTTTTGCAAAATGGGAGACCATGTTGTACCTTGAAACACAGTGATGACTGTCATCAAATTAAGTCTTAATTTGCCATCAAACTCATCAATTTTCTGTCTGAGCTATAACCCAGAGTGATCTTCTATTGTTTCGATAGCATTTTGTTTGTTTCTATAGCATATAACGTAACTTTTCAGGGTTTTTCTTCAGATGCTGATAAAATGATATTGACAATGATATGAACAATAATTGACAATAGGGATAGTGCTCGGGGACAATACAAATAGTGGTAATAACAGCAACATGTCAACAAACAGTTTGTAAACAAAAGAGGTGGCCGGCAAAACAAAGTGCAAGATGGCGGAACCTTTTGTGTTTATCAAAGGCAAAACCGGCACTCAGGAACTCAGTTCCCGTTTCACGTGATAAATTCGTGTAGTATTTCCTTATTCGTTTGGTTATTTCGGCCGTATAGACATCAGGAAGGGTTAAAAAGAAAATTCGGGTACTGTCCAGTGTAGTTTGTGTATTCGTGTTATTCTCCTATGCTCCAGGAGCAGCCATCAATGAGCTGTAAGTGTTGTTATTGCTTGAAATGTATTTAGTTATTGGGTTATGTACTGAAATGTGTTAGATCTGCCGAACGTGGTGAGCTACGAGAAAATGCCTAAGTCAGCTTACAAGTCCCCATCCGAAAAGATGCATTTTAGATTGATGATTATTTCTGCGTGAACGCACTCAAAAACACCGGGGCCCTGGGCCCGGATTTTCCATGATAGCTACAACCGTCTTTTTTCATTAAATGAAACAAAATTTGTCCCGTGTCTTGACGATTCCCTATTTGAGATGCGGTTATTTGTCCCGTATATCAGTATTCCCTTACTCATTGTGAAATATTCGAGTACTGAAATGGACTAAGCAAAGTGATTGTATCCTTTGTAATACAAAGAGAAGGTAAATAAGGCGAAACATACTATGTTTCGCCTTATTTACCTTCTCGTGCGTACCTGAAGCGTAATTAAATAAGCAAATTTTGCTAAGTAGTAGGATGATGGTCAGTAGAAATGTTATTTTGGTCGCCACTATAATATAGGTATATTAATCATGCCCATTCCAAACATGAGTAGCACAGATCGTCAAGCGTGTTAGATCTGCCGAACGTGGTGAGCTAGTGTTACGAGAAATGGTTCTGTACAAGAGCAAACAGAAAGTACTGCTTACAAATCCAACTTATTGGAGTTGACCAAGTAATAGGGTCAGAAGAAGTGATGAAGAGGCACTTCACGTTGTTTCGGGATTGCGGCAAGTAAAAAGCCGATAGGAAAGATTAGAGTTTTGGTTCAGTTGTGGATAACCGTAAAGTCAACTTACGAGTCCCCACCCGAAAACATGCATTTTAGGTTGATGATTATTTCTGTGTGAACGCACTCAAAAACACCAGGGCCTTGGGCCCTGATCAATCAGCCCGGATTTTCCGTGATAGCACCAACCGTTTTGGTTTATTATTCTTGGAATAGTAGGTACACCTATGTTTTAGCGACGGAGGTCGACGACTCCGATCGGTTTCAAAATTTGACATTACCCGTTTCAAGAGGTCTACATTCCAAATCCGAAATGTCCGTCAGCCGTAATAAGCCGTATAAGCCGTCCGGGCCGTTTTGGGCAGCAGGATTTGTTTTAAATCTGAAATTTTGACAAAATACTCGGTTTACCATCTGGTTGTGCCCGCAAGGTTTTCAGTCCGATCGCCCAAACCCGTGGGGCGCTATGGGAGGGTTTTTTTTAAGGCTTTTAGCTATGGGATCGAGTTAGGTGTCGTTTTCAAAGTATTTTATCAAAGCATTAGACGGCATTAAATGTGTGACAATTTAAGCCCAAGCGGAACTGTGTAGGTCAATTAGTTTCAGAGTTACGGCACTTTGAAAATAGGCCATTTTTTCCAAAATGTGACCATTTTAGTTGATGACCTGAAGACAGCGGAAGCACGTTTTTCAGAACGTTTTCGGCTGTATCTCAAGAACTATTGGTCGGATTCCAAATTTCTTTTTTTCTCGTGAAAGCTAAATAAATTTCCCGTCGCAGCTCTTCTGTGTAAAATTTTGATTTGAGCGTTGATAAGGGAGTGGCAGGCGCGGCAAACAAGTGGCGAATTTCGAACAAACCGTGTTTCTTTGCACATTTTAGCCTATAACGCGGGAACGGTTGGTCCGATCTTACTTTTCTTCTTTTAAGGTGAAAGCTGATTAAATTTTAAAAAGCGTGGGTGCAATGAAATTTCGGTCGGAGAAATAGTCTTGGAGGGAGAGAAGAGAAAAGAACACCGTGCGCTATTCAAAACAACGGTCTTCTGCCGCTCGGATCGAAATTTCTAGCAACCTAACCTGGCCCCGTGAAACCTTCCGATTTGTTGTCACTCGTGCACCAGCCCAAATTGGGCTTAATTATTACTTCTGTTAACGTTTTTAAGGTGTTTTTTTACTGCTGCTACTAAGAGAAAAAACTGGGGTGTGGTTTTATGAAACCACGGTAAAAGTGAAACTTTTTTCTCACTAGTCTCTACGGCTCGCTTCGCTCGCTCCCCTAGTGGGGTACGTAGCATCGATGGACACGTTTTTTATGTCTAGTCCCCCCTCCCCCCCCCCCCCCCCCATTTCCTACTCATTCACCTACCCACGGCTTCATTTTGGCGTTTTCTCAAATCGATTTCTAACGTGGCAACTGATAACAACAAAACAAGCGGCATTGTTTACTGCATCCATTAATAACATCATCATCAATAAATATAAAATGGGGACATAATGACAAAGAACAAGTACGAAATAAATGCGTGAGAAATCGAGAGCTTTCCAACGAATGGTGAACGATTTTTGTACGATTATAACTGGCAAAGATGAAGTTCCGTAGCAACGAATTGGTTGTAAGCGAAAATCAACAGTAGCGTGACGGGACAAGAAACGACACACAGACCAAAAAATTTGGGACGATGTAATAAAAGTTTCACTTTAAAAAACGTCGTCGTTCACTATATTCTTCATTTTTTCTCGAAAATACCAAGCGTTCCAAGGTACACGAGCGTTGTTGCACCTTGGAAAACACATGGCCCTTCGGATTTGCTTCATAGCTTCGCCTATGCTTCAGGGAATTACAATTTTGGCACACATAACTGTTAGTCAAGACTCTTGACTATTGAAACCGAAAGCCGAGCAATATTGATGAATTTCCAGGCACTATCTCCAAAAAACTGAAGTGTTCCAAAAAATTCCTATGCCAAAAAATTTCAGCTTGAACGAATTTTGGTTAGTCTTGCCCCGGTCTCCCCTACAACATTATGGTCCCAGGAAAGGGCAGGTGCCAAAGCCATCTATACGGTATATAATTATTTTTCCCTTTTAGCGACTCCCCCAGGAAAAATTATATTATGAATGGACGTGACGGAATGCTCGGGTCGCTGACTGAATGGTGGTCCCCAATGAGAAAGGGAATGAGCGCAAATGAGGTCTGGCGGTGGGAATCAGATTTTTATCATGTTTCCGCGAAGAGTGCGACGATTCGGAATAGATTAGTATCGCAATAGGTATATAGAAGCGTAAGTTTGCCTTTACTCGTCAAAACGGAGACCGACTCAAGGCACGTGAGAAACCTTCGTTTCCAATTGTAATATCGTCATATTACGCCTTCATACGTAGAAAGTTTTAGCATGGAACACGCTTTAGCCCGTGGAAGAAGGAGCTGACAAAAAAGTGTCACGTTTTTTGGGAGACGGCGATGTGTCACGAAATTTTGATTGGCAACGTTACTAGGCAAAGCATGTTCCATGTTTCGTGAATTTTATCCAAAGGCTCTAAGCAGTAACCTGTGGGTTTTTCATTCATGATCAAGACTTTGAGACAACCCAGCGCGATAAAAGATCCGCGGATCTTTTAATTTTAATTAAAATAATCTGGTCGTTCGAGTTACAAATTTTGTAACTTGAACGAACAGAGAAACAAAATTTTGTTCCGAGTGTATATTTCGAACGAGCCCACAATTTACCGCTCTTGAACCGACAGGAAGTTGGGGTTAATGGGATTCCACCCGTGAACGACCAATAGCGGAAAAACACAGCTGCAACTCCTAAAACAGTTGTGAAGTGCCTAAGATCACAAACGGCAAGAAGAGGCAGGAAGATTTGCATCCTGCAAACTCGGCCAAGGATTTCCTTTTAAGAAAGACGTTTCGCTTTCTGTTTTCCTCTGCGCCTTTTGTTTCTCAAACTTCGCCTGGACTCGTCGCCTTCTGGTTTGTCGACCTGATTCTGATTTGCACAACTAAGTTGAAGTGCTATGAAGATTGGAAATCCCTTAAGGCTCTAATGAATTGCACCATATCGGAGATGCTAGGAATTATGATAGAACCTACCCGTAGCTTATCGATTCATAACTAGGTATTCAAAATGTAAACGCTAGAAATGTTGAAACGCCCGACGACGTGTAAGGTTGGAGAGAAAGGAATTTGAACGGTTGGTATTCCAAGAACGCTTTTAAACCATAGGACACCTCATCGCGTCCTTTTCAGCATGTCAAGAGTGTAAACCTCAAGTTTACGACGACAAAGGTCCTTGGATGTGGGAACCTCTTGTGCCCACCAGGAGAGAGGATCGTTTTCACGGGAAGTGACGCTATCACAAATCGCTAAGTCATTGGGACCAACCTTCAAAGAAGAAAAAACGGACCATCTCCTACATTGGTTTTGTGCAGAAACTATCTATCTTGTTGAAGAGTATTAAACTGAGACACAGCTTGATCAATTTTTGAAGCGAAGTCTTTTATACGGACGCCCCCCCCCCTCCCGCCGCTCGGGGAGTCTCCCAGTGAAAATCGTGAGTGATAGTGAGTCTCGCGTGAGTCACGGCTCTTCCAACCCGGCCGCTGTCAAGGAAGTCGGAAAGACGTACTCAGAACGGATGGAATTCGGGGTGGGGCTTCATGGACCTTACAACGGTGGAGGAGGCGGGGAAATTTTGAAGTGAAGTCTTTTTTTTTTTTGCCGACCTTTTAGCTACGAATAGGGGGGGGTCGCAGACCCCCCCTGTCCGAATAAGCGCTCGGCCGAGCGGAGCGAGGCCTTATGTCTGATTAAGCGGTCTGCTTTGAGAACTCCCCCGACCGAGCGAAGCGAGGCCCCACCGGGGGTCTGGGGGGCGGAGCCCCCCAGCTGGGTGCGTAGGCGAGCAAAGCGAGTCCGTATAAAAGACTTCGCTTCAAAAGACGATTTAAGACGAAATATTTAAAATATAGTTGATTTAAAGTCCGAATCATAGCTGCCAGATCCCAGGAAGTTAAACCCGCTCAGCAAACCTTTTTCTACGAAAGTTGCAAAATTCCACCGCTACAAAATTTGTAATTAAATGTAATATTTAATATTGATAAATAAGACGATTATACATGTATCAGGTATCACTCTCCATTGTCAGTACAAAATAAAACATCAAATTAAATAAACATAGAAACGAAGTTGGTCCACTTTGTGAAAAGTAAGTAGTTTTCGAAATCGAATCGAGTTGAAAAAGAAACATTTCGAATAAAAAGCGAAAACCGCGTGTGCCTTAACGGTTGCCTGAGTTTGCAGCGTTGTTCTGATGCACAGAAGGAAAGTCACCATATTGCAAAAACTGTTCAAATTCGAGGGTGACGGTTCTCCAGATGAGTACATAACTGTGGTTAAATAACAATATTGAGGCGGATGAAGTGCTCCGTGGTAACAGAGTGTTCGGACAGTTACAAGATATACTAAATTTCCCAACGAAGGAGGCGATGAAAGGTGTAACAAGGAGCTTACAGCCTCAATTTGATTCCGTATAAGGAGCCACACTCGGTGTTCGCCCAATATGACACCTACTCCAGAGGTACACGGGTGAGACAAGGTCCAAATATGGTAGGTTAAGACAGGTAGACACGAAACTACTCAGCTTCATTGTCGCAGCTGAAAAATGACTTGTTGAAATAGGTAACAATTACGTACCTAGCCGGGGGGCGGATATGACAAGATATGGGGAGTTTGACTTCAGGATTTAGTTTATTTCCCAAATTTGGAGTTTGTTTTTCTTCCTCGTTCTCCTGGAATATTTCTTGATCCACCCACGCCGTTGCAGCAAATTTTACTGTCCAGGGTTTACATTAGAAATGGAAAATGTTCTAGATACGATTAAAAAACCTATAGCTTAGGGAAGTGTATTCTTATGGACACTTATGTTGTGATAATTATTCAATTAGGGTACCGGTATGTTTTATTTCTTTCTTTGTTCATTTTCAACAAATTTTTGCTGAGAAAAATATCAATGGGGATATCAGGTCAAAATCAGTGCACCAACAGCAACTGATGCTTTCTCGTTCAGCTCATATCAGGTATCATGCCAACCGATGAAAACGTCGGGAAATTCTGTAAAGACGAGTGTGGGTTTTTGGCATGAGAGCTTCTAAATGTTCAACTAGCGATTGAGTGGGATTTCAGTCAGGGATGAGAGAAGAAGGAAGATCAAACGCGAAGAAGGGCTAAGTATTTTCCACGGTGACAACACTCATCTTGCCGAAACTACCGATTGGTAGTTTTTGACGAGTTTCTTATCCCCGGGAAGGACGCTATGGGGACGACGTTTCGACAGAGTTGAAAGGGGGCAGATCGTGCTCTTTCATACAGTTAAGTTCCTGAGCCGTCTTCGGGGTCAAACCTTGTCCGATTTAATAAGTCACAGTAACTGCACAACGACGGGCCATACTTGCCAAAGCTTGACAAAATTTGTCCTTGAGGGGTTTGTGTAGATTCGAAAAATTCTTCGTCCACGCAATTTTTGCCAGTAAGATTCTATTTTTAATCAGAAATTTTGAGAAAATGCCAAGACTTGGTTTCGGTTAGTCACCCCAATTGCCCCTCAACGTGGTAGGGTGACAGTTGGAGTCGGCTCTACAGTTGTAGTATCTTAGACCAGGGATAAGTAATCATCGACGTAAATTCGATTTATGAGAGGCCCAAACCTTTCTGCCTACTCTACAATGATACTCGGTGAATAATAATCCCAAATAAAATCCATTTTGCAGCGTTTTCATTTTTACTTCCTGCACAAATACGGCACACGTCAAAACCATAATCTCCAGACTGACTCCCCCCATTTGGCCACATCACGCCTTGAGATCTGGGCTAACTCACTCCCATGGTGGTGGCCGTATATTGTTTGTGGGTTGGGTAACACTCTAAGGTGGGTTCAACCTTCGGTAGCGACCTTAAAGGTGACTGAGAGGCCCCTGAAATGATTCAACTTTCCACGTCCGCCTCAAATACAAAAAAAAAAAAAAAAAAAAAAAAATTGAAATTGGAACAGGATACCAACGTCGAAGGAATGATTTCCAACGCTTGAAGCTAGAAGGATTTAAAATCAGAAAAAACCATCAAGTGATTTAGCATTCCAACTCCAAGAAGAGCTCAAAGAAATTCAAATGCATTTGCATGAAACGGCCTCTAGCGGTTTGGACTGAGAGATTATTACGAAAATATGAAGAGTTGCGTAGGGAGTTCGCGTCATTGTGAAACAGATCATAGGACTCTTGTGGAATCCAATTCAAAATTGTAATTGTGACTCTCATGTCGTCAAGATGCTTTAACGAGCGTCCTCTTTCGGAAGTGAGTCAATTTTCAATGCCCGACGGAGCGGTTGCATTTTTCAACTTTCGACAGCGTAAAACAATCTAAATTTCAGCCGCCTACAGTAATGATTTCTCTCCAAATTGTGGTTTAGAACTAATTATCAACGATGTATTTCATTATGAACGGATCAGAAATAAGACTCGATAAATAGGTGGTCAAACATTGGCCACATGGTGTTCATAACAAGAAACGCAGTGATTGCAGTTACATCACGGGTGGTTAATTACTTGCCGGTAGGTGCTTTAGTAGCAAGATTAGTCAATTAGGACGAGAAGCTCCCTGAGATGACTCCTAGGAATCAAGCAAGGTTCCTCGTAAAAACCATTAAAAAGGGACAAAACTATTCATGAGTTGAAGAAATTCTAACCAGTGCCGTTGAAGCCAAGTTGAAGATTCAGTGACAAGTCGACAAGTTATTTTCTGGAGTCTCCATCTATGAAGCACATAATATAGATGATATTATCATCTATATTGCCTACAGGCAATTTTAGAAAGTGTTGAATAACATCAGCGGTAAGCGGAAGTAGTGCAACCAGACACGAGGGAAATTACGATTGTTATAGCGAATTGAGCGAATAGTGACTTACGTGATGAAGTGAATCCAATAGCACAAACAAACACTATCACAGATGTTGGAGCCATAGTAAACTCCAACTCCTCTTGACGGGGAGAGCCTTATCGGCTCGAGGGAGAAAGTGGTACTGGCAGCGACTTGAGTGAAAGCTCACGATGGAACCCCCCACCTTCCTCGAGCTCTTTGCGTCCCCGCTCCTGAGCAATTCCAGCACCTGAGGGAACACCGCTGAACCCCGATTGTACACTGTTTTAGACGACGAGCTGATCTCACACTTTTTGAAAAGCCGCTCTAACCAGGGAAACTCCATTCTGACCATCGCCAGTTACCAAATCAGCAGAGACAGTAAAAATAACTAGGTACACTCAAAAATATACAAACTTTGGCATTTATTTCATACAGCTAATCCGTTATCTATGTAACAAAACCATTTAATGACATGCAATCAAATTTTCTACACTACTTTGATCGCATAACATGGAAAAGACAAATATATAAATAATTTATAAGAACACTATAAAAAAATATCATCAACAGTAATAGAACAGTGAATGACTGATCGGGGTAACAAATAAGTGAGCAAATAATATCGTGTTGTTTTTATATCTGAATCTATAAAGACATTTCCTGCTCTGCCGTTGGGAAAATGAATGTCATGCAATAAAATATCAGCGAGATAAAATGGGGTCCACATACAAAGCACCAATCTACCTTAATCTAAAAATTAAACCTCTAATTTTCGTGACGTCTCGAATTTGCTTGAACCACTTACAGGCACTTGAACTTAAGTTATTTTATCAAACAGGTTTAAGAATGTGTTTTTGGTGCAGCGAGAACTGAGTTGTCTCAATAAATTGTTCACAAAATCTTACAATTACCTTAAACGTTATTATATACCTTTTTATGTAAAACACGATTGCACTGTTAAACGCATAGATAGAAACTGTACAGTGTCGACGTTAAACGATTGCATAATATAAGATTACATAATATACAATCCTGACTAGACTAAAGTTTGCTAGAACGCATGGAAGCTACCAGACCAGGTTGGCAGTGGCGGATTCAATGTTGAAAGGGGGGAGAGGTTGAAGGGTCTGTTGCCCAAAGCAGATTTGACGCAACCCCGCTTCACCACCTACAACAAAGTCAGGTGGTGACCCCGCCACGGGGTTGACAGTGATATCGTAAAGCATGCGAAGGTAATTCTTCTTTACCTATTGGAAATTACCAAATTTGATTGAAATCAAGAGTCAATTGTTTCTTCATCAGGACCCTGTTGGCGACAGCAAGCAACAAATGCGAGTGTGTACTCCATATTGTACCGTAAGGCCGTGCAGGTTCAAATCACCAAAACCTCTGAAATAAAATTAATTCATATTTAATATTCATTTGAAAACATATGTTCTTACGGATGTCGTTTTACAATTACATTCAAGTTCCGAAGAGAACTTTTCGAGAAGGTTCGTATTCCAAAAATGGTGGTGGCCGCTAAGTAATACATGTCAAGTTTCCGTGCACAATAATTATTGCAATAAATCAATTATTGATTTCTTACCCTTACAAGGAATGTTCAGATAATGTCTTTTTAGCCACCTGCAGGTGATTTCCTAAGTCCAAAATAGAGCATAATTAATGGTTAACTAACTAGAAATACTACATGATATTTTAGGTGGTTTTGCTTTCATTTTATACAGTAAAAGAACGATGAAGGGGGGGGGGGGGCTAAATCCAGTATACGCCAAGCAAAACACCAACAGAAGCATTCAGGGGAAGAAGAAACGGGTCCCACCAGGAGATCCATCGACCCAAGAGTGAAATTTTAACTGTATTGCTCAATTTTTGGTTTAATATTCAGGGAATAATACACCTATGTAATCGCGACGGAGGTTAAAAATTCTGATCAGCCTCAAAATTTGACACTATACGTTTCAAGATGTCTAGATTCCAAAAACAAAATGTCTTGGGCAGAAGGAATTTTTAAAAAGTTTTTTTTTGTAAAAACCTTTTTTAATCATTTAACGATTAACAGGACGATTTCTTTTTTTTTCGACCGATACGATACGGCGAAAATAAAGCATTAGGTTAGGGAAACCAGGTGGTTGAGTTTGTATGTATTTGACGTTAGGATGGAATGTCCGTTGTTACGCGTGGGAGTTGAATAAGTGCAGAAGATGGCCATCATTAAATTATCTGCCTGTAGAACAGTAGGTCAGCTTCCGATTCAGCAACTTCGAGTAGGTTTAGTTTGACAGCATCTTCGAGATGGCTACGCAACAAATTTTTAACCACACTTCCACGCTCGCAGACAGTTCTCAGTCTGTTAAAGTGGGAAGAAAAATTTGAAATTGTAACTTAACCGTTGTCTAACCATACCCCGGGAGCAAATTGGTCATGCGAAAAATTTGGAGAGGTCCGCCAGTGAGGGGCACTCCTGGGAGAACGTTTGCGGACTCCCGCCCCTCCTCGGAGAGCACGGGCCAGTCTCTGTCGGTTAATCAATCAATAAAGTTGTCGTCACATTCCATCTCTTAATATTAAATACCTATATATATATATATTAATTGCATGGACTAGAAATTGGAACTATTTCTAGTCCATGTAACTTTTTCTAGTAAATGGAACTTTTTCAGGTTCCAGCTCGCTCATCCTAGCCAACACGAAGTGAAAATTATGTAATTTCGCACCTCCTATAGAGTCTCCCGGGAACTTTTTAGTACATAGCAGCGAGCATACCTTAACTATAAGTAGTTTCCCGTTGTCACGCCACCTCTGGAGGAGGTGTCTTTGGTAGAGGCCTCTTAGGCGGTGGGGTGGGTGGGTTCATGGTGTCTACAGGAACCGGAGGGATGGGCTGTAATCACAAAAACATGTCATTGTACTTGCCAATAATTGAATACTCATTATAACACTTAATTATATAATATAACTAGCTGACCCGGTGCGCTTCGCTGCACTCAATAAAAACCGACGATCTTCGAATAACTTGCGAACGGGTTATCGCACAGAAATCGTTTTGTACTCGTTGAAATCAGCGTGAAAAGCTCGTTTTAACAGACGTAGTATCGTTCTAAACCGACGACAAAAGTTGTACCGGGTTTCGGAGTTTCGAAAATTTTCCAAGCGATCCCTAGTAACGACGCTATTAGACCCGGCTCTCGTCGCGAAGGAAAGCTCCGTTCGCGATGAAGGAAGTCACCGATTTTGTAGAAACTTCTTTAAAACCATCTACGATGCTTCACAAACAATCTCACACAATTTGGTGCCAAACACTCCACTGGTTTTTAAGTAGTGAGTCCTCAAAGATTTGGCAGTCATTTTGGTTTATTATTCTTGGAATAATACACCTATGTTTTCGCGACGCGGGTCGATGACTCCGATCGGGCTCAAAATTTGACATTATCCGTTTCAAGTGGTCTACATTCTAAATCCGAAATGTCCGTCCGCCGTCCAGGCCGTTTTGGGCAGTAGGAATTTTTTTAAAAATCTGAAATTTTGACAAAATACTCGGTTTACCATCTAGTTGTGCCCGCAAGGTTTTCAGTCCGATCGCCCAAACCCGTGGGGCGCTCTGGGGCTAAAATGGGGCTACAGAAGGTGGTTTTTGAAGGCTTTTGGCTTTGGGATCGAGTCAGGTGTCGTTTTCGAAGTATTTTTGGACGTAGAATCCAGTTTTTGGGGTCCCGGAACGATCCGATTTCACTGTGGCGATCTATAGGGCTTTCATGGGGCTAAAAATGGGATTTTTGAAGGATCCCAAGAAGTTAAATATCTTTCGAGTAAAAATTAAAGAATTTTTGAAAAAACACATTTTTGAAAAAAAAATCGCCTCAAAAAATTTTTTTTGAAATATAAAAATCCAAAAAAAAATTTTTTTTTAATTTTTTTTATTGACAGAATTAAATTTCTGTACAAGTAACCTATATCAAAGAATAATAAACCCTTGTGTAAAATTTGCAGCGTTTTTATAAATATAGATTATGCGCACCAGTATCCTTTCCAGATTAATGACCAAGCGATGCAAGACTATAAAAGAAAACAAGTTAAGGTACCTTATTTCTGACTCTGGGGGTAGAAGGAGATGTGGTGACAGCACTGTACCCTTCTTCGGGGAGGTTACAGTAATCAGCTTCTCGGGTTTTGACAGGAAGAGGAGGCGGCTCGTCTTCACTGTTCGTGGAGTCAGTCGTGCCGGACACTGTCGACAAGGTGAAGATGAGGTTTGGTAAATCCGCCACCAGGATAATCACAGGGCACAACCACATCAAAATATAGTTTTCCCAGTGAAGTATGTAGTTTGCAATATCAAAACTCACCCAGAGACGACCCACCGACTGAATCCCTGTTTCCGTTGGGCGTCGAGGCAGTCGACAGTTTGCTTGAGAACTGTAGAGAAGGTGGTCGGCTAAGACGTCTTTCCCGCTCTGCTTCCGATCTCAAAGGCCGATTTGGTGTGAGCTGGTCAAACATATATTACGAATTCAACTCCAAGAACGAGACGTTAAAACCGCATTATGCATTTATAACTTACCTGCTGGCGGAGTTCAAATACTGGGCTTGAGATCGATGGCGTCGAATCGTCAAAAATCATGCTGGTCGTCGGCGTCGAGGTGGGCGAACTACTCGTGTACCACTGGGACGACGGCCGAGTTTCGAATCCCGAATCCCGGTTGCTGCCATCTTTGTTCGTGTGCCGCCTTTTCTTCTTCTTCTCTTTACTTCTCGAGCTGGGGGAGCTCAGAGTTGACGTTGACCTCACATAAACGCTACCGGCTCTGTTGGTGAAGGGCGGAAGGAAGGAAAAGGTAAGGGCAAAAACAAAGAGGAAACAAAGAACAAAAATATAAGAAAAATAAAAAACCAAATGATGTGATGCGTTCGTCTGCTTGTTAACGATTAAAAAAATCATAATTTGAAATAACTGGGTACCCTGGAAAATGACCAAAACTGATCAACAGGAAAAAAGAAGGTAGGAGTTGGAAAAATGAAAATAATTGACTCAACGCAAACAGAATGTAGAGTAGGGAGTTCCAAACTATTCTACAGAAAAAATGCAATACGGAATAACTTCGTGTATTCCAAAAGCCACTTTCTATATAAAAGACCATTGCAAGGCATCTCAATTAACATGAGCTGATAACAAATCTGACAGTAACATATTGGTTTGAGGCGATATTTTATTCGACAGTCTTAATAATTTTATAAATATTGTTATTCCGACGACACTGTAGCAAGAAAGCAGTAGGCAGTAAAAATTGCGCGAGTTAAGAAATATACTTCGTTCAGTGGCGTACTACATGAACGGTTCATTTAATTGTACGATTAATGGCACATAGTAACTTAGTAAGCTTAGAAACGGACAGGTTTGAACGGCACGAAAAGGAAGACAAATCTGTCACTAAACTAAATTTTATGGCACTTTGTTGATAAAAATGAGAAATGTATTGCATTTCAAAGCTAATAACCGAAGAGAATCCTCAGTGTAATCGCCAAACATATTCGGAAGAACAGATACATTAAATACAAATTTTGACCACGGGGGCGTATACTTTCTGCTCAGGAGAACTTATTGGAGGCAATCACAGTCAAGACTGCTGCCAGTGATTTCTCCGTGAAATTTCTCTGAACAGGAAGTAAGGTTGGGTAGAAGACCTGGCCTTTCTTTTCTGACTGTTACAGCGAAACAAATTTTAGCAGAGGGCTCTATTGTCAATATTAGATAATGAAACTACCGTTAAATTTGTCAATTACAAACCTACACCGATATAATAGTCCCACGGCAATAATTGACCGAATGCCAATAGGAAAACACCCATCGGAGCATTTGAAAGTGGTTGACGAAGGGCTTGGACCATCCAATCAGGAAAAACACAGTCTTGGACGCCATCAGTACTTCAATGGAATAGGTGGGAATTAATTGGAAGAAGCACATCACAGCAGAACATAGGTACTTTCCAGAAATGGGAAGAGGTGAAATCAGAATTGAGTTTTCACATCAGCCTCTTATTTCCTTTCTTCAGTCATCCTTCAAGACGGACTAGACGCTCATTCGAGCCTCAAATAAAAAAAGGCTAGGAGTCGAGCACATTTGCCAGACGTCAGAACATACACAGCCATATACCAGCCATATGAAGATAAGGTCATTTTTTGTATAGCTTAGACGCATCATTACACGACAATCACATTTTTTCAATCAGTCGTCTGGTGAGTAACACCAAATCCACGTTAAGACTGAAGTAACAAGTTGTAGCGACGACAAGAATCGGAAAAGTACGGTCAAAAAACTCCATTTTGAATGAAAGAGGCGAAAACGTTAGGAGGCTTGTAGATTTGATTGTTTGGACGGTATGTAGAGAGCGCAGTGGAAGGAAGCAAGCATCTGTGGACAAAATCGAGCGAAGGAATTTTACAACAAGAAGAAATGGAAGTAGTCAGAAATTTATAGACGAAACGATGCAACGAAAGAAGGGTCTTGGGACGAATACGAAAAGCACTGACAGGGACTGGGGGTACAAGCTAGGCGTCATAGTCAACATCATCCTGATTCCGATTTAGCCAAATTTCTCTAGCGGCATAATTGCCCTACACAATAAGAAAGGTGTTTTGGGAGGAAAATCCTCGAGAACTAAATGCTATGTAAATGAATATCAGAGACTATGCGCTCACAATGAAGATGATATGAATGAGGATGACAAAATTCAGTCTACAATGAAGATGATATGAATGAGAATGACAAAATTCAGTCTACAATGATTTTGTCAACTACTAGCGCAGTGGTTCCCAACTCAAATTATAACAAGGACCCATTATTGTTTCACCGCCAACGACCAACGAGATTTGTAGCGTAAGAAATCGAGTAAGATGTCGAATGAAGTGCTCCAGAAAGTACTAGCGGTTAAATTCATACCGAGCGAGGCAAACGGTCTGATTGAACCAACATTATCAGAAGATACTTCAAAGTAAACACAGAGAAGGTATGAAACCACTTCAGTAGAATACCTTCCCAATATTTTAATTCTCCATGAATGCGCACCATCTTGTTTTATTTATTTATTTTTTTTTTATTTTTTTTTTCCTGTTTTAATTTTTTTAAACCTTTTTGTTTTAATTTTAAAAATCTCTAGGTAATTTTCCGTTATACGCGATTTCGTGTTTCATACACACCCCTCTCGATGGCTTTAAGGCACCCAAATTCGAGTACTTTTCCGTTTTAACACCCCCCCCCCCCCCCCCAACCCACTCGATTTCGAGTTTCATACACACCCCTCCCGATGGCTTTAGGGCACCCAAAGACAACCAAAATCGCGTGGGGGGGGGGGGGGGGGGGGGGTATAACGAAAAGTACCTACCAATCTCTACTCACCTGTTAGGAACGTTCCGATATGATATTTGGTATCGAATCAATGTTATCGATATCGAGACAATATCAAAAGACAAGTATCGATATGTGTAGTATCAAATGAGTACATGGTATTATAATAAGCAATAAAGAAGCAAAAAAATTATTAACCTAGTGATAAGTTATCACTGAAAAATTCTTCATCTTGACGTATGACTCTTGCAACATTCGACCAAAGTTGTTGTTACGTCATGCTGTAAAGCAAGTTAAATATAAATTTAACTATTAAAATTTCTTTTATTAAAATTATATTCTATTTAATAGAATTTAATAGAAAATAATTATTCAATAGAAATTTTCTCTAAACAAAACATTGAGTAGGTACTTGGCGAGTGTTTCAATATTGATGAAGGTTTGGAAGGGAATAGAGGAGGCTCTCGCACCAAAGGATTGTGTTTATTTTTATTTTTTCAAATAGACTGTTAAAAAAACGATACAACGAAATAAAAGATCGATATACGATAAATCAAGTGTAACGGATGTCGATAATATGGACATAATTTCCATATTATGGAAATATGTTTTTTAGGTGGAAATATCGATATTTCCGACATAACGGTTCATCAAGACCCATCCTCTTTTTTTTAGTAGCCAATGGGCGCCACTGCAATCCCTAATGAGTCTGATTGTGGCGGTAGGCAGCAACACCCGCCCCTGCCTACTAGGCTGCCTCTCTCCTTGCGCAAAAAACCAGCAGCTGCTGGTTGACTGAAAGTGGATTTTGCATCCAGCAGGTTGGGCACGCATGCCCTTCCTGAAAAGGGACCGTGTGGCAGAGCAGATGCCCCTCCATCTGGCCCTGTTATCGATTTGAGGGGTTACACCCACACGCCCATCAGGCACTCCAGTAGGACACACGCCCTACCCAGAGACCTGTGACACTGGTTTGGATTTTCATGCGCACCATTTAGTTGTTCATGAGGATTGTACTTCAGACCTTTCCTCTTCCTAACTAAATTCTAACTTCTAGGTTGCTCGACACCTCGGTGTCCAAAAATCCTAACTTATGGAGATGATACTGGTGCTTGCAGTGGCCGGTGAATAGGGCAACAAGCCGAGAAATATCGATATTTCCGATATATCGGTTTATCGAGACCCATCCCAAGTTTTCAATTCATTGTACTTGCTTTGTACTTGAACATGAACCGCATATGGAACCAAACCAAATATTCAAGTAATTCAATCTGCGGCGTTTTTTTATGGAATCACTAGTTAGGAACCTCTGCAAACCACTAGTAATTTGACTATGAATGATTGAATGAATGTTTTGAAATCAAAATATTTATCCTAAACGTAAATTTGTAAATCGTTTTCACAAAATATATTTCTACGTCCACAAACAGCAAAAATGAAATTAAAAGACAATGACCAAGGTGATAACATACTTAAATGGACATATTTACATATATGAATACCTTTGTGGACACGTGAAGTTTGGATACTGCTATGAGCATAAGAATGCGACGACTGGAATGACTTCAAAATAAAAGACGTCACCGACGGTGTGATGAGAAAAGAAGCTGATACCGTAACGACAAAAGACCATGCACAAAATTACCTCTCCGCAGTGGACCTCTTCTTTCGCAAAGAAAAGTACTTCCGTCTAACACCAAGGATAAAACATGATGAAGAAAAGTGGAAGAAAACATCTACGAATTTACTAGCTACTACAAAAGTGGCTGATAAGGTGTAGAGCAAGCAAGGTAGTAAAAATAATCTCCAAAGCTGGTGAGGAAAAAATCAAGAATACTTATTAGGTACTTGAATCGAACAATATCTAGTTTATATTATAATATTATATTATACAATGTAAAATAGATAACATTTCGATAAAATCAATTCAAAAATATTAATGCATTTATCCCTAAAGACTGATGTTAGGTAATTGTTGCCTGTACTTCAAAACCAAGCCCATCTACTATGAGCACCTCTTAGAGTTCAAAATATCTAAATAGGAAAATTGTTTAGTGGAGATTCAAAATAATTAATCATTAGAAAAGTCATCAATTCAAATCCAAAAATTAAGTTTAAAACGGTGAGCCCCTGTTATATAGTGCTAATAAAACACATTACAGCACAGCAAAGGGCAGTTAGAAAGCAACCGTGTGTATTTGTGAATAATTTTTGTGAGATAAGAGCGAGTAGCCGGAATACGTACCTTGAGAGAGTGGAAGAAGGTGACATAGAAGCAAAATTAACGAAAGTCTTGAGAGTGGCAACTTGGGATCTGGTCAAACTGCTAACACGGGATCTACTTCCGCTCCCCCTGTACGGGTAATATACATGGTCATCACAACATGCAGCATGATGCAAAAATCTAGTGAACGTATGGTAATTGAATAAAATGCATGCCACAACGGGATAGTTAAGCGAGTACACGAAGCGACACGTACCACAACAATGCTTCAACGCCGGAGGTTTATGTACTTATTCACACTGAGTGCAATTCAAATTACGGAAAAACAGATATGAGTTGAAACCTGCAGGGGAAATTACTGATTCCATTGGAGATAATCTGGAACTGCAGGGAGGACTGAAAACTAACCCTGGGGTTGACTATTTAGCATTGATAGCATTTCTACCATTAGGGAGAAATCATCGCTGGATCAAGGGACTCTTTGGAAGCTCTAGGATGTGCCTAACATATGAGATACATGGTATCAATTCTTCATCGTCGCACAGTGGGGCCAAATGGCCACATTTCAGAGGATCAAAACTCGAAAACCTCCATACCTACAAGCAATTTTAATTTGACGCCGATTACGAATATACCCCATGTCCTCCTATCTAAAGTTGCTCCTACTTTTTTCCTCAAGGTTTTCTCGAAGTTTGAACACAAAAGAAAAGTTGTAGAGCAATATATATCTTCTAAAATATATTTTGCGTCTATTGAACACCCCAAAATTAAAAATTGCTACAAAAATAAGAGAGCGTAGATGATTTCTGATTGAACACCGTAAAATTGCGAAATTCTATTCAACACCCTAAAGTTGACAATTTCTACAAAAATAGGAGTCCCAGCAGAAGATTTGTCTCGAAATACATTTTCGAACAGCGAACAATCGCCCAACCAAGAAAAAGAAAAAAAGATTGAATAAACCCACTCGTTGAGTGAAAGAAGTTCGCCCGATTTTGAAATTGCAGACACAACAGCCGGTTCCGGCCGGTAATGAAATAAAAAGAACATTAAAATTTATTGCAATTTGTATAATTTGTATATTTTGATGTAATTATTTCATTAAGTAACATGTTAACGTTCGAGAGAAAAACGTTTCGGGCTTGCGAAAGGCTGCGCTTAATGTACATTCAAATGAATATGTACAAATCTTCCTTTTAACGTTCCATCGTCACTATGTAGGGTTGCGAATTAGTGAATGTGGGAGAAGGTTAATTTTTGTCTATAATCTCTAGTAGTTGTGTGTAAATAGCGTAGTAAGTGGTCAAAGGCATACAGAACGAATGTGTTGAATAGAGATAAATGACGTTTTATAGCCATCTTGATCTAGCGGTTTTGGCTTATCTTGAAAAACTGTACTTCCAGAAGCACCCCTATTACAAAAAAAAATCTGGCGAAAAAGCCAATTTTCCCTTTTCCATCGACTAATAACACGCAGAAAAACGAAGGAAACAACGACAAAATCGATTTTTCTTTCCTTTTTTTTTCTTTCTTTTTTCAGCCCTTCCCTACTGTGCTCCGGTACACTCAACTCCCAGTCACTGAATTCCCGAATAAATAGGAAAAATCGCTCGTAACGATCCATTCTATTTTCATAATTCAACTCATATCCGCCATCCGCTTAAGAATATCCCTTCATCAAGCGGTATTCCCTTGTAATTGAAACAAGTAGCTTAAAATGAAACAAAGTGTAAAGTTAGAGACAAGTAAAGCTCGCCTTACCCCATCATAGCTACGGCATAGCCCCCAAAGCTCTGTCGAATACTTCGTCAGGTACGGGATGGAGAAATACAAAAATAATACACTTAACTACGAAAACCGTCTTTCCCCAAATCTCCAGTAAATCTTTAACGTTCTGATAAGTTTGGAGTTGATAATGATGAAAATAAATTACTTGGCCTCTTTCTAATCATAGACATGCTTATATTTACAAATTTTACCAATTCATGAGACATTGTTTCTGCCAGTTTCCAAGATGGAGCAAATCTATCGAGAACTAAATGATACCATTTCGTATCGTAATTCTCTGAAGAATCAACCTGTTTTCGTAATTTTGATCAGTCACAAAGGATGCGTAGTTCGCGTTGTTTTGGCAGTGCAAGTTTTTGATCACAATGACATTTCGACAACATTTTCGGGTCCTCTTCTACTTGTTACGATCTGGCTCAACCTAAGCAAAGGATGAGCCGGATCGCCCGACCGAGTGGCTTCAAAAAGCTCCAGGGAGGTTTAAAGGATTCTGGTCATGAGTCAAATAAGATGACCGCCAAACTTATCACAGCTGACAGATTCTCACAAACGTACCTACTCACTCAATAGTCTAAAGGAACTATAATTGAACGTTCAACTCGAAAAACACTAAATTGAGGGAAACACACATTTGAACTCCATGCAAGAAATACGTCGCAAATATTAGCTGCACACAATGCGATGACAAACCGGTGACACGTTAGGGCACGTGTATTTAGCATTTACTCCAAATCTGCAGTATTCCAGGATTAGAATATTGGTTAATGAAATTGCAACAAGGACTAATAGCAACGTGCAACATACTCAGTTGATCCAAAGCTCGTTCCGGACAGCCTGTTCACTTTGTCTTGTTCATTGTTCGCGGTGCTCGTCTGCCGTCGCACAGCTACACCTTCGTATTTAATATCACAGGTCTGGAAAAACAAAGGAACACGATGATGCAACAGCTTTTCAGGCTGGTCCTCTATCCTGCAGTGGAAGACCAAACTTACGTATTTAACGTGTTTGGCATTTAAACCTACTTTTACGCCATAATTGGCGGTGACGTGGGCTTGCAGTTCAGCAAAACATTTTTCCAGGCGGGCCTGTAAAGGCTGAAGAGAGTCAGGCGCTGAAAAACCGTGTGCCTTGATGCCCACATCCAGCAACGGGATTTGACAAGCAAATAGTTCTTTCAACTGAGCTATTTGAGTTTTGTGGTCCGGGTTCTTCTCCAGGTACTCGGGCGTGCAGAACGCCTAATAAAAATACGGAATAGTTACAAACAAGCAAACACGTGAGACTTTTGTCAGAAACAGTAAACAGAAAAACACTTGGTCAACAGAAAAACAAACAGAAACAGGAGAAAACAGGAAAACAGAAAAACAGAAAATAACAACGGTTTCCGGTTTCTGGTTTCGGTTTCTGGGTAAACAGAAAATTACTTGGTCAAGGTTATTTAATTTTTGCTATTGAATCTATAGAATCAATGAAGTTCCTAAAGGTGCTTCTTAGGTTTCGTTATGGCGAAGCTAAAGGCAGGAACTAAAGGAACTCTCCAACATGTATGTTTTGAAAAACTAACCTTCTCATACTTGGCGATGCCTCCCATCACGGCAGGGTCAACGATACCATTTAGTTTAAGGCTGAGTGCGTTCAGATGGAGAGATGGATCGTTTCGACTTTCGAGGATAAGTTCCCTCAAAGAGCTGCAATGAAAACGATTGAGTGAACATCCGACTCTGCTACAGCAGATAACACTGGCCAGCGAGGGGAAACATACTCATTTGCCGCCTGCATCGTTTCGATGGCGTTGGCCAGTGGTGACAGATAATATGTGCTTTCAGAGGTTACTTTAAACCACCGGAGGATCCCTGGGAGCGGGTAAGGCGTGACCATTATCCACCTCTCTATCCACAAATTAGCAAATTCGTTGTCATCCCCGGTCCCACTGTCTTTCTTGAACGGGCGTGAAAACTTAAATTTTTGCACGTCGTTGAACCTGAAAGGAAATACAATGAATACTGGTAGTGTTTGACAAACGCGAGGAATTTTGTAATGAAGAAATACCCACTTGTAATATCGAAGAACTTGTATATTCGCAGTCTGTCCGAAGGCACGTTGTTTCTTCTCATCCATAATAGGGTCGACTTTACAAACTTGAATATCTACAGGTGGAGTTAAAGCAAATATCTGGCAAAAACGTATTGAAATTAAATATGGGTAAGTTGTTACTAATTTTTTTTCAGCTTTCCAAAATGTTATTTTCTCATATTTTTGATAAATTCTCGTTCCCCCCCCCCCCCCCCCCAATAAAGAATTTATTGGGCTCTTATTCATCCCTCAAACGGTGAACACAAATATGCCAAATAGCTGTACGAACCTTAACTTCAACGAAAACAAATATTTAGGAGATTCGAGAGACGTTGACCAAGTCATGTGCAAGGTTGCATCGACTGTGACAATAAAAGTTAGATTTTGAATTGGCTCAGGTGGAATATCCAGTCATTAGGGGTTACCACAGGATAGTAAACAACGATAATTAGGTCGATCGAAGCCGAACCTATCACGTCCGCACATGTCAAAGTTGGGAGAGTCGGCATGTGGTGATAAACATGTTATTATTATCACTTTACTACAAACGAGTTTTCCAGGTCAAGATACTCTCGGTGGTTTGCCATTGCCTTCCGAGAGGTGATTATCAGTATAAGGAGGATGTGTAGCGGCTTCTGGGATTGAACCAGCAACCTTTGACTCAGCAGTCTGACTCTCAAACTACTGAGTCACTTATAAAAATTCGTCTACATTAATTATACAGAGATGATTGTATACATACATTATATATATCTAGTTTAGTAACCAAGTTTTTTTTTTCCAGTTTTAGGGTAAAAAACGCGGATTTTGAAGGTTTTTTTTTTTTTTCGTTTTGCACTCAAAAGGACTCATTTGCGACCCTAACAACCCAAGAGGGTATCTATTTTCGCAATCTGCGTGAAATTTCCTAAAGGAATCCACCAGAAAAAGAGTTTTGTCCTTCTCACCCCTATTATCGATGCACTGTGCTGCTAGCCGAAATATTAATATATCTCACCCAATCATATATTATACGTCCTTCAGGGGAGGGAAATTCAAAATTTGAAAATAGTTAAAAGGATACATTGCTTATCCGACTCAGTAATGTCCTCTCCGGGCGGCGTAAGAGTGTCCATGAGCTCGGCTTTTGGGAGTTGATTAAGGGCTCGAGTGCTGAAATCTGACAGCCTCTCGTATTCTTTCCCTCTATAAATAAATACCTGAAAAAAAAAAAACGCGAACAAATTAGGTACGTTAAAAACTTCAAAATTCAAAACGCGACAAATGCTGTTGCATCGTCAAACTGACCTGGTTTTGAAGGAATGAAGGGAACCCCCGTCCAAAGTATCCTATTCTGAAGTATTCGGGGTCGGGCCTCTTTTTGTAGAGGATGTTATCGTAAAATTGGGCCATATCCCTCAACCGACTGCTCAACCTCTTGAGATCATACGTGTGCTGCTCTTCGTACTGCTTCACCAATTCCTTGCACACGTCAACGGCGTACTCCCACATCTGAAGGCGACGAATTAAGTTAGTACAGAGTTAAAATGACAAAATATCGTCGTGTGACAAGCTCATCACCTTCCCACTGTTGAAATAATTTATGATATTTTGGTATAACGCCTCCTTCAGCTGCCTTTGCGTTGTGCAATGCGAATATCTATTTCCACGGAGGTGCGACGCCAGAGGGATGTCTTTCCAATCCAAAAGATTACTGTACAGTTTTAGGGTGAATGCAGCTTCTGTGTAGTTGTCACACTCGATATGCAAGTCGCACAATTTGTTCAAATAGCGAACGTACATGTCCTCCCGGTATATTTCGTTGTAGAAATCCTGAAACAAGGCGCATTAATAAAGCTGTAATTGATTTGATCGCAATATTGAAACCACTAGCATTCACGCTCACCAAGAGGTTGACTGTACAGCTCATTCTGTATTCACTATTTTCATCACGTATTACACTACGATATTCCAATAGTCTTTCCATCAGTCTTCCTACTGTCCTCACAAAGCGCCTTCCTACGAGGTGGAATAAACACGAAATAACATTTTAAACAACTAACTTGAACAAATCGCACAGTTAGTATTGAGGTGATGAATGAATTCTAATGAGTACCTTGATCTCTGAGGGTGGTGTGGTTCTCACAGCTCTCGCTGATGATTTCTTGAAATACCTCTTTGTATTGACTATCCCCGCGACCTCCTTCTACCAGATGATCCAGTTTCGAGATCATTTCGTGCTCAAACTGAATAACCAAGACAAAGATAAAACCGACTATCAAAACAACACTACATTATGACACTTACTTCACACTCACTTCGTTAAAATTCTGTTTAATGTAAGAGGAGTCCCGTTTGCCTTCATTTTCTCTCGGAGAATAATACTCGCACTGCATCATGTCAAAGAAAATTGGGATGGTTTCTCTTCTGAGATCTTTTTCGGGGATGAGAGTCATTTCGAGGAACGGACCCACCAGGCCTGGGATGAACTGTTTCTTGTGCTGACCTGCGCAGAGGAATGAAGATAATGTTGGATTAATCGCCAAGGCAAACACACAAATATAACATGCAAAAGCACCAAATCACTCAAGAGAACCTAATAATATTATGAGAACCTAATAATATTATGAGAAAATATTATTTGCTTACCCAAATTGAACCACATGCTTCTTATTTCGCATCCTGTCTCTTTTCGCATGTCCTTGTACCGGGCCATGATGCGCTTTCTTTTCGACAACGAGAATGTTTCCAGTTGCAAAGCAGGTTGCGTCAAGAACGCGATGGCACAATGGAAGAAGTTATTCCAAACTTGGTGTTCGAAATTTTGAAAGTAGATGTCCCGGATGGTGTGAGAAAAGAACCTCAGGGATTTCAGTATGATACTGTAGAAGGAGAAAATGTTAATGGTGATTCAGTCAGTAGTCAGCATAACTGTTAGTATCACCAACCTGTTTTGAAGCATTATCATTTCTGTCCAATCCTTGGGATAGACAGGTCGGGTGACTAGGTCTTTAAAAACTAAAAGAATTTCCATTAGAAAATCCAAACTATCAGTTGGAGTATTGAACTTGGCAATGTAGTCTTCAAAGTGCTTCGACCCCATTTGACGTAGGATGGAGAGCATAACCGAAACGAAGCTTCCCTAAAATCAGAAGACAACGCGAATTTATTTGTATTATTCATTTATTTTTATTTTTTATTTTTTTGTAACACTTATATTATAACTGGTTGCGAGTAACACTTATACTAACCACCAAAGGCCCTTCTCGGTCCATTGCAATTGTAGTTTGAATTACAGTTCGCAGAACGGTGTACATAGTTACCGAAAGATCGTCAATCGTGCAACCTACGTCATCGCGAAACAGGAGGTCCATGATGTCGCTCAGAATGCCTACGCACAGTTCCACCTAGACAGCGGAAAAAAATTGGTTTTTTGAGAGCTCAAGAAAACGTAAATTGGAATAAAACTGCCCTAGTCTTTATTTAATGCCTGGGCAACAAAAAAACGTTGCCGCCTGTGGGGTGTATTGCCGCTTTTGACTATCGATATGTGCCACATGTGACTATGTAGGTGTGGTTAACTACATTTTACTTTAGTACTTTTTATCGATAGGAAACAGCATTGGAGTCCGGAAGGTCTATCAGCGGGCCCCCCGAAGGGAGCTCCACCAGGCGGGGTTTGAACCTTCTGCCTGGCTCCACCTCCCAGCGGACGCCACGACCCCCTCGAGTCCAGTTCAAGGGGGACGATCAAGGCCAGAGGCCGAAGACCAAAGATCCAAGACCGTGGGCTCCCCCCGGCTCGAAGTACTGGAGGAGAGGAGACGCTCCAAGCGTTAAGGTGGCGAAATCCTCACCATTAAGGCCCCTCCAGTGGGAGGCCCCTCTACCGCTTTACATGCCCCTAAAGCGTACTAAACTTTAGTACTTTGGGACACCCCTGAACCCCCAGATTGTTAATTTATGATCGAGGATCAAACCAACGAAACAAAGAATGTGTTTTTCAGTAAATCCGCCGATTATTTTAAATAATTTGAGTTCTCAGAGGGGGGACTCTCGCCCCATTCAGGTATAAATCCTGCAGCAGTGAGGTTGAGGGATGAGGGCACGTGAAGGTGGGTGGAGAGGGCACCGCAGGGGAGTGGTAGAGGGGGCGAGGGAACGTGCTAATGAGGGCGGAGAGGCAGGCATGCTTGGGCCTGGGACAGGGACGTTTTCAAACCGGGAGACCCACAGAAAAAACACATTCTGTGTTAAAACATTTCGGCTCAATTGTGATCATACCAGCACTATCCTTGGCAACCTGGAGCCCATTTTAGATCTGGATGGAAACCTACAAGATGAGGAAGCTACGGCACGAATAATGTGCTGAAATTGCTGCACGAATGAGGCCAGCAAATACGGTAAGCTACAAGCCTGTAAGCGTGCATGTAGCGGTTCTAATTCTATCTTCACGAAGAAAATAAAACACTACAAGTGCATAATTCCTCAGACCAATGCCAAAAAGGATGATCTACACATCATCGTATGAACTACTACTCAACTTACCTTGAGTACAAACTATTTTATAATGGTGAAATACCGTCATGCAAAAATAACACGATGATAGGGGTAAAATAGGAACTACGTTTAAAAGCAACACGACAGCAAATAATACTACCAATGTACTACTACCACATCATAATATTATATCACAAGCGAAAACAATAAAAAAATCAGATGGAGGGCGTATGGTTAAGGTAAACTAGCATTTAATTAGGGAGACCGAGCTTGGCGAGACAGGGAGGAATCGCACTTTGAAACAGTTACAGCCTTTGGCGGGCACTACACATAATACTACTTAAACGGCGGTTGATCTAGGCGAAAATATATTATATTAACGCCTAGATCAACCGCCGTTTCAGTAATAGGGAAACAGAAGGAAATATCCCTCCGATTTAACATGAACGATGTACTATTTACGTTTACACAAATCCATTGCCCCCATCTGATGAACGTACCTCAAAACAGCTCTTCCACAGGCTCATATTACCATAGCTTACACGATCAACGAAAAACGGGAGGTTTAGATATTATCTAAACCTCATATTATAGGAAATGAGTTAACATACTAAGTAAAGAAAGGGGCGTTAACGTTATCAATTTTTTGATAGGACGAATTCTGACCAATTTTACGAGTTGGGTTCATGTAATGATTTGATGATAGCAATAATAATTATTATGACTGTGAATGAAGAATATCATTGGGAAGTTGAAATTTAAATACACTCTACAAATCACTATAAGAGGGTAAAAGATTCATTATCTGATAACATAAGTAGCTGGGAGGATCCATAGAGGAGAAACAGATAAACATGTACCATATCAAAATTATAGAAACAAAGGATGAAACACACAAGTAATCAAACATCCCTCCAATGAGAGACCAGCAAAAATGTCTGCACTCAGAGCTACCAACAAAAAAGCAGGTGGTTCAGGTACTGCATCACCATTACGAAAAGGGCACACTTTTAGTCTCCTTATGAATCCTCCTCCTTTGTACCAACTCTTTTCGAAATACCTGATTAATGTGGGACTCTTGAAGATCCTGGAGTGTCGCCTCAGATTCTCCCAGCACTTTGGCCACCTTGGCAACTGATTTTGTTTTGATCCTAGACCTAAACTCCTTCAACATTATACAACCGCACACTCAATACTCAAAATTTAAAACAAACCAATCCGGGATTTTTCTTTTTCACATTTTGTTCCAAAGTACTAGCAGTCATTAAGGTTATAAAATAAACTATGCACAATTACACCTTGAGATAAACTAATTACCTAGTTTTCATTCTTTTCAAGGCTAAACTTGGCTTTAAGTTTTAATGTCTTCCTAGCAATACTAAATCAGAATTTTCAAACGAACTAGTGTCAAGATTGTATTATAAACAATTGAAAAACGGTGGCACAGCGATAATTTCTACAATATGTAATATTATTAAGAGGAATGGTTAAATAATGGCACACGTTCGGTGATAAAAGAAAGTTTAGCTAGCATTCATACAGTTCTTATACCAAGAGTTCTCTTTTAAAGTTTTTTTTTTCTACGAACTATCATTAATAGGTATGTATTTAAGGGTTTCATTCGCAATCAAGTCAATTCCAATGCAACGGCCAAACAAAATACAAGCAAACAAACCCCCATTCCATCCCATTGACACTCCCCACACAACATCGATGAAAATGGGTTAATAATACAGATGACAATACGACCAATCCGCCACAAGTTTTTCCTTCCTTTCAATTTCCCTCGAATTCACAGACGACTAGATTTGACTTTTTTAAACCACGTGCAGTCGGCAATTTAACGAAGTCACGAACTGTATGAACAAAATGGAAAGTCCGACCCTCGTAGTCGATAACACCATTGTAAACGTGTAAAACCTGAAAAGCTCAACTAGTACTTTGGAAAAAAGGAAAAGAATATCCATTGACTGCTCGCTCTCAAATCATGCTTTGGATAAATGAAGCAAAAACGGTTGAACTTGCTAGTCGGACGAAGCGGTGATGTAATGTTGATGGCATGTTGGCGGCACTGCAGGTTTACACATGCAATTCGCCACTGAAACGTGGTGTGCATCGAGAAGTGACAAATGACAAAGTGCTGGGAAAAGCTGGACACAGCAAGTTACGATGCACACAGATGGTTAATATTTTCAAGTAGCACACACAGATGCACTGTCAGCAAAATTAACATACAATGATGCAGAACAAAAAGCTCATTGGGATGTTACAACACGTGGTGAGTAAACATTAACATGCTATGGGTGGACTGGGGAGAATCATGAGAAGAATTGTGCATGGGGAAACTGCCCGACTGACATAAAAGACGGTTGGAAACGTCATTCAGCTCTTGGCGCCTTGGAAACAGCCTGATAGTCAAGCACGTTCAGGGAGGGGTTTGCGTTCCACTAAATTGAACGAAAATCGAATTCCCGCAAGAATTCAACCTTAGCCATACGACTAAGTCACTAATAGTGTCCCCAGTCTATTAGAGAAATGAGGAATGCACATGCAAGGCTTCCATGTAACACTGAAAATACGATAAAAAAATTCTGATCCCAAAATCGTATCAATTAATATAATTGTAGAAATGTCGATTCGAGAGATAGGCGCGATTCGACCTCCCCATTGGTCAACTCGGCGGGTGATTTGTCAAACTCACGAGCCACCTTCATAACGGTCACGGTCAGAAATTCAAATCGTTCAAAACAACTTTTGAGAAGTTCATCAAAAGTTGATGATTACATCAACAACAACAATGACTTGTTGTGTCAAAAATGATGCCCAGGATGAATTAACCAGAAATCTAGGTGCACATCCACTCCTCATTGCTAGGCCAATGAATCTCCTTGAAAAAATTAAAAGAAAAATTTAATTTAATATTCCTCTGTTAACTAATCTCAATATGGAATGAAAAACAACGGAAATCTAGCTGGGGAACCTGCTAGATTTTTTTTTAGGTAGAAGTGGGTACCAAGAACATAAAATAATGACAAGTCTGAACCACTGCTATTTCAGGCGACCTCACTCCTCTCCCCTTCCCTCCTCAGTGCATCATTCATCACCCAGAACGGAAATCAAATGGAAATTTTACGTTTCCAAATTACGGCGCACATACTTATTCAACACACTGTTCAACAGTTACTCACATGTTTTATGGTGATCTGTAAAATTCCGACATGCACAAACAAGACAAAACAGTTAGAACGACACATGATGCACACAATGAAAATGTAATATCTCCATGATAATATCAGAGATGGATATATTATACTGAAATTATGAAGTTCAAAACTAGGTAAACTATTCGACCAATAGGACCAACCAATTAGAGCAACAGGCCTAAACAAAACAATGGTGTCGAATTTAACAAATACCGCGAGACTAATCCACTGCGGCAACAGGCAAAAACCATTACTCCTGACACCAACTTAAAACGTTCTTTGAGAATTCCAAGTCGTGTTAGTATGTAAGTCATCAACGCAAAGTGTTTATAAGTAAAAGCAAGTCATGTCAAGTAAAAATAAAAAATCAATAAACCGAGAAAATGCAAAGCTAAAAACTAACCTCGTCTTTGGCTTCAAGGAGTTCTTTGACATTAAGCAGTATAATGGGAAGAAGCACTCGGCGACAATCGACGATTCTGAAGAGCGGCGAATGGATGATGTCACTGAGAGTCATCATCTTTTGCTTCGTGAGACGAGTTGCAGGGAGTGAATTGATTATATCTGTCAGTAAATCACTAAAAACCAACAAAAACTGTTCATCTCTCGATCTGTGATTTTTTCGAAACACTAAAATTAGAGAAGTAAAGCCCAACCTGAGGTCGACTGAATTGAAAACCGTGATGAGGTCGCCAAACGTGAGGGGTAAGTATTTGAGGCACGCTCCTTGTGGAAGCAGTGATGCGTCAGTGTTGAACCGCATGAAACAAGCGAGCGCTTGCAAGAAATCTTTTACTGCCGTGGAAAATTCAACCTCCTGTTTACCCCCGTTTAACCTGTAAAGGAGAACATAAACTCGTCCAGCCTCGAGACTGCCAGTTCAACTGCTTAAGGAACATTGATAAGGAACTTACTCCGAGTACAGCTGCCTGGACCTTACAACAAATTTAATAATATACTGCAGAGATTTCATCGTTTTGAGGAGAAGTTCCCTTTCGTCTCGGTCGGGCGAGACGTTGCTGCAGTTCTTGTCTATTTGGTCCTTCAGAACTGCCAATAGCTTGCTGTGAACAGTACGGACAAAATATACATAAGTGAAAATGAAACAATACAGTATCCCCCAATCATAAAAATATAAGTAAATAAAAACTCAATAAAAAACGGCGAAATCTGAAATCAACGAAATATTACTTACTCGTACGCAAGCGTAGCGCAAAAACTGTCCTTAATGTAGAGATCCAAAACAGGTTGAAAATGTTGATACTTCCGGTCCGACACGAGGCCTATTATGTTCAACTAAACAATAAACAGTAAAAACGTCGAGTCAAGAAAATTGAAACGATGAATTTCAATATCTTTTTATACAGAAAAGAAAAGCAATTATGAACAGAGGGAACATAAACCGTGGGGCAATTGCAATTTGAAAGACATTATGAATCTAAATGCATAACGACAGGCGAAAACCTACCCTTCGTTAACAACTTACCAGGCACTCGAAAACCATTTTGTCGGCGTGGGCAGTTGTCGGCTCTTGCAATATGTTGAACAGAGCGTCAAGCACGTCCTGCAGAAATTTGACAATTTCTTCACCTTTGGCCAACGCCAACTTAGCTAATGCTTGGAGACTTTCGTTAACGCGTTCCGGTTCACTAGCCCAATTGAGAAGGCTAAGAAGATCAACTATATAGGAAAAAGTCGGCATCAAGGCTAGAATACTATACGACAACAAATTCATTTTGCCGTTTTAACTTTGTTTACCGTTCTGAGTCAATTTGGTAGAACAGACATTCGTTTGTATCGTAAATGTGTCTTTATTAGAGATTGTCAGGCCATTCATAGATGGTTTGTTACCATCTTCTAGCTCACTTCGGGAGGAAGGGAGCGATAAATAACCAACGTCAGTGGGATCCCATTTTTTATGGTCCACCTAAAACAAAATCGAATGACAATGATGACGTGAATATATAGAAGCAGAATTTGTTAACGCTCACTCCTTACCTTGTAGACTAGAAGTTCATGAGTGGTGTCAGGTAGGGTAGTCCCATTTTCCTGCATGAGTTTAACGAAGGACATCGCAAACGGTTTTTCATTTCTATCTTTGGTTTCATTTGACGACCTAAGGAAGGATAGTGCAAACCCTGTTGTCATCTAAAATACAATGGGCGCCTTGATGGGGACATAAGATGATGGCGGCTGCACTTACCGGTGCTTGAAAGTGAATTTCAGATGACTGTATTTGAAATCTTCTATCGGGACCGCTACTTTACACGTTTCTGCCCAGCGGGGTTTGTCTTCGTGGTAGTAAATCACTGATCTGTACTCGTTTTCCTCTCCACAGTTCTGTACCACACCCTGAGAGATGAGTTAATACACGAATGAATGAACCATGCTGTCGCGCCTTTGACGAACATTTTCAATTGTGCGTTGTTTAGTACCTGCAAAGCTTGGCCCTTCTCGTTGCACACGGTCACAGTAACTTGGACATTCTTGTCGCTGGACTTGGATCCTTTTGAGAACTCTCCGGATATCAACGTCAGATAGAGGTCATTGCGGACGTCCCCCGGAAGAATGACTTCGGGAAATCCCATTTTCCTGGCAACAGCGACTTGCCCGATCATGAGGTGGGGTTCTCCTTCCCGAAGCTGAAACATGGTAATTGAATTGTTGATACAAAAACCAACCCTTGCCGTTGAGTCTACAATAATATAATGATATCAATATATTATATTAATTATTATATTCCTTCGTTTGTTTACTAACCTGTTTGAGATCACCGTGCAACATCTTCAAAATAACTTTCAACCCTTGTCCTTTGTGATCCTTGTGAGTAAGGTCTTTGTTGCTGGTCAATTTTCTTAATGTTGCTTCCATATTGTCTTTGTCACACCTAAAAATGTTCATGGTTGAGTGATCCTTAAAAAAAAATTTAACTAAATAAAACTCAAAGCGTACATCAACAGGGGAAGGAAAATCGTATCTTCCTCGGAGTGGTTCAATTTCCCGGCGAAAATTGGCGTAATATCTTTGGCTGCCACCCCGAAAGGTCGTCTCACGGGATCAGCACAGTTGGTTATCACAGCATGGTTTTTAGACTTGGCGTCCATCGCTCCTATTCTAACGACGTAACAGACTAGGTACACTTTTTCCCGCAAAAGGTCTCTCGATCCCAAATCCTGGATGAACACATAAATGAGAATACATTTTTCTGATAGAATCATTGATCACCTTAATTTCTCTTCGACATACCGAAAATATGAGTTTGCGATTTATGAACGAGTAGCCGTCAGTGTCGCCGTTAGCCGCAGACATCTTCATGGTTTTTAAGATGCGGTGGTTCTCAGTGAAAGGTCTGCTTTCTCTGGCATCGTACAAACAGAGAAGAAGCTCCACATCTTCGACGACCCTGCACTCCAATTCCCTCACGTTCAGGTACACTGCATGGCTGACTTGATAAGTACTTTCGGCTTTCTTCGTCTCCTTGTGTGTCGGTTCGTTCTTCAAATTCAAGAAGTAACAATGTTCGTCACAACGGCCAGGAATTTGTAAAAATTCTGCTCTTATCTTCTACAATTAGAACTCACGATAGATCTTTTTATTCTTTCAGACGACGTTTGGTGATGCCGAAATAATTCTATGGTCGAAGTGGATTCCGGATTGAGAAAGTTTCCGTTCTCATCTCTCACAACCATATCCAAATTTAATATCCTATAACAAACCCGTAAAAAGAGAATATCGCCAAATATGCAGAGATAACATCAATAAATAAAACAGCGAGGATAATATTGATATGTCGCACTCACTTGTTTCCTACGTCGATTTTTGAAGTTACAATTCTCTTGATTTGCTTCAACTCGTCCACCGGGATCTTTCCTGATATTATTTGACTGCGGAAACTGATCAATTCGAATATTTTTGCCTTGATTGTGCTAAAATGACTGCTGTTTTGCTGAAAAATAAATAATTGTCAAATTGTACGAGAGGAAATCCGGCAATATAAACGTTTCTACAATAACCGGGCGTCTGGCAACTTACAACGTAGAGGTCCCGAAGAAGAGAGCCCCATTCTCTAAGTACTGAAGTGATTTCCGCAACAACTTGAGGTTGTTTCAAAACCACTTCTTCAATGGGCCTGCAACATATCAACTTAAGGTTAGCACAATACGTTCTGACTCAAGAAACTATGGAGTATTAGCTGGAAATTGTTGCTACGGACTCACCCCGATCTGTCAATTACTGCATCTTTGATTTTGACGTAGGATTTGGGAAATATCCCTTTCCTAGTTTTGTCGGAAGTGACGAAGCCATAATACCATCCTCCGTTTTCTTGGAGTAGGATTACAGACTGTCCCAGAACCAATCGGAGTCTATGAGGATGAGGGTCATTGAAGTGGTGTGTCACTAAAAACGAAATTGAGAAAATCAGCGTATAGCGAGAAAAAATGTGGTATATCTACGGGGGTTAAGCGAGGTTTTATAGGAACGCTGAAATACACCGGTTTGGTTTATTATTCTTGGAATAATACACCTATGTATTCTCGCGAAGGAGATCGAAAATTCTGATCGGCTTTAAAATTTGGCATTATCCGGTTCAACAGGTCTTGATTCCAAAAACGAAAAGTCCGTCCGCCGTTTTGGGCGTTAAGAATTTTTTCAAAATCTGAAAATTTGACAAAATACTCGGTTTACCGTCTAGTTGTGCCTGCAAGGTTTTCAGGCCGATCCCCCAAACCCGTGGGGCTACAGGAGGGCTTATATGAAAGATTTCGGCTATGGGGTTGTTAGGTGTCGTTTTCGAAGTATTTTTGAACGTAAAATTCATTTTTGGGGGTCCCAGAACGATTCGATTCCACCGTTGGGATCAATTGGGCTTTCATGGGGCTACAAATGGGATATTTTAAGGATCCCAGGAGGTCAAACATTTTTCGAGTAATTTTGGACGCATACCTAATCCATTTTTCGAGGTCCCTTTTTTTTCCAAAAATATTTTCTCATTGAAACAGAATATATTGTTGTACAAGTAATCTATATGAAAGAACAACAAACCGTTGTGTAAAATTTGCAACTTTTTTTTTCTCTCTATTCGACTGAAATAGGGCTCTTTCGGACCAGTGGGCCAGGGAATCCCCTGAAATGGGGGAAATCATGAACGGCTACCAAGAGAACTATTGAGCCTTGAATGAGCATTGAACTTGACCGAGCGGTCACTCAAACAGACCAAGTGCACGTGAATGTGCACAACTGTTGTGAACTATTTTCATCAAATCCCTCCTCTCCGGAACGCAATGGAATTCAATCAAACATCCAACAAATGAAAAGTCTGTACATTTTTAAAATAATGAATGCCGAACCGAAGAACGGGTGGAATCTAATGACGGCTCCGACATGATAAGCGTTTACGGCGAATTAGTATCGCTTGCGGAAATCATGAGAGCGTTTTCATAATTTTATCGTCGGTCGCGGAGATAACGATGCGTGGGGAACACTTGAAAGCTATGCATTGATTGAACAAAAGCGCTCATTAAATTAATTTACACGCTGTTGTAAATTTTACAACCACAGTAGGGAAAATTTCATACTTGAATTTCAAGTTCAATCTATTTTAAAAATGACGAACTTTGCATCTTGCATTTCACATCTTGGGTAAGTAAATATTTAAAAATTATCATTGTAAAAAATCCGTATTAATTCGCGTATTGATGTAAAAGAACCTAAAAATATGAGGAGAGGGCATTGCCTACGTAACTGTTTGTGTAGTTGAAGAGCTCTCGAAAAGAAAATTACGGTGATATTTCACACGCCTGGTTAATGAGGATGTCCTATTTAGCCGCACGGAAGCTCCACCTCTCCTCTGGACAGGTGAGACGTTGACAATACGGCAATAACTGGGGATACGGAGTATACTGTAAACGGTATGGATTTGTAACAGATCCAGTCGAATTAGAACTTTTTTGAAACGAGAGTATTCTGCAGACACGGGAAAAAAGACGCGCTGAGGAGAGACGGAAGTTCCGTCGGCGTATTAATGAGTCATCTGGAGTTCTCTTCCCGTGTGAATCAGGCAACCAACGTCATACCGAACTTGTTAATTTGGGGGAGAATTGCGAGCTTTTCAATCACAAATTCGCAATCTTGTTTTTGTGTTTCTGTTCATTCATATAATTCACGAAAACCGCCTGAGCTATGCAACAAGTGGTGGGTCCAGGGAGCGAGCTACCTCAAACCATGAAGATTCCTGCCGACCTTGTTATAATATGCGAATTACATAAGCAGAAGAAATAAGGGTAGGGATTCAGCCGACAGTGAGAAACACCAGAATAGGAAAACTTTCAGTTCTCTAGGTGGGGTATCTGTTCACAAAATGCGAAGCAGGGAACAAGTCAACCAACATGTCTCACCGATAGCAAACTTTTCAGTCTCACGAGTCTTCGTCCAGGAGAAAGACATCGTCGTAATTAAAACTAAAACACTCGAGAAAGGATCACATTTGTAAACACTACCGTAGCACTAATGACAAACTCATAAAAACAAGCAAAGGGGCATAGAAGTTCATCCTTCTAGGGGGCCATCTTTGTTTATATTACAGGTACCTTTCAGTGTTGAAAGAGTTGCAAGACATGTTCGACTAGAAGGGAAAATATTGTACTGAAAAGGGGGAAAAGGGGAATTCCAACCAGTGTCGACGGTATTGTCTTTGATTTCCATTCTGATCAGCTGTGTGAGCTCTGGAGTTTTTTCTATAATATAGAAAATATATTCTCTATATGTTATATGAGGCGTTCAGTTGCAAACCCTGATAAGTCCACTTTTTCACTTTTCGAGTAAATGGCAAAAAACTGTTTGAACATGATTTTCGTAGAATCTGATGCATTTAATGGGTCATATTGTCAGCAAAGGTATTTTAGGTTGAATCTCCAATGGTTCCAGGCTTGGAAGTCTGGCTATTTTGCAGAAAAAGCGATTATTAGTATGGACTTATCAGGTTTTGATTACAAACTGTGCATCTATCACATTTTGCAGCGGAACTACCTGGATTTGTCTGCTTTTGCAACAGATAGAAAAACTTTGCTCCTGGTGACAGAGTGCAGAAGATGAGTTTTACTCCGTTCTCATTCTTCTCACAAGATTAAAAAAACAAAACAAAATCAGGGATAGTGATATTTATTGCTATAAAAATTATTTAAGGAGTTTAAAAATGAAATACATGTATTTTTCGAAAACCAAAGACTCGCAAAAGGTCACCACCAACGACTTACCACCGTCACAATTGCAATATTAATATTGAATTGAATCAAAATAATCTTCTTCCGCTCCCTCATTTTCATCGGGCTGAGGATCTTTGCTTCTGTCGAGCACTTTTCTGAAGTATTCAAGAACGTCCAAAGACCTCCAGGTATCGCCAAAATGAAGTCTCAGATGCTTCCCCACATCATCAAGTTTTTCTTTCTTCACCTTAGCCGAACCAGTATGAAATTCTTCTGGGACCAGACAACTGACCTTGCACTTTTATTTTTAATGGCTTGAAGGCACCAACGTTGTTTTGGTTTATTATTCTTGGAATAATACACCTATGTTTTCGCGACGGAGGTCGACGGCTACGATCGGCGTCTAAATTTGACATTATCCGTTTCAAGAGGTCTAGGTACATTCTAAATCCGAAATGTCCGTCTGCAGTACGCCGTCCGCCATCCGGGCCGTTTTGGGCATTAGGAATTTTTTTTTAAAATCTGAAATTTCGGCAAAATACTTGGTTTACCATCCAAAATACTTAGTTGTGCCTGCAAGGTTTTCAGTCCGATCGCCCAAAACCCTGGCTAAAATGGGGCTACAGGAGGGATTTTTTTGAAGGCTTCTATAGAAGCTATAGCTACGGGGTCGAGTAACGTGTCGTTTTCGAAGTATTTTTGGGGGTCCCGGAACGATCCGATTTCACTGTGGCGATCTATATAGGACTAACATGTTGCTAAAAATGGGATTTTTGATGGATCCCAAGAGGTTAAAATTTAACGAAATATTTAATATTTTTCAAGCAAAAAATAAAGAATTTTTGAAAAAAAAAAAAAATGTTGAAAAAAATTTCCAAAATTTTTTCCATTGACAGAAATAATTTTTGCACAAGTAACCCATATCAAAGAATAATAAACCCTTGTGTAAAATTCGCAGCGTTTTTGTAGTAGGGTCAACAGGATCAACAGGTTCCACACTAAAAGGTCCAAAAGGGCTCTCATTGCAGTGTTGCACGCCTAAAGACGAGTACCTACTTACCGTTTTACCTACATAGAGAAGTTCACCGCGCGAAATTGAGCCGAAACTACGTTCAACAACATAACGATTCTCCATCCTTACTTTTTAGGGTGTTTGGGGTTGATACAAGAACACCCTGGACTTAGCAGGGTTTGAAACTAAACAAGAGGATCTAACCGCTTTTGGAGCGAATTTTGCATCTCTCAGGTTTTGATCCGGAACATGCCTCGGATCTAGCAGGTTTTGAAACTGAACTAAAGTTTGTACCCTCTTTTTCTATTGGATCTATCATCTTTTGCAAGAAAATACCTGCACCATCGGATTCCTCGCTACCAAAACCTTCGAAAACACACATAAACTCGATTTTCGAGAAAATGGACTTATCAGGTTTTGCAACTGAACGCCTCATATAGAGGCTCCATACCAAATTTCAGCCTTCAAGGACCATTAGGAAAGAAAAAACTATATGTAGCGTGCCACACTATGCGGAATGAGGGTGGTCACCCTTGTACGATCCGAAAAGGTGAACAAGTTGTTGAACAAGACCAGACAGAACAAGACCACTTAGTGTGGTCGCAGTCCCCAAACCTGAAGTGTTTTGTTTTTTCCTTTTTCATTTTCTCATTTTGGTGATTTTCTTTATGATTTAAATTGCTTCATTATTTTCATCAGTTATTAAATTTTATCAGTGTTTTGGATCAGAGGGGATTTTAATAGAATGACTGAGTTCCCGTTGGTACGATGCGGGACACGATTATTTTGGCACCAAATTTTGATGCCAAAGGAGGGAAACCTGGCAACACTGAAATTTGAAAAAGGTCCCACCACCACTAAAGTCCCTTTCACTCGGAAGAGAAGAAAAAAGTTTTTTCTTCTCTTCTGAGTGCAAGGGATTTTAGTGTGGTTTAAAAAAAAAAATTTTTTAACAAACCCCAGATGGGTAATCATGTTCATTTTCGATTCTCCCCAAAAATTTTGCTCAAAGGAGCAGCAACAATTGGGAATAAAAGCCTGAGTACCTGTTCCCCCAACTCAGAGCAGCCTGACATCGCAGGGGAGTTTTGTTTTCATGGTTTGGCAAACCTGGGCCGCCGCCATGTTTTGTTTCCATAGAAAGTCTCGTATCAATTTTTAATGATAGGTCGTTGATAGAGTAGGTCGTTGAGTTTGGACGTTTACGTCCCTAGTTATTTTTATAATATGTTACAGATTATTTAAATTCGTGATTTGGGTGAATGTTAAGCATTCTTGGTATACCATCGAGAATTGTATGTGAAAATTTGGTCTGGAGCAAGTTATGTTTTTAGAAGTCAATTGGTCACTGAACGATAGGGAGTGTTGGCTATAATTTTCTGAACATGATTCAATGGATGAAGGAGACGCTCCGCGAATCGCCTTCGCTCTCCAGTATCGTAAGTTGACCTGAAGAACGTGAAAATCTACCGCTCGTTCAAAATTTCTAGCCGTGATACTACTAGGCTGGTTATCACGTTTCTGAACGGAAATGGATTGTCGGCTTCCGCCTTATCCCTGTTAGCCACAGGCTCTGCAGATGTGACTACTTCGAATGCTTTTGCAAAATTCAGCTCATGCTGAGATTGCAGCATTCTGCAGCAGCAGCTGCTTCTGGATGAACCAATTGTGAGGGGAGCTATAATAGCAACCATTCACGATAGTCAACATTTTACCTACATCCCATTGATAAAATTGCTCATGAAAATGTTACGTCTGGAGATCCGTGGTTGAGAACATGGAAATGATCTTATTAGGTATGTAATTTACTGCATTAGGAGGTTAGCTCCTGGAGTGGCACTGTCCGTTGTGATGTTCACATGTTGAGTCGTACCTGAGATGTCTACGAATTCGACACGGAATTTTTGCCCATCCTACTGTCTGATCAGACCAGAAAATCTTTTCTTCTTTGGGTGCCATACCCGCCGTAATCGGGCGTTAGCGACCTCTCGCTACTAACTTATGTTGAGCGTGTTGACCAGTTATTACAGAAGTAGTAGGGACCTACGGTTTAACGCTGGTTCCGAACGGCAAATATGAGAGGTTTTTCACGGCAAAAACTTTCCGTGGTTTGCCGTTGCCTTATAAAAGGTGATTATCAGTGTAAGGAAGATGTCTAGCGGCTGCTGGGATCGAACCAGCAACCTTTGACCCAGCAGTCCAACGCTCAAACCACTGAGCCACTGATAACCACCCAACACATCTAGATAAATCATTCACACAATGATATCTACTCCACGAGCTGGCCTCTGCTATTTTCACTCTTGGTGAATTCTCATCCACTGGTGACAGAAGGGATTGCATGCACTTTTTGTATTTTGGTATTTGAGATAGGTACTACCTACTAAACTATTGCACTAATAGGAAATGAAGGGTGGTAGAATGTTGTCAACCACAAAGCTGAGCAGTCCTCTTGTGCACTAGAACTCTGAAAACAATCATCCACGGTGGGCTGGTAGTCTCTTGGGTGTAGTCGAAAACGGCTTTTGCAGATGCGAACCATAGGTAGGCCTACGTTATACTGGAAAGCGGGATCTCGATGATACTTAGCAGGGGAAGAGCACCAGTAGCTGGCCACTCAAGTTTATTTCCTTTGAAAGGTCAAGAACTTATTTGAAGCTTTTGGTCATTTTCCCGTCAATCAGCATCTCATAATATGATATTATTGCCGTCCCATGTCACATATTGTGGGACATGGGACTGCAATAGGTCATTTAAAATTAAACTCGAAAAAAGGGGTGGCCAACTAATGAGCCAAAGACCCCATTCAACTCTGACTAAGGAAAACTAAACATGTAGGAAATTAGGAATGGAAATGCAACCGAATTTCGGGTTAAATCATCCTGTACCATGTTGTTAGAAGTCAGAAAGGGAAAAATACATCATTTTTGTGACAAAAAGTCTTTCACGTAGTTTTTAATCATCATAAGTTGTTCTGGCCGATTCAAAAACCGGTGACAGCACCTGCACCGGTTACGGTTTCCAATCAAAGACACCAGGGTGCAGGTCGGTCGCGATTACATTCCTAGGTGTATTATTCCAAGAGTAATAAACCAAAAGATAGAAATTGAGTCAAATTTTGATGAGGAGTAATGGGTAAAAAACTGCTCAAGTGGCCATGTACTGGCGCTCTGCTCTCTCTCATATCTTGTGATAAAAATTGGCACCCCTTTCTAAAACACTGGACTTTACCCTCCGCCTGGACACTGTTTCTCCTTCATTCGGTTATTAAAAATATTTCGTTAAAATACCTATTGCTGGCGGTCCTCATCTGGTTCTGAAATTTCACTGTTCCGTCACCAGTTCGATTAACGGTTCCAAACGTTGTCTAAACCAAATAAAAGAGGAAAAACCCGTTACATCGTTATCACAACTTAATTGTGCGATACTCATGAATTTCCGGCCTTCAAGCTGGCCTTAATAGGACCTACTTTACATTTCCCTATCACAAAAGCCCCAATTGCTGAAAGTTGGAAAGTCGTAAAGAACGTCAGATGAAATTGAAAATTTGAATGTTAGTTAGTTTCTCAGAAAACAAAGAAACGGATTTATATACCTAAATCGAAAATACAAAATATTACTTCTTGATATGGTGTCATCAACTGAAACCTTATCATTCGTAATGGTGCCGGAGGCCATTATAGTTATTAGTTCTTTTCGCAATTAGTTGTTCTTTTTTTTTTTTATGACTCCGGTCGGTAATAGGTCGTTTACTAACCATTCGAAGCGCTAGTTTTTCGCCAGTCGCGTTTCTTTTGGTTATGACCGGTGTCAGTTGATTGCACTTTGGACACAAATATTTGAGCCCCCTACTCGTTCGCATTTCAGACTAGCCATAAAATTATGTCATTCTCACATTTGGCAATAAACAGCTTAAAAACGTTACAGTTTAAGTACGTTTAGTTCAGGGGAGTAAATCTGTTTATAGCATATTTTCAGAAACAGTGGATCAGGCCTTGGGGGAACGGCTTCATTTTCTTTGGCATTAATTCAGGAATGTTTGGTTATTACTAACGATGGTGGGTTTGTAAACTGTCATTATGGTTGCACCTTGTGGTACCCTAATTTCTAAATTTCATTCTCCTTGCTAATTGTATGCCTCACAGTTGAACTATTGGAATTTACTAACACGATGGTGACTTTGCAGTTGGCAGGAGCTGAAGCTATGCAGGTGGTGGTGGTATTTTAAGAAAAAAAATCGCTATGGCTGGTAAGACAAATGGGTACTTTTGTGGCAATAAACGCTTCTGTATTGTAAACTTTAATTGTCTAATCAACTTTTTCAGCACTCTTACTATTATGAGTTTCTCATTTTATTGTACGTGGAAGCTGTAGTAGGAGGTGGGATGACGGGAGGACGTAGTGTCTGATTAATTGACGGACGACAGACACAACCAATATAATCTGTTCAGATGAGAACGAATCAACAGTAAAAATTTTGATTTTTGAGGGCGAAATACTTTCGAAAAGTTTTCGAAATTTGAGCTTCCGTTCCATTATAGATTTGAAAGAAACGGTACCTATCAAATGAATTATTTAACATTAAAATTTAATCCGTAATTTGGGAGCAACATTAAATTTTCAGACTCATTTTAGATTCGAGAGGAACGTTATAAAATAAATTATTAAACATTAAATTTTAATTTTAATTGCTGACTTAGATTACCTACTTGTTTGAGATGGATCGTTACCTACTAGTTGTTTAATAACTAGTCAAGATTTAGGAATTATGATTTTAAGTTGAATTGAAGAAGACATTGATATTTTGTGTAGTAAGTCCCTGTACATTTTATAGGGACTAACTACCCACCTACTCAAAATTAAGAACGTCATTATCATTTTCAATTTATTCTTTTCATTTTATTATCCTGCTTATTATACAAGGTACAATGCCAAAATAATATGAAATCAACGTATGAATTCCTGATTTTCGCCGGGATTTATAAGATGGGAAATGTTCTCGACAAATTACCATGACGTTCCCTGGTGAAGTGTGTGGTTTTGAAATGTAACTGGTTGGTAAAAACCCAGGAGTTTTAAACGTTTTACCTGTAATGTGAAACTATTTCAGAAGGAAATTGCCAGTCAAAGATAAACCATATCGTGCTCGTTAGCGCTTTTAAAAACGACGTAAGTTACTTAGGAACCTTTTCACCATCCGCTACCGGGTTTACCATTTTGGTATTATGATAATGGTTGAAGTCAATTCGTTGTGTGATCGTTTTCTACTCGTAACGTTTCTGGCTACTCGTGGATTGTAAAGGCCAGGTGTTCACTATTTTCTCGATTTGTCTTTGTGTAAAATTTGCGTATTATGAGACAATAATGCCATCTTGTAGTGTTGCGGATGCTGCAGCCCTCGGAGAGCTGTAATATAAGTCGAAGAAAAAACTTCAATTGAAATATCACGAACTAAACCTCCCTGCAATAAAGAACTGTTTCCACTCATGATGAGGACATTGCATTGAACAAAGCTGACCGCCTTCGAAAATAACAATAGTAAAATGTCTTAGTATAATAATTATTAGCCTTTTCATAAATGACGACGATTCCACGCAACGGGGTAAAATCCGAATGATCCTTCCCCGCCGCTTGATGCTCATGACGAAATGACTTTCTAAACTAAACCAACCCGTGGTGGTTTCCCTGTCACAAGATATACCTAATACAACATGGACTACCTATTAAAACATCACAAGCGGTAGCTAATATACTCCTCGGGCAGCAAGGAATTTTTACCTAAAAATTGAACTTTTTTACCTCTAAATCTGAAACATTGTGATGTTTCAAAACCAAGCTTTTTTTATTCTTACCTATTTGTTATGTGAACCAATCTATTCCAAGAATCTTATCGCCACTAGAGTTACAAATTGAAGTTACTTGTGGAAGAGGGCGCTATGTTACACAGAAAACTGATTCCTTGTAAATTTGACTTGAAGTACCTATTCTAGTTGTAAATTTTATTGATTTTAATATTTTTACGACTTTGTTTGTAGATTGTACCTAATTGGTCACTTTATCCACTGAGTGATGACAATTGCTTAATTTTAAAGCGTTGGATGGTTATTATAGAAATTGTGAAGATACCACCTTCTTCCAGTATGAGTGATGATTAGTATTCGGAATGAATGAAGGGTGTAAGTATCGTTGGAAATGTCATTTTAATTTTTTTAAATGCTGCAAATTTTGCACAGTGGTTTATTATTCTTTAATGGGTGTACCTTATCCAAAAATTAATTCTTTAGACAGAGAGAAACAACCTTTTCATTTTGTAAAAAAAAATCGAGCGGGCTGCCCAAATAAAACGCTGCAAATTTTACAGTAGGGTATATAATATACCCTACTGTATACTGTATAAGAATAATAATAATTCTTTGATATAGGTTACTTGTGCAGAAATTTAGTTCTGTGAATAAAAACAATTATAAAAAAAAGTTTTGAATTTTTTTCAAACGCTTTTTTTCAAAATTTTTCGTTTTTTTACTTGAAAACTATTTGACTTCCTGGTATCCTTCAAAAATCCCATTTGTAGCCCCATAAAAGCCCTATAGATCGCAACAGTGAAATCGGATCGTTCCGGGACCCCAAAAAAAAAAGGATTCTACGGCCAAAAATACTTCGAAAACGACACCTAACTCGATGCCATAGCCAAAACCCTCCCGTAGCCCCATTTTAGCCCCATAGCGATCGGGCTGAAAACCTTGCGGGCACAACTAGATGGTAAACCGAGTATTATGTGAAAATTTCAGACTTTAAAAAAAATTCCTACTGCCCAAACCGGCCCGGACGGCGTACGGCGGACGGACATTTCGGTTTTGGAATTTAGACCTTTTGAAACCGATAATGTCAAATTTTGAGCCCGATCGGAGTCGTCGACCTCCGTCGCGAAAACATATTTGTATTATTCCAAGAATAATAAACCAAAAAATTCGGTATTAAAAGCTTCTTTTTTTTTTTGTAAAGTTTGTGGACTAGACGGCTTTCGGACCGTGAAAATGGATTATGCGTACAAAATTACTCGGAAAACGACAGCTCATTCGATTTCCTGGCATCCTTCAAAAGCCCCATAGATTCTCAGGGTGAAATCCGATGGTTCTGGGACTCCAACTGGGACTCGTCCGAAAGTACTTTGAATTGACACCCGTCAGCCTACAAAAACCCCTCCCGCAGCCCTTTTTAGCCCCACCGAGCCCCAGAGGGTTGGGCGATCGATCTGGAAACCTTGAGGGCACAACTTGATGTTGGATCGAGTATTTTGTAAAAATTTCAGATTTATAAAAAAATGAACGTACTTCCCAAAACGGCCTGAAACGGAGGGGGTTTTGGAGGGCTTCAGAGGCGCCATCAACATGGATGTGCCGATGCTCAAATTTTCAGGAGATGTTAATCTCACTCGAAATTCTTTCTTTCAAAGATACCAAAACATTTTTTTTAATCCTTCGGTTGATAAAAAATCAGTAAAATGTAAGGTGAATGTCCCCAATAACGGAATGCACTGGTAGCTCTGCTTTGAAATGTAGCGCAGCAAGCGGTTCGTATTGCCGAGTTGGACAGTTTTACGTTGAGCCGGGGTTTTCATAGAGTTGAAGGGGGAGGGATTACACTGCAGATACAAAGTGCCATGTTTTTATTCGGAATATTAAATACATGCAATTTTCATGACATTTACATTGTAAATACTGCACGTTTATTTCGATGAAATGTCGTCCCCAATAAGATATTCCCTATTTCGAGTTTACACTTTTTGGCTTGAAGAATTGCTTTAAGGAATTACTAAGTAAAAAACATGGCACTTTGCCTCTGCAGTGTAATCCTTCCCCCTTCAACTCTATGAAAACCCCGGCTCAACGTAAAACTGTCCAACTCGGCAAGGAAAAGTCTTTTCCTTAAAACCTTCCCTTTTGACGCCATGCCCCCAAGAAGTTTTTATTTTTGAAAATTCAAATTTTGCTTGGGTCTCGCGGTCACCGGTGATTTCGATTTGCTCGATTCGTTTGAGGGCCACTTCGATTCCGGTTGGTGTGTCCATTGTATTTTCGTAAATCGACTCAAGATGACACTATCAGTGTTTGTCTTTCTTAAAAAACGAAGAGATCTCCATATCGGGGGATATCGGGCGCGTCAGTTAGATCGTATTCGATTACAATGAGCTCAAACTGATAACCCGCTCTCCCTTCTTCCTCCTCGCTACGTTTTTTTAGTTAGGTTCGAGCTTCAGTCATGTCGAGGCATTTTAGTGCAGTTCCACCGTCGACGTTGGCACGGGTTGACTTTGTAATCTACTGCTTATTGCTTTAGTGGTGTTCGTGCTTAATTTCAGTGGTTATTACACCAACATTTCATCTTCCATGCGGACGAATCCTACTGGTATATACTCGTTCTTTGTTTTTAATATTGTAAAGTTGTCAATTATAGGTAATATTACACAAGGAATCGCATTCAAATTATTTGTATTCGATTTCTTCAAATTACATTAGTTTCACTTTTCTGTATCTTGATCTCTATTCCAAATTATTATTAAAATCTGCGTTCCAAGTATAGAATGGAATTTTTTATCCTTTAAGATCAAAAGAAATTGGAGAAAGGTCGGAACATGGTCAAAATTTAGGTAGGTACCAAGGCGTACAAAAGACAAGGCATTTTGGATATTATTCTCTAAATAATCAACCAGTTTTCGCGAGGGGTCTAAAATTTTGATCTATATTTCTCAAAATAATCGACCAGTTTTCGCGATGGGGGTCTAAAATTTTGATCTGTAGATCTAAAAAAAAATGTCCGCTCGCCTTACAGGCCGTTTTGGGCTGTAGAGATTTTTAAAAAACTGCAATTTTGACAAAATACTCGGTTCTTTATATTTGTGGCCTTATGCTTTTCAGCCCAATCGCTCTTACGCTTGGGGCTCTAGGGGGCTTAAAATGGGCTGTGGAAGGGTTTTTTTTAACGGTTTTCTACTATGGGGTCGAGTTAGGCGTCGTTTTCGAAGTATCTTTAGACGAGGAATCAATGTTTAGGGGGTTCCAAGTCATTGGGTTTCACCGTGGGGATCAAGGGGCTACAAAAGGAGCTTTTGAAGGAGGCCAGGAGGTCGAATGAGGTATCGTTTTCCGAGTAACTTTGACGTATAATCCATTTTTGGGACCAAACACTGTACGGCAATATAATTTTTCATTATGTTTTTTTTCTAATTCTTTTTTTTTAATACTATAAACCCTTGTGTAAAATTTACGGAGTTTTTGAAAGGGAGAAGGACCATAAATGAAAACGTTCTGATTATAATATATAATATTACATAATAATATATAATATTATTATATACGTTCTGAATATAATTATAGTTCAAATTATGATACATGTCATAGGTATATTGTACTAAATAATATATTATAAGACAATAATATTATATTATATTGTACTAAATAATATAAATAAGATATTATCTATACCTCTAATTCAGAACGTGTCTGTGGCTGACTATGTGGCCGGCTGCTGAGTGTGTCACAAGCTAAACCAAATAACTTTGGACAAAGTTATTCCATGTTCTGTACAGTAGGCCTGTACATGTTTCACGGTACTTAAGAGAACAATCGCGATAGCAGAATTTAGTTTTTTTTCCAAAAAGGGCCCAATAAAATTGCTTATCTTCAATACACATTTGTCAAGACCTACTATTTTTGCCCCTTTGTTTGTTGTTTCACTTTATGTATCGTCTATTAAACCATTTAACAAAAAATGCAATCCGCAATGACAATAGCGTTTCCTCCCGAGTCGTTTTGAAATGCTCCCTTGATTCGAAATGTGAACCTTTTCCTTAGTGCTTTGAAATGCTACTTTTGTGGTGTGAAAGTTGGTTTGGTTCGGTGTATGGAGGAGATGTCTTTGAATTGCTGATGCACCCTAATCGAATAAACTTCCTCTGTTCCCTCCTCCTTGTTTGGACCATCGTTCCGCCCCCGTCGATACACGCTTGTCGTCAGTCCTTTCTGTCGCTCGATTTAACTCGTTTGTTCGTTCATTTATGAGTCTCACCCTCCACACTCGTCGCGATGACTTGACTGAGTGTAGTTTTCTGTGTTCTGCTAAAACATGTATTGCGATTTGAAAAAACTTTGAGCTTCATGAGTAAAGGTACGTTCATTGAAGGTGCTCGTGTACCTGTTGAAGTAATCATATAAGTCCCTATTTCGTTCTCAAACCCCCTATTAGTAGCTAACGGGAATCCAAAACGGTAGAAAAAATCGCGGTATTTTTATCACTTCCATTTCAGAGGAGAAGGCTGGTGACATACTCTGTTAGATAGATAGATAGATGGATACAGACACGGTGAGAATTATTGGTTTAGATTGAAACTTGTGGAATTTGAAGGTTTTTTTCGTTTTACACACTGAAGGCGTTGTTTGCGACCTTGGGGTCTACCATGTGGGTATTTTCGCAATCTGTCTGAAATTTCCTAAAGGAATCCGCTGGAAAAAGAGTTTTGTCCATCTCACCCCTATTATTGATAATATACTGTGCGTCGGCACATTCTCGTCTTATTAGACCGAACCTCAACATCTTTCCATCCACAAACATAGAAACGTTCAACATCATCATAAAATTAATAGTTAATAGCTCTACTGTCAATTATTTGTTAATTATTGTTATAGTTGTGTCTGACTCAACGTTATCGCCAAATAATGATTTGCCGGAGAGGTGGTTAGGGAGAGAGAACGGTTAGGGAGAGAGGCTGGTTAGGGAATTATAATTATTATAATAATAATCGCCTTATACGGTATTAACTAATCGTGTATTACCGTCGTTTCTCACTTTTATGCTCCGTGCTGAATCTAGTTATGAGCGGAAATTAAATGTGTAATTATGTGTATGGTCGCTCGTCGGTGCTGTGCGATTTCTTGGGAAGTGCTAAGGGTCGTTCTCAAACTGTGAGTACCATGTCTGCAATGGGTAAAAAATTGCGAGAGCGAACAAATTGATTGGCTGACTAAATTGATTAGGATATCCAAAGTTATTTTGCAAAAGACCAAAAATTTTCCATTGACAAGCACTCCACAACTTTTATCTATTTATATTCCTCCTTACCGCGAACTATTAACGCGTGACATACCTAGTTAGGTATTGTGTTAAACAGTAGTGCTGACACTCATGGTCACAACGTCCCGCAAACGTTGCCGGCTGTCAAGTAGTTTTACAACCTTTTTGTTTTCATAGTTTCTGTTTTCCGCACTGTCAAAGCCTTCGTTTGATGGATGATTTCCTGTCACCCAGTTGACTTTGGAATCATTACGCTCACATCACTGACCTAAAACGTATCACCTCGCCGGCTGAGTTTGTGGTTCATTCGAAGTTTCCCAGAAACTATGCTGTCTTGGTTAGGTGCGCTCTGGGTTCCAGTTTCTTATGATTTCCCCCTTTTTTACGTAACTACGTTATTATATAATTCTACGTGATTATATTATATCTTTATATTATGTCTATCTATTAGAATAGACATAATATAAAGATATAATATAATCGATAGACCAAGTTAAAGAACGGACTTATATTATAAATCCGTTCTTTGACTTGGTCTATCAATGCGTTGAACATCGGTACACTTTTGTCGTGATAGGTTCAATTGTACACTTTCTAGACTCAATGAGCGAATAACGTCTATGCATGCGGTTTTGATAGGATTTTTGCCGCGATTCTGCCTTGCCAAATTAACCATCGCATGTCAATTTTCTTCTTTCTTTCTTTAGTCGGTTTCCGGCCGGTTGCTGGCAAGACGTTCGTCTTCACCTTGTGCATCGGGATCGTACTTGGCTTCACGTTCGCCTATCTGCTCCTCATATCGTCCAACTACTATGAAGGTGACTTGGGCGTCTTCAGAGAGCGGTACGTTCTACGTTAATCGTAATTTTCAAGCCACCGGTAAAAAAGAAATGAAATCAATAATTACTTATTGATCGTTGTTAAGTTACACTTTCTATTCCACATTTGGAATTCCATTTTCAGTTCCTTATGATTCGTTTGAGAATTCTTACAAGGAATTGGCTATCATTTACAGGAAGGACGTTTGCGGGCCTCTTTTAAACCTATCATTAGTAATCTTAGATCCATCTTCATGTGTTTATCATCACAATTATGAACCGTACAGTTTCCTATTCTGAATGTTTAAGGCTCCACAACATACAGCGACGTTCAAGTTTACAAATTACAATTAATCGTATGAGCATCAATAATAGAGGAGTTGTTCTCCATTCAAAATGATGGATTCGTTGAGCTGTCTCTCTCTTATTCAACCTTGAAAATCCTACGTGCAGTCATCAGAAGATAAGACGAGCTTCTTTTATTATCTTTTTTCCAGACACACTCATCGAAATCCCGATCCGCATTTCGCTCATGACATCGACGATAATCTAATCCCTGAAATTGAGGGCACATTCGGCACCCATTCAGACGATGAGGAGTTTCACAAAGGTTGGTGTAATTCCCGTTGGTCGTTTGTTTTTATCAACTTGGGTTGCATTCTATACCTTACCCTTTTGAGTTTCAGGTGAAAATGAAGTTGCCAAAGAAATGGCCGACCGGGTGCGAGTCCTATGTTGGATCATGACCTCGCCCTCTAACCACAAGAAAAAAGCAGCCCACGTTAAAGCCACCTGGGGCAGGCGGTGCAACATCCTACTCTTCATGAGCTCCGCAGAAGGTTGGCCATGTTTTTAGTAAGGTATCTTTTAGGTTTCTTATCTGAATTGTACCAACCCATTGATGCTTTGGTTGACAGATAGTTCATTGCCATCGGTAGCTCTGCCAGTCGGTGAAGGCAGAGACAACCTCTGGGGGAAAACCAAAGAAGCTTTTAAACATGTCTACAACCACTATTATGACAAAGCTGATTGGTTCATGAAGGCAGATGACGATACGTAAGTAGTCCAAGTTTATGACGTTAATTTGCTATTTATTTTAAATGTCGAATATATCATAGTTTAATAGTGAAGAATGTTCTTCCATCTAGAACATGATACATTTGAGGAGGTTGCATTGCAAAAAGTACTATAATATAGTGGATATTATCCACTTGAGTGAATTTTACAGGAACCGCAAAAACCTGTAGCAAATTTATATAGCACTTAGAACCTTTATCAGATTGACCGTAATTTTTCTCTCTATCGTGTGGCAAAGCTGTTTGATAATTGGTTAAAAATTTGATTAGTTACGCCAAAATTTAAATTCTGAAGCCGTGGATAAAGTATGTTTTGATTGATACAGATGAATAGAGTACGTTTTGACTGTAACAGTTATATTACCTATTGACTGAATAACACCGGTACGAAAATTGCTTTGCAGAAATAGTTTTTGAGTGATGGAACGGGGTCTGATCCTATGTCGGAAAAATAAACAAGTTCGGCCGAAAATCTTTCCAGTGTCCCGAAATAAAAGGCACGGGTCGGTCTCGAGAAGGAAATACGTCTTCAGTGAAGAGAAAATCGCTAAGGAAATACCTGTATTCAAACCGAACTGGGAACTTTTCCAGATAAGCGAAAACTAATCCGCCAGAGCGCACTAGCACTGAAATGAGAAAAGAGACCTGATTTCGTCAAATTTCGAGGTTTATTCTGATGGTCAACTTGGGTTGCGACGACCAGTGGTCAGTGAGTGGCCAATCACACATGCAGCTTTCTACTCGGAAGCCGAGTTTGCGGTTCCGTTCAAAAAATTAATTTTTGGTGGCTCGCCAAAAATTCAAATTGCACTGGAGGGGCTCAAACCCCACTTTTCTCGTATCCTGACGTGAATTACTTTCCCGGAATCAATCTTCTTGTACTTCAGTCGAAATTCGGCAAGATCCCTTTCCGAGATTTGGGAAATTTTACAGTAGCCCTTGTCGATTTGAGGGTACTGGACAATAGTCTCATCCTCAGCCAAGTCTTTTTTTTTTTTTTTTTTTTGATTCTTTGTTTATTGCCAATTTTTTGTTTTGTTTTTAATTTTTGAATGTTTTTCGTGCTCTACCAGGCTTTTCCGTCTGCTTGCCCCACTCATGCGCTGAACATGAGGTCGATGTTGTAGCCTATATTCTTGTCAAAACCCCCCGCCTTCTACAAAGTTTCCGCTTTTTGCGGGTTCCATTCCTCGAAGTTCAAAAAATGAAAAACGAAACCGAAACCGTACTGACCGAGGTGAGTTAGCACATAAAATCGCGATTGGATTGGGTTGTTGTTGCATATACATTTTTTAGACCATCCCTTCACAATGTGGCCAACTCAAATTTGGGGTAAAAATTACCCTGAACAAAAACGGTAAAAACGAAGTGTGAACCAGGAAACAACACTGGAGAAGCGGATGAAGTACCTTTTGATTGAAAGTACTGTGAAGGACGTTAAGGACGGCTTGGATTTGAAACTTTTTGATTGATAAATGGATTGGAGTACATACGTTTTGCTTGTTAATTACCTCATGGTTTTAGACGTTTTGAAAACTCGATTTTAAAACGCTTATTTTCATTAGATAGAATACGTTTAGAGCTGAATCGACTTCATTTTCGTGAAGAACCAGTTCCCAAAACCCCTAAATCGAAAACCCCCATTAGTCCGAAATTTAAAAATTCATGTTGGTTGTTGCCGCTACAATATTTACCGAAAATTCGATAACAACATTTACCAAAAAATCACGGAATTGGAAGGAATAAAATATTCCTTCCTATTTGATGATTTCATATGAAATCACTACAAAAGTTAATGGAGGTTCTCCGCCGAGTGGTGGTTATCTACTTGATTAACCTTAATCTAACCAGCGCTTAGATAACCTGCTTGTGAGTTTGCAGCCTTCCGTGCGATTTTTCATTGGTCAGTGCGTGGCCAATTACACAGCTTTCTACTCGGAATACTTTCGCAGAGGTTAACTAAGCCGAGTTCGCAGTTCCGTTCAAAAAAATTAATTTTTGGTGGCTCGCCAAAACCCACTCTTCTCATATCCCTTGATGTGAAGTACTTTCTCGGAAAAATAAAGATCAAGACCCGGTTCCAGACCCCAATGGTACCACATAATAGTTGAGTACAAACGAGTAAAAAACGCACGGCAGCTGTAAATTTTTTGTCTGTTTTAGATATGTGATTGTCGAAAATCTTCGTTATATGCTGCGCGACTTCAATACATCGGAGCCTGCTTATTTCGGCTGTCGGTTCAAACCCTATGTAAAGCAAGGGTACATGAGCGGCGGCGCTGGTAGGTTCCCAAATCAAATCCTTCTTTCCCCCCTCCCCAAATCCGTAGTTTTAGGAACTAACGAGTGTCTGTTAAAATTGCAGGTTATGTCCTGAGTAAAGAAGCATTGAGACGTTTTGTGCAGGAAGCTCTAACCGATCCGAAGAAGTGCCGGTCCGACTCTCGTGGTGCTGAAGACGTTGAAATGGGTACGAGGAAATGGCGGACAACAGAATGCGCAACGCGAGATAGACCAGCTTAATGATTGCTCTTTGGCCTACAGGAAAATGTATGCAGAATGTAAAAACACCAGCAATGGACACTCGGGACTCTCTTGGCCGAGGTAGATTCTTCCCCTTTGTTCCTGAGCATCATCTCATCCCTGGCCACTCGCCTCCTGATTTCTGGTACTGGCAGTGGATTTACTACCCGTCTACAGAGGTACGTCCTCCTTCATCGAGTTCTTAGCGTCACCTCGGCATTTTGCCGACTGGGAATTCGTTGAATCTGTCGTGTTACAATTGCCTGAAACGTTTTGCTTCTCGATTTTAGGGGATTGAATGCTGCTCGGACACAGCCATCTCCTTCCACTATGTTAGCCCAGAGCTCATGTACGTATTGGACTATCTCATATACCACCTGAGACCGTATGGTATCGCGCACACGGTTCACGGCAGGGTAAAAAGTGCGAGAATAGCTGGCCCCAACCCTACAAAGCCCCCTCCCTAACGTTGTAAATTACAAAATCCTATCAGACGAGGGAGTTTTTAAAATATGGTTACTACTTGTTCAAGTACGGTGCCATATTTTCGTATTAGGTGGATGGCAATGTTGAATAGTAGGTGCTTTTTTGTGCAAGAAGCTATCAGCTGATCGACGTTGTGGTTCCTTTGAAAATCTCTTGAAATTTTACCAGTACCTAGTGTTTGTCAGCTACTTGCTATGTGAATGTTTTGTGCTCTGTCCTCAAAGGTAAGTAGTGGATTGATTCATTCAACTCCTTGTTCTGTATAATGTTCGTAATTCAGTGTTGGGCAATTTTAATTATTGCTGGAAGAGCTAATACTGGAGATGGATGAGTTCCTCTCATGACTGCAATCGGGTTTAATTCCACATTCTTCCAATTCCATAATTTCAATCCTTGTAATTTACTTCAAAAGTTCAAAATAGTCCCAAGATAATCCACACGAACATGCCATAACGGCTCGCTTTACTTCCTTAGATTTTAAAGCAGTACGTGAAAGTATTAAATACTTTTGTACCTTGTACGAACAAAGTTTGTACGTGTATGATTACCTAATTTGTGCTGAATTGGTGTTTGTAGCTCACCCTTATACATAAAAGTTTTACATTGGTGTTTTAGTAATCGCTGCACGCTCATAGAAACCTCCTAAAGGGGTCGACAAGCTTATATCTTGATTTAGATGTTTAAGTTCGCTATGTATTGCAGTTCTAGTCTCTTCATGTTTCCAGGTTTTGTTCATATGCGCGAGGCTACGTCTCACACATTCCGTTGCTCTTACACGGTGTCTTGTTTACTGGTTCACTTTGGTTCGGTTTCGCCAAGGAGTACTCAAAATTCTAAAACCCAGTAGGGTTTCACAACCTTCAATTTAATATTTAACATTCAATTTTAAAAACTAATTAATATTGAACAATTTATGTTTCCTGGAAAGGTCATCTGTCAAAAGTGTTACGAAAATACCCTACAAAAACTTGTATCAATTATTTATAGGGCCATAGGAGAAATGAAACGTTTGAAATCTGGGGGCCTGTGACGTGCTTATTGGTCCGAGAGATGCATATTACGAGAAGGTACCCAATCGAATTAATTTTAAATATTACCTGAGGTGATCGATGATGGTTGATCAAACTTAACAGGACAATTCGGGTCTCTAGAGTCTACCGTTGAGTTTTATGTCACAAGGTCAAAAATAATGCCATGATGTATCCAAATTTTGCTTACATTTTCAGACGAGAAATTCTTTCATGGCCAACTATTGCTTAATCTAGCAAAGTTTTCGCGAAGGGGAACCGGTGATAGCTCCCGCCTGCAGGGAAAACATGGCGATTGATCCCCCTGTAAATTTCGGTTTGTCTACTGCTCCCTCTGCAACTTTCGGCGATTCCCCCCAATAAAGTTATTGGATATGTCTGCACTTTAAGATAGTGTAGTGGATCAGTTGAGGAAGGAGGGATTTTGTGGTGAGACGACGCAAGAGGAACTCTTTTGCGAACCTCAGCGTTTCATTAAGTTCCTTGATTCCACTACTTTGATAGTATACGTAGTTGCTGCAGCACGCAAAGACTCAATTCACCAATAGGACTGATCGTGGCAGTTGCCTGGTGTTGGCAGAGAGGGAGACGTCCCGCTGGTATGCCACCATCCATCCCTAAGGTCTGCGAAGAATTGGATGGCCAGGTTAGCTTTCTCAGAGTCTCATTGATCTGTTGAGGATTCCCTCTGGGTCTGCTATGCACGTTATGATGGTTGAGGCAGTCCAGGTAGAATACAAGGCAGGTCCTGGCGTCCTGGTGGCAATGATTCCCCTGGATCCTGTCGATGGGGATCAATGGGGCTTTTGAAGGACGCCTTAAGGTTGAATATGGTTCCGTTTTCCAAGTTATTTTCGACAAAAAATGCATTTGATGGAGGGACCCAGAACCCTGCTCTGCGATCGTCCGTTCCACTGGGCTCAATCGGGCGGGTGTAATCTCGACCCAAGCGCGGTCGACCAAGGGTCAGACTGTCTTATCCTAACGTAAACTCGACCCACCCCTCTAATCACTCATCGACGCGAGCATTGTAATCTCGGCCCAGCCAGTCTAGTCAGTCAGTTTCTCCAAGTGAACTGGTACCTACACTATCACGTCTTGAAGTCCAGTCAAATGCAAAATGGGGGATGGTAGATCTTTGTTTGCGACCTTGAAATCCCGAAATACAGCCATTTTTCGGTTTTCACTCATATCCCGAAAATTGTGCCTCCTAGCGACATGACCACTTCATACAAAATGAAAGCTGATCAAATTTGTTAAAATTTTTACTCAGTCACGTTCTTCAATATCACCCAAGTTCTTGAATATCAGTGAGAAGTTAGTCACACTCAACAGCAGCTCCTCTCAAACACTGGCAACCAAATACGTCCACACACAGAAACATGAAAAATACTTCCAGGGCAGCCTGTCTCCCTATGGCTTGGCCGTTAGACTCAGTCCTCATTAGGTTTGTTCCAGGTTTGACGGGTTGTTTACAGAAATCGACGGAGACAAGCGTAGTTGAGATAACTGCTGTTCCAGGTCGTGTGTAGGTTGACAGCAGTTGGACCGAAACCGACAGCTCGAATGAGTGCGGTTGGGATCTGTGGACAGCTGTCCAACTTCTATCGACGGACGCCGTCAGACCTGGAACAAACCTATTAGGTATAGCCCCCACCCCCCAGCCTCAAACCGTTTATTTATTATTTTTGACCCAATTCACTGTATATTTTATATTTTTGACTGTGAAATGGGCAAGAACCTCGGTTTTGTAATAATACTCTCCATCTTAATAGAACTTCGTGCAATGAACGGCTACTTTTCACTAGTTCCTTGTGCCCAGTTTACAGTGAACGAGTTGAGGAGGAACGAGTATGCGTGCGTCCGGGGCCGAGTTTACACACCAAGGGGGAGGCCAAGTAGAAAGGATTAGGCCCAGTTTATATCGAGTACCCATGATTTGGGCTCAGCTTACAATCTCCCGATCAATCGCCCCTTTTTAATGACGCAAACGGAACTTTCACTTTTTTGGAGAGCAATCGGCTATTGCCCGTCGCGAAAGCCTAACTTACAAGAATCCAACATACTTCTTACGATTACTTTCCATTGCCAATAGCTACCAGACCAAATGATCGAGGTTTGCGTATGCGTGAAACTTATAATCGCCGATAGCAACTCATAACAAATGAGGTTATAATATATGAACTATAAATGAACTGGATCTCTTTGGTGAAACCGGCTAAACGTGTGTTCTAATACTGCATTAATGGTGCTCACTACGCACATTCATGTTGGTGTTGTTTGTCACTACAGTACCACATCGTGTGAGAATTATCGTAATGACAATTATTGTTGTGTCTCTACTGTTACAAAATTTGTGTATTTATTTAATATGATTTTACTTCAGTCATTTCAGGTTTTCTGGCTATTCATGTGCTTGATACTAAATTAAATTTTGTAAACTGCGAGTTCTAATATTTCAACTGTTGATGTTAAGGCAACAAATCGGCTCTTCATTTCTTCTCATCTGAATCTTTTAACTTTGTGGTGACTGTCATGAAGAGATTTGTCTACTATTAGGATTAATTGGCTGTATTAGTTTTAGTATGTTCATTTCCTAACTTCTTTTTGAATGGACCCACATGACACCATTCTGTTGAATGACATGTAGATTCTAACGGTACCTAGTAATCATTCAACAAGGCATTTATGTGTGATGCCATGGTTGATATTTCATGGCGATTTATTCGTATCTTTATTCGGTGAGTAACCAACACCTGCGTGTAGGCGGTGTCCAAAATGTAATGATATTAAATTTTTAGGAATCAAGAACAATCTCATTTCATGGATGATGACGTCCTACCTGTTGGCGGTGCCCCTTCAAAGGGTTAGCCAAATTAGCACTAATTATTTAAGCACTTTCTTGATCAACCTTATTTCGTAGAATTACTCTTGTAATTATTTTTCTATTATAGTACTCATATTTTTGTACAGTGACTTGTTGGACTGAATTGTTTTTGGCGATTTCTCGTTGTTCATCCTGCTTTGACTTGTTGCCACTGTCATTTTACTCCAGTCAATTCAGTTTTCCTGATTTAGAATAACTTTTCCCAACTGGACTGGATTAGTCCTTCTGCTCCCAATGACATAGTCGAAATTCTTCTTTTCTCGCCCAATTGTTCCATCCATCATGGTTGGCTAGTGTGAATTGATTTCTCTTCTGAAGGAGAGAACTGGCTGTGAAACTAAAATTACGTACCATTGGTTGGTATGAGAAATTGGATACGTTTTTCCATTTCATCCTCCATTGCTTTGACTCTCTAGTGGTTAGCATAATCTTGATTAGTACTGTCATTTGCGAGTGTTTTCCTGCCTCTGAGTGCTTTGAGGTCATCATGCACGACTTTATCCCCAATTTTTAAATGAAATATTTTTTGTACATAAATAATGCATAATATGCAGTATATTATACCTCCCTAATTTGTTCAACTCTTGAAATAATGTGCAAGTGCGAGGTTTAGCACATTATTTCAAGAGTTTAACAAAATAGGGATTTCATTTAATGAAAGCTGTATGAATTGGTTCTCGTATTGTAGTATACATTTTGAAAAATCTGTATGAAATTCATGTATACAATGAACAATTGTACTATTTACTGAATAACTTAAGCCTAAACAGGAGTCGTTTTTTGTTTACTAGTCATCTTCAGAACTATGGCTCAAAGTTTCATGGTAATATCGCGTGTGCGATCGATGTGATGATAAATTCGCAATAAAACTGTTACTTGTAATAAAATGTGTTCTGGTCAGTTTTCCCTCATTTCTCTGTTCCATAGCTCACGTGGACTGACATGTATCCGCAGACCAGGCGCGACTCGTGAGGGAGGCAGCGTCGCAACTGCACCCCCTCGATGCAGAAGGGCGAGAGGGGGGGCTACGTATTACCTACCTAATTAGTTACCTAGCTAAAAATGAATCAAAACTCGGCTCGAAAATCTACGTAAGTTCTTGTAGACCTTACATAGTTCGCGGAACGTCTGAAAAGCCTGTGTTGATAGTGCAATGATAACGGGAGCACTGCCCTTCTTGAGACGATTTTTTTGCATGGACCTTATGGAACAACGAACTAAGTGTGAAGCCAGAAATGTCGAAATGTGGGGCAGTTCTGGGCACTGCGCACACCCTTCCTTCTCACCATTCACCAGATGTTAAATCACCTCCACAATCAGTGTTGGCAGTCTTCGTTCATGGGTAGGGAATTTTCGTTTGTAGTGAGGGACTTTTTCAGGATCTAATCTGTCTCAAATCATGGAAAAAATAGGGGCTTACTTTTGAAATATTTTGAAAACTTTTTGGTGTTGCTATATTACTTTGTACGGTATGAAATCATAAAATTTCGATCGACCAAGGTTTCTGATTTTTTCAGTTTTCCCACAAAGGTATTTTTTACCAGAAGCAGCTTCTGAGGGGATGGCATCAGGGGTTTAGTGTGCTTCCATGTTTTCTGGGAAGTGTTTTCTGAACTAGGTGATCTGCGTTTGTCTCATTTATAAGTTTTTTATTCGTTCGTTTCATTCGATCGTTTCATTGTTCATTTCATAAAGCGTTTGTTGGATAACTCTATTGATTTCATCTTGAGGGAGTTTTCCCGTGTAGGCGTGAGTGATAAGTGTGACATTCGCGACATGGGACGGCCAACCTCACCTTTACCAGGTTTGCAGCGTGTACCCAGGAAATGAAAGGAAACTGGTAATAGTTAATTGGCATTTTTAAACAAACAAATAAATAATGAACTATAGCAAATCTTGATAGTAGGTACTTTTTATCTGTGTTGGGTGCAATAATATTTTCATAAAATATTATCACGAATCCGTGACTGCACCCCCTTGTTCTGCCATCACCAGTCGCGCCTGCTGCAGACTCTGAAGCGGGTCAGCCTCTCTCCTGCCTGATCCTCTTTTCTTTTTTCTTTTTTCTTTTTTTTAAATTTTACGTGATACATTTCGAGGGCCTTAAAGACTCAATTTCATATCGTATCACATTTTCACCATATTTTCAGGAGGGTCAAAACACTTAATCAAAACCACTGTGGTGTTGAAACATGAAAACATTATGAAAGTCGTTCAAACAAAATCAATACCTACATAATTCTTTAATTTAACAAGATTTTTGTTTGTTTGCATATTAAATATGCACCTCATTTTGGTGATGCATGTGGCTTAGAGCACGTAGTACCTAGGTAGGGTAACCTAAATTTTTACGGGGATCAACTCGATTTTTTAAGAGTGAGCAACTGGGTGTCCCACTCACTCACTGGGCTCCTTACTTTTTATTTTGTTAAGTAAAGTAAAGGGGGTTTTTTGTGTAAACCAACTGGTTTTCACAAGGGGAAGGAGCGATCCGGCACTGAACTTGGAAAAGCTTTAGAAATTCTTGCTCCAAAGAAAGGATTAACATGAACTTGCGTTCAGAGGTGAATTGTCTGAAAAGACAGGTATTACAATACGTGATTGACTTTTGGTCAAACAATTGTGTTCGTCTACGGATTCGAACCAGGCAGATCAGCGCCCCGACTGATTTGTAAACAGACGTTTCACTGACGCCGTAGTCCACCGGGCCAGCCTGTCCCTTAGTTTGTAATTAATTTAACAATGACTGCGATTGAACGTCAAAATGGAGTACTCCTCGATAATGGAGTACTACATAGTCTACATTCATATAAAATTGTGGACTGGCTGTCCTCATCAGTATACATACAGTATACATATCTAGATACCTGATGTGTTTGCTATCAAAACCAGCTCATTCCTTTTGGTTTATCATTATTGGAATAATACACCTATGGAATCGAGATGGAGGTCGACGACTCCAATCGGCCTCGAAATTTGGCATTATCCGCTTCAAGAGGTCTAGATTCCAAAACCGAAATGGCCGTCCACCGTCCGAGCCGTTTTGGGTACCTAGTAGTAGGATTTTTTTTTAAATCTGAAATTTTGACAAAATACTTGGTTTACCATCTAGTTGTGCAAGGTTTTCAGCCCGAACCCGTGAGGCGCTATGGGGCGGGAGGTTTTTTTTTTAAAAAAGGTTTCGGCTATGGGGTCGAGTTAGGTGTCGTTTTCGAAGTATTTTTGGACGTAGAATCCATTTTTGGGGGTCCCTGAACGATCAGATTACACTGTGGGGATCTATAGAGCTTTCATGGGGCTACAAATGGGGTTTTTGAAAGATCCCAGGAGGTCAAGTAGGGTAAAGCCCCGTACCTCGCCCCACCAGTGATATTACCTAGGTAGAGAAAGGATATAACAACTTTGAGCCACTGATTCGGTAGCTCTCTGAAAATGGTTGAATTGGCTGTGAACTTTTTTGTGATATCTAGCACTGTTATCTTAGGAGAAGGTTAAAACGTTTTTGAGGTGCCAGTTTGGGATCGTGGAAATTGCACATTTGATCGTCCCAGGGCTGAGTTAAGTCGTATTTCCGTACAATTGTTTGTTTAATGTGTTGTCCAATATGTCTGTTAAGCACTGAAAAAAAACGTTTTTGAAAAAAATAGGATCTGTGGGTGTCATGACCGTTTTTCAAAATTGGTGTGTATGTACGTACCTTGCCCCACCTCCTTGTGCGTACCTCGCCCCTAGGATTTTGTGATACCGTTGTGGTTACCAACCAATTCCTAGCCATATTTTTCTAATTATAATTTTTTTGTTCACTATGAACTTCAGTCAATTTTAAATTTTACAACTTTAAGCTTAACAAGAAAAGTATTCGTCCTTGACAATAATTCTAGGATTTTGTGATACATTTGTGGTTACCAACCAATTCCTAGCCATGTTTTTCTAACTATAATTTTTTAATGCATTAAAGTTTTATATTCAATATAAAATAAACGTATTTTATTCATTTTCCATACTTCTGAGCGCTCAATTTGGACAAATAGGGTTGGTGGCGCAAGGTACGACCCTATCCGGGGCGAGGTAGGTACTATGTTCATACCTGGCCCACTTTGGAGGGTTTTAGAAATTTAGCTCTAGAAAACTCGAAAACTTGAAATAACCCATTTCAACACCTGACTCTTGTAGACAACTTATTTCCCGCGATCTGTAAAAAAAACGATTCGATCAGAGCCCTAGGGGTCTCCCAAGAGAGGAAAATCTGAAAAGTGGGGCGAGGTACGGGGCTTTACCCTATTTTCCGAATGAAAAAAAAAAAAAATTGAAAAATTAAAACCCTATTTTTTTCATTGACACCGTTTAATTATGGTTCAAGTAACATGTATCAAAGTATAATAAACCCTTTATTAAAAATTTGCAGCGTTTTTGAAAATTTTACAAGAGAGACGTGAAACTTCTCACGTCCACTGATTTTTAAACTGTAGGCATAATGACGAAGAATAAACTTGAGAATCTCCAGTTCAAATATGTCCAAACATTGCACGGATTTTTTATTCTTCAGAATACCTAATTGACATAAAATTAGCCGTTGCACTATTTACTTACATCAAAGAATAATGAACACTGAACATGATCACTTCACTTACCTACTTAAAATTTAACTAAGTTCCTTTTTATTTAATGAAGAGCACAAAGTCATTTGTTCCCAAACGGATTCAATACGCAAGAACGCACTAGGTACTCAATTCAAAGTGATACCTATATTAAATATATGATATATAAAAATGTTTTATAAGTAAACCATACTCATCAGGTTGATAACTCCACCCGAAAACCTGCAAAAAACCCTCCCGTTGCCCCTTTTTAGCCCCACCGGGTTGGGCGTAAAGAGGCCTATTGATGGCAGGCGATGGACTGAGTATTTTGCTCTCTGTTACTCTGTGGGGGTACTTGACTCAACTTTTGAAAAATAGCGGGAACAGCCGAAAGAGAAAGACGTCGGAAGGGGCCGAGCCCACCCGACGATGGCCGAGCTAGGACCCATTGTTAGGTTCACGAGACGCAAGTTTATTTTAGGGATGTTTGATACTTCTAAAGTATCGATACAGTATCGTATCGATACATCCAGACAGTATCTAAAAGTATCGGTATCGAAGTATCGATACTTTTCAAAAACGCCTGCAAATTTTTAGTCAAGGATTTATTATTCGTTGATATGGGTTACTTGTGCAAAAATTAATTCTGTCTCAATGAAAAATTTTTGAAAAAAAGGTTTTTCTTTTAATTTTTTTTTTTTTTTTTTTATTCAGAAAATATTTGACTTCCTGAGATCCTTCAAAAATCCCTTTTGTAGTCCCATGAAAGCCCTTTACATCCCCACAGTGAAATTTGATCCTTCTGGGACCCCCAAAAATATACTCTACGTCCAAAAATACTTCGAAAACGACACCCAACTCGAACCCATAGCCAACCACCTTTTAAAAAAAAAACACTTTCAATTGCCCCATTTTAGCCCCATAGGTTTGGACGATCGGACTGAAAACCTTGCTCCAAGCCTCGGGGGGGGGGGGGGGGAGGTACAGGTAGCAAAAAAGGGGAACATTCCCTCGTTTGGTGTAGCTGTGGCCTCACTAATTTCTACTGTGATCAGTGAGTTGGGTTGGTTGGTTGGGCCAACATTTTGGTGGTCCGCCCTTGATCGAGGACGGCTGATTCGTCTGATATGAGAGCTGGTGCAGCTCCAGGAGGTGGTGGTGGTAGGTATCTACATCAACTTTCTTCAATTGCTGGTCAAGTTAGAGGTACTGTCAACTACCTATAGGTATGCCGTAAGTTATGAATCTGATGAAATGTGAGGGATAAAAAAAGTATAACAGACTAGGAACAGTCCCCCTCCCCCAGGCAAACACTGAAAAATTTAAGAAATCTTTTAACTTCATCGGTCCACGACTCTACAACCTACTACCTATACAGATTAAAAATAAACTTGGTCAAAAAAACTACCTAAAATTAATTAAGAAATGGTTGATAAACATCGATAAAAGCGCCAATATATATTCTGACGTCCTGTAGGGTAGGCTGGGGTATGCATGCCGTATATGTGTATATTTACATATACATGTATACTTACTGTATGTGTGTGCATATGCATGTATGCTTCGGTCTGCCCTGTAGAGCGTAGAACCAACAAAATTTGTTGTATTTAATACTACACCTCCTTACACTGTTTTTACCCAACTCAATACCCATTATTACTATTATTACTATTTAACTCAACTATATAACAATCAACTTACCAAATTCACAACAACATCATCAGCATCATTTCATTTTACTCAATTAGGTACCTATATTATTTAACTCTGTTATACTATCTCATAATATTAATTTCCACCGCAATACAATCCAACCAAGCTTGGATGAGAGCGGTGGAAAAGTTTTTATTTCCTATATATATACACACATGTATATACTACTTATCTTCAAACACCGACCTTTATACTTACCTGTGATAATATTATTATACCTACTTGTACTTATGGAAATAAAATCATTTTGAAATCTGAAAAATCTGAAATCTGTATCGGCGCCGATACCGGAAAAAAGGTATCGATACTACGATATGTATCGGGGACAAAAAGTATCGATATGTATCGATACTTTTTTGAAAAGTATCGATACATTTAAGTATCGATACTTTTTCAACATCCCTAGTTTATTTTGTCATTTTATTGGTTTTTAGTTTAGTTCGGTACGTAGGCATACTTAGTTCCCCATTATGTCTGGAATAATAGGGAAAGGGAGGGATAATTCTACGAAAATTGACTCGTCTTGCATCAGACCGTATAATATACGTATAGACGTTTAGTCCTAATGTTATTGTATTTGTCGCTGACCGATTTGTCGCTGACGGAACATTTTACAGCCTAACCTGTCCAGGGTACTTTTATAAGTGGTCCTATTCACGAAGGCTCGCTCAAATCGGATAGATCTCATTTCTTTTGTCATAAGTGTCAACATTCTTACAGACAAGCCATGGAGAAAACAGCTCCAGTGACCACTAGCCAGGCGTTGGAGCAGTTCGTTTTGCTGGCGAAATCCGCTCACGGGGCGGCTGCTGCTGAGCTCATCCGCCAGGTGCTCGCTTCTCCTGGAGTGCATGTGTTTGGAGAGCTTCTCGACATGCCAACTATCAAAGAGGTATACGATAAAAAGTGCCACCTCGCGTATGTTTGTCGCACCAGATAAGCCTGCAGGCGCTGCCAATCACCAACACAATGGAACCAGCGTCTACCAGAGAACGTTACCTCCCTAACAAATTAAATTTGGTCTTTTCCCATTTTAGTTGGAAAACGGGCCTCACGCTCCCTCCTACCGGACATTGAACTTATTTGCTTATGGAACTTATCACGATTATGTCGCCAACAAACAAAACCTTCTAAGTCTGACAGACGTCGAAAAGAAGAAACTACAACATCTCACTATCGTCACTCTGGCCACCAAAATGAAGGTAAATATCAACTTGTACTCTATTGTTCTGATTCGTCCTGTTTGATACTCAAACAATTAATGCTTGCTCATTTTTAGTGTATCCCGTACAACGTTTTGCTGAAGGAGCTCGACATTAAAAACGTTCGAGATCTCGAAGACTTGATTATTGAAGCAATTTACGCTGGTACGGTTTCATCTGATTAGCCTTTTGAAAGTTTTGCTTGTATTAGTGCTTTAGATAGATAGGGTTGAAAGTGAATGTCTTATTCTGTTCGCTAGATATAATTCATGGGAAGCTGGACCAAAAAAACTCACAATTGGAAGTAGATTACGCCATTGGAAGAGACACTCGCGATGAGGATCTCAGCGTCATTATCAAAACGTTACAAGAATGGTTAGTGGCTTTGTTGCCTCAGGCGTCCCTTATTGTAAACAATTCTTGGAAATTTCAATAAATGGTTTTCAGGTGTGATTCGTGTGAAGCTGTCCTCGGCTGCGTTCAAAGCGAAATCACTCGTGCCAATCAATCCAAAAACCAAGCGATTCGCCATAGAGAGAAAATTGAAGCGGAGGTAAAGTTAGCTAGTAATTTAAATTTATTGTTTAGCGTGTTTTTTTTTTTTGTTTTTTTTTGGCCTCGCCGAAAATTATTTTGTCATTTCAGATGACCAACATTAAAAAGACGTTGAAGTCCCAATCGCAAGATACGGATGGCGAGCCAATGGCAACGGACACGAGGGAAGCCACCGCTGCCGATAAATCCAAAAAGGGGATGAAGCTCAAAATTTTGAGAGGACAAGGCGTCTCAAAACTCTGGAACAAATAAAATTGAACATATTCACCTGAAGGCACGTCCCATGTGAAGGAAAATCCGTTAACAAAAAAGTTGGTAATGATTTTTTAGGTACCCTTTTTGGCCTGTTTCATCGGAAACTTCTTTATTGATGCGTTCTTTACCAGTTATCGTTTCATTTCACTTACTCTAAAGATAGCACCAACAATATTCATTCGTACTGGTTCACGGGAAATCACGTCCATTAATTACTTTCCATAATAATTATTTGTGGTAAACTATTTGTAATAAATATTCTATTAATTGTGTGTAAATCAACTCGAATTATTTGTTGACAACCTGGTGGTAGATAAGATTGTAGGGAACAGAGATATTTTTGTCAATATTGACTTGAGTCGTAGGTACCTACTGATTTTGAGGGAACAGGGAGGGATTTCTCGCCGCCACAGCCTACTGGCCATGAACGTATTCACCGAATAATTTTGCACACCTAGTTCCCACATTTTTAATACCTATGATATTATTAAAAACGCTAGTTCTACACGATTTCATTATTCTTGGATAGGAAAATGTGCAAAAATTAATTCTGTCAATAAAACATTATCTAATAATGTTTAAAAAATATATTAAAAACCCGTACAGTGTTTGGACAATAATAATTATTGCCCACACGTTGTTCGGGTGTTTTGATAATGTCGTGATTGCGGGACCAGGAAAATTGATTGAGTCCAAAAGTAACCGGTAAACGATACCCCATTCGACCCCGTAGCCGAAGCCCTTCAAAGCCCCTCCCGTAGCCTCGCGGGTTTGGGCAATCGGGCAGAAAATGTAATGTGATGTGTAGATTCCACCTTAGGGGTCATGTCATGTTAGATTCTAACAGTTAGGACGAAGGGAGGTAGGAGCCTGCATCAAATCGAGGATGGATTGTTAAAGTATTGGGAAGTAAAAATATCTAAAACTGGGATCGTCAGATCAGGGGGTTTTTGACGCAAAAGGACGTGGTAGCTCAAGGTTAAAAAAAAACAAACAAAAAAAAAAACAAGATTTTCCCGCATTCTGTATGTCAAAATCCCAGAAAGGTTGGCATTTGTCTGCCGGTCGGCATGTAATCAGAACAACCAAAAACGTAGGTATGTTAATGGTTGTATTTTGAATTTAATTCAATTTCACATATTGATACTGATTAAGATGCAGGGGGTGTTCATCAGCTAGCCCTGGATAATATAGTTGACCATGGAAGGAAAAGGAAGCTCCACTCAGCGTTACTCCCTGTGTTAGAAAAGTTTGACCGTGAAGGTGGTGGAGGACAGTGGCGCCTCCTCGCCGGAAATCCTGAGGTCTATTGAAAACGAGTGGAAAAGGCCTGGTAGTAGAGGGTGAAAAGAAAGAAAGTCTTTCATCAAAATTGTCTCTTTATTTTATTTTTTCTTCAAGAGCATAATGTTCTGGTGAGAGATAGGGAATAAATTCAACAACAGTGGATGTTAGATGTCTATAAAAATATCTATTGAAGAATAAGTGCAAAATAATGTACTGGTAGGTATAAAAATACAGATAATTAAATGAGTAGGTAACAACAAACATTATATATTTAATAAATCAATTCCATTATTAAGCCTAATTAATCATGAAGATTAGGGAGAGAGAAAAATATAACGTTCGTAGGTACTAAGATATAAACGGATCTAGCGTTGGGAGTGGTTTCGAGCTGCTAAACTCATCTACAGCCCTAACAAGAGCAGTAGGTATGCAGGTCACTAGTATTGACACTGACTCTTAAGACAAAACAACAAAATTTAATTGGTAGGTAATTGGTTTTACAGAAAGTATACTACACATACTGTAAGGTGGATGCAGCGAGATAGTGAGAATCATCTTATGAAAAGACGATTCCAAAAGAAGTAGTCTAGTTCCACGATAAAAATAAATAATGAAAAATATTATTCATTATTAAATACAAGTATAGTATATAAATTGTATATACTATATTTGTTGACGTTTTTCGGTTGTTTAGACCATCATCAGTGCGATACCAGTATCGTAAAAATAGACCAGGGTACTTCGTCTGTAATCGTCTTTTTATACTAGGTCTTTTTGTACAATAATTGTTTATCTATAGATAAATAACAAAATGGCTGAAGCGAGACAACTTAACCGTGTGGTAACTTATTAAACCTGTGCATTGCACCGTGGGCAATTTAATGACAATTTACAGGATGGACCCATTATTAAAGAAGGATTCCCACTATCTCTTTGCATCAACCTTAAATTATGATGGACCCATTTAAAAAAAAATAGTATTAGGGGTATAGGTCCTGATGACGTAAGTTATACATTTGAAATATCCAATCGGCTCTAGTAAACGTTTGAAATTGCAAATAGAATAGGATGAAGGTCATTTAAACATTCGATATTTCAGTCGACCACAGCAAAAATGGAGGAAAGTTATCATGAACAATTTTAAATACACTGCCAAGGGGGCATGGCACACGTCTTCCTCGCGTTCAAAAACTACACTGATAAACAGCCAAATTGGATTATTCGGTCATCACAAAATTGAGCTACTTATCGTAACAAAACAAAGTTACGTTCGCGCATGCGCAGAGCGTACTGCTGACAGGCTCGGAAGTAAAAACTATCCAATTGACAAACTTATTTAAAACAATAATTGTTCTAACTATCCAATTGACAAACTTATTTAAAACAATAATTGTTTCAAATTATTTGAAATGATGTTGAATGTTAATCAATTCAAAAGAAAATGAGCAATAATAATTATAAACAGCAGACGTGTATTACCCTTCTGCTTCATATAACTATTATTACTCATTATCTTTTACAATAGGTAATAATTTCTCTTTTTAACTCACTTTTGTTATTTATTATAGTAGGTAAATAAAATTTATGATAATTATTATAATAAATAACAGAAATGAGTTAAAAAGAGAAAATGATAACGTAGTAGTAGTTGACAAGCTATACGAACGCCTTACTGATGTTGCAAAATATTGAGCTCCGGGTATTGGCTTGTCGCTTGGTATTGCGTTCCACTTTGAAGGCTCAGTTCTTCTCCTTACTCCACTAGGGAACATAGATTCTGCACATCGACATAATCGTTGCTGCGAAAACTGCTTGCTCGTGCTCTTGATAGCAATTGCGGTTTCGCCACCAACTGAAATCAACAGCTTGACTCAAGTTATTAGCGAGACGCAGAATTATGTGTCCAGAATGTGATTCCCACATCATAGCCAATTCTTGACAAGGATATTTCATGCCTGAATTAGCGTCAGAGTATTGTCGCGTGGATATTCCTAGAAGGCCAGCACAATATGCAGTCAGCAACTGTTGTGAGACCAACAAGACAACGGCCATTTTAACTTGGTCATAGTATCTCTTGATAGCGAAACCAGCAACAAAGACTGTCGCCAAGGATTTTTGGCCAAGAACATCGTTCACATAAACAGTTTTCGGAGCTTAGAATGGGTCAGTAGGAAGACCAACTGATTCCTGTTGAATGTGCGGAGGAACTTCACCACTCAAGAACTGACTGAGGTTGTTCAACAGTTCCGATTTCCGATGCTCACTCTCACAGTTGCCTCTGATATCGCTGCTGACCGTACCGTTCAGTAGGCAAGTCTTCAGCGCATCAACAAACTGGAGGGCACTGGGGTGGAGATTACCTCCGCATTTGGATCGTATACTGCCAAACAAGTGCTCAGTAGGATCTAAATTTAAGTTACGCATAGCAAGGTAACCAATACCCGGAAGCTCGTCAATTATGCTTTCCCAAAGTAATTTGGCTGCATTTATGGTCCGTATCCATCCATTCAACGTCGGGGTAGAAGCTCTGCGGTGAGTTGACGTTGATCCTGGCTTGGGCATTTGTAGAAATGCCATAGAACGGAGCTGAAAAGACAAAGTCTTCGGAAATGAGATGGAAGGACAGAATCTCCTCTCCTCTCTCCACATCGGGTCAAATCACATCACATCTCCATTTTTTGCCTTTTCTCACTAGGCATGAGTCAAAATCGCTCACATTATCTCGGTACTGATTTCTGTATTTTACTTTTCAAAAAGCTCTGAAATTCAATCTTGGCAATCACACCTTGTTGACACACTGTCTCGAACTACAGACCCTCGTGTCATGGACCTGGCATCATAACCACTACACCATCGGCGGCCCCCCAACTTTTTACTGATTACTCAGAGAATGATGATAAACCAGTATTGAATAAAGTAAAGGTTGACGAAAAGTCTTTCTCATTTTTCCCAAAGTTAGTTTCTGTCTGATCTTTTTTTAAATAAACTATAAAAATACCTTTTTAATAGCTCCGTTCCAAAATTCATAGAACATATGCTGGTTGGCCTTGGTGAGACGTGTGCGGAGGCTTCCCTCTTCGTCCACTGTTTGAGAATATCCATTGAAGGAATCAAACAGCTGGTTGAAGAAACTACAGACCTCGGCGGTATGTAGGGCTCGTGAATCCATTCCAGCTGCATCTGCGATGAAAAACGAAAGACTACATGAAGGTACATAGGTACCTAGTGAATCATTCATTCGTACACTTCACTAATCCCTTCAGCGCCTCTTCATTTATTTTGGTTTATTATTCTTGGAATAATACTCCTACGTAATTCTAGACATCTTGAATCGACAGTCAGAATTTCCGACCTCCGCCGCAATTACGTAGGAGTATTATTCCAAGAACGGTTTAATGTCCGTCCACCGTCCAAACCGTTGGGCAGTAAGTATTTGTTGGAAGGTAGAGGGGATATCGATTACTTGTGGTCATCGATTCCGACCTTTTACTGTGATTTCTGGAATTAGTACTTGGTATAATAACGTAAATCACAACTAACTTTCGTTGATATTAGTCTGCACTTGATTGCCTAATAATTAATGGCTTTCGAGCCCAGCCACATTTTGATCAAGTGCATGTTGGTCACATTGGAGGAAGAACACGTCAGGTGTTTTCCACATTGCTCTGCGCTCACTTCTGACAGTGTTACACCTACAGTAGGTAGTATAGTGCTTGCTCTATAAATACTGCTTTCTGTACACACCCTTTCATATCCAGTGTAATAATGCGAATAGGTATATATATATACCTATGCATACATATTTTGGAGAACCTGTGTATCATTCCTGAATCTACACTTGAGTTTATAATCTCATATGATAAGGTTCAATGGCATGATAGAATTAGGGAGTCAATAAATCGAATATAACATGAGCCAAGTTTCTTCCGAACCAAAATCTTCTTTTTTTAAATGTGAAATTTGGACAAAATCATCGATTTACCATCTAGTTGTGCCCGCAAGGTTTACTGCCCGATCGCTCAAACCCGTGGGGCGCTATGGGATCGAGTTAGATGTAGTTTTCGAAGTATTTTTGGATGTAAAATCAATTTTTGGGGGTCCCAGAACGATCCGATTTAACTATGGGGAGCTATGGGGCTTTCATGGGACTAAAATGTGATTTTTGAAGTATCCCAGGTCAAATAAGGTGTCGCTTTCCGAGTAATTTTGGACGAAAAATCCATTTTTTTCGAGGTCCTTCATCAGTCCTGACATTGTACAGAATAAAAAAAGATATCACTGATTTATGAGGAAAAACACGTTTTTTCTCAATCTTCTAGTTTTTCCATGGTTGGATTGCCATGCATCCTATTTGTACGAGAACTACAATGGACTTCATCTGCTACTCATGAGCCTTCCCAGGATTTTCCAATATTTTTATATTTCAGAATCTCTCTTTTTCAACTCTTACAATTTGATTTATTCAAATTGTAAGAACTGAATTTCTAGGCATATAGTAAAATTATCTTTTAGCAATTAGGCTTACTGTATCTGACGTAGGCTTCTATAGCAGACGCAACTGAATGACTGAGAACCTGAAAATTAAATATTCAAATTAATCATGCATATGTATTGTGGGTAATAAACGAGTGACCTATTTATGGAACAACTTCCAAAAAAGGTAGGTACCAACGAAGATCCATAAAAAGTAAGAAGTTTGAGTTTGTATTTTACCTGTGCCGCGAGCTCCACCCGCACTTTTGCGGAGCCGGTTGGCTCGAGATGTTCAGGGGAGATTTTCCTCATGAGCCTGAAGATGCCCTTCCTGTCCTCTTCTACAGCTCGCACTATGTCGTCCCACATAGCTGTCCCGACCAAGGGCTGTTTGTTGAAAGTAACATCCTGGGAGAGATAAATGCTCCATCAGTGGGCCCATTAAGTAATCCACAATTTAAATGCGAGTTCGGCAGTAATATAGTAGGCGTGTGGGAGTTGAGACACGAAATTATAATTAAGCAGTGAATGAATTCTTACCGTTTCAAATTGGAGTGGATGGTTGATGAGCTTGTTCCTTATGCATTTAAGCAAGTGGGGGGGATCGAACATGGTGTAGACCTTAACGCCATTGCTTTCAAAAAACGGCTTATCGGCCTTCGAGCCCAACTTAAGGTAGGCTTTGCGGTTAATTGAGTGACCATCGCAAATCGTTACTTTCACTTTGGCACCAGCCAGGAAGCAATGGTGAAGCACCGATTCGATAATTTCAGTTAATGCAATGCTTTCCATACTACCAGCTGTGAAGTAAAATGCAATAGGCTGCTTCCATTTATGGAAAAGTCCAACAAGAGAAAAGACAAGAGCATTCTGGGCTAGCTTACTACTACCGTAAGCGTAACGCTTCCCATGCCCAAGATCCTCGTATCCATAAATGATGTCTTCAGATGAACTGAATTCTACGCGTTGCTTCAAGGACATTTCGTCCCATTGCAAAGCACAGTAGCCAAACCGTTCATCTTTTGAAGCATCAATCCTCTGTTTCAGGTTTTCAAAAATGTGTGTATTGATACCGGCAATTAATGGTACTTTATTAAGCAGGCTAGTCAAGGTACGGGGATTAGGAAGCGCGAACAGCGCTCTAAGAAACCGATAGTTTCGTGGAGATTGCTTGAACATAGCAACTGCCAAGAGCTTCTCGCCCAACGTCCATCTGTGCCTACGAGGCTTCCTCTTGAAACACCGAATCTGTGAGACCATCAACTGACCAGCTGGAAGTGACATAGACTCTGCGAACTTCTCTGCCAAAGCTACGTCACTTTGGACTGAGGAATCACAAGCTTGCAGCTTCAATGACTTCCGTGCAACAGTCTTACGCATAGCACAAGCAGCTTTACGCTGACGTAGCAGCGCACGGTAGAGGGTTTGCTTTTGAGGCGTTAGTTCACTAACTCTCGTCAACCCAAGCATTCCGAGGACTTTGAATTTTGAGTTGGCTTTGTTAGAAGAAACCTTTGAGGCATTACTTCTACCACCGCTAGTGCTTGCAGTTACCTTGTTTCCTGTGGAAGTAGTCATGGGTTCGCTCATCTTAAGCCTTTCAAACTGCAAGTGATGACTCTGAGGTTGCACAGCATCACTGCTATCAAATGGAGATGAAGAGCCAGATGATAAATAACCTTTCGGAGAGCAGCATGTGTCCATTCCTTCTGACACAGTACTCAATTTGAGTACTTCTATGTGAGACAGTGGATCTGTGTCACCAGAGGAAATGGAACCTCTCTCAACAGGTTTGTAATCACCTGTTTTGGCGTTAAGGTCACCAGTTCGATAAATGGGGTCTGCTCCAGGTCGACGGCGCTTACGATGGGGACCCATGAAGTCCGTAGCTCCGAAGTGACGGTGGCAGAGGAACGAGTACGGTGGCACATCTTCAAAGTTGCGCTGAGCCACTCTGCACCATTGGAGAAACCTGAACATCAAAATTGAATCAGGAAAGTTCACTTTTGAACCAATAAATGTGAAAAATAGAACGATAGTTATAACAGTAATATTTATATCACAAAACACACCATCATGATATTGTTCAATATTGTCAAAATGGGGCCCTGGCGGAAAAACGAAGGTTGATTATTGTGAAAATAATAAACCAAAAGCATCCAAAAACTCAACTGAACGTACCTGCTTTGATTACTCCTGGGAAATGAGTGCAGAGATTCCCCTGGGTGTGTACTTGTACTGACTGGGCAACCCTTAGCCTTGCACGTGTGTGGGGCCTGTGGAGAAATTGCACATGAATTTCAGGGATAAATGGACATATCAACAATTTGTTGGCAAGGAAGGGAATGGAAGGCGTTTATTAACGAATGACCGGGCTGGTCGCGAAAAAATGAAATGCACCTTCGGACTGATTCCGAATGACTCGCCCTAAACATAATGTGCATGGCCTGTGTTATGTTTAGGGCGAGAGTCATTCAGAATATAATTTATATTGTAATAATAGGAGGCATCACAATTACCCCAGTGCCGAGCGAGTGTTATCTCGGAATCCCCGGCCAGGATGAGGAAGTGGCAAGCCCGGCAGGAGTGAGGAAAAGATGTTCTCTTAAAATTCGTGAAAACTGTTTACCTATTTAAACTCCAACCTCACGTTGACTCCGGCAAGAATGGCATGCAACTAGAAATGAAGTGGTGGCTTTTGCCACTGAAATGGGTACGTATTTCCTGGGGTATGCAGATAGCTCAAAAAACATTAGGTACTGTCTACTAATTACGACGGTGCAGGAGCTAATGTAATTTGGGGGTCATACAGCAATCTCCGCAAAAATTAGTGCGGGGCATTCGGCAGTCACGGGGTCATTCGTTGGGGTCACTTGGTAAACATCTTTACTCCCGAATGGAGGGCACGAGACGAATCTCTGTATTAGGTACGTTATATCTACTTAACTGAACTTTGCAAAATTGCCATGAAGTAGGCAAGCTGTTGATTCAACACGTGGGGAAAAAAACCGGACGGTAGACCTATGGTTCTACAGTCATATCATTTAACAATGATTAATTTTACACCAACCCTCTACTTGTAACCAACCGCTAAACTTCCCACTTCCTCCTCTAAGGGCCCTTAGAGACCAATCATGTGATTATAGTTTTCGCGATCATGTTGCGCTCAAAATCCTCCGTGACGTGACGAAAACAAATGGAAACGTCCTGTTAATCATTATTAAAATGATCATTATTAAATTTTAATAATTAAAAACGTCCTGTTGATCATTATTAAATGATTATCATTTAATGATAAAAATGTTACTGGTACTCACCATGCTGTTGAAATCGTTAGCAGTACTGCTAGCTATGGAAGTAATACTGTTGAAGCCGCTTAGCGAGGAAAATTGCTTATGAAATTGAGGTCGCTGACCGATCAAAGGAAAAAGACTTAAAAGTGTGAAAAGAGATGAAAAAACGGTCGAAGCTGACTCAAATTGCGTCACCCAATATCACGTGGAATCACAGAGTAAGGCAGTAAAATTTGCTACATGAAATCATTCTACTGGAATGGAATGATCCTCTGTTAAGAACTCTGTGGAATGGTCTATTCCGAATCATTCGGACCGAATGGAACAATGCTCTCTGCACAGAGTAACAGAGAGGAAATGGCTCTCTGTTACTCTGTGGAATGGAATAACCGTTCGCCCGCCCAGTAGTCGGGATGTTAAAAATATATCGATGTATCAAACTATCGATCAAACTATCGATATGTTTGGCCGATATTTTATCCTCCGATATATCGATACATCGATATTATTTTTGCAATATCGGGAACCGATATTTTTTCCCCTTGGAAAGTGCCGAAATAAATCCGAAACACTAACAGTGAATAATATTATAGGACCTAAGAAGGTGTAGGTAACTGAATATTGAATCATACTATGATTCAACTGCATAATGAATATTATTCAACAAGGTGGTAGCTCTGATGGAACGTACACAATGTGTACCTACCGTATTATGTCATAATATCACAGCCTTCAAGGGGGAAGACAAAGAACCCCAACAACAATACTTTTTCTTGCTAGTATAGGTAGCTATAAAACGTACGTACAAAAAATGTATTTTCGAAAAACGGTCGAAGCTGACTCAAATTGCGTCACGCAATAGGTATCGTGTGGAATCACAGAGTAACCTACCTAGTAAAATTTGAAACCTAATCGGTTTGTAACCGTGTAGGTAAATCAAGAGTTAAAAATGCACTTGCACGTTATATACCAATACAAATAATTAGTGAGTGTCATCTAAAATATAACTCGGTAGGTAATAAAAAATCGTTACCTAATAAAACATAATTTTTTCTAATTTTGGTTTATTATTCTTAATTATTCTTGGAAGCCGAAATGTCCGTCCGCCGTCTGCTTTACGCCGTCCGGGCCGTTTTGGACAGTAGGAATTCTGTAAAAAATCGTAAATTTTGACAAAACACATGGTTTACCATCTAGTAGTGCCCGTAAGGTTTTCTGCCCATCACCCAGACCCGTGGGGCGCTGTAGGGCTAAAATGGGGCTACACGAGGGGTTTAATGAAGGCTTTTCGCTATGGGATCGAGTTAAGTTTTAAGTATTTTCGGACGTAGAATCCATTTTTGAGAGTCCCGGATCGATCCGATTTCACTGAAGAGATCTATAGGGCTTTCGTGGGGCTGCACATGGGATTTTTGAAGGATCCCAGAAAATCAAATAGTTTTCAAGAGATCAAACAAAATTTAAAAAAAAATCGTTTCCAAATTTTTTTTTCCATTGACAAAGAATTAAAGTTTTACACAAGTAACGAAAGAATTACAAACCCTTGTGTAAAATTTGCAGCGTTTTTAAAAAATATCCGACATATCGACAATTTTCTACGATATATCGGAATACTAAATCGATATATTTTTGAAATATCGATGTATTGAATATCGATAACTTTCTTTGATAGTTGCATCCCTACCCAGTAGCTCAAGAAGGGGTAGCTGTTGTGATGACAATTTTCTATCCTCCGGCTGCTGATGGCGGACACTTCTCGGCTGAGGGCATGGAAGAATGAGGGTAGGTACGTCAGGCGCATTCTGCGGTGTATTCAGAATACATCACGCTTCTTTTCAAACTCTTCCATCGCGGAATAGAAAGTTCTTTCTATTCCGTGCTCTTCTAATTCTCTTAATTCCCATTCTCTCTCTCTCTCTCTCTCTCTCTCTCTCTCTCTCTCTCTCTCTCTCTCTCTCTCTCTCTCTCTCTCTCTCTCTCTCTCTCTCTCTCTCTCTCTTTATTCTGTGGAATAGTGGGAAGTTTCGCACGCCTGATAGGTAGGTAGTACCTAGGTACACCCTACTAGGTACACAACCTAAGGAGGATCTACGGGGTCCGCTGATGTTGTGGTTATCACCGGCGGGGGAGGGGGAGATGGTCTGCCATGGCTATTTAAGACAATAAAGATGGAAGAAGTGCAACCTCTCTGAGCTGCTACCTGTTGAGTGTTGACAGTTGACGTGAATGGATCCTGGCTTTTTCTTGCGTGGAGAAAGTCTCTTATGTGGTCAAGTTGGAATGAATTGTTCAGATTGTCTGGCTAGACTGCCTTAAATGCCTATCGTTTGTTTCTTTGCATGTTTCGTTCAAGTGTTCCTTTTCATTTGAGTTGTTCCGATCATATTCGACGTGTTACTTACGTAGTAGATTAAAATCTTGGGGATCGCAGCCTCTCATTTCACGCCGCTCTGCCTTCGTAACTCACATCGAACCTGACATTACTTCTTGACGCGCCCGATTGAAAAATGACGTTGACGTCGCTAAGTTTCGTCATTGTCTGTGCGTACATGTGGGGTATCATTGTTCAAGCTATGACTCCGTGGTATGAAGACTTGCCAGCTGTTGCCATGGACTACAAAGTAAGGAACTGAAACTATTACGCGATTATAAAATAATCACGTTTTTGTGGTATCAATTCGCATTACTGACATTGTACGTATTGTGTTTAAGATTCACGTTGATCCTGGTAAAGAGGACTGCTATTACCAGTATGTCAATCCATCTGCCACCTTTTACGTATCATTTCAGGTAATAGTATTGTTTTTATTGTATAATTTATCCTACGAATTGGAATAAATCCGACAGGGCATTCAGTTGTAAGCGCAACATTTCATTTCTCTGTTAAGGTTCTTCGAGGAGGGGATGGGATGGCTGGGTTCGCCGTGCGGCACCCAAATGGCCAGTTAGTGCTGCCTTATCAGTGGAAAGAGTCTGCCGAATACCAAGATCAGCAAAGTTTGGGAGGGTACGTTTTAGCACTTTTACATTTACATTTAGAAAATTTCTACATTTACAGTTAGAAAACAATAGCACTTAATGCTCCACGGTACGAACATTAGGAGTGCTGATTTCGAGCCCTGTACTTGAATTTGTTTAGTTGTAGTGCATTTCTATTATTGAATAGTCCATAGCGAGAGCGCTACAGTCCCGCGCATAGTCGAGAAATGCCGTATCTCATGACATGGAGATACATTGTTACAGTTCCGCGCCGGTCTATAGGCCTATATTCCTATGGTATAATTCTGCGCCGAGTCGTCCTCAATCCAATTGTACAGTAACTGTACACGTACAGGAACTGTTCCACGCAAGGAAGGATCCATGCGTCAACGTGGAATGTCATTGTGATGTCTGACTTCTGTTACTCATTGATCCTCGTTCGACTTTTCCTGATCTTGAAATTGCGATACGCACGGAAGTGAAGTATGTAGTGGGATGCCGCTTTCATCTTGGCCAAGCTTGGTACATATCGCAACATTCAAAAACTCGGATTAAGTACAGCTTACAAGCAAAAAGATGTTGGAATCAGCGAATGGCTACGTCTTAATTTCGGCTATTATCCTTCTTGAAGCCTGATGATGTTGCAGCATGTTTCATTCAGGATATCCTTCCCACTATGCCTCTTCGCCACACCTCAACATCATCCATTTCATTGATGCACTGAAGGATACTCAGACACTCGTGAGGGGAAATTCGAAATCTTCCAAAAACGCTGCAAATTTTACACAAGGGTTTATTATTCTTTGATATAGGTTACTTGTGCGAAAATTAATTCTGTCAATTTAAAAAAAATCTTTTTTTTTTTTTAACTCTGAAAGTACTTGACCTTCTGGGATCCTTCAAAAATCCCATTTGTAGCCTCATACTACAAACACCCCCCTCCCCCACATAGTGATATCGGATCGTCCCGGGGCGGAAGGACCCCCAAAATTGGATTCTACGTCCAAAAATACTTCGAAAACAACACCTAACTCGACCCCATAGCCAAAAACCTTTTAACAAAAAACCCTCCCGTAGCCCCATTCTAGCCCCATAGCGCCCCACGGGTTTGGGCGAAAGGGCTGTCAATCTTGCGGACACAAATAGATGGTAAACCGAGTATTTTGTCGATATTTCAGGAAAAAAAAATTCTACTGCCCAAAACGGCCGATGGCGGGCGGACATTTCGTTTATGGAATCTTGACATCTGACACTCACATTCTTGATCATTGTATCTGTCTAAATAATACCGTGTAAGCCTGCCGTGTGTTGGCTTGTTAACTATGGCTTTAGTTAAGGAACAAAAACACCTTCGATTTCCAATAGCAAACTGAATGTTTTTAATCATGTGAGTTTTTGATCCGAAATCTACGACCGAATATAGTACACCAAAGCACCTGCCAGCATTCTTCCGGCGCGACAGGGAAGGAGGCCAAGGAGGAGAACCCAGGATGCCTGGATCCATTCCTCTGTCCATGGGTGTAATTGATGGCTCCCCGATGCCTTCCAGCACTCCAGCACACGATCCAGGGTCACTATCGCTGCCCTGCCGACGTTAAGGGAATTTCTGACAACCATCAGAGAGTTCCCGTTTGCAACCTTCTGTTGGTTGCTTGAAGGGTATCTGCGCCTCTGTTTTCCGAGATGTGACGTCACGACTTATGCCTTGTACAATTCTTCCATCAGACCTTAACCCTTATAATTGTATTACTCTGAAATCACGTCGCCTATGAGGGCTGATTTAAACAATAGTATCTCAAATAATACGATAAAATTGTATTTAACATAAGATTTCCCATTTCTTTGCTATACCATACCAAATTGATAATATCACTTGGTAGTTCGTCTTTATTATGTTCGTCTTTTCAGGTACTACCAAGTTTGTGTTGACAACCAGTTCTCCCGATTCGCTGCAAAATTGGTTAATCTTTACATGACCGTCATAAGGTTAGTTGTTCACCTCATGGTGTAGTTACTGTATCACGCATGTATGCTACTGTTTTGTGACATGAGGTATCGCAAGGGTGAATTATTGCTGTAACGGTTTCTTGTGTGCTGGAATAGATACGACCAATGGGACGCCTACGCTAAGGAGATAGAAGAACTTGACATGAGCGTCACAAATTTTACGGTAAGTTTATCGCCTGCACTTTACGACTGTTCACTCTAACGGTGGAAATGACTAGTCATCGGTTTTTAACGAATCTTATTGCAGACGTCCATACAGACAGTGGAGATGAACATCAACGAAATATTGCAGCACCAAAACCACTTCCGCGGCATGGAGACCCGCCACTACAACCGTCTGGAGGACAACAGGAATTACGTGACCAATTGGTCCGTCATTCAGATCCTGGCAATCATGGCCACCACCTGCATTCAAGTGTATTTTGTCAGGAAACTCTTCGACCAGAAATCCGGTCGTCCCCGGGCTTGAAGGCTCGACAAATTATACTTTTTTGAAATGTAAAACAAGACGAATGATCGTGCACCACCTCGTTAACACTAGTGAATCTGTGTGCATTGGCTACTTGACTGTTAGTTTGAAAGGTTTTATGTTGTACGATCGAACCGTAAATAGGTACATGAGTATCGAAATTCATCTTTTTCGCATTTTCTTCTGTGGAGAACAAAATTCTTCAAAGTCTTTTTCCGTTCTCATTCGATTTATGGAAGGTTCATTTCTTATTTTGCTCAATTTTGATGAGATGTGTCGTGTTTTAAAAACATTCATGGATAATATTGTTTTACCTTGATCCCTATGGATGGATTGCTAGTTTCTGCTTCATCAATGCATTCGGTTTTGATAGGACAGTTCTTTCAAGTTCTTGCTTAACGTTCAAATAATAGTAAATACTCTTGATTCGTATTAGCAATTTTTCAGTTACATTGATTGTATAATAAATAAATATTATTGTGCTTCGGGACCCATAAGACTGACAATTCACCTGTTGGTATTTATTTCACATTCCGCTGCATTTATCCGTTCATTTTCAGCAATGAACGTTCACATTCCCTTGGTGTTCCAGGATAGTATTTCACTCAGGGGCGCTCAGCCCCCCTCGCCCCTTTTTTGGTAAAATTTGAGCTGAGTTTTTCTTTTTCCTTCTGTGAGAAGGAATGCCCAGTTGGGATTTATCCATTATCAGTCGTATGACTCACGCCCCTTTTCACCATATTGTTGGTCCCTCTTGCTGGAGAGCTCCTGAGTGCACTCGTTAATTTCTTACACGTTTCACTCTGAATGTATTTAAAGTAAAGGTTTTTTAAAGAGTTTTTATAATTTGTAATGAAGTTCAAGTGTTCTGTACGGGGTAGAATTGGCCTGATGCACGTCAACGTGGAACCACCTGGTGTTCCTTGTGGCCTCTGATTTGTAATAAACGTACTTACTACTCCCAAGGTGGTTTTTTTTTCTTCTACAAACATTCCTGAAAACTCCCATCGCTGGGTGATTGCTTGATTTCTTTAATAATTTTTATTGGTTGTTGGACATAGGCGAGTCCAAGTGTCTGGCTAGCAAGAAAAATCGAGATTTCGTATCGCTGGGTTCAGTTTGTCGATCTCTACAGTTTTCTACAGTTTAAGAGTGGTTTCATTCGATTCTGAGGATTAATATTAATTATATAAGCAAATTTGGTTTACAAAGCTTACAAGCGACATGTCCTGTTTCTGAAGTTTTTCATTTTGCAAATACCAGGTAAGTGCCAAATCGAGCAATACAGTTACGCCCACAGCTGGTACATTTGCCAACATAGTGCTGTAGGGGAGAAAAATAGTACCCAGCTGGAAATCGTGTTAACCCCTTTTGGGGGTCCCGAATAAGACCCATCTGAGTTTGCTACGTTTTCCAGGGTGTGCATAAAAGCCTCAAAATTTTCGTTTTTTTTTTGTTTTTTTTTTTGTTTTTTTTTTTAAGGTATTTCGCTTATAACGCGAAAGGTACGCATCTTACAGAAATCTTTACCCTTTCTTTTTTTTTTAAGAGGATTAAATTTTGCGTCGAATGGCGTATGTTGCTAACTTAGCTGAAACGTCGACAACCATCAACTTCTATCGCCTGTAGGTTCCAAATGACTGGACCGATCGAAAAATGTCGGAGAACCAAACTTGTAGGATACTATTGATTGAATCAGATGCTTTTTTTGTTGGAAATTTGCACACTACAGTGCTCATACCTAAGAATTTTAAACCGAAATAGTTCGGAGCGCAGTCGAATGCAGGAAACTTCGTCTGAACGCAAAACTTCTCACTTTCATGTTTTTTGTTTTGTTTTTTTTTAATTAGCAGTAAATTTATTCAACTTATATAATTTAAACTTAAGAAATACTCATATCAAGCTCTGATTACGAGGTAATAATTAATGACTTATCAGACGATCACAGAAAAGAGAATAGGGAAGAGATTTTTTTTTTTTCATTTAATGTGAGAGTTGTTCTTTATATCAACGTAGGTACATATTCAAATCTATAACTGATGAATAAGAAAGATTATTTACAACATTACAAAAATAAAAGGGAGTTATTTACATGGGGATATAAAAACAAATTATCATCATGGGATCGTGGCAGCCACTTGCCGTCTCAGCCAGCTTCTGTCCTCGTCTCAGTAGATCCTGTAGGCAGAACAAGAGTTTTTATTACCTATACTGATTATCAAAAACCACCAATCTTTGTCGAGCGATTGCGGCTGAACCGATTTCGATGCAACAAACTTCATTCGACGCTAAATTTGATCCTCTTTAAAAAAAAAAGGATAGGGTAAAACTTTCTGTAGGATGCGTTCTTTTCGCGTTATAAGCGAAATATTGAAAAAAGAGTGAACATTTTGAGGTTTTTAGGCTCCAGCATCTGAAGGACAGCCTAGAAACCGTCGCAAACAAATGTGGTCTTATTTGGCACCCCCAAAAGGGGTTAAAACGATTCCCAGCTGTGTGCTATTTTTTCTCACCTATGTCTGTTTTTAAACTAACTTTCCTGGGCTAAACGTGTGATTCATTAAACGCCCAAATAACTAAATTTTAGACCGCCATCATGAAAATTTAATGCGAGGAATCTAATCTGGTCGTCAGCCTAGTCGGCTCGGACCTAGGGAACAGGGGTTCGCGTACCAGCTTTGATCATTCAAATTTTCCACGGGCGTAGCAGCTGTTTTTCTAAAGTAGAAATCGAAGTTCGAATTAAAGACTCTTCCTTGCTCCTCGTGACACCCTATTAACCAGTAGTGTCAGTAGTTTAATCTGTGCTACTACCACACTAAAATCGTCTTTTTCTTTAGTGTTTTTTAAATTATTCGCTATTGACAGGATTTGTAAAATATGCAGCGTTTTTGAGTTGCGTTGGGAGAACTAAACAACACAATGAAACATAATTTAATATATTACAACTTAATTACAAAACAAAGAGCCCTTTTAACGTCGTATTTACATCGAAATTTACGAACAATCTTCCAAGTTACAAATTCAACCTGATTACAAGAAATCCGAAATATAGACATTTTTTCTTACAGCATTGTTGTAACCTTCTTTGAAATGAAACCAAATGTCACTCTTCACGATTTCGTCCGTTTTGGCTTTCTTTTGCACATTCATCAAAGATTTTTCGACCACGCGCCCGAAAAAGTCGCGAGCTTGAACGTCAGCAGGTTTTTTCTTGAGAGCTTTCGGCGTCAGTTTTTGCAGGTGGTTGGGAACGGTGGGTTTGGAAGTGTGTTCGGGTTCTGGTGGTTGGTTGGAGGCGATGGCGCGGAGGTTGTCCGGTTCACAGCCTGACGTCGCCGAGGATTTGGCGGCGGCGCGTCTGATCTTCTCGGCGTCGACTTCTTTCGATAGGAGCTGCTTGACGGTGTAGGAAGTGACGGTTTCTCGGGGACGCTCGCCAAAGCTGACTAGATCTTCAATGTTGGGATCCAGTTGGTAGAGATATTGACCATCCGGAGTCCTGACCTGAGGATTAATACCAAGACACGAATGAAAATCTGGAACCCCTTGAATTAACAAATTCAAATGTTTGAAACACCATACTTGTTAATTTTCTATTTTTGATCACGTACCTGAGAATAGTTGAGGTTATAGTCAGCCATGGCCTTTACAACCCTTTGGAGTTCATCTTTCTCCTTCTGAGTGAACAACTGGGCGCTAACTGGCCGCACGTTGGGTGTGGTGAGCTCGAGCAGCAATGGAGCCACATCCAAAAGCAACTTGCTCCGTTGTGTGTGGGACTGCAAGGACGGCGCCATCCCTGAAAACGCAAAGTCCAATACTTGCTGGTTCTTTTGCGTGCGAGCCGTTACGTCATAGAATGTCGACGGGTAGGCCAATTTCGGGCGTTGTATTGACGCAAATAGCAAGTGCCATTGTAGGAAAGACCAGGGTAGGTACGCGTAGACTGCGTAATTTTGATTCGTATGTATGAACGTTGAGACCAGATCGTGAAACGTGAACCAATTTAAAGCTTTCACAACCGACCCGATTGGCATATCCGTTTGCCGGATTTTGGCATAATTCTCAAAAACTCCCACAGCCAAACGGTCGTAATCGCCGTAGCTCTGAACTGTCCTTAGTACATCATAATGTGAACTTTTGAGTTTTGAACTTTTTTCGTCGGTGGCACCTCTTCCTACTGAAGAGCCCTTTTTACTCAGTTTTATCTGAAAAATGGCCTCCCAAACCGAAAACAATCCCTGCTGCATGTCTTTGCATCCCATTGTCGATGATTGGATTTGACTGAGGGTGATTTTAGGGCTTTTGGCTTTCATATACTGCAGAATTGATAAACAAGAGCGGATGTCGTTGTTGGATTTTTCGCTAAGCACCATCATCGCACCCAAATCAGTGAAAATGTTTTCCATTTTGCAGATTTCCATCAGCCGCTCTCCAAGTCTGGACGATGATGTAGGAGGAAATACTATGGTAAAGGCGATTTGGCGAAGAGACCTTAATGCAGGGACGTAAATGTCGTTACATATACAGATAATCGGCCTCTTGAGGGCACTCTGGTTCTTCTTCTTCTTTTTGGTGTCGTTCTTGCTTGAAACATATTTTATTAAAACATCAACGGCGGCTTGCGGGGCGCCGTCTATTTCGTCCAAAATTAGGCAATTCGGATGAGGGTTGGAACCCATGACGGACTTCATTTGAGTCGCAGCTTCCAACGATGAGCGGAAAGCTTGAGCGCTACGGTCGTCACTGGCGTTGACTTCGACTGGCGAGTATCCAGCTTGCTTGGCAATCATATGGGCCAACGTGGTCTTCCCCAGGCCGGGAGGTCCGCAGAGAAGGGCCACTTTCTGCAAAGGACGACCCATATCATCAAGCAGTTCCCGCCTCTCCTGACCGGGAAAACCATTTTTCAACGTTTTAGGCTCCCTGTTGAATACCACTTTGTCCCAAAGCTTCAACCAATACAACAATGACCGATTAGTAGCTTCATCGCTCAAAAGCTGCAAATAGATTTTCGGTTTGTACTTCTCAACCCACAACTCTTTCCGCCCAACGACATCCACTCTCTTCTTCTCTTTAGTGTCTTTTTTGTCGATTTTCTTGGACGTTTCTGTCATGGTCATTGCGTACAAGTCCTTATAAGGCATACCGAGAAGCCCAGAAGCTTTCATACCACCATCGAGGTTCTTCAATTCTGAGTTGATCTTTTCCTCGGAGTGTAACTTTATGTAAACCCTTTCTCCTTTTACACTCGCTGGCATGAAAGGCCATTTTGGGACCCCATCGCAACAGATGTAGTCTTCCAGTTTTTTGAATTTTCGCGATACAGTTTGCCGAAACGAAGATACTTTGTCATCGTTGATCCTGTTTCTTTTCTCGACTATTTGTTTTATAAGATATTCTTGGCGGGCTTCTTTCTCTGCCTTTTCTTCTTCAAGTTTCTGCCTTTTGGTTTGGGAAGACAGTTCAAGCTCAATGTCGGAAATGTCGCCGAATAAATTGGAAATTGATCGTTTACTAGAGCTAATTTGACTAAGGGATTGTTCTGTACCAGTTGCAGGTTCATTAACATTAAGGTCGACTGGAGGTGGAACTTCAGGTTCATTTGGAACATGTTGTAGAATCGTAAGATCATCATCAGACGGATAGTTGTCAACTGAGCTGGTAGTAGGCTGAACGGGTTCGGTGCTGGGTACAGTGGAGGTGAAATTCAACTGTCTCTTGCTTGGTGGCGCGGGTTTCGGCTTGGTGATTTTCGCGAAGGGGATGTCATCGTCGTCAATCTCGTTCATCAACTCGAATTCATCCGCGTGCATCATCTCGTACTCTTCGTCGGGATCTGGGTAGTCCATGATGATTATTGAGGAACCTGCAAACAACAGATGGAGCTGTAATCAGACAGACGTCAACAGTTGCGACGAGGGTAGAACATTTAGATGGGTATGAAATTTGTCCTCCTAAACATAAATGTTTCATGCATAGCATTGGTTAATAGGACAAAATTTGTCCATTAAATGCTATACCTACCAAGAAAATAATAAATCCACTATGTGGGTCATATTATGACATTGTAGTTGACTATTCTTTTTTTTCAATCAAAAACGAACGTACTGTATCAACCAAACCGACCCAGAAAGATAGGAATGGAATGCACTCATGACTTACGTTCGAAATGTTATACTTGACGGCGACGAGAAAATTTCAAGACTTGATACGTGGTATAATTAACAATTCTCAGAATACCTATAAAATAGGCGGTAGAAATAATAAATACAGTGCACAGAATCTGAATCACATTATCAGATAACCCAACATTCCCCCTCGTCAAAATACGCGGTGCGCGGGAATTGTGGTTGTTGTTGTTGTTGAATCTATTATATTAAATAAATCTGGAACACGAGGAGGGTGACACGATTTTGATCATCTTTTTTCTAGGATAGGTACTTCTAGCGATTGGAAAAATCTGAAATTGGCCTTAAAAAATTCCAGACGAGAAAAATCTGAAACCAACAAAAAGTTGCTTCACGTGGCGAATGGCAGCTCCGAAAGTAAAGAAATCAGAATATTAAACTTCAAAAAAATTTTTGAAAATATACCTAGGTACCAAAAGTCAGGTGATTAGATGATGAGAAAAATCTGAAACCACCAAAACGTTGCTCCACGTGGTGCATCTAATCTCCAAATGTGGACAAAAAATAAGGGCTGGAGCAGTTGACAGGATGTTGGGATGGCGGTGGGCTGAAGGTTGTCCAACGTGGCTGCCTCCTCCTCTCCACCCCCCCCCCCCCACAATAAAAACACATAAATCTGTATTTTTTAAGAAAAAAAACTGGCTATTAATATTATGAGAAAACGAGTTGTTGGGTCTAAACCTCGGACTCTGAGGCCAGGTGGGATACAGTCGGGGGTTGGCTGGCTTAGCCAGCAGTGGGTGCCCCCTACTAGGGGGCCCCTAGTACATTTTTATGACTTGTGTGTTATTTACTTATTGCTCTCATAACAGAAAAAGTTCCTTGAGACTGGCAGAATTTTTTTTCTGACTTTAATGTTAGTAACAATTTATTTCTTATATAACAAGCTGTAATTTACAGGTGATCGGAAATGGGTGGACGCTGAAAAGGGTAACGAGGAAAGGCTCATGCCAAATGGTCTGTACGAGATAAATTTACCATTCGATGAACATTCACCTCCTTTAATTCAAGCTAACATGACATGTTGAAAAAAAATGAAGAAAAAAACATTAAATTTTTTTTCATTTTTCATTTTATTTTATAAAATAATAAATAAATTTCAAAATTTAATTTTCAGCCGCCATTTACTAAGTCTTGTGTTACCTGTTTTTACACATTTATAATGTAAAATTTATAACAGGGTGGTGGTACGGAGATTTCAAAAACAAAAGTCAAAAACATTAGATACCGTAAATTATGGTGAATGTGGAACATTTTATATATTAAATGTAAATTTAACTTTTAAAATTTAAAGTTATTATTTAATAATAACACACACTTACTACATTATACCTATCACTTAATAATATTAAATTATGATTAAGTAGTAGTTATAATCAATACTACCTATTCTGAAAAATTTACATTTAACCCTGACGGAAAGGTGAACTTTTTTCATTTTGCTAAAAGAAAATTAAGGCGGTTTTCGGCGGTTTTCCCCTTCCTTGGATCAGCTGCAGGGAGGCAGCTTTTGGCTACAGTGCGTAACCTACCTCTCGCAGGTTATGCAGAATTGAAGTTTACTTGTCAAAAATGTCATTGGTTTATAGATTTTTTAGCTTTCCTTTCTAGTCAACTTATCGCTCCTGTTGTTTGCTTTCAACAAAATCAATGGTGCTTTAATTTATTTTAGACGTATTTAATGGGTTGACGCGTGTTGAAAGGGTTCGAAATGGCAGCTTCTTGATCAGTGTACTTAATCTAAACGTCTTGTGATTTAGAATTACTCTTGGTTTTAGAAATATCTTTAAAATGGCTACGAGAAGTCTAACCGAAATATACATCCTTATGAGAAATAACGCGTCGCAGAACCGTAACATCTACTCGGATTTGGTAAGGACTGCGGCCATCTGTGATGGCCTTACTGGAATGTGACGATGGAAATTTGTTTGAATTGACGTTTTTTACTTAGGTTGAAACACTCTTTGCCTCAAATCTTGAGAGTGGCCTCTTAGTCTTTAACTAAATTTACATGGCACTCCGATATTGTAGCAGCAGTGCTGCAGTTTACATTATGTGTTCTGTTTAGACGTTATTATTTTCAAATTTTAGGGTTCGTGCAATGATCGCATAGCCCTAGTTCCTAATGGAGATGATGTTGAAATGGGTTGCGTCCCTCCTTCGTGGAGCTCTATAGTAGAAGACTGTCAATATACTTTAGTAAGAAACAACAGTTTTTGTGAATTTTGGTGACAAATTGCTATGACACTCGATAGGATTTTATTTTATTTATTTATTTTTTTCATTTCAGGTGAAGTTGAAGATTAAACTAGCATCTCTTTCAGAACTGCATTCCAAAGCCATTTCCCGGCCTACGTTTAATGATTCCTCTCAGGATGAAGTGCAAATACAAAATTTGTCAGAAGAGATTACCAGGGTAAATAATATTATAATGAATTAAAACTGCTCAGTCTGCACGTTCGAGCCGTTTGGAACGTGAAGTTCTGAGTGTGCAGCACATAGCAACCCCTTGGTTGTGATTTTTCCAAGCTAATCAGTTTTGTCTTTTGCAGATTTACAATGGACTGTACCGGAGTATTGGACAGATTTATAACGAAGCCAGCCACACTAGCTCTTCCCTGGAGAAAAAGTTGGTGAGCTCTGTTACTCGGGCTTTGGTCGCCGAGATTCAGTCCCTACACCAGGAATTTCGTACTATGGAAAGCAACTACAAAAATAGTAATGCCCTTCCCGTTTTGAACATTAAATTTCACGTTTTAAGTTAAAAGCTCAAAGGAGGTTTATTTCCATCTTCGTCAATTAACATGGTAAAAACGAACTCCTAATTACAGAATTGAAAAATAGAGAAGATCGTTCCAAGGCGTACTTTGACGCCCAACTTTTTGATGAAGTGAAGTACGACGATGACGAAGATTCCGGCGTCGACTGGAGTGGACAGACGTCCTTGCAAATCGCCGAGGAGAGAATCCAGGAGGCCATGTCTCGGGAAAGGGACGTTGACGTCATTGTTTCCTCTGTCATCGGGCTAAGGGATATTTATCGAGAACTCCAATCACTCGTCGTACATCAGGTACTGACAATCAAATGAATAATTTATTTTACTCCCCCGTTGACCGTTGGTATGTATTATAATTCACTGTGAAGTTTCACCTCCCCTAGTATTCGTAAAAATCTATAAGTGCTTTGGGGTGTTTGACATTTCAGGGCACTGTGCTCGACAGAATAGATTATCAGATTGAGACGACCCAATGTCAGGTCAAGCAGGCCACAACTCAACTGGAAAAAGCTGCTCGATATCAGCGTGGAAATAAAAAGATGGTTTGCATTGTCATATTAACGATTACTATTGTCCTCCTTATATTCCTGTTGATAATAACGAAAATGTGAGTGCCATAAACCCTGGATTTCTTTTACCCCATCCCCAAGTGTGAGAGATTTGCCACGCAAATTTATACCTTGCTCTTCCTTATTTACGTTTCCTTCGCCTTCGAGTTGTAACAAAGTGGCCAGCAAGGTGGTTGTCAACCAGGAATGAACGTGCCTACTCGAGATTAGTATGGTGGAGTTGGCTAAGAAGGTTGACTCTACTAGATTCGCATATGGCATCACCATGAAAATGGCGAAAAACCATAAAATCTCGGCACTTTGTATGGTTATTCGCATATAACTCGGAAACCATGTCTCCTGCGACAATACTACCTACTCTACGAAATTTAAGCTGATTAAATTTCCTAAACAACGAGACCAAGAACACCTCGCTACCTTCTTCCCTCTGGCCGCTAGAGCGCGCTAAAGTGTGACCATTTTTTCTACTAAGTCAAAATCTTCGTATTCCAACTTTCGAAGCCAACGGCTCGATCCACACGTTTCAGTGAATCCTCGGCCGGCCATCAGTGCTCCCTGCGGCATGAAACGCTGGTGTGTGGAAAATTATCAATGATGCAATTGAAGGGCACGGAGCACTGATGACCACGGATCACTGAAATCGATCCCCCTCATAAGGTACCCTGACTGATTAAATTTCTCATCGCAACTATTCTATGTGAAATTGTGATTTGAGCTTCAATAAGAGAGGGGAAGGCATGGCAAATTTTTACAAAAACGTGTTTTTTCGCTCATTTTTGCTCATAACTCGGGATCGGTTAGTTCGATTTTAATATTATTCTCTTTTTTTTTCTTTTTTTTTTCTCTTGAATGCTGATGAAATTCCCCATCGCAACTGTTCTATGTGAAATTTTGATTTGAGCTTCAATAATCGAGTTATGTGCAAAAAAAAAAACAAGGTTTTGTCAAAATTTTCCATTTTTTGCGTCCAAAATTACTCGGAAAACGACTCCTCATTCGTCTTCCTAGCATCCTTCGCATAGATCCTCACGGTGAAACCCGATAGTTTTGTTACCTACCAAAAAAAAAAAAAAAAAATCGATTCTATGTCCAAAAATACTTTGAAAACTATATCAAACCCGAAAACGTGCAAAAAAAAAAAAACCCCGTAGCCCAATAAAAATGCTTCAAAATCGTTGATCATCGCTGTAACAAGGAAATGCGGGCAGACACGGAAGGTTTGCTCAGGAGGTTCTGAAATGCAAAATGCAAGTGGAAACTTTAGTTTTGGAGAACAAAATAATTTTCCCCTAGCCCCTTTGTTTAGTCCTAAAGAGCCCCACGGGGTTGGGCGAACGGGCTGAAAATCTTTCGTGCACAACTAAATTTAGTAGATTGAGTACCTATTAAATACAAATTTTGTATAAATTACACTTCAAACCAAAAACAGCGGGCCGTCATTTCGTTTTTGGAATCGTATACACACACTTTGAAATAGATAATGACAAATTTGAGGCCGATCAAAGTTTTCGTCCTCCGACACGAATACATAAGTGTATTACTGTGAGAATAATAAACCAAAAATTACCAGCAGCACATAAGCCTGAGCGATGAGGCTATCAGGTGCCAGTCTTTTGGTACATACGAGGTTTTCGAGATTCGAAAGAACATTCGCCATTATAATGCTATAGCCATGGAGGAAAGCCATGGCTATAGCTGTCAGCAGTAGAGACCACATCGTTTGCTTTGGGGCCCATACCCGTCGAGAACCCCAAGTAAATCCCCTGTTTTTATGAGAGCGCGAGTAACATAGTACCTACTTTACCTAGTAGATTTCGTGATTCAATCACAAAATTACTAATTATCAGAAATAATACATTTTATTTATGAAATAAAAAGGTTTATTTGTAAAAGCATTCCAGCGAAACAATGTAAATCACTAGTACTACGAAATTAAAACAAAATTTGTGGGTTTACCTAACCCACTAAATAATTCTCTAAAGAACCCCTTCAGTGAGGAAAAAAGCTCTAGTTTTAATGCAGTTTACTAGCAGAGCAGTACATTTTCTTACATGCCAATAAATCATCAATCTGTAATAACTTGAAATTATTTTAATTATGTTTAATCATAATTAAATTTTTAAAAATGTAATAGTACCTATTCAGGTAACACTGATACGTATAATAACATCATTAAAAATTGGTATTACTTTCCTAACGATTTCGAGGGTGAACTCTTCTTCACAGACGAGTACAAGAACCTCCGTGAAGTCTATGACTTGCTCGGAATACACGTACCTATTCGAAGAAGAAGATGATGCTGGTTTGATAAGAGATATTAATGTCAACTTCGGGAGGTAAGCTCCAAAAGAACTTGTTCCAAATCTGTTATGGGTTATTAATCTGTAGTTCCAACTAGCGTTTATGGTTTCCCTGTGAACTTATTTTAAACTTTGAATAGCTGGGGAACGGATCATTGGGGTGTGCAGTAATAATTTAGTGCACCATATCTTGTGATTTCTTGAAGGCTCCACGACTTCCTATACGGATTGGAGATGGGCGGCAAGAAGACTGTTGAGTGAGTTTTGTTCTTTGAACTTGAATTTATTCCTCGAATTTTAACCAGGACTGACCTGTGTTGAAGAGTATACTCGTAATAATATTAAAAGTATATTATACCTGCCATTTTAAACTTATCTTCAGCGGCCGTTAGTCGAGAGTATTTCAAAGAACTCATACGGCCTCATCTTCGATATGGGGGCATTGTCAAAGTAAAATTATCTAAATGAATGATATATTCCAGGAAATCTAGAGAGTGGGAGAAAGAACGCCGGGACAAGTTGAACACGGGATTCCACGATTTGTACAAACTGCTTCCTGATCACGATCCATCTATATCGCTTAGCAAGATGGATATTTTGCGAAAAGCAGCCGAATACATCCGCTTGTTACAAGATCAAAATGAGGAAATCATCAAGTCTGGTGACAACGACGTTTTGAGTTGAGTCATTTGACAGATTCAGTTACTGAATGGTGTACCTGCTGTGTTGGTTCATTATTCTTGGAATAATTATTATTCCAATAGGGGTATTATACCCCTTTGTAATCGCGACGGAGATTGAAAATTCTGGTTGGCCTCAAAATGTGACATTACACGTTTCAAGATGTCTAGATCCTAGCTGTTTTGGGCAGTAGGCTTCTTTTCTTCTTCTTTTTTTTTTGTTTTGTTTAAATATGAAATTTTGACAAAATACTCTGTTTACCATCTAGTTGTGCCCGCAAGGTTTCCCCAAACCCGTGGGGCGCCATGGGGCTAAAATCAGGCTACGGGAGAGGTATTTGAAGGTTTCGGCTGGCTATAGAGTCGCGTATTAAGTGTCATTTTCGAAGTATTTTTGGACGAAGCATTCATTTTCGGAGGTCCCAGAACGATCCGATTTCACCGTGGGGATTCATGAAGCTACGAATGGGATTGTGAAGGATCCCAGTAGGTAGGTCTAATAAGGTGTCGTTTGCCGCGTAATTTTGGACGCTAAATCCATTTTTTCGAAGTCCCACATCTGTCCAAACATTGTACAGAATATTTTTAAAAAATTTCAAAAATGGGCACTTTCTTAATGACAAGGAATTATAACTGTTTCATTTTACAGAGAATGAGGCGGAACGCTTGAAAAAACGGGTGGCTCACCTGCTATTGAAAACGAAAGATCTGGTTGTAGCCTTAAAAGCTGCTGGAGTGCAGATTCCAAACAGTAACAAGAAAAAGAAGAAGTCAAAAGCTCAAAAAGCAACTAACGGGAAGGACCAAAATCATGTTCCATTATCTTCAGGTACGTTAGCAATAGGCATATTAGTATTCCAAAACTACCGTTTTGAACGTTTTGGAGCTTTTCATGAAAAACTTTCTCCTTTACAGGCACCAAAACTCTTCCAAAGGTCCCGAGTGCTGTTGCTGTGGGAAATAATGTTAAGGCAACTGGTAACATCATAGCGGTCACTCCAATGCCGGGAAAGAGGGTGAAATGCGGGTGCGAGAAAGCCGCGAAAAAGAACCCCCTCAGCGAACTCAACTGTACCAGTGCTGCCACTACTAGTGTTCCCCCCAGTCACTTAACTGTGGTCCCAGGCTCCCAACCGAGTGCGGCCATCCTTAGTGCCCCTTTGCAAGCTAACATTCAAACATTGGCGCCCACTTTTGGGCCGGGGACGCTTATTTTCAGGGACGGACGGGTCGTCACTGTTCCTCCAGCGGCTCCAGTCGTGCCCCAAATCCTAGTTAAGCCCCAGCCGACTTTTATAGTTATGCAGAGGGCTCCAGTTGTACCTTTAAAACGTGACAAAGTTCCCTTGATTGCTCCTAAGAGGAGAGACATCACTCAAACGACGTTTTCCAACAAGGCCCCCATTCCTGCCATCAAAACGTTCCGCCTTGAATCTTACCCCAGATCCTACAAGCCCAAAGGCAAAAAGAAGAAGGAAGAAAACTCAGCGGATACAGCGCAAGCATCGAAGAATGAAATTTCTGCGGCTCAGAAAGTGGAAAGTTCTTCACCCGTCAAAACTTCCTCCGAATCTGCTGTTGTGTCGAAAAAGCTCAAACGGAAAGCAGAACCCGTATCATGTCAAACAAAAGCCTTAAAATCCACATCTTCTCTCGTTCCACCTCCCGAACTTAAACGAGCTGCTGAAGATGGTAAAAAGTCATCTGATGACAATTTTGATGAAACCCCAACGTCAGGGGGCGAAAATTGCACGGCAACCGGTATTGACGGAAATGAGAGAGTTGTTGTCAGTGAGAGTCTTATGAAGGATTCAGCTACAAGCTCAATGCCGGAGGAAAGTGTTGATCGTGGACCCTCTGCTGAACCATCTCCTGGTCAAGATACTGTCACGGTTCATCAAATTGTCACACAGACCGAAGCATCCAATAATCGCATTGAAGGTGATTGTGATGTTGGAAAAATGAATGTTGATATTCACACAGATCCCAATGTTCTTGACAAACGTACTGAAGAGATTAAGTCCAATGTTTCTAGCGAGGTTCCCCGTGACGGGGAATTGAAACAAGGTAGTGATGTTTGTTTCACTCCTCCCTCATCTTCACGTTCCGATGGTCATGTGGGAACTAATAAATCTTCCAAAGAATTACACCTAATTGCAAATAGTGCTACAGAAAAGTCAGATGTTGTTCAGGAGATTATCCAAAACTCCCGTGCAGTGGTTTCTACGTTGACAGCGATGGAAAGGCCACCAGTTCCTGAGAATCATATGGACATAATTCCTGAGAAAGAAACCCCTCCTTTGCAGAGGTTACCTTCGGATTATGCGAAGTTTCCCTTGTCAGATGCATTGCAGAACAAGGGTACCGTAGGACGTGGGGTTTTCCCGGTGGAGGGCGAGGTTGAATTGCGCAAGCCACCTTCTCCTAAAAATTCCGTCGGTTCTTTGCTGACTGATGCAGTGCCTCGATCCTGCACTTCTTCAGTAATCTCAGAAACTTCCCTTGTTAGTACAACTAACCCCTCTGATTCCTTTCCTAGCCATGTCTCTTTGACTAATGCAGCGATACCGGCTAGTTATCCTAGCCACTCTGGGATTCAAGAAGCTACTTTTTTCACCCACCCTACTACACCAAGTCGGCTGTCTAACCCTGAAAAATCTTCGGTATCTGGCGTTGCAGCTCCCTGTACAATATCATCCTGCCGGTCATCAATGCCGGTTCCTTCTCTGTCCACCAACTCGGAAACTACACCAATATTGTCAGCTTCTTTTTCAAGTCGTACAGCAGTGACATGCACAGGTTCGAGCAACTCAACGTCAACCAGTACCTCAAACCTCGTCTCTCACAGCTTTGCCTCGTCATTTACCATCGACGCTGGAGTAAACCAAGTTATACCGAGATCCCAGGTTAGTTCAACTTTTGCTGGCCCGCAGAAAGCAAGGACTTTTGAAGAAAGCCATAACCGGACTACCACCTTGCAAAGTAAACCTGATACAAAATCGTCAACATCTTCAACCAATCAAACTTCGGCGCAAAAAGATATGCCTCGAAGAAACGTCGATATGGATGGAGATTTATGTCCCTCCGTCAACAGCGTGAAGCAGCCTGTGAGTTATCAAAATTCACATTTCGGTGTTCAACATAGGCAGTTGAAGGATATGCACTGCAATAAACCCCCTACAAGTTTGGGGAGTGTACCTTTGCATGTTGGATCATCACAGAAACGATGTTATCCAGATAATCTTGATCGGACCAACTCTTCTGGGCAACTGTCACTTCAAACTGCCACGGAGACCAACATCAGTACTCTTCCGAACTCCTCGATGCCATCAAGTTTGCCCTCAAACACCCAAGTGTACCCTTTTGGTATGCCGGTTGTCCCCACTGAACCCTCTCGATCTGAGAGCTTCTTCAATTACGAAAACCCCATAGCAACGCTTCCTTCGGATCCCTTTTTCAGTAATTTTAAACCTGCGGAGTTGACCGTGTCTTGCGCAACCAACGCAGGTTTTAGTTATAGCACGTTCACAACGCAAGCCCCCTCTGTTAGATCTGTTGCAAGACAGTTATTCCCAGCAGATCCCCTTAGTAGCATTTCAAACAGCTATAATTTGGACACAAATCTGCCTCCGTTGAGTTCATCGGCTGGACAAATGTTTCAGTTCAGTTCATACTCTAATACCAACTCATTTCGAGACCCTCTGCTTTTCTCCAATGACTTCCTGTCAACTCCCACTAAAAACGCTTCCCTGGATAGTACCAACGAAAAGGACACTGGTGCTAACAAATCTAATTTCCCCGATATACTTCACTCCGCATCAACCGTGAACCCTTTGCCCAACATCCCGTGCAGCTTCAGTGTGGGACAGATGCCTCCTTCGAGTTCATCGTACGTCTCATCAGATTCCAGAACTGGCGACCACCGCAAGCAGTACCAAGCTGATCAGGCGGTGTTCAACACCAAACACATTTCCAAACCTGGCAGTGATGGAAACTTCAGTATGAATGTTATAACGTCTAGCTCCGAATTGAAAATTCAGGACACCCGAAATCCTTTAAACACGGATTATAACAAACTAGCAGAAACGCCCCAAAATTTCAACTTTCCTTACGTCAACGCACAGTCACTTGCGCCTCAAATGTTGGACAGCTTCAATTTCAACGTGCGCGACTCAGTTCAGCATTCCCAGAACATCCCTCCCCGTAGTTTGATCCTTCAGAACCATGCAAATTCGTCCAATGTGGATAAAAACTTCCAAAAACCCACCAGTCACGGATTGAACTCGCAAAAACCCTCTCATCCTAAGGAATTCCCCCCAAACACAACCGTCGCCTCAAGTACCTCCCGAAGTCAGTATGACGTTCAGCCAAATGCGTTTCACAATGAAGCGAGTTACCCGGACCCTGCTAAATCATCTCAGGGTAGCAACAGTTTTCGAGTTTGTGGGGGAAACTCACAGTCCAACCAAGGGGTACAGACTCACCAGAGCTATCTGTGTAATCCAAAGCAAGTGATAAACAAACCTCCTGTCCCTCCAGCCGGAAATCAAAAGTTCTCTTGCTCTTCCCAGGCGAATCAAATACACACCACTCATTACGATAAGAAATATCCCAAAACTGTGCAGGATTCTTTGTATGCGGATAACCATATGAAAATTGCAGGATGTCAGACAGACACAGCTGATTGTAGTTTGACTGTGCGCCCCCAGAAAAATTACCAGCCTGTTACAAGCTTGGTACATTCACTGAAAACGTCATCCCACAGCATGAATTCATCTACAAACGTGTTTTCCCATAATAACACCAACCACCCGATGCAACCGATACTTGCGTCGTACCCGGGAGCATCGAGTAAGCCCGCTCCGCGATCTATTTATTCGCATCCCACAACAGCAGCAAGTAACCAGTATTCCCACGTGGGTGACGTTAGGAACTCGCAAAACCTGTTCAGACTCAGCCACATCAGCTCTTCACAGTCAAATCCTACGTACCAGCCGTGTTCCTCCTCGAGTCAATTCTCCACTATAGAAACTCTTGCTCAACAAAATATCAACGCGGCTCATCGTAAACCCCAAAACAACGCTGGGAATCAAATGGTTGGCCATATGGACACGTCGGATGTGAACGTCTTTGGCGAGATGGGAGCCTCACAAAATCAAACGAATGAAAAAGATCCCCAATCTGACATAATGTCGAATTTCAGTATGAGTAACATTACTGGGTATCCTTCTCAAACTGTCATGACCGATACCAATAGGACACAGAATCAAAATCAAACTTACTCCCAGTTAAGAAACCCCGAACGAAACACCAATAAAGCTGCTCAATACCCGCAGAGCGGCTCGCTGAATGTAGCACCACCTAAGCATTGTGACTATCCACTGTCTTCAATTTTGACTGGACTCAACGACCCAGTGCTGAACAATCCTCTTGTCTCAAATGAAAATCAGCAGTCCAACAAAGCCGCTGCTAATACCGCTACTGAAAAGTCGTGCAGTGACAAAACCATCGACAAACAGTATTCAACCAACACAGAAGGCAGTACTTTCAAAACGACCGAAAACAACTCTTGCAATGCTGATTACCTCCGCAGTAAGGAAACTGAAAGGAATTTCATACCAATTATTGAAGATGTTCGTTTGAATTCTGAATTTTCAAACGATCTCTTCAGTTCTTTACAAGTTCCGACCGGTGGGGCTCATGCAGATTCCATTTCTCCGACAGCAGCTTTCCTTTTGGCTTTTCCGCTCGTGTCTACGTCGAAAAACTCCGAAAACCCTCATGAGTCGGACCCTCAGGACAACAACACGTCAACCCCAACAACAATCCTCCAGATCGGTAATATAGAACCTACCAACTCTGACATGTTTCATCCTTTGGAATTCGGAAAAGACATGGAAACGCCTGATTATTTGGGACCTCTCGCTGACAAATGTAAGAGGAAGGAAAATGTAAACGCGAAGTCAAAGAAGCCCAATTACAATAGTTACAACTACCCTGCCATGTCCGGAGACTACAACATACATTACGACCAATCTTGGAGTGATCAAAGCAAGAACAAGAGTGGAGAAACACGGAAAAAGAACGACAAACAGAGTAAGTTTTGTGGGAACGGCAATTATGAACTGTGCAAAGACAAGAAGAAGAAGAATAAGATTTCAGTTAATTGGATGGCTGCGCCGGATGTTGAAACATTCCAAAAAGATCAAGAGGGGTCATCATTCCAAGCGAATCTCTCATTCCCCATGGACATAGACGCTTTGCCGGATTTGTGCGCTAACAAGAAAACCAACACGTACTCGTGGTCTCCTAGTAAATCGCTGCTTCCGTTGGATTCTGGTTTGGTGATACCTTCAACTTTGCCAACCCTTGTGGGAGACTTGGCCCTGGGCACGCCCACGCCTGCCGATAATTACAAGAGGTGTGACAACACGAAGAAACAGGACAAATCTCCGGAAAAGCAAACCTCGCTAAAGTCCCAGACCAACTTCTTGTCCGTGAGCCAGTTGGTCGACCCCAAATCGAAGAAGAAGCTTCCGGAAAAATGCAAAAAGCCGGAAAAGAAGAAAACGACGTCGTTTCAAAAACGGAAAGACCTCTCCACCGTGCCCAATGAACCTTGTATGTACCCTGACAGCTTCCTCCCCCCATTGGGTTGGGACAAGTACCGCTACAGGAATAACTACACTGCCGAAGCTCTCATCGCCTCACAGGACGTGAATGAAACAGCCAACTTCACCTACCACCAGAATCCCAATTACTTCATGGGGAGCGACTTGAACCAGGAACATCATCAAAACCAGCAGTACCAGAATTCTTTCAATTTCTCGCAAAACCAGTTCCAGACGTTTACAGCGGACGAGTACCAGAACCCCAGCTTCAGGTATGACAAGAAAAAATTAAACCTTTTTTATTCCTGCGAGAGGTTTTTCTCAAGTCGGTGAATGGATGGAATACATGTCATGAAATCTCTTTGCCAGTTCTGCGTTGTTTTTTCGTTTTGGGTTCGTGCTGAATCAAACGATACTACTTTCAAAGTGGTCTAACATAACCCGGCCGGTTCACAGTAACCCCATTCCAATACAGGAATTAAGGAACAGCCAACTCCTCTGCTGATGGTCCAAAATGGGGGGATATCCAACTTGGTACATTTGAGGCAAATCACACTTTTCATCTGAGTACAAAAAAGTAGGGTGACCCTCCTGGTGAACTATAAGCGTTGTAGACGAGTAAACCATTTCGACCACCAGTCTCCCTAATTCCCATATTTGGTTGGACCTCAGCTCCTGCGGCAAACACCCATCTATTTAGTACTAACACTGTTTTCAGCAAAGCACTCGCATTTCTTGGAAAATGTAGACTTGTGTCCGTCAAACATCCCGCTGTCACGCTCAAACAGAAGTTATGGATATGATTAATATAGTAGATTATTTTGAGTATTACTTTTGCGTGGTAGCAGCACAACAGCAACAAACCGTGTGAACACAGGTTAATTATTTTCGATTATTCTATGCGTTGTGGGTTATTTTGGTAATACATCGTGGCAAATGTAATACCTACATTAGATTACGTACATTACAATTTAATATGATATTTAAAACATGGTTTCTTCCAGCCAAAAACTTCCAATTTCTCGGCGTAGAAAATCCCATCAGGTTTGTGCCTCTATCAGTGATGGGAAAATTCCCGGAAATTTATTTTTGGTGGGGGAATTTATTTTAAGTTCATAATAGAAAGAAGTACAATAGTTAGAATTCTGTTACAGCATCAACACTACCCAAAGCTCATCGTCTAAAAGAGGAGGATCCATTGACAAGCGGTGTAGGGACGATGCGGCGAGGTTTCCTGGCGGCGCAGCGTCGTATCAGAGTCATCCACCGTCACTTCAACCGTATCCCTCTGCACCTCCTGCTCTATCGTCTGCCCCTCCTTCGAATTTCACCTCGAACACCACAACGTCAGTCACCAACTTCAACCTCAGTACCATCTTCCCAGAAATAAACGAGGTACAAGGCGACAGCCATGATTCCTGATAAATTACCTATTACTACTACCACCAATTATTTTGTTTTATAATTAGTCTTCATAATGTATGTTTCAATTTACAGAGAACAGGGTCTCAAGGACCCACTGGGCCATCACAGCAACAACAACATCAGCACCAGCAACATAATACCCAGTCGCATCCTCATAACAACATGAGCTCTTTTCAAAATACTAACCCAAGCAATAACTACAGAACGCATAATTTGTAAATTTTTAAGGTTTTACAATTTCAAATAAGTCTGCCAAGCAAGTTTCAAGTAAGTAGCCTTCCTTGTTGTTTCTGATCTGGTCTCCGACTTTCCGTCCATTTAACGGCAAACCGTCACACTAACTGGTGATTCGTAACCACCACATACGTTTAGCCGCCATATTATCCACTATTTGTGTAAATATCATTGTGTAAATATGAACGTTAATTTAAATACCTCCCAAGGTGAGAGCTATTTCATAATTAATGAGCATTGCTGGAGTTGAAGCGGCGAACTGAAGGCTTGACTGAAATCGTACCTGATTATTATTATTATTATTATTATTATTATTATTATTATTATCTTTAGAAATAAATTTGTTTTGAGGTGATTTGAATTGATTTTTAAGATCAGATCCCGAATCGTAACGTTGGATAGTAGGGAATCAGAAGTCACTCAAGTTCACTGAGGTTCACACATCTCTGTAATAGAATCTATTACATCTGCTATCTGATAGTACTATAATATGTACATCATTATGTGCCATTTTCATAGAGATACGGCTATAGATTAAATCTACTTCTACTGGTGCGTTGCATCTTTTCTACATCTTGGTCTTCTTCTCTAAAACAAACATGACCTTCGAAAGTTACAAACTAAACTGCACTAATATTACCAGATACGTGGTAGCCGCAGCAATTATCTGAAATATAGAATAATGATTATTGTTAAAATGGAAACAGATTGATCATATTTTTACACTAACGAATGGATGGCATCAAGAGGACCGCCTCTTGTTAATTAGCGCAGTACCTCCTATGCATTTAAAAAAACTTAAATTTATCTTTGTCGTTATTTAATAGTTTTATTTTAAACGGAATTTCGTTTAATAGCGTTATTTCGGTGAGCTTTCTCCAGAAATAACTTACGGAAGTGACGAGCGGGTAACCCAATGTGAAAAACCCGCAAGCCGTAAAACTGATGGTTTGCTTTAGCGCTAGGCACAGGCTCAACTTTTTCTGCGAACATCGAAATTGCATTAGTGGGTACATGTGGTTTCTATGGGTTACATCAAAGATTTCTCCCGGATATTGACGAAACTTCGGCCAATTAGCGGCAAATTTATATCCCGGGCGGAGGCGTTAGAAGACATTTAAATCGATTCGATTTTGGTAGACTCCACTTTACTGTAATGATGGGTGTTATCATTACCCGTCGGTAATGCAGGAATATTCTGGTCGTATTAAGCCTTATAACTTATTCGGCGACCTACTTTTTCCATTATGAAAGTTTTCTTGCCCCCAAGAGTGCATGTGTTGATCCGACGGGTTTATTCTTCCTCGACATCTCTCAACTTGACAAGAAAGTCGATAAATGAATCGCACTGAGCGCTATTGACGGGGTAGGGAGTGCTTTCAAATCCCATTATCTCCGCCATCTACCCGAAAAACGGCGCATTTTCCTCACTTTTTTTTTTATGATTCAAATGAACCGAGCAAATCGATGTTATTCGAGCGAAGGATACGAAATGTTCTTGTCAGCTTCAATTACGTAAAGTAGGGAAGAATTTCTGCGAACACTTTTATTTTCGATGCAGTAGTCTAGGTTTTAAAAATTTATTTTAAATTAGAAATATAGGTAATTTTTATAGTTAGACAAGTCTAGGTAGGTACATACTACTAGGTAACTTTCTGTTGCGAAAATTCCCATTCCTGTAGCATACTTACATTCTTACAGAGTTCCTTGTTGTCTCGCATCAGTTGAAATAGCTCCACGTTGAAATTTTCTGCCTATTTGGACAACAAAATACACGTAAATGGATTGAAATTCATTGACATTCCATCCGCCGCTTCAACCAGTCTGGGAGGGGTTTGGGAGGAATGATACTTCCCCCCTCCTTTCCATAGCCACCAAGGCCCACAGATTGTGTGGCTAGTTTAACGTTCTCAGCAAACAAAGGCATGTTTTTACGGGTCCACCAGAAAATGTTTATCCCTGCCCAAAGTCCCAAGAGCGCGTTGTATACAGTGTAAACTTTGTTCTTATAAAATTCTGTCAACCGACAAGACAGGTATTACAACAACACATGATTGACTTTTAGTCGTCTCCCCAGATTCAAACCAGGCTGATCAGTGCCCCGACTGATTTGTAAACAGGCGTTTCACTGACGCCTTAGTCCACCCCCCCCCCCCCCCCACTGCTTTGAAGGGTAGGTACTCACGCTCTCGACAAGTTCTTCAGTCGACGAGGAGATGGAATAAAGTTCGAACAGTTCCCATATGGCGTACAGTGGCATCCGAATGACTTTGATGACGTCACCTTTGGGGGTGGTTATGTATTTTATCTGGATGATGGTGAAGTAGGCCAAGTAGATGACGTCCGTGAAAAGTTTAAAGCAAATGAGGAGCAATTGAACTGAAAACACCTTGTTGGCTGAAGCAGCTAGCTCGAGGATTCTTTGTCGCCGATCTGATAACACCTGCGCACGAAGGATTAGCTCACGAATTTCGTTCACACAAAATCATGATGGAAAAACTGTTCTTTCCTAACCTCTAGCTTGGCCTGGTTAACGTTAATGCGATTTGTCAGAGAGTCCATTTCGCTTTTGAGAACCTCGAGGGAGCCACAGAACTGCACGAGTATGACTAGAACGAGCACCTCGCAGAATGCTGTTGCCAGACTTGCCCTCGTCAGCAGAGACGAGTTGGATTCAAGGGTCGCCACAACCGCAAAGTTGACCCCTATGATCAGATAACCGGCTGGGGCGAAAAACCTGAAGGTGGTAATGGGGAAATGACTGAGTATTCAGTGGGCTGGTAACATTTTCACTCTGCCTCGGCCCGTTCATACCTGGCATAAGTGCTGCCAAGGCCGATCTCTCTGACCTCCTGAAGAACCTCTGGCAGGTCTTTGCGATGGACAAGAACTTGCACCACGTGGCTGACGATGATGACGTTTTCGACTAACGCTCTGCAGTAGTAGATGATTTTGTGCCAAGCCTGTACATACATAATCGGCCAATATTTTAAATGGAATAGTTTCATAGACGTTTCCCTTGCAATATTGGAATCTGCCTAGGATTTAAAAGAATCATTGTTGTCAAACTTATATCGGGGGTTTTGAGTGATCAATCTGTCAGCTCCCAAAGGACTAAGTTCGTTTAAGGTCGAATATTAATCGGAATTGCCTTGTCCTCGAAATCGTCAGTCTCCACCATGTAGAACGTTTTGTAGCCTAAAGTTACGGCAGTAAAGGCTGTGATGAAGAAGATTGAGTACACCACCCACCTGAAAAAGAAACGAAGCTATTCATGTTTTTTCACTTAGATGGTCGAAATCTGCCGTTGGTTTGTTATGGGCAACTGCATGAGTGCAACTGAATCGTTTCATGCAAAAAGGGTCCTTACGCATTTTTTCCGTTTCGAGATATTCGAAAAAACTGGTCATCTCTGGAAATATGTGGGTTATTTCAATGAAATTTTTACTACGCGTTCCTCAAGGTAACCATTGTTGGAAAGCGAATTGCGTTAGTTTATTTGATTGTATAGTTTTTGGGTCAAAAATGCAAATGGAATAAAGTCCCTTTCTCCACGAACCAGTTGAGTTGGTGAGGTGTGTTGAAGAGGTGTACGACTTCGTGTAAGAAGGGACCCGGAATAGGGCTCTTCTCGCATGAAATTAAGAACACGCCCACCATTTCCTAGATGAATTAGTGAGGGGAGAAGTTCCCGTACTGCATGAATCGATAGATGAACCGAGGGTAAAGACGTAAGAACCACTATAATCTCGATTCGGCCAAATGTGGCTCTAAGGACAGATTTTGCATGAAGGGATTCAACGTAGGAAAGGTCGGCAGTACATTGAAGGAATACTGGAGAATAACCCAAGCGAGGGTACTGTGGGGAAAGGTCCCTACGTAGAGGGATGTATTGCCTGTCCGCCGGATGTGGTAGGTACCTACCGACGGGATGAGCGGTGTGCGCTACCGACGCGAGCGTGCAAACCCCGCTTCACCCGTCTGTGGCCCAGCCTTTCTTTTCAGAGACGAGGAGAAATTTAATATTAAATCATTTAATTCGATAGCTTGCTGTTCATTTACAAATGAACAGCAACAAGTTGCGATACAGTGCCAATAAGCAGTAAGAGATTTGAGATAGAGTCCGCTTAACAGACCTTCATTGTCGACTCGTCAACGCCTCCGCCTCCGATTCCCTCCTGTTTTCAGCTGTCATGCGATGACTGCGGGTCCCTACAGGAGCACCCTGTGAAACGAATTTGAAGGGTGTACCTAAATGAATTTGTTTTCCTAAATTTGAAGTCGTTCAGTTTTGTGTTGTGTGGGTAGCGGAAGGCCGGTGGCGTGAATACACGATTTCGCCGCTTATTGTTGTGTCTCGTCTCAACGCCCGGGTCCGCTGGCCAGGCCTTCATTGCCGACAATTCGGTTGTGGTGCAACAGCGGATTTGCGTGAGACTGGATCAATTAGTCAGGCTGTCTTTAGCGACAACTCGCTTGAGCCAGCTGTAACAATCGATCTCAGTTCCGCTGCAAAGCCCAGGGCGAACTGATACCGGCAACGACATATCGTGTTGGGTATCAGCATCTCTGCGGGTTTCTTACGTGGATCCCGCACCGTCACAGTACTTTGACATATCACGCATGCCTAACGAGTTTGGGTCTTCGATTGTGGCTGCATCATCTGCTAGGCCTGCGGACTAAGACAAATCGTACGACGCCCTAGCTAGAGATGTTCCAATACTCCCTTCACCTTCCTCCACAACAATAAGCGGTGAAATCGTGGATTACTTATTAATCGCTACCCACACAACACAAAATTGAACGACTTTAAATTCAAATTTAGGATAACAAATTCATGTAGGTGCACCCTCCTCATTCATTTCACAGCGTGCTCCTGTAGGGACTCTGCACCCGGAGTCATCGCATGACAGCTGAAAGCAGGAGGGAATCGGAGGCGGAGGTGAAGGTGTACACATTGTATGTACATTGTATCTAGGCATCTCCAGTAAAAATGCTGCGCACGTGGTTTGGCTGCTCTTCACTCGACTTGTTCCGTGCAGCGGCATACAGAGAACTGTTAGCCATCAAGATCGCCAACCTTCGCTCGGAGACGGCGACATAAGAAGAAGAAGAAGGCTCTCTCGTCCTGACTGAGGTCGAGGTCAGTGGGGCCTTGCGATCTCTTGATGATTCAAAGGGCATGGGTCCCGATGGTGTCCCTCCTATTCTTCTCCGCGCATGTGCATCTAGCCTGGCCTTTCCCCTCACCCGACTCTTCAATGCTTCCCTTTCTTCTGGTCAATTCCCTGATCACTGGAAGTCATCCTACGTTACTCCTATCTTCAAGAAGGGGGACAAGAGTGATGTGAGTAACTATCGCCCTATCTGCTCTCTGTCCACTATCCCCAAACTTCTCGAAAAGCTGGTTGTGGCTCAACTCTCGCCTATATTTAGGTCGTTATTAGCCCCTGAGCAGCACGGGTTTGTGGTTGGGCGCTCAACGATGACCAACCTGGCTACATTTCAGGACTATGCGCTTTGTGCTGTTGGGGAGGGTCATCAGGTGGATCTTGTCACGACTGACTTCTCTAAGGCATTCGACAGGCTCCCCCACAGCACAATTCTTGACGTGCTCTCTTCCCTGGGCGTTTTCGGGGCGCTTCACGCATGGGTCGCCAGCTACCTCTCTGCCAGACAACTTTCAGTGCGCATAAATGCCGTAATCTCCCGCTCCTTCCCCGCTACCTCCGGGGTTCCTCAGGGCTCGCACCTTGGTCCTCTTCTCTTCAACTTGGTGATCAACGGAGTATGTTCCTTCCTTCATCGTACCCACTTCTTGATCTATGCCGACGACCTTAAGCTCTTCATCACTATACGGGACCCCTCAGACTGCCGCCTCCTTCAGCAAGACCTCGATGCCCTTTCTTTGTGGTGTGACTTCAACGGCCTAGCCCTTAACCCGTCTAAATGTTCAACTATCTCTTTCTACCGTGCTCACTATCCGGTCCTCCACACCTACTCAATCAATGGGGTTGCCCTGCCTCGCTTGGCCAGTATTGTCGATCTTGGCGTGCACCTGGACTCCCAGCTCTCCTTCTCCGACCATATAGATCGGGTTGCCGCTCGAGGCTTGCGCATGCTTGGTTTCGTAAAGCGTAACACCAGAGAATTCTCACATGCTCCTGCCTTAGTGGCTCTCTACAAGACCCTCGTGCAGCCAATCCTGGAATATGCGTCGGTCATCTGGAGCCCGCATTACGAATGCCATGTTATTCAGATCGAACGCGTTTTCAGGGCCTTCCTCCGATACCTCGCCTACAAGCTTTCTATTCCCCGTGAGAACCTGAACTACGATGTGCTCTCTCGCCGATATGGTCTCCTGTCTCCTCGTGACCGTCGCTTGTGCGCTGACGTTTCGTTCTTCCATGGTCTGCTGTCTGGCCGGATTGATTCTCCGGATCTACTTGCTCGTATCGGTTTTCTCGTGCCCCGTCCATCATCCCGTACAGTCTTACCCTTTGCCGTCCCCTTCTCCTCTACCAACTACTTATATCACCGCCCCTTCTGTCGAATTCCCCGTGAAGTTAATCTCCTCTCCACGTCCCCTCCCTTCATCGATATCCTTTCCTCCCCCCTCTCCTCTGTTAAATCTCAACTTTTCCGTCACCTCTTCCTTAATCCGTCACCATAATATTATAATCAGTGATAGGCGCGTGTACTATTGGACCTATTATAATATAATTGTGTTGTTAACACTTTTTTTGTAATTGGGCTCGCCCGTTTTCATTAAATAAATAAATAAATAAATAAGAAGAAGAAGAAGAAGTAAAAATTCACTGCTCGCTCCTGGGAATATCTGACATCTCAAGTATGGACTCTGGGAAAGCTAACCAGGCCCAACGAATCCCATTTCCTCCAACCACGAGCACTGGCGTGGCATAGAGCTTGCGCCCAACACCTCACAAAAATAACGCTCCCGCCCGTAGGTTCCCAATAATTGTGAACCTACTGAACCTGAATTATTCACCCACACCGTGGTTTCAGTTCCCATAGAATAACTGAGTTTTATTCAAATATCCAAATGTTCAACAAGGTTTTCGGAGTATCTAATTTAGGACGTTAGGTAATTAAGAATCGATTTACGGTGACCCTAGATTTTTTTGATTACCTAGGCTACAGAGCTGTGGAATATTGTGAATCATTCTTTTGGTAGCTCTACTAAAAGAACAACAGTTACTCATCCAATACTCTTTTCTTTTTCTTTTTCAAATAAAACTGAATGATGGAGATTTTATTTTGTTCAAAGAGCTTTGGTTTAATAAATCCTGGATTTGTCTTAATAAAGTAATTCATACATAGTGGCGTAGTTGAAGTCGGCGTCTAGCGGTAGCAGACCGAATGCTTTGGACATCTGCAGCAAAGGGTTCAAGTCGAATCTGTGGGCCGTACGAGCTCGCTGGTTCTTGTGGATCTCCGGAAACAAATTCCCGGCCTTCCTTGAGGGGCCCATCATCTCCCGCCGTCTGCCCCCCAAAGGGCTCCTCGGGTAGAACTCAGAGGCTGTTACTTTATCGATCGGAGGGAACATCGTCGACGACACGATCCCGACTGACTCGAACATGTCCAAACTGTCTGCATGTCGCTTCATTGCCTCACGAGACTCGACAAACCAAATCGAATCCAATCTCTTTCTTTTATTTACCTCCTCTACCTATGACAAAGAAACAGTTTACGTTAGATGTCTTGGCGTTGATAATCGTATAGAATTCATGTGGTGCAAACACTTCACGCAAAATTACAACCCTACGACGTCCCGGATTTTCCACGTTTCATCAGACCTAATATTAACGTTCGAGTTATTCTCAATGGTTTACTTTTTTTTCCATTTGTTCTTTATTCCAATTTGGTCCCCTAACATTCAAATTTAGGATTAACAGGAGCCTACCTGTCCGCACGACCGCAACTGGCAATGCGAAGCAAATTAGTCAGTAATTTGTGAACGTTGACTTAAGGGCGTGTTTTGAATTTAGCTGCCCGACATATATGTTATAACTACACGCTAATTTATCCACAAAGTTAGGTACTTATCGACGTTGGTCATAAAAAAGCCATGGCTTACAACGAAGTCGAACCCGCGGCCTGCATGAAGTGGCAAATGTCCACAACCTCTCGGCTCAGACAGCCGCCTCAGCACCAAATTCATAATGTAACTACTGTATGAATTACTAGGTACACCAGTGGCGTATAATATATTATGAAATATTCTCCGGGGGGGGGGGGGGGTGTCAGTGTGATTTCAGATTAATAAAATATTTTCCTCATTTGGAGGAGAGGCTGCCTCTTTGGTATAATGAAATTTCGTTATCACAATGCAACAACCGTCATAATAATATTATTACTTATTGCTGTTTTTTTTAAGGAACTATTAAATTTTGACCGTATTTGCTGGTAGAACTCAAGAAAAACGTTTTCTGCCCGTACTGAAAAATCAGTTACGGTGGTCCTATGCGCTTTGGCATGTTACATCCTCATTATAATGAATATCAAAAACGATATATTGAAAAATATATTGAACGGGAATTTGATATTTCGTGCGAAGCACGGGTGTTCCAGCTAGTTGTATAATAATTAGGTATCATTACACAATTTTCTGGAAAGCGGGAGAGACTTCATAAATGAAGAGGAGAACTTCATATACCTACCTAATTATTACCTACCAGAAGTTACTATAAACTTTCAAAAATTCAGTAATATTTTTGTTCCTTTATCTTTCTGCGTGTACAATGAATGAGATCATCGCTTCTGTTACAAAGTTTATTAATTCTTGATGTCAATAATGCTACAAGTGTGCAATGGAAAAATGGGCGTGAGAGGGATTTTTTCTAGCATTAGGAGGAACCGTTTAAAGGGCTCGTGACAATCACACGACAATCTACCAAAGTGGACATCAATTACCTTGTTGGTATGTGGCCCTATTTGTGGGCTATAAAAGAAAATCTGTAGTTCGAGGGCAGTTGGTTGAAAGCCCTTCGTGGACACGCTTTGTTGAAGATAAAAGGGGATTCGGGAAAATTTTGAAAAAATCGGTAACGACATGACAATGTTGTTCAAAGCTCGCATGGAAGCCTTTCGGGGGGAAGCCCTCCGGTCCGCCTCGCACCCCCTTTTCAGTATATGCCGCCTCCTTGGCATCCTACCGCACAATTATGATTTCACAATATCCATCCGCTGGTTGCAATATTCATTCTGCGTCTGCCTCACCATCTTCCTCAGTAACACCGTCCTCAAGTGGATCATTTTGGCCTTTTACGAGGTTGGCTACTTGCAATCCTCGATGGACAAGCTTCTCAACATTTTGCAATCTTTGGTGGAAAATTTGTGCATTCTGGCTCAGTTGACCTCATTGATCGTCTACCGCAGTGGCTACAGTCAGGTATAGACATCAAATTACCATGTTTCCACATACCCTCCAAGATCTGAATATCTCAAAATACGGTCAGATTTTTCATGTGAAAACTAAAGGTCGACGTAGGAGCTATCAATAACTTTTATCAAAGTATATGGGCACATTACATATTTTAACTTGAATACCTACAAAAAATACATTGAATCAAGCGACTTTTCACGCATCCTTACTTGACCAACATGTTTTCCCAACGAGCTTAGCGATTTTAACAAGACTTTCGTGCATATTTATTGTAAACATTTGTGCGAACCATTTCTTTTGCTACTTCTCCAGTGTCTATATCACTAGAATACACATTCCTAAATGTAGTTTTTGTACAGAGTTTTCTAGCTCCAGGATAGATACTTTTAGCTTCCCTTCATTTCGAAGTGGTTGTTTGCCGACGGTGCAGAGGTCTAATTCAATGAGGTGGTTAGGGAGAGAAAACGACTCCTATGCTGATTTGGATAATAAATTGTTTTTATAAATAAAAGTTTTCGTGGAGAATAAATTGTTTATTTATTTAAATAAACAATTTAGTAGAGGAGACGGGGGCGTGTTGGCATAGTTTTGGGTTTTGATTTTTCCGATTTTTTCAAAAATACTTGGGGAGATTCTGATTAATGCTGGTGTTAGCCATAAAGCCTGGCTACAAGATCCCATAGAACGCATTAATGAAATCCGATGCTAAGGGAGCCGTTTAGCTCATTTCCTGAGGGCTTCAAAGTGTGCCAACTAACCCACCCCTGGGGTGAGTTGGCATACCCCCTAGGGATTCTCAGGAATCCATATTGACGGTTCGGTGGGATTCCTTCGTATCTCCCTTGATGCTGGTGGTGTTGAGGGGCAGGAAGCCCTCAGGGCGGAACACGCGGCCCGCCACTCAAAGAGGAGTTGGAAACTGAAAGTCCGTTGGGAGATGCGGCTGCACGAGCCCTTTGTACCACACCACTGCAACGACAGCTCACTCTCATCTACAGTCAGAAATAACGGGGCTATGCCAACTAGCCCCACATGCCTACACGCCCCGGTCTCCCCTATCCAAACCAGCAGAGGAGTCGTTTTCTCTCCCTAATCACCTCATTCTCCTCATTTCTTTCGTTCAGACCAAAATATTATGGTAAGTTCGTTGTAGAAGGGTAGTAGCTGGGTAAAATCGAAAACGACAACACTCGACCCCTAGGCTCCACATGGAAACCCTACGGACAACTAGGAAAAAACCAAGTACAAAACAACTAGGAAACCCTACGGACAACTAGGAAAAACAAGCCATCAATTGAATAGAATAGATGAGCGCAACCTTTCTGTTATTACGATATATTTAATGAGCGAGAGAAACTAAGAAACAGTAGGTATCTAGCGACCAAACTATGCCACACAACAAATCAAAAATATCCACGTGATGCTCATTACGTAAACAACAGCACCCTAACGACCGATGCGTAAGAAAACCTTATGCCGATCAGAGGTAACGAACGGCTCAGGCTGCAAAAATCGTTTTGGAGTCGTTGGAATCAGCCTAAAAAGCTCATTCCATAGACCCTTGTACCAACGAAATCGGACAAAAACTTTCGTCCCCCTTTTGAGCCTTCCTTAGTTACACATCAGAGATAAACAACTTTCGTCGTGAAGGACCTCCCGAAAACCGATGAAGGGGATGAGGGAGGAAAAATCAATGTAGCCTATAACCACCCTCATGAAAATCTGTTGAGCCGCTTGGGCGTGATGCTGTGAAAAACAAACAAAAAAACAAAAACAAACATGTCGAAGAGAGGAGCGCACCTTTCCATTTTTTGAGGGAAAGGTTGCGCTAAAAACGAGTACCTATTTCGTAAAAATGTCAAAATTCGCCGCAAAAAATATCAAATTTACGAATAACTGGCATCGTCCAACAGTATTTAATCATTTTGATGGTAGCATCTTTGCTTTCTGAGAGAATCCCTGAAAATGAATTTACGATTTCAAGGTACTTTTGGGTTTACGAGAGTACAATGAGTTCAACCAGACCAACTATTACTCGCGTTTCGGAGTGCTGATCTGTCTGATGAAGGTGGTCGTCCAACTGGGATCCCAATTTTATAACTACGGCTTCAACATGGACTTTGGCACTTTCACTTATGTGTGCACTGTTATCGGCGGGTTCGTTTTCTCGATGATCAATTTGGAATACTGCGGCATCCTGGAGCTGCTCAGGTTGGTAACGTGAACCGGTCAGTACATTGAAAGGAGAAGTAGCTTGGGAAAAGAGATGGGCGACTTGGGAATGGTCTGTCCAGCGAAGTCGCATTGTTTCAGGTACCAATTCCGCGCCGTCACGGAAGAACTACGCCCCAATCATTACTCGCTCGTCCCTTTGACCAAAAGGCATCACGTTCTGTTGGAAATTACGACCACCCTGAACGAAATTTTCTCCTGGCAGCTTCTGGTCATGTGCACCGGGATTTTCATAAATTTGGTGACGATGCTCTACGTCTGCATTCAGGCTTTGCAGAAACTGCAGGCGTTGTTGGTGTTGGGCACAGCCGGTTTGTGCCTCTGGCAGATTTTCCTCCTGTTTTCGTTGGCTGTCTCCTGCGAAGAAACTAGAGAGAAAGTAATTTGAACGACCATAGCATCTTCCCTTAAATATAATATAATACATAACGCACTCGGGTCTAAGGTATATTATAGGTACAGCTTTTTACCGTTTATGGATCCGTCCATGTTTACTGTAATCATGCGTCAGCCAAGACCCGGCAACCAAGAAATGCTATTTGAAATCACTGACTTTTCTATTTTTAATTTTAGGCAGAAGATTTCAGCAACGACCTATTCAAATTGATGAGGGAAAGCAGAGACCTTTGTAGCAATGTACGTTTCTGTTATTATCTTATCAATTTCAGCAGCTTCAAGTGTGAGTTGCTGACAAGAAAAAATTGTTTCAGGAAAAATTACATTTATACGTCACAATGAAGCAAACACTGAATTTCACAGCTTGCGGATTCTTTACGATTGGATATCCTCTCGTCACTTCTGTACGTCTGTACAAGCCAGGACTTAGATCGACAAAAATCCCCTTAAACGTTCAACAATTACTTCACGCGTGAAAATGGATCTAATTCATCTCTTTCTTCCAGATTATCGCCGCTGCAACGACATACCTGGTGATTTTGGTTCAGTTCAGCATGTCCGAGTCTCCGCCCACCAAGTCCTAATTTACGATAAAAATTGAGTGCAATGCGATTTGAAACAAATGAGTGTAAATGATTGATGTGATTCACCTTTAAAATCCTACATTCTTCAAGTCAAACACATTTTTAGCTTGTAAATAGTTGTTAATAATATTATGTAATCAAACGGGTCTCAGATGAGTATTATGGAAGGTTCATTAAAGGCATCTATTTAGCTGATTTTATTTTCCTTGCCTCCTACCAACGAGATCGCATTTGCGGATTCACCAGCTTTTCAGGGAATAAATCGCAGCAATACTTAGGTTGAAAGAATTTAGGAGGTAAGTAAATCATCAGAAATATATTTCTCATCAGTATAAAATCCAAACTAGACTTACCGAAGAATAAATTATAAACGTGTTCCAATTTAATAAAGTCGGGTCCAAGTTTTTCTGGACTACATCGAAGACAAGAGGTGCATGTTGATTTTTCGACATTACTACCAAATATTAGTAGTAGTTAAATTTAATTTAACTTGACAAAAATTATTTGGAAACCAGAGATAATATCTTATATATAGAGATATATTATACCCATTGAGAACCTTTAAACAATTAAAATTAAAAAATAGAAAAGTTATCGACTATAATAGTCGTATATATTATATTATAGTCGACAACTTTTCTACTTTTTAATATTATGTAGTCGATAACTGTGGCCGCACCGTTGTAGTCAGTCTGGGTACAAGGAGCGAACACACTTCCGGCTTCCAAATGCTGGGTCTGAATCAGCTCCGATTCAACGAACGGAGCCAAGTCTAACAATATGAACGGACATGAAGATGTTTTTTAATGATTTCGAAAGCTCATACCAAAGAAAATTTAAGCACCAGGTACAGAATGGCACAGCAGGATTGGACACATTTGGAAGGGAGGGTATGGCCAAATTGGAAGTCAGGAGGTCGCCGATATAAAAAAAGGGGGGGGGGGGGGGAATTGATGTGAATTGATGATGACGTCGGTTGAACATCGCATTTTGCGTGTGGGGAGTTTGCGCTAGTAATGGGTTTTTGGGGAGGGGACAATAAAAAAAGCCAGGGTTTACACCAACTAATCCAAAACTCTTCATGAGGCTGAAATCGCCTCAATCCCAACCGTCATGCTTGAATTTTGGTAACGAACTTCAAGAATGCATCACTCAAAAAGTAAGGCATTTAATGGAGATTCAAAATTACGATGACGAAGCTGAAAAATTAAACTCCCTTCTTGATTCGACATTTCGAGCTTTGTTAAATTTTGATCCCAATATCTTAAAAATGGACGATTTGAGAACATTTCAAAACGTGTTCGATCTTGCTACGCCACCCTGTTAATAATTGTATGTACTTAGTCGTGTTAAGAAATTAGTCAAACTAAACCGAAATTTCCACCTATGTAAGGACAATTCTTCTCGCTGTTCAACCTGATATAAGTACTTAAACAACTTGATTATTTATAAATAGGAATTCTTTCAGTCGTTTCCGCTAAACAACATTGATAGTATTCCCTGAGGCAACAAGGCAAAGGATTCATATAATACATACAAGGAATGTGATAGATAAAAACGTACAAGCAGATAAATTGATTAAACAGAGCATTTATCGATAAGTCTATTCTGTAACGTCATATTAACGACAGACCAGAATCATGGCTCCCAACATAACGTAAGGTAGATGCGACGAGATAGTGGGAATCAATCTTATAGAAAGACGATTTCAGACAAGTAGTCTATTTCCACGATAAATCTTAATAAATTTAAATCATTTAAAATTTTAATTAATGAATTAATTTAAAATTAATTAATATTTAAATTAATTAAATTTAATTTAATTAATTTAAATAAATTTATCGTGGAAATAGACTATTTCGTCTGAAATCGACTTTCTATAATATAGAAACGTCTGTGAGGGAGCCATGATAATATCATATAATGTCTCCCTTACCAACGTTTTATAAGTGAGCCGAAAATCGGTATTAAATTTTCCTGGTTTCGTGAAAAAATGAAGTCTTCGACATTCTCTACATCAATTATTTACTTCCTTGAAAATTACATTGAAGCATTTTCTCTTTTCAAATCTTTTTTTTTTTTTACAATCGCAGAAACAGCGACAATCTCCATTTCATGATAAGTAAGCAGTGAGTTGAATGATTCTTACTCGGCAAAACTTGAATGACACTAAGTTAAGGCTGAGCAGCATTCGCGAAGAAATTACTTCCACTCCTATTTATTTCAATTCTCCTATATATTTCAAATAACGTTACACAAATTGCAGCTAGTTACGTTGTACTTCTTCTGTTCCAGGCTTGCTTTGTATAACTTCTCCTTTCAAAAGCGGTAGTCAAAGAAAGAACCATGTTATTAAAAATTCGTACTTGCTGAATTCGTTCGAAAGTTTCCATACGTCGTTTAGCTAGGGATATTAGGGAACAATATCCAAGTAATAATCACAGTGAATTGATGATCAAATCGATGGTTAACCAAAGGGAAACTGAATGCGTTGAAATGATCTAATTAGCAGCGACAGGGATTTCAATTGTCGTTTTGCGATATGCCAGAACAGATGAGATCCCAAGGACAATAAGTGTAAACGGTATTGAAACAGCGTAGAGATTAGTGGCATGGAGGAGTGTCAGCAAAGAGACGAGCAGATGGCTAAAAACAACCCAACCGATATGTAGCCAGTGACGTGAGCTTACTGCTGAAAAGAATATGATGGACCAAGTGACGTGGAGAAGTGTGAATAACATGGTGAAGACTGCCGTAAAGAAGGCGAAATAGTCCGAGGGGACATGGCCGGTTTCGGCGTTGGGGAAGCCGACGGTGGCCGGGCCTGAGAGGGCGGCGAGGATGTTGAGTAAAGAAAAAGCCCCACTCATGACACCGTAACCCAGTCCAGCAACGTAAGGGACTAGATGGCGATTCTTGAGGAGGTCCGTGTTCGTGTTGGGGACTCGAAGGCTCCGCAGAGCCTCTTCACTCCTCCTCATAACTTTGTAGATGTAAAAACTGAAAAATTCGCCATTATTAAATGATGATCAGATAGAAAGGTGCAACAAATCTTCATGATGATAGGTGAAGGGAGCTGAACAAGTAACAATCCGCACAGTAAACAAATAATTCGTTACAAGATCTCTTTCACACTTACCGGAACAGCTCTTGCACAAGAACCGAGAAAATGATGCACAACGGCATCAGGTGTCCAAAAGTAACGAAATTCCAGAAGAGGGAAGAAACGACGAGAGCGACGAGCCACAGAAACGCGCTGGAGACCATAATTATGATACGAACTGGGTCATGGCTGATGGTGAATATGAACAGCGCCAGGGCTGGACTGTAAGCCGTCAATGCACATCCGGTGAACTCCATGAGCGCCATCTTGAGCTAGCGGAATGGAAATTCTCAACATCAATAGGCTGTTTGGTAACACACATCCCTATCATCTTCTTATTATTAGCGATCAGTGATTTTTGCTTGCCGCGTGGGGGCTGCAGTTCTCCATCAATTTTCGTGGGAGATGGCTCATTTGAAAGGGCTCGACGCGAAGATGTGCCTTTTGAAGGTCTGCCCGATCCACGCCGGCTCCTTCGTCGGTTTTCGGGCGGTTCTTCACAACGGAGGTAACCAAAGAATGAGGTGAAGTGTCTTTCAAAGCAATCGAACTCGAAGGAGTTACTCCTGTAGGTAACGCATTGCCACTATAATATAGTCATCTCATCATATTATGATGAGGGTAATACGAGGGTTGAAATTTGAAAGGGAGCCTTTTGTCGGTTTTCGGGCGGTCCTTCACAACGGAGGTAACCAAAGAATGAGGTGAAGTGTCTTTCAAAGCAATCGAACTCGAAGGAGTTACTCCTGTAGGTAACGCATTGCCACTATAATATAGTCATCTCATCATATTATGATGAGGGTAATACGAGGGTTGAAATTTGAAAGGGAGCCTTTTTGGGAGTACAAGAAACTGGCAAGCAAAAATCACTGATCGCTAATAATAAGAAGATTAACGTAGCTGTAAGTGTTGACATCATTGCTCAGGCACAGAAACCTCTCCTCTCCTTGGTATCTATCACTAGCGATAGCAACAATACATTGATGTTTCAATTTTTACGCCGCAGACTGTCTTTCCTCTGCATTTTTTTAAAAATTAAATGTATTGCATTAAGTTGGTAGCAGTCAACCCATTGGGAACTTCCCAATGGGAAGTCAGCTTAACTGTAGGATACAGATACTGTAACCAACAGTTGCCTAATAGTAGGTATGCCCTGGATGAGTTGTTGAATGGACCATTAGTTTAGCTTCGCTGGCTGACCTGAAGCTACTTTCATCTTAATATCAGCATTACTCGACTGAAGGCAAGTTCGAAATGCCACTGCACAATGCATGATTCAATATGAAGGTGCATCGAACGATACAATGCATTCATGGAATTGATGGAATGAAAAACATCGATTTTCCTCTAAAAAATATGAGGTATTTTCCAACCTCCCTCCCTGGTTACCCTAGGAATGAGTACTTGAAAGAAGTTCTCTTTCAAACCACACAAATTCCATGAATGAATCCGGTTCTCGGTGAAGTTACCACTAGGTTATCCTACTTCTATCTTCCACTGAAGCGAACCATCAGAGAACCTTTCAAGGATTTAATGGCATTCCCACGTTTATGGGTTCCTACGAAATGTTATGACTGTTCATCACATCATACTTTCAGGATTAAGTAGTAAAATAAGAGAGACTCACCAGAGGAAGAACGAATTTGACAGTTTTGTCTCTACAGGTTGGTCTGGAACTATACCACCAGAAAGATACCTATCAAGAACAGCCAGTTTTTTCAAATCAGACAACGCCCCATTCCGACTTTCACTGGTAACAAAATATTCAAATGCTCACAAATTAATGGAAAGTAAGGAATCAACATAAACGCACAAACGGATGAGAACGCCACTTTGATAAGCAGATCGGTGATAAAAGCGAAGGCGTCTTCTTCGTCTTGTCATGGCGGCCACTAACTATTGAGTCCGCTGACCAGGTACATCAAGTTATTTTCAGGGTAGGGAAGATTAGAACATCAGAATCTGATGATCTGATCATCATCATCGAGAAAAGCAGATCATCAGATTCTGTTATAGGATACTACATATGGATACTACAGTAGTATCCAGAAGTCAGGACAAGAAGAGTTTGGGTGTTTTTAGTACTGCCCTTATTGCATGGGGACCTGCTCCTTGCATTCCATGGAATTTAACAGATTTCGAACCGATAAAATTTAAAATAACCTGGGACTTTTTTACTGGATAAGAAACTGGTGGACAGAAAAAGGAGGCGGAAATTACCTACGATTATTTACAGCGAGTGAGTGAATGAGGGTTGTTATTTCTGGCCGTTCGGAATCGAATCAGAACGCAAACGCTTCCAGAAATTAGAGAGTTTCTAAAGCCACTTTTTGCCTAACGGTGATGAGTTACGGTCGACGTAACTGGAGATTTCGCGCATGCGCGGAAATAACGGTGATAACTTACGTCCTTATGCCTAACGTCGAACGTTATTGCCGTAAAGTTACGGCAATAAACTTACGGTCTTAAGGATACCGCCGTTAATTTCGAGCAATAGAACGATTTAATCCTTGTGTAACATTTGCAGCGCTTTTGACTAGAACTATGAACACTTCTATCGAGCTGTAGGGGAACTGATCATGCTTATTACACGTCAAATCTGGCGGAAGGAAGTAAAAAGATGAGCGGCTAGTCCATCTCGAAGACAGAGTAACAGAGAACCGCTCCTGAAAGCTCTGAGACTGCCATCAGTAGCACAACAGAGTGAAGGCATTACTTGAGAATAATATTCTAAGGTAACATATCAGCTGCAACCTCAATAAAAATTGGGCGATGAGGTGAGATTAGTTTTAAAAATGTCCGCCACCTTGTAGCGTCGTTGGCTTTGCACCGTCCGTTTTGGGTAGTGGGAATTCTCTTAAAAATCTAAAATGTTGACAAAATACTCGGTTCACCATACAGTTGTGCCCGCGAGGTTTTCCGTCCAGCCGCCCAAACCCTGGAGGCTACGGGTGGGTTTTTTGAAGGGTTTCGGCTTTGTGGTCGAGTTAGGTGTCATTTTCGAAGTATTTTAGGACGTAGAATCCCCGTATCCCGTATTGGGGGTCCCAGAACCATCCGATTTCTCCGTGGGGATTTATGGAGCTTTCATGCGGCTAAAAATGGGGCTTTTAAAGGATGCCAAGAAGTCGAATGAGGTGTTATTTTCCAAGTAATTTTGGACGCATAATCCATTTTTTGGTGTCCCACATCTGTCCAAACACTTTACAAGAAAACTTTTTTTTAATTACCTATTCAGTTAAAAAAAAGAGTTGTTGCAGAATTAATTTTTTCCCAACTTGCCTATATCAAAGATAAATAAATCCGGTGTAAAATTTGCAGCATTTTTTCTTTTTCATTCCGACGAAGCAATGTCGTATTGAAATTGTGGACCACTACTAAAGAACACCGACGAGTTTTTCCTGACAGGGTCACTCCTTGAAAATTGGTTGTATGTACTACAATTTCAGTCCCAACAAAGTTTGCGTGAAAAATGAAAAACTGCCCATCCCTCAGAATCCAATGAGTAAGTAGGATCAAGAGTCACCAAACAAAAGACCAATGATTGAAGGGAACACCCGTTTAATCTGTATCTGTATTAATAATGCAGGATTATGTATAATATATATATCGATTTTCAACCTAAATTTATGTACAGGGCATTAAATACCAATACTTTTATAATTAAATTTGCTTATCGAAAAACCACTTACGTTGCTTTACATTTCAACTACTCTTTAGAAATCGAATCAACAAACAAACAAAAAAGATCAAGTACGATATCTACGGATCAAAATATAGTTCAACTTATAGCCAAACTAAAAGTGAATTTTGGTTTTTATTCATTTCTTTCAAGCTGTTTGAACGAACATAGATTATACAGCGTTCTAATGTAAATATTTTTGCAGCTAGCAACCTACATACTTTTACATACGCATTAATTTGTATTCTCTTGCAAGGACTCATTCTATTTACAAAATTTACCACTTTCTTCAAGCAAACCTTCATTACACTATGGGCAGGTATGGGCGAATTTTGAAAAATAAATTATTACGTACATAAATAACAAAAAATTAAAATTAAATATAAAACAAAAGCAAAGCATTAGATAAAATTAAACAAAAATGTCAAAACAAAATTTGAACTTACAAACTAAATCACAGTTTTCAAAATTCCAACAATGACGGTATTGAAAAATAAGGAAAAACCAAACGTTCTGCTAGAAAATAGGTTTCTTGAATTAATTTCGTCCGCAATCTAACGTGAAAATAAACCAAAGTAGAAGTGACATGGGTAAGGATAGTATGTACACGCCATTTTTTTTTTTCTAAAGACACGATTATATACAATAAAAAGGAAATTTCAAACGAAAAAGAAAAACCGTAACGGACTGTATAATGACCTAGGTACTAGAAAAAGTCAAGGATATTTACAAGACGTCGATGCGCCAAGGACTTACATTACTTATCTACTTTAATACAATTTTTGAAACGGTACCTGTACAATTGTGACTACATAATTTGAAATTGATAGGTTAATATCAGGATTTCGTTTCCCCATTTATTTAAAATTTATTTACTCAACAGAAGAGATCATGTAAAAACTGTGGATAAAACGCTTCGTAAAAACAAAAATCGGGCCGTTGGCAAGAGTGAAATTCACATGTGGAATACATCTTAGAATAAAAATAACAAATATTCAACTACCACTAAAAACCAGACGTATACATTTGAGACTCAATTGGAAAAAATGGAGGATGTACGGGTGAAAGGATGGGACGAAGGATAGATGAAGTTGGTGGCACGAGATTGCTGATTTGGTGTTCATCGCGAGTATCTTCACAAGAAGTCATGTTCACAGCAGATTCCACCACCGCCGACTTCTTCAAAAACCACTTTCAGTGCTTCTCACTTATGGCAGTGGAACGGGGAGCTGACGGTGGGTTCTTTAAATCTGTGCAAGATCAGTGTTGCCTGAAATAGTATAGATGTCATTGTAATGGCAATCCCTTCCAATGATTGCTCCATGAGTTGCTTGTTGTGGGTCAGTACGTCGATCGCCGTTGTTTCACTAGTCCACAAATGGGAATCCAGGGTCGGCAGGTGGTCGAGCAACTCCAAAGCAAGTCGAATGTTCACCATTAGGTGAGAGCAAACCAGTAAAGACTCCAGACGCGTCGATTTTGCAGCACTGAAGTTGAAGTTCGTAGGGCCACATGAGAAATGAATTTGGGTTGTAATCGGGATTAAAAGAAGGGAAAACGGGGAATTTGTGAGGGATTTAGCGTGTTTTACACAATGTGATTGCACTGAAGGGCACAAAAGATATGCCACAGTCAAAATCATACAATGCAAAACCGCATAGATCGAATCCAAAAGGATACGCGAGTTCTTAAAGCGGTAGAGAATTTACAATTATAATCCTAAAAATCAATAGAAAATGTGATAAATTACATTAAAAGAAAAAAGTAGCACAATTTTCTTGGTTACCTACGTACCTACTTAAACTTACACTCTTCAACTCTTTTTCTTCTTGGTTGGAGGTCCATCTGTAACGAAAGGAATAATATAATGATATACCTAATATAGTAATATTATTACTAAAATGTTTTAGCATGGAACGCTTTTTACCGTGACCTAACTACCAAAAAACGACCCTGGAAAGCGTTGCGTACGCAAAAACAGTAATATGACATTACTACTATTGTTTGATGATGATACTACTACTGTTTTTGCGTAACGCAAACAGCCGGTAAGTGGTTCCAATAAGTAGGTAACTAGTATATAACTACTGCGTTGTTTCATTCGTTCTAATTCCTTATATGTAGGTACGTACGTTCTTCGTTTGAATAAGAACATCCATAAAATCAACAAGCAGACACCAGAGGGAAAAGCGTGTTCCAAGTTACCTACTACAACCCCCAGCAGCCGCAATACAAAATAATATTTTGCACATATTATTTACCATGAAGAACTCACGAAACTCACGCAGCAATAAGGAATGGACGTGTTTCTGGATTATTATTATTATTATTATTTTTTTTACAGGGCTTTTATTAATTCAGGCTTCCAAATGACACCGAAATTAAGGTTAAAACACAAGTTGCAAGTTCGTACAAATTTATAGAATAATTCTATAATTTAATTATTTATGGAAAAATAGCAATATGAAAATTTCATATTTAATTTCGATAATTAATATCGGCGGAAACCTGCGATCAGCTCCCATTGGTAAACGATTTCGCCATGTTGTCCAGTTGGCCACCATTAAAAAATTAAAAACTGAAGGTTCGGTCTCTGAGGTTAAACCACAGCGAAGGTTAACGTGACACTGCGGTCGTTGTTTTGATTCGTTCGTTGGTTGTGAATAGAAGAAAAACCTTTTATTTTCATTTAAATTAGTTCTAAAAATGTCAAGAGATTGTCTATGGGAACGATCTACGGAAAAAGTGGTTTCTGAGATGGCAACCCTGGTTACTATAGGCGAATAATATTAAATATTATAATATAAATTTTATATTATAAACTAGGTACGTGAAAGACTTTGTCAAAAAATGATGTTTTCCCCATTTGGACTTCTAACGACATGGCACAGGATGTAGAGATTTTAGTGAAGGTTTATTCCTTACTAGCTGGGACACAGAGCAAAAGAGAGCAAAATGAGTTAGGCCTT